>OX422207.1:794555310-795757185 GCA_949130495.1 Sambucus nigra
AAAAAAAATTGGTCGACGAGCAAGAGAAGTTGGTCGGCAATCAAGAGAAGATGGTCGACGAGCAGCAAGAAGTGCTAAAGAAGGACAAAAGGAAGTAGCAAATATTTCATCGAGAAACTCTATCCAATCAAAAATTTGATGACGAGGTACCTATATGGAACCTCTATGTGGATGGCTCATCTTGCACTACAGGCTGTGGGGCAGGGATTGTTTTAAACAACCCGGATGAGGTCGATATGGAGTTTGCTTTGCGCTTCCAATTCAAGGCTTCTAATAATGAGGCTGAATATGAAGCTATGATTGCAGGTCTTAATCTGGAAAAAACCATTGGGGCAGAGCAAGTTAGTGTATTCAGTGACTCGCAGTTGATCGTAAATCAAATACTGGGAGTATATGCAGGCAAAGGAGAATTAATAATCAGATATCATGATAAAGAAATGGAGATTTTATCAAGTCTGAGGGCAGTGCAGATAATTAGAATATCAAGATTGGAGAATGCCAGAGAAGATGCCTTAGCTCGTTTAGCATCAGCCACAAGCACCGAGCTACGAAGAACAATCCCAATTGAAGACTTGGCTAGTCGGAGCATAGATGAAGATCTGATGATGAACTTTATTACCCTTGATTTAGGACCACCATGGATGGATCCTATTCGGGCATATATTGAAGAGGGGTATTTGCCAACTGATAAACTCTCAGCCAAGAAACTAAAGTTTAAAGCTGCTCGTTATGTATTGACCAATGGTGTTCTATATAGACGAGGAATTATAGCTGGCTTGTAGAGATGTGTACATCCCGTCGAGGTAAAAGACTTGATCGAAGAAGTCCATGAAGGGTCTTGTGGAGCCCATGTAGCAGGTCGGACACTTCTGCAAAGGATAATGACGTAGGGATACTATTGGCCGATAATGAGGGCTGATTGCATAGCCTATGCCAAAAAAATGACAAATGTCAATGCTTCTCCACCATCCGAAGTACTCCCCAAGCATTGTTGACACCCATTACTTCCCCTTGGCCATTTGCCATGTGGGGAATTGACTTGGTTGGGTCACTTCCAACGACCAGAGGAAGATTTAAATATCTCGTCGTCGCAATCGATTACTTTACTAAGTGGGTGGAAGCCGAGCCTCTTGTCGACATGACGTACGAAAAGGTGTACCAATTTATTTGGAAAAATATCATCTGTAGATATGGTCTTCCCCATGCATTCATCACCGGCCATGGAACACAATTTGACAACGAGGAGTTCGCTGCATATTGTAATCAGTCGAATATATTAAAAACCCACTCCACCAGGCCATCCCCAGAGCAATGGGAAAACTGAAGTGACGAACAGAACTCTGCTGAATGGATTGAAGAAAAGATTAAATGATACAAAGGCAAATTGGATCAACGAGCTACATTATGTACTATAGGCTTATCGTACTACTCCCCGAGCAGCAACTGGAGAATATCCATATATGCTAGTATTTAGAAGTGAAGCTGTTATACCTACTAAGCTGGGACTCCCAACACACAGAGTGCTGAGTTTCAATTCCCCTGTCAGTGACTTGATGAGAAGGTTAGACTTGGACATGCTCGAGGAAGTTAGAGAGGAAGCATCAATCAGGAATGCTGCATACCAATAACAGACAACTCTGTTCTACGACAAAAGAGTGAAGAAATGTGATCTGAAAGTAGGGGACTATGTGCTAAAGAATGTAATTCAAAAGCACAATAAACTGGAAGCTAACTGGCATGGGCCCTACAGAATAACAGAGGTTGTTCGACCAGGGACATATAGGATTGAAACTTTAGAAGGGGAGGAGTTTAAGAATGCATGGAACGCAGAGCATCTTCGCAAATATTATCAGTAGTTGGAGATTCCTATATAATGCAGTTTTCTTCAATATAAATAAAAGTGGATGTTTTGCCCAATTCTCTCCTTTTGTTGAAAATTTTTCGGAGTACTAGTGCTACACACTACGCATCAAACTCAGAAATACCAACTACGGTTGGTTGGAAAGAAAGTCCACCAACTAAGGTTGGTCGGGAATAAAAAAATACAAACTACGGTTGGTTGGGAAGAAAGTCCACCAACTAAGGTTGGTCGGGAATTAAAAATTTCCCAGAAATACCAACTCCGGTTGGTTGGGAAGAAAATCCACCAACTAAGGTTGGTCGGGAATAAAAAATACCAACTACGGTTGGTTGGGAAGAAAATCCACCAACTATAAGTTGGTCGGGAATAAAAAATTTCCCAGAAATACCAACTCCGATTGGTTGGGAAGAAAGTCCACCAACTAAGGTTGGTCGGGAATAAAAAATTTCCCAGAAATACCAACTCCGGTTGGTTGGGAAGAAAATCCACCAACTAAGGTTGGTCGGGAATAAAAAATTTCCCAGAAATACTAACTCCGGTTGGTTGGGAAGAAAATCCACCAACTATAAGTTGGTCGGGAATAAAAAATTTCCCAAAAATACCAACTACGGTTGGTTGGGAAGAAAATCCACCAACTAAGGTTGGTCGGGAATAAAAAATTTCCCAGAAATACCAACTCTAGTTGGTTGGGAAGAAAATCCACCAACTAAGGTTGGTCGGGAATAAAAAATTTACCAACTAAGGTTGGTCGAGAATTGAAAACACCAACTCCGGTTGGTCGAAAACAGTTGGTTAAACAAATGAAAGTCATTTCAAGGCTTAAAAAGTAGTAAATTTCTTGGCATTTTAATTTAATAACATAGTTGGTCAAAAAATGAAATATCACCAACTCTGGTTGGTCGTCAGATGATTATCATCATTTCAAGATAGTCAACAATAAGTTTTCACCAACTTTAGTTGACCGGCAATTTAAAATAACACAAAATATTTCTATCTTTTTAACAGATATACATGCACATTCATTAGTAAATAAAAAGAAATGTCTTACAGAATATTTCCAAGACAATCGAAATTGCAAATAAAACTAGAAGTTTTTCATTAAATCCAAAACAAAATACATTGAGAATGAAATACATATTTAAAAAATTATTACATCAAGATTCCTATTCTATTGGTTTCTTCCCCTCTACCTTTGAAACAGGTTCTTCGCCAGCAGGAGGATCGTCTAAAGCATAGGGGGAATTTATGAAATTAATATATTTGAGCATCTTGATGTTCATCACAGATGGAATTTATGAAATTAATATCTTTGAGCATCCTGATGTTCATCACAGATGGCCGATCAAAAAGGTGCTCCGGGCGAGATATCTCAAAGTTGGAATGAAGGCTATAGTCACCGAGATACTTTGAAATCAGACATTGAGTAATGGCCCGAGCAGAAATCCAACTCATATCCAGTTTGAAAGGTGGCACCGTCAAATCAAGCAACCTAGGGTCATAGTAATTCCACAAATAGTGACCCTGTTCCAATTGCAGCACGCCCAAGGCATTTAGCCAACCTTGCTTGTAACCCACATTATTTGCATGTTGGATCCGATCATCTAGATGGTAGAGGGCTTCATTATAACTAGCCATCCAAAACTCCCTGGGCTTCTTGTGGAATTGATAGGTTAACCTCTCCAATTGCTCGAGGAGGTTCTTCGCTAAAAGTTCTTTACTCTCCAAGGCAGACTTTTGTGCAGAAAGATGCTTATCCAGATTCAGAATCTTCTTGGACATCTCAGCTAATGCTTGATTCTTTGCCACCAACTGGAATGCTTGATTCTCCAAGGCTGCCTGCGTTCTAGCTTCTTCAATAGTAACTCGAGCATCCCTTCCTCATCCTCGAGAAGCTCTTGCTCGTCCGCAAGAAGAGGTACAAGGACTAGCTCTCTTCAAGGTTTCCAATTCGTCTCTCATATTGGCATTTTCAACCTCCAAGAAAGAAAAACCCTCATCGTTGACAGGGATCAATGCTCCCGAGGTAGAGGCTGCAGATTTCAGCTGAGATATCTCTCCTCGCAGGTTATTATTTTCCTGCTCCAACAACTTAGCTATCTGCCTGTGCTCTTCGACCTCGGTCTTCAAAGTTATTTCCTTTATATCGTAAGCAACAAACAATCTATCATATCTTTTATCAGCACTTAGTTGCTGATACTTCTTCTCGAATCCCTGGTGCAAAAGGGCTGTAGATTCCTTGTATTGTTGTTGAAGCTCCTCGAGAGTGCTCTGGAGGTCTTCAATCATCTCATAATATGCTACATTGTTAGCCACTGCCCGATCGAGCAGACACTTTAAATACTGATAGGCTTCAACTGCTCGCTCTGAAGCATCTGGACCGAGGATATCAACAATTTGAGCTTCAGTCATATCTGTATGACCAGCTTTGAAGTATTCATTGCATTATCTCAATAATTTTGTATCATGAGCTGATAACAATTCCATCCTGTCCATAAACTAGTAAAAGAAAGAGATAACAAGAATCAATAAGAGTGCAAACAGAGCAAGAAGAAGAGAATCAACAGTATGAACAATCAAAATCTCAAATTTTATTGCATCATAAAAGAGAAGTACATAGTTCAGAGTTACATTTGATAAAAATAAACAGAGAGAAAAGTCTGAACAACTCTACACCTTCTCCTTGTTTCCTAAAACTTTCTCGGGAAGCTGGGATGAGGAGGTAGGTTGCTCGAATGGCATAGAAGGTTATTCGGTGGGTACTGAAAGCTGCTCGGCTGAAATGTTGGTTGATTGAAGCTGCTCGGTAAGAGTAATATTTGGTTGGGGATGTTCGTAGCGAAGTTTAACAGTGGGGACCTGATCCCCAACCATCATAGAAGATTCCTCGGAGGCAGCTTTGTCCTCTTCTTCTTCCTCGGGACTAGGAGGGGGGCCAGGAATGTGTCGCTGAAACAGGTCGGAGTTCTCATCGACATTCATCTCTGTCAGGGCAGCCACCCAACCATCCCTGAAATATTTAAGGCTGCCATACTCCATTTGTGAGACCATGGCAGCCAAACCCTTATTCCAACCTTTGTCCCAGCCAGCACTGAAGGACTTTTTTACAGCCAGTTTCCTTTTCACCTTCTCCAAGGAAAGCTTCTCAGATAAAAGTTCCTCAGCAGCTTTCAATTTCCTTTTTGCCTCTTCCTTATAACGACCGATGTCACAAAGTCTACTTAGCTCTTCCTCAACAGATTTGAGCTTATTTTCAAACTCTACAACATGTTGGAGCTTCCCCTCGAGCTCTTCGTTCTTTCTCTCCAAGTCTTTTATTTTCTTCTCCAACCCCTTGGAGACTTCAACAACCTGATCCCTCTCCTGTTTGGTGGAATTAAGCTGCTTCTCCCAAGCAGCTTTATTATCGATATACTTCTGACGAGAATCCTTTAAAGACTGCGTCAGACCTACAAAATCCTCCTCTGCACCACCCGAGGAGATGGACGACTTGATAGCTTCGTCATTCTTCAGAATAGTATTAAAGCAGGTCACCAATTGGAAAAAGAAAATAACTGTAAGTCAGTGCAAGGACATTACATTGAAAGATGAAAATTTAGATTAACAATACTTACTGAGGCAATGTGCTGAGCTGCAAAAGTGGTAACCCTATCCCGGGAAAGATTTTCTTCAATACCTTGGATCTCAGGGATGATTCAAGACTTCATCGAGCTCATGGAAGAGCTCGGAGCAACGAAAGTGGGAACACCACTTCCAGTAGTTGGAGGCTGAGAGATGGATTCAGCCAAATTGATCGAGGAGCTCTTCTTCAGCTTCCTCGTGGGAACAGAAACATTCTCAACCAAGGATGTCGTCTTGGTCGGTGATATAACTACAACCTCGCTTGGAGGGGAAACAACTGCAATTTTACCTGGAGCCACAGGGGGCTTCTCGGCAACCTTCTTACTAGCAGCGGGAGGAGGTGCATCAAGTTGTCTTGTCCCTTCTTCCGGGACATCCTGCTTGCTCTTCTTTGCCTCTCCAGCAATAAAGGCAAATTTCTTGAAGAGGGCAAGAGCTCTTCTTCTCTTCATTCTGTCACTAAGAGGAATATGTGATTCAGGAGAAGAACTTTCAGAAGCTGGTACTAGTTCTCTGTCACTTATCATTGGACGAGCAGTAAAAGACGAGGTGTAACTCTTGTACTGCAACAAGTATGAAACTGATCTGATATGTTCGTCAGCAACGGTCTGATGCAAACCCCAGATAAGTTTCAGATGCTTTAAATTAACTTCTATCTCTTTTGGAGACCTTTTTTGCTGTCAACTGCAAATAAATGAAAATTAAAATATCAGTGACACATTTTATCAAACACAGAGAAAGCATAATTTCAAAAATAAAGTAAAAACAACCTATCCCATTGCCATAGGGAGGACATCTAGGACCCCGATACACATCATTTCCAATTAGTGGAGCATGTTTCCAATTTTTCATATCTACACCATGTTCGAAGTAATCTCTGTTGGCATCTGGGAGATTGACGACTAAAGCCCTATTTAAAAACTTAGTTTTCAAATAAAAAGTACTGTCACTGACAGCCCATCTATAGCAAAACATAATTTCTGGAATTCCTATATGAGTTCCATGAATATGATTTAACCTATGGACTCCATTAATTATTCTCCATGTATTGGGGGCTATTTTTGCAGGAACCACCTTAAAATATTGACAGAATTCCAGACACAAGGGGTTTGAGGGAAAAGAAAAGCCACATTCAGCTACAAAGAGACTGGGGAACCAATGTCCCTCAGCCAAATGAAAATCATCTGAAGGTTCAGAAAGTTCCTCCAAAATGACCCATGAAGGAATAGAGAAATCAGAACGAAACTTATCAAGCGACTCAATAAGGTAAACCATGATGAATAAAGGAAATAAAAAAGAAGGAAAGAGATCTTACAGAAAAAGGATGGATCAGTTAACAACGAACGATGGAAGGAATGAACGCACAAGATAGAGAGGAAATGGAGAACTCAAAGATACAAATTTGAAAAAGTAAAAGACTATAGGATTTTCTGCAACGCTTAAATAACTCACCTTGGGAATGGATAAAAATAATGATTACAAAGAAAGACGATTGAGCTACCGGCGGCTAAAAAGACAAAAAGGGCACGGACACCAAAGCAGTTAGAAAAATTCGAAGAGTCTGATTCTATGAATTCGAAAGAAAAAATAAATACAAGGAATACACTCCTAAAATTTAGGATGACCATTTAATCCCGCCATATTTCGAGAAGAATGTTCCACACTCCTCAACCTCAAACTGTGAAACATTGGGGGCTTCTGTTGATACCAAAATTAGTCCGCTGACGTGGATCAATTATGTGGAGACACGTGTCACTCTACATGGCGCTTACAAATATTTTTGAACAACACCCTGACTTCGAGGAACTCAATCTCCCAGACCAACTATGACTCTCCTAGCAACAAGTATACTCCGAGCAACTTATACATACCGAGCTACTTAGGCGGTCCGAGTTGCACCTCGATCAGAGCATTTATTACCAGATAATTAAGAGGATTAAATGCGCATTAAATGTTGATTATTATCATACAGACGTATACGCCTATTGGACAGCTATGTATTACCCTTTCACATGTACAGCCTCAGGGCTATAAATACATTGTATCATCCTCATTGTAAGGGGACTCAAAATTTCTTGGAAAAACCTGTTGTCGAGAATTCCATACAATAGTCAGCAATAACAAAACAGCAGACGTAGGACATTCTTTTAAGGCTGGACCACTTTAAAAATTCTTTTGTCTTATTTATTTTATCTGTGATTGAATAATTAGAGATAATCTAATTTTTTACATCAACACTTATGATTCAAAATGGTTATGAACATCCAATTAAGTCTTTATTTGATACTGATCACACAAGGGTTAAGAACATTCTTAGCGAATTTACTAAGGAAGAGATAAAGATATCTCTTGATAATAATAAGGGCAAGAATGTCATCCTTATGCTAATTAACGAGCATGAATTTAAAAGAATATATATTTTCCCTAATTTTGCTAATAATTTCCCAAATAGACCTACCAGCAATACTACGGCTAATTTGTGTAAGACATGGGATGACTCTAGCAATTCTAATGAAGATGAAATTGAGCCAACTCATAATTATGAGTCATGTATGTCACTCTATGCTAGAATTATATATAATGATGATAATGCATGCATGCCTACTCATGAATCTACTATACCTTCTAATGTTGTTGTTATACCTACTATTGAGAATGTTGCATCTTCTATAAATAATCTAAGTGTGAGTCAAAGCTTGAATACTTCCGATGAATTGAACGTGTGCGTGAGTCACCCTGATTTAAGTAACGCTTCAGGTGACACTACACACGACACACTTAGCGAGTCCGATGATGATCTTCCAGATTTGCATAAGCTATACACGAAAATGCTTAAGAAAAGTACTCGTCTTGATAAAACGGTTAAGCTACTTAATGAGCATATTGATTTACTTAACCAGATTATTAGGAAGAACGCTGAAGATTGTAACAACCCGAGGTTTTGGAGTCGACAATTTATTTATTTTGGGGAGAAATAAATAATATTTTATTGGAGAAATAATTAAATTGGCAATTGAGGTCAAAATTTAGAGTCGTTAGAAAGAGTGTCTAATGTCGATTCTGAGGGTACCATCATTTCGGGAAGGGTCGAGAAAGTCGAAATGATTGTACTTGGGTTCTATTTAGGTTCCAAAATAATTTAGGACCGTTTGACTCGAATTAAAGTTACCGGGTCATTTAAAGTATGTATTATCATTTAAAGATGTGTACATTGAGAGGCAAGGCTTAAAAGCCACGTGAGAAGTCTTTCTCACTTAAGAGAAAGAGGAAAACCCTAGAAAGAAAGAGAGAAGAAGAAAGAAGAAGAAAAAGAAGGATAAAAGGAAAGAAAAAGAGGATTTCCGGGCCAATACGCGATTTCAAGGCGGATTCAGACCCTACGAACCCGAGGCAAGTGATTAAACTTGCTAAATAATTATTGTGTATCAATTATTGCATGATTTGTGGATTGATATTTTGGGTTTAAGGTTTAAATTGACAAAACCTAATTTTTGGGAAAAATCTTAGATTTGTATGGTATTAATGAATTTAAGGTTAGAAACTTGTATATATGTGTTCTTGGAGGAATATTAATGTCATATTTGTGTTTGGGTTGAAGATTTGTGGTTGAATGGAATTATATTGGAGTTTTTGAGAAGTTGGAAATGTGTAAAAATGGAGTTGGTCGTAATACCTGTTAGGGCCGGTCGACCGCGTATAGAGGACCGGTCGACCACACCTCCAGAATTGGACATACTGTCTTCGAGAATAGGCAAAACTTAGAAACGCGGTCGACCGCGGTTTGGGCACCGATCGACCGGTCCCCTGTTTTGGGTTCAAGTATGAGAATTTTAGTTATCCCCTTTTTCTTTGGGTTTGTATAAATGGACTTCCATAATCAGTGTATCATAAAGGATTAAGTGATTATATAAGGGGATTATAGACCTTAGAGTCAAAAGACAATACATGAAGTTAATTGATAATTGAAAGACTAAATGTAAATGTCGTAGAGTTTTAGTGATTGTTGTTGAGAAGTGAGAATCTAAAAGAGTATATCAATTTGGGGGAAAAATCCTCTAAGTATCGAGGTTAGTATTTGAGAAATATAGAATACCGATTGGAGATTTTGGGATTTCTCTAAGTGGGGAAGCCCACTTTTATTTGGGATTTTATTTGGTGATAATGAATAAATTTCACGATCTGAGAATGAGAATAACTTAGAGATGCCGGATCTTAGGATCCAATCCCAAATGGGATAACTTTAAAAAGGTTCATAAAATAAAATTGAACCCTATTATGAATGGAAAATGATAAATGCTAATTGATGTGCATATGGATATAGAAATATCCTTATTGATGATTGATTTGGGAGATATCTCACACAATGAGAAATGTTAATTGAGGTGCAATAGGATATAGAATATCCTTAACTTAAATAGAATTGAAAGACAATTCATACTAGAAGCGACATGAGAGCTTCAAGCGAGAATTAGTATAGTATATACTAAGTGGGGTAAATGTGTGAGTATTGACGGCTAGTGTATCAAGAGAGGATTACACTAAACAATGATGTTAATCAAACTATGCCTAAGAGCGTATAATGAAAATGAATATCATGTTGCAGGTATACCTTATATAAAATGGTATATCTTTATTATGTGGGATGTATGTATACCTTATATGATGGTGTATATACATGTTAAGCATACCCCCTACATACTATCATTGGGAAGTTTCGTGCGTAGAGGGTGAGCATTCTGACTAGAAAAGCAGGATGTGGATATTCCCCAGGTCATAGTCGTCCTTTGTGGTCAGCAAATGACATTTATGATATATATATCTATTTATTTTGGGGGTGAGAGGTCGGGGGTATGTGACGCTCTCACTTGCCGGTTAGGAACTATGACCACTTCTCGGGACGTTGTGTGCGTGAGTAGATCACGAGGTGGGTGTCGTTGAACCCCACCAGGTGGCCCTAGTTTGCTACGTATATGGGCTGCTGGAAGATGATAGCATGTGAGCCTACGTCCTTCGAGTTATATCTCGGTTGGATGGTTATTATTGCTTGTGGTTGTATTTGGGTGTCAAGGGCATAATGGACCTCAACGACCTACATTGCCAGGATTAGTGTATCGGGGGGGTTCCTTGTTTGGATTTCGCTTCGGTGAGACGTCCCATGCACGAACCGCAGTGTAATGTTGGAATTTGGGGATAAGTTTAGTCCTTAATGCTCATCATTATATATACATATATATCACCTATCCCGACAATCGATAGTGCCAGGAGTAGTGTAACGAGGGGGTTCCTTGTTTGGATTTCGCTTCGGCGAGACGTCCCATGCATGAAACGCCGTGTACTGTTGAGAATTGGGAATATTAATTAATTAAAATTGGATAATAATCATTTGGGTTACATGCATCTTGCATTGAGGGCATAATGAGCCCCGAGGATCGATACGGTCAGGAGTAGTGTAACGGGGGAGTTCCTTGTTTGGATTTCGCTTCGGCGAGACGTCCCACGCATGAAACGCAGGCCGTGTTGAGAATCGGGAGGAGTTTAGTTCTTAACTCTTGATGCTAATAACTCATCTATAATAATTATATATATGGTTTCATGCCTTATATGGGCATCACTAGAATATAAATTCTAGTAAATGAGATTGTTGATATATTGTGATGATGTGGACATGATTGGATCATGTAACTTTATATGTTCAACAAATGAACATTATAAAGATAACTATAACTATTACATTAAAGTTAATGTATATGATTTATAAATTACGGGAGCAAATGTAGTGGGAAATAGGTTAGATGATTTTGCTTAAATACTTTATTTGGGTTTACGTTAGAATCCTCTTACCTAAGTATAATCGGGCATCCATTTGGAGATCACGTGCATACGTTTAGTGCGCGCTTTAGATGAGAGGTGAGTTGAATTATTATGAAGAGTTCAATTCCAACTAAATCATGTAATATGGCATTTATAATTATTATGCATTTTAATACACTTGCTATAAAATTTTTTCCAAACTCGGGCTCTGACCCGTTTGTATTTTCCTCCTCCTTGTATATATTATATTACTTCAGGTGTTCCTCCGCAAGGACGCCTTTGATGTTTCTCCATTCAGGATTGTGGAGCTGTAGCAGTAGCGGACTGTTGCAGCACTTTGTTTTAGTCGATTCCTATCTATTGTACATCTAGATTAGGATTCAGTTGTATTGGGTTAGTATTCAAGTGTTGTAGATTAACACTTTCATATTTCATTTTTCACAGATTATTGTATTGTCTGTTACCCGATAGCATATTCGGGTATTTCATTGTTGAGATTTTGTTGTACAATGTATTGTACTCTTTCATATTATTGGAGCATGCACTTTTCACACATCATAGTTAGACGTATATTGTTGGTTATGTGCATTATTGGTTTTGTTGTTGTTGTTAAAAATAAAAGTTTTAAATTTTTGGCAATTCGCACTTAATGATTTTGGGTAGTTAGCCTTATATTGTAGTGTTTAGTAGTTGATGTTGAGACTGTGCCATCTGGGATACCTGATTTATGTAGTATAGGGTTGGACACCCGTTATTATTTGGAGCGGGTTGTCACAGGTGGTATCAGAGCATCAGGTTCTAGTGTCTTTAGGATTTGTGTGCGTTACTATGATCTTTCGTAAGCGTTCTTGATGTAGAGCCTTATTATTAGGACGATTACATTCATACGTCCATATCTTTCTGGGATTCGAAAATATTTTAAAGGCGTTCTGATACAATTGTTCTTATTTCAGATGCCACCGAAGGGAGGTCGTTCAGTCAGGGCAAACAAAGGGAATGTGCAACCCCAAATGCCTCAAAGGAACATGACTACGGATGATGTTGGCAATATTGTGGCACAAGCAGTAACTGCTACCGTTTCTACGATGGCTCAGCAATCTGCCGCTCGAGAAGCCCCACCCCATTTAGGATTGTCTTTATGGGAGAGAGTGAAGGAAGATTTTAGTAAGGGGCATCCTCCCGAGTTTGCAGGGGGAGTTGATGCAATGGCTGCAAGTCAATGGAAAAATATCATGCAGAGGCATCTTCGTATGGTTGAGTGTAATGAGGTGCAGAAACAATTTTTAGTCACCTTTAGGTTATCGGGTGCAGCTCTTTAATGGTGGGAGTCTGTCACCACATCTGAACAGAGAGATGCTTTACCCATAACAACATTTTGGGAAATTTTTGATCGAAGGTATTTTCCTTCCCCTAATCGAGATATAAAGATTTTTCAAGGAAATAGAACGGTGGAGGAATATGAAGAAGACTTCTCTAGATGGGCAAAGTTAGTACCTGATGAGGTAAATACGGAAGAGAAACGTATATCAAAGTTTGTTCGAGGTTTGGATTGGAAAATCCGACAACATTTGTTAGGGAGTCCTAGGTTAGTGACTTTCGTTGAGGTAGTGAATGCGGCACTACTAAAGTGTCATGAATATCGCCTTCGTTCGCAAGAGGGTAAGAACTTTGGTGATTCGATTTCATCGAGAAATTTTGGCAAGGAGAGTGCCAGTAATGAGAGTGCGCAGAAAGGATTTGCGGGTAAGTGTTTCTTTTGTAAAGAAATATGTCATAAAAAGAGAGATTGTCCTAAAAGAGGTAAAGGATAGCAATTTGATGAAATTTTGGAAGTGCAACCCCTATAACAGATTCGAGGTCGCTTTAGACCGGGGGACTACGTTTGGGAGCCCATTGATGAGGATGGGCAATCGGACTAGATATGGGTGATGTAAGTTAATTTTCCTTTATAAATAGGATAATTACTAAAATGAGTTTTGGGGATATTGTATGTAAGATATGGTGTAAGGGTAGAAATATAGCCCTATTATGTATGTAATGACCTTAAAAAGGGGAAATTTTGAGCAAGATATGCTCTTATTCTATTATTTTGTAAGAAGGATTGAGGATTTTGCAAGGTGCTCATAAAGAGCTTTAAACCTTGTAGTTAATGTAAGAATGGTAAGGGTGATAAGTAGTAATGATAAAAGCTACTTCTTTTTATATAGTCATGATAGACTATTATGATGGTTGTATTCCAGATATGGATTTGCCTTATATATGGCAATATGTTGAAATGATGTAAGATGTTGTTTATGTTTGAAAGTTGATTGTGGTTTGATGGGACGCAGGTAAAATTTTAGCTCATAAGTATGATAATATTTGTGAGCTACATGTTATATAGATGATGATCTAAAAAGACCTTGTGTTGGACATAAGGCATTTTATAGTATATATATATATATATAAACCGTTTTATGGTAAACTATTTTTAAATAAAACCTTTGTCGGCCTTCGGGCCCTTTCAAAATGATTTTCATAAAATTAACCTTTTCGAACTCTAGTCCGGATTTAACAAACTCTCAATCCCCGACATCGCCTCATAGTATTGTATTGGGAGGGTTCCTTGTTTGGATTTCGCTTTTGCGAGACGTCCCCCGCATGAAATTGGCGATTGTCAGGAATTGAGAGGAGTTATTTCTTTGGACCATTCAAATTCTACTCTATTAAAATTTTAGTATTTCTTATTGTTGGAATTGTGGAACTTGGAGGCAAATAAAGCCTCATTATGATTGTTGTGAGCACAAAGCTCAAATATAAAGGGTGTATGGGCGCCCTTGTTGGGGAAATTGGTTTTATTTAACTCATAATTAACCTATAATAAAAATGAATTTAAAATGAACTCGTCGTGGGAAGTTAGAAGTTTGGAGTTGGGATTAGCAAGATTGGGTATAGTTGGACTAGTTGAGCTTTGGAGAAATAGGCTTAGCTAAATTTCGAGGACGAAATTTTTGTAAGTGGGGAAGTTTGTAACAACCCGAGGTTTTGGAGTCGACAATTTATTTATTTTGGGGAGAAATAAATAATATTTTATTGGAGAAATAATTAAATTGGCAATTGAGGTCAAAATTTAGAGTCGTTAGAAAGAGTGTCGAATGTCGATTCTGAGGGTACCATCGTTTCCGGAAGGGCCAAAAAAGTCGAAATGACTGTACTTGGGGTCTATTTAGGTTCCAAAATAATTTAGGACCGTTTGACTCGAATTAAAGTTACCGGGTCATTTAAAGTATGTATTATCATTTAGAGATGTGTACATTGAGAGGCAAGGCTTAAAAGCCACGTGAGAAGTCTTTCTCACTTAAGAGAAAGAGGAAAACCCTAGAAATAAAGAGAGAAGAAGAAAGAAGAAGAAAAAGAAGGAGAAAAGGAAAGAAAAAGAGGATTTCCGGGCCAATATGCGATTTCAAGGCGGATTCAGACCCTACGAACCCGAGGCAAGTGATTAAACTTGCTAAATAATTGTTGTGTATCAATTATTGCACGATTTGTGGATTGATATTTTGGGTTTTAGGTTTAAATTGACAAAACCTAATTTTTGGGAAAATTTTTATATTTGAATGGTATTAATGAATTTAAGGTTAGAAACTTGTATATATGTTTTCTTGGAGGAATATTAATGTCATATTTGTGTTTGGGTTGAAGATTTGTGGTTGAATGGAATTATATTGGAGTTTTTGAGAAGTTGGAAATGTGTAAAAATGGAGTTGGCCGTAATACCTGTTAGGGCCGGTCGACCGCGTACAAAGGACCGGTCGACCGCGCCTCCAGAATTGGACATACTGTCTTCGAGAATAGGCAAAACTTAGAAACGCGGTCGACCGCGATTTGGGCACCGGTCGACCGGTCCCCTGTTTTGGGTTCAAGTATGAGAATTTAAGTTATCCCCTTTTTCATTGGGTTTGTATAAATGGACTTCCATAATCAGTGTATCATAAAGGATTAAGTGATTATATAAGGGGATTATAGACCTTAGAGTCAAAAGACAATACATGAAGTTAATTGATAATTGAAAGACTAAATGTAAATGTCGTAGAGTTTTAGTGATTGTTGTTGAGAAGTGAGAATCTAAAAGAGTATATCAATTTGGGGGGAAAATCCTCTAAGTATCGAGGTTAGTATTTGGGGAATATAGAATACCGATTGGAGATTTTAGGATTTCTCTAAGTGGGGAAGCCCACTTTTATTTGGGATTTTATTTGGTGATAATGAATAAATTTCACGATCTGAGAATGAGAATAACTTAGAGATGCCGGATCTTAGGATCCAATCCCAAATGGGATAACTTTAAAAAGGTTCATAAAATAAAATTGAACCCTATTATGAATGGAAAATGATAAATGCTAATTGATGTGCATATGGATATAGAAATATCCTTATTGATGATTGATTTGGGAGATATCTCACACAATGAGAAATGTTAATTGAGGTGCAATAGGATATAGAATGTCCTTAACTTAAATAGAATTGAAAGACAATTCATACTAGAAGCGACATGATAGCTTCATGCGAGAATTAGTATAGTATATACTAAGTGGGGTAAATGTGTGAGTATTGACGGTTAGTGTATCAAGAGAGGGTTACACTAAACAATGATGTTAATCAAACTACGCCTAAGAGCGTATAATGAAAATGAATATGATGTTGCAGGTATACCTTATATAAAATGGTATATCTTTATTATGTGGGAAGTATGTATACCTTATATGATGGTGTATATACATGTTAAGCATACCCCCTCCTTACTATCATTAGGAAGTTTCGTACGTAGAGGGTGAGAATTCTGACTAGAAAAGCAGGATGTGGATATTCCTCAGGTCATAGTCGTCCTTTTTGGTTAGCAAATGACATTTATGATATATATATCTATTTATTTTGGGGGTGAGAGGTCGGGGGTATGTGACGCTCTCAATTGCCGGTTAGGAACTATGACCGCTTCCCGGGACGTTGTGTGCGTGAGTAGATCACGAGGTGGGTGTCGTTGAACCCCACCAGGTGGCCCCGGTTTGCTATGTATATGGGCTGCTGGAAGATGATAGCATGTGAGCCTGCGTCCTTCGAGTTATAGCTCGGTTGGATGGTTATTATTGCTTGTGGTTGTATTTGGGTGTCAAGGGCATAATGGACCTCAACGACCTACATTGCCAGGATTAGTGTATCGGGGGGGTTCCTTGTTTGGATTTCGCTTCGGCGAGACGTCCCACGCACGAACCGCAGTGTAATGTTGGAATTTGGGGATAAGTTTAGTCCTTAATGCTCATCATTATATATACATATATATCACCTATCCCGACAATCGACAGTGCCAGGAGTAGTGTAACGGGGGGGTTCCTTGTTTGGATTTCGCTTCGGCGAGACGTCCCATGCATGAAACGCTGTGTACTGTTGAGAATTGGGAATATTAATTAATTAAAATTGGATAATAATCATTTGGGTTACGTGCATCTTGCATTGAGGGCATAATGAGCCCCGAGGATCGATACGGTCAGGAGTAGTGTAACGGGGGAGTTCCTTGTTTGGATTTTGCTTCGGCGAGACGTCCCACACATGAAACGCAGTGCCGTGTTGAGAATCGGGAGGAGTTTAGTTCTTAACTCTTGATGCTAATAACTCATCTATAATAATTATATATGGTTTCATAACTTATATGGGCATCAGTAGAATATGAATTCTAGTAAATGAGATTGTTGATATATTGTGATGATGTGGACATGATTGGATCATGTAGCTTTATATGTTCAACAAATGAACATTATAAAGATAACTATAACTATTACATTAAAGTTAATGTATATGATTTATAAATTACGGGAGCAAATGTAGTGGGAAATAGGTTAGATGATTTTGCTTAAATACTTTATTTGGGTTTAAGTTAGAATCCTCTTACCTAAGTAGAATCGGGCATCCATTTGGAGATCACGTGCATACGTTTAGTGCGCGCTTTAGATGAGAGGTGAGTTGAATTATTATGAAGAGTTCGATTCCAACTAAATCATGTAATAATGCATTTATAATTATTATGCATTTTAATACACTTGCTATAAAATGTTTTCCAAACTCGGGCTCTGACCCGTTTGTATTTTCCTCCTCCTTGTATATATTGTATTACTTCAGGTGTTCCTCCTCAAGGACGCCTTTGATGTTTCTCCATTTAGGATTGTGGAGCTGTAGAAGTAGCGGACTGTTGCAGCACTTTGTTTTAGTCGATTCCTATCTATTGTACATCTAGATTAGGATTCAGTTGTATTGGGTTAGTATTCAAGTTTTGTAGATTAACACTTTCATATTTCATTTTTCACAGATTATTGCATTGTCTGTTACCCGACAACATATTCGGGTATTTCATTATTGAGATTTTGTTGTACAATGTATTGTACTCTTTCATATTATTGGAGCATGCACTTTTCACACATCATAGTTAGACGTATATTGTTGGTTATGTGCATTATTGGTTTTGTTGTTGTTGTTGTTAAAAATAAAAGTTTTAAATTTTTGGCAATTCGCACTTAATGATTTCGGGTAGTTAGCCTTATATTGTAGTGTTTAGTAGTTGATGTTGAGACTGTGCCATCTGGGATACCTGATTTATGTAGTATAGGGCTGGCCACCCGTTATTATTTGGAGTGGGTTGTCACAAAGATTTTACAGCATAATGTGTTGCCCACGAGACTGAAATTAAAAAAAATTTCACAAAAATAGATCTTTCTAAGAAAAATAATATTTTGGAACAAAAATACAAGTCTACCTTGGTAGAACTTGAATAATCTAAGCAAAAAGTTTCAAATGTGTTTAAAAAATGCTTAAACTTTGAAACTCAAGCTAATTTCTACGAAGAAATTGTTGTAGGAAGTAAGTTTGATTCTGACGATAAATCTGGTTTTGGATTTGGAGAAAAAGTTTATACTAGCAAAAATGTTTCTCCTTAAAAGGTTGTTTTTGTAAAACAAGGCCAGAATCCTCAAAGCACTCAGAGAGAAAATTGTTTTAGAGATGTCTCTAAGGCAAAACAAATTTATTCTCAAAAGCCCAAATCTAATGGTCAAGCTAAGTACGTTTGTCCACCTGTTAGAAATTATTATCAAAAACCCAATGCCAATGACACTTGGACGGCCATTCCTATTAGGGATAAAGCAATTTTCAAAGACTTTAGTAATAAAGTCAAGTCCTCCACACATCAGTATTGTTCATATTGTGATGTCTACGACCACTCCATTGCCAAATATTTTCAAAAGACAGTGTATACACCTACTTATTCAAACTTTAACTATTCTAGAAAGAGTAGGAATACTTATGTTCTCCCAAGACAGGCCACTCATAACTCTAACTATAAAAAGAAGGGAGGACCTAAAACTAAGAAGAAATCATTTATAAAGACCCATCAAAACCTTTTAAATCAAAGGCCAATCAAACTGTTAAAACTAGGCCTATTTGGATTAGAAAAGATTACTTGCTATCCCAGCTCAAGTGCAACATTGTCATATCTGATATTAAGGCACCAAGCACTTCGTCTGGATGGTATCTTGACTCCGGATGTTCTAAATATATGACCGGAGATGAAACTAGGTTAACAAACAAAATAAACTTCCTTGGAGGTAGTGTTGTGTTTTGTGATAGAGTTTCATCTAAGATCATAGGTAAGGGAACATTGCATGAGGAAGGTCTCCCCAAGATAAATGATGTCCTCCTAGTTAAAGGTCTCAAGGCTAACTTACTTAGTATATCTCAATTTTGTGATTCCAATCATACCGTTTCCTTTTCTAAAACTGATTGCAAAAATTTTTATGAAAAGGGAAATTGTATTTTAACAGGAAATGGAAATAAGGATAATTGTTACATAGTCCTTCCTAAGTCTGAATCATGCAATAGATTGGGACATACAAATTTTGATAATCTTCGTAAGAAAAGTTCCCAAGAAATGGTTAGAGGATTGCCTAAAATCCAAAATTCTTTTTATCCTGTACGTGGTCCTCGTATGGAAGGGAAAATAAGTAAACCCACTCACAAGAAAGTTAAAAATGTTTTAACTTAAAAACCTTTGGAATTAATCCACAAGGACCTTATGGGTCCCTTTCGAAAGACACGGCATACTCGGGTTGTATTCACGAAAAATAAAACCCATACCTTCGATGAGTTCTTAAAAAGACTTTTAAAAATAGAGGACGAGAAGGATACCCAAGTATGTCGCATCGGAAGTGACAAAGGTGGAGAATTCAAAGATTCAGGTATTACAAAATATTGTATAGGCAATGGCTATAAATATGAATTCAGTGCGCCTAATAGAACTCAGCAGAACGACACTATTGATAAGAAAGATAGTACTTTACAAGAGATGGATAGGGTTATGCTACATGTGAAAAATCTACCTAAGTATTTTTTGGCCAAAGCTGTCCAATGGCTTGTCGTATCATTGATCAGGCATACATTAGGAAGAATTTTAAATCTGTTGATGATATTCGATATGAGCATCTTCGTAATGCTATTGGTATGATAGTTCTTACTTATTTCAACACTTCATTCATATCCTCGGTAGTTGCATGCTTATAATTGGTTTCTGAGGAGTTAGGGTATGGTCATTTCTTAAATGATAAAAGGCGCCTCCTAATATCTGTTTAATGTAGGAGACCCTTGTATTTGCCCTTGCATATGTTATTGTTTGTGTTGTCGCATTAAATCATATTATCCCAATTTATATCTTTTTACCCCGTTGTATATTTGAGCAAAATTGGGGGAGAAGAACTTGAGTACCAGTGCTGCGATGTATATCGTATCTTGTACTAACTAAACTAATATTCCATTGAGTGTTTATATTTTTCAGACATTTTTCAGATCTGATCGTATAGCTTGTCCTATTTATTAGGGTATTGGTCTATATTGTAGTTGACTAATGTATTTTCTTACCTTATTTTTGGTTCTAGGATGGGAATGGGTAGATAGAGAATCTTGTATAGGAAATTTAGGATTTTTCATTTTCACCCATGAGTTCAGGATACTCAAGGGAATTTTATCTCTAATATCCAAAGAGGGAGATTGAGAACACACTATATGGTTGACTTACTTGAGTTTGTGCCATATAGGAGTTCCAACTAGTTTGGATATTGAGAAAAAATAGGATTAGATTTTTCCGAGTTACTTTATCTCAAAAAGGGCATAAAGCTTTATCAAAAGCATCCCAATCCAAGTTCTCCAATGTGACACAAACACGTAAGTATAATTCTTGAACCACAATTAGGACACATACACTGCATATACATGTTTATTATGTGTGCATATTTTTTATGGTGGTGTTGTTGCTTCAAATATTTTTTTTGAAAAAAAAATTCATTTGAATATTTTTTTTAATCATTTAAAATGATTTTTCATTTAATTGAAATATGATTTTAAAAATATATTTGAGGTTAACATAAGAATATTTTTTATGATAAAAATTTGATTGGTTCAATTTTCAATTGGTTAATATTTTTTTGAGTCGAAAGATTTAATTTTTCCAAGACTTTAAAAAACACGTGTGTTATTTTTTAATAAGATTTTTTGTGTTTCTTTAGTGTCTTGGTGATTAGAATCTTTTGTGACCCTAGATTGAGTGGTTATCAATGACTCATATTATTAGTGCCTCAATCCTAGTAAATACCTTTTAGCCAATCAAATTAGGTATTTCACTTTCTTTCTACACCCTTAGATCTTGGAGAGTTGATCTAGACCCTTTATTTTTAACAAACCCTAGTGTCCCTCATATATTACATCTTTTAGGGTTTCTTATTCTTTTTAGAAGAAGAGTGAGTGGTGGTTGCTGATATAGAGAGAGAACATTCTTCTTATTCTTTATTCCTTCCTTTTCCAAAATCAAGAGAGAGAGAGGAGTGTGCTGCGGTTATAGAAAAACCAAGAGAGAGAGTGTGCTCCCATCGCCATCACCGTCGCAGGAAAGAACGAAAGAGAGAGGAAGAGTTCCATCACTGCCGGACCTCATATCGTCGAAACTGAGAAGAAGAGATAGAGAGAGTGACGCCGGAGATTGCCGAGACCGAGAGAGAGAACGAGTGCCGGAGTCACTTCACCGTCAGAGCAAAAAGAGGTCGCCGGAATCAGACTGAGCGAAACCGAGAGAGATAAGGAGTTCACCGGAACATGAAACTGCTATCGCCGAAAACCGTCGATGCCGAAAAAACTAAGGGAAATCGAGAACTCGCCGAATTTTTTTTTTCACTGAAAAAAACTCGTCGGAATCTTTCAGAACCAAATCATATCTACTTTTTTAAAGGTTTATTTTCAAAACCCCATACCCACTTTGTTGGTTGACTTAAATCTGAAAAAAATCCAAAGAGCCTAGAAGACAATTTGTTGGGATTTTTTTGAGTTGGGTATGTTGTTGGGTTGTTGTTGATTGGTTGGGTAGTTGAAGACCTCTTCAACTCTATATCTCCCTAAGAACCCATTTAGTTCACTTTAATATTTTTAGGGTTCTTTAATTTTGATTTCTTGGACATTGTTGTTGTAATTTTTTAATCCAAGATTGTGATAGCAAATACATGTTGAGTAATTATACTTGTTGTATATATTTTCATATTTGGAAATAAAGATTGTCTCATATTGGGATTTCACATTTGAGTGAAATAAGTTTGAATATAAATAATTTGTTGGGACAATATTTTTTTTGAAAAAAAATGGTGTGTCAAATCTGAAAATTAGTAAAGTTTATTACTCAAGTTGGATTTGAAATCAAATTGCATATCATATAGAAGTTGATTGTAACTAATAGGATATTGCTTGTATTTGATTGAGAGGCGTGAGAAGCATTTTGCATGTTTAATTAATTCATAAACACTCTCACTCTCACACGAACACTTAGGAGTTGTGGTTCTTGGTGAGGTATTTTATTTGTTGGGGCTGCTGAAATCCGGGATTCAAGGATAAAACAGAAGCTACGTGGAGAAGAACAAATCAAGATATAATGCCTTTAAGAGTGGAGTAACTCGGGTAGGTACGTTTTCTGATCTTGTATTTTTATTCTTAGCTACATGCTTTAATGTTGTAACTTGGTTGTGATTTTAGTGGACTTTTTCATTTTTCTCCGTAGAGGGAGCCGTGGATGTTTCCCTAATTTTAGGGTTTTACCACGTTAAAAATCTCGTGTTTATTTGCTTGAATGTTCTTAATTACTTTGACTAACAATATCATACTCGAGATTTAATTGTAGGTTTTGAATTTAAAAACCTAAGGTAATCAATTTAACAAGTCTAAAGATCATATTCAGAAAAATTGTTTTAACACATCTAGTGTTCATTTTGAAAAGAGTTTCGTTCAACGAGTTTATTTCGGAGTTTACTAAACTTATAACTTTTTGTTATTAATCTTGTAAACAAGTTTTTCAATATTACGTGGAATATTCGAGATGACACTATAATACGTATGAGACTTAAGATATAGGGCTAGTGTATACCTATATAAATATGATGATTGACTAAGTTGTGTGAATACTTAGTATCTGAATTATTGTGTATATGAAATACCTACCATACTTACTATCACGGGAGGTTAGTTTTCAGAAAAGGACCATCTCATCTTTGTGTGCCTTCGGGGGAATTTAGATTGGTACCTTAAGGACATAGGACTGTGAATGACTTATTTGTGAGTTGATAAGTCAGCTGACCATGGGAGCGTAGGTATGTGCGTGACCCATGGGTATGTGAACTATGTTCGCCTCCACTATGTGTGATTTTTATTTAATGGTTCCTGAGTGCTTCGGAACTTGTGATCCTCACGTATGTGATGTGATAAGCACTTAAAACTAAAAAGTGAAAAAGCTAAAAAAAATTAGAAAAAAACAAAAAGAAAATAAAAAGTATATTACAATTGAATTTTTCTCTAGCTTACCCCTTTGGAAGTGGATTGATACCCTTACTTACCTCTACACTTGAGATTGTTTTAGTCTGTAGGTATTTGAGGATTTTGATTAGAAGGACTTTTCAAGCAACGACGAAATTATACACGCAAAAGTTCTTTCTATCAAATGGCGCCATTGCCATTCTTGGGAGCATGAAGCTCGGTGCGGATTTCAACTTGTAGTTTATTTAATTTTTGCACTTGCCATTTTTATATTTTTAGAAGGCTTGTATTAGGATTTCTATCATTTCTTGTATTGCGGTGCTTAGAGACACCTTTATTTTATTTTTCATTTTAAAAATTGTAATAATTGAAGACAAGCGTGATAGGGAAACCAGACAAGGTAGAGATAGGGCGTCAAAAGGTGAGGATTTAAAAGCCTCTATACCTTGTGTCGGTAGGACTCCCGGGGACGACTGAGATAGGCGTGATCTCCCCCTGGTCGACTCAAATTTTTTGGCACCCCACGGCCTAAAAACCGTGGGAGGTACGTTTCTACACACTCGGGCCTCTCTTATTAGCGAGTCAATTATTATGTGTGTTTTGTATTCTCTTACTTGATTTTATTCTCGCATTTATTTTTGAATGGTGTGATGAATTAATTAATTAAGACCTACACCCGGTCACTCACGAGAAGGAATTTCATCACCCGACTCACTTGCTTACCAATTGTGTACTACCCTAGTCATCACTAAATTTAAAATCAATTAACGAGGTAGCCCACTAGGAGAAAATTTTGCAAAGACGATCACAAAGATATTTCCGCGAATTTTTATCGCCCGCGGACTTAATTAAAATTTGACTACCCTCTCACTAAATCTAAAGACAAAAATTGGCTATGTGCTAGTTAGAAAATTTTCTTAACTTGTGTGTGTGTCCAATTCATTTTTCGGTAGTCGGTTTTAGTTGGTTCGTCAAAATAAAGAGTCCATATTTTTTCCCACCCTTTTTTCTTCCAAAAAATTCAAAAATATTTTCTTTCATTTTAATTAAAAAAGAAAATCCAAAAATATTTTCTTTCATTTTTATAAAAAATCCAAAAATATTTTCTTTATTTCGTTTTAGAAAAATCCAAAAATATTTTCTTTCTTTCCTTTTTAGAAAAATCCAAAAATATTTTCTTTCTTTCCTTTTTAAAAAAATCCAAAAATATTTTCTTTCCTTTTGAAAAAATTAAAAAAAAAACTACAAAAAAATATTTCTCTCCTCATGGCCGAAGAACGTCCCTTACGGGACTACTTTGGTCATTTTCCATTGCCACGCGACACATGTGAGGGTGATCCCGTGCTGTCTCTTTATGATATTTTTAGTGGTTTCACCTCTCACGAGTGCCCTTGATACTCTTGACCCGTCCATGCACAAATCTCATTTTCCATCACCCCCGGTGTCAAGTGTCGACGTGTCTCATCCTTTGTTGTGCACCCATTGTTATTATGCCGATCACATGTCCCATGAGTGTCCGTACCTGTCATATCAATCTGAACCCATCCTGGAACATGTGTATCCATATGACACTGTTCCGGAACCCACCTCGGCCTATTATCCCGATGTATCCATTACCGAGTTGTGTGAGTACTTGAGTTATTCGTGGAGGCCTGATCATCCTTTCACGCAATATGAATCCCAACCCGATGTTGTGGATCCTGACACATTCCCACAGTCGTCATGGCAACCTTGTGCACCCATTCACGATAAATTCCCTCACTATGCACCCTATGAGTATCAACCAATTGTCCATCACGAAAGCGATCCTTTCATGTATGATGAACTTGGCCCCACTCCACACACTTTATTTGAGTATTGTCCATATAGTCATAATCACAACGCGTTGTGTCCACCTCACCCACCGCCACCACCCGTCACTTTACCACCATCATCCACATCCTCTCTCGAAAGCCTCTTGGAAAAGTTCATACTCGAGCAAGAGCAAGCCACTCAACTTCAAAATGAAGCTCTCCAAAGCATTGAGCAAAGGTTAAATGAATTGAAGTGTGCGAGGGAGTCGGATATTCCCATGGATCCACTCGTTATTACAACCGAGTGTGATGATGATGTATCCTCTTGTGACACAGATTTTGAGTGTGACTAACTCTTCCACCCCAAGAATCTTGAAGTTGAGACCATTCCATGGTCTGGGCTCCAAGTCGACAATTGTGTTGACTTACCTTTCGATAGTGAGCCTGATCAAAACCCGCCATGTCCACCGGAACCCACAGTTGAGGTTCCCACTCCTGAGATATCCAAAAATATGCCCGAGGTTTTACCTTATGCCTCAATTGCATATGTCTCTGACAGGCCCATATCTTTTAGGGTCTCTCCGGCTACAAGTGCTCTCTATTTTCCCGAGATAGAATCTGTGATAGTTCCTAACTATCCGGATATGGATGATGTCCCACCATGCATGGATCCCATTGAGCCTGATATTTCTAGTGATTACTCTATCTCCAATCTTGGTGCCTCGTCTTACCCAACCACTACATTCACCGATGCTAATCTTATGGAGAAGTTGACCACTCCATCTTTAGATACCACACTTCCTCCCACGAGTGCCCTTGAGGATCACTTCGCGCCTCATGAGGAGTGTGTGTCTCCCACTCTTGAGTTGGATCATCTTCCTCCACCATTTATCCCACCTGATCCACCATTTGTCCCACCCAACCCACATATTATACCTTCCACCCCACCACCTTATTTGGATATAGATCTTATACCTTGCCTGTTCCCAGCCACATTTTTAGATCCTAACCTAAAACCATCCTCCACCTTCCATGAGAGTTTTTATGGTCCTGCTCTCCACTTCCGTGACACCGAGCTTGTTCCTCCATTCCCGCCACTCTCTTGTGGTTCTAATTTTTCCCATCGACAGCTCCCTGGTGTTTCACGGCGCGACCAATATCATCGCCCATTCATAGAATGGTCATGTAATTTCTATGAGCCTCACCCCCATTCCACTTTCTACACCATATTTCCTTCCTCACCAATTAGAGCACCATGCTTATAGGGACCTAGTTGCCCTCACTTTTCGGCTCAATAAGGCCCGAGACCGATACCTATTCACCCTCACATTTACCCTAATACCCACCCGCCCTTGGTCCACCGATGCTTTGCATCGCGTGATGCATTTTTTTATACAAGTGCATTGACCCTCTTTAGCCTTTATCCAGCAATACTGCGCTTCAGTCTTGTTTGGGGGTGATTTTCATCACCCAATTTTTCTGCCACCCCGTGCTTTCATAGTTCTTATCCTTAGGGTGAGATCCCTTTGGTCTGGCTGAAGACATTAAACTTAGCGCTACCGGGAGGCAGCCCGCGTTTCTTGTACTAGTCTGATCCTGTTTGGGGGTGGTGTTTTCACATCACCCAATGCTTTATCATGCTTATAGACTTGTAAACATTTTTTCTCACATCATTTATTCAAGTTTATTCTTGGCTATATCTTTCCACTTTATTAGCGGTTCATTCTGGTAATATCTTTCCTACCTTATGCTCTCAATTTTAAAAATTATTTCACTTAACATCGAGGACGATGTTCCTTTTTATTTGGGGGTGGGGAATTTTATCAAAATCGTACCTCTTTTGAAATTTTTTGATTTTTAAACCTGATTTTTAAAATTTCGTGCAGTTTCTTTCATCTCACTCATTAACATGATTTTTCTATCATCCATCTTTTAAAAGTCTAGGAATCAAGCTAGAGAAGATTTTTTCTAAATAGCTTATGTAATACGTAGCAAGGCATGTTGCATCATGAATTTCTAGACTCAATAAAATTTGCGCACTTATCAAGTCACTACGGTTTAGAGTTGAAGAGTATTACAATTGTCAAGAAGACCTTAAGGATCACTAGTAGAGACTTTAACTTGTGAGATTTGTGCCTTTCACCCCTTTAGAGTGTTTTACGCAATCTCCGAGTCACAAGTTGATTCAACTTCCTTTGGGTCCGCACTAAATCGTTGTATGATCTCATTTTTCTTCTTTAAAATTTGAGCTTGATCACTGAGAACGACATCACTTTCGAGTTGTAAGAAATGCTTGTCTTGAAGTTTGTCCCGATCATCAAACTTTCATCCATAAACTCACCCCTTTTCATACCATTTACCATTCACCTCACCCATTATATTCCCATTAGTTTCCCATATTCTCACATATCTCCCCACACCATCACCTATCATCTCCATATCATCTTTCATTTTCAAATAAAAGAGTGTGATTTCAAATGTAAATGTCTTCATTGTTGGTTTGAAAAGAGAGAGAAAAACGGGAAAAAAGAGGAAAAAAATAGCAAAAAAAGGAAAAATAGAAAAAAGAAAAGAAAAATAGCAAGAAAAAGAAAAGAAAATAAAGAGAGAGAAAAGAAAAGGAATAGAAAAGAAAGAGAGTGTAGTTAGTTATTTTGAAATAAAGACATTGGTTCTTCATGTATTGAACACTCTTCTCACATATCCATCCATCTTTTATGCATCACACATCCATCACTCATCCTTCATATCACTATCACCATCCCATTTTATCCTTCATATCATATCCTTCCCATTTCATTTTCCCCTCACCCATATACATACATGTTCCCCTAGGTGTTCGGGCAAATGATAGTCAACGTGGTGAATAAGTCGACGTTCTCACTATAGTGATTAACATTCCTTTCATGAGATCATTTTTTGTTCTAATTTTTCGTTCTTTCTTATATGTGTGTGAGACGTTTGAACTTGCTTATATTTACTCACCTCCTCACACACAAGAGCGAAACACTTACCCTAATCTTGAGACTTCGATTAAGAGAGATATATCCGTGAGATTTTGAAGTTGAAGCGTTGATTCCGAAAAGGCAATCTAGGAATTACTCTTATGATACTCGACCCGTTTTGACTGATTCACACTACACACGTTGAGTTCTAGGAAGGATGTGCCTTGAGTATTTACTTAGCTAAACTTTTTACACATTCTAGCTTGTATTTCTGAAATTATTTCTCATATAATGGATTGTGCGATTATTCTACGTCTAATAAGAGATTGATTGCCTTTCAATAAATTTTTGCAAATAAGAATTTTGTGGGTATATTCCCTGCAAACCCTCACGAGATACAACTCGTCCTGTAGGGCAACCTATAGGTTTAAAGGCTTGTTGCACATGCTAAGTGCAATCGCAAGTGCCCGCGAAAGTGGCACACTTTTGGTTACTTATCTTTCTCTTTCTCTCTATCTTATTGCTCGAGGACTAGCAGCACTCTGTTTGGGGATTGTGTGATAAGCAACCAAAACTGTACATTTTATACCCCGAATAGATGTACTTTAGCTGCTAATTCTCGGCAATATGGGTCTTATGTGCTTAAATGTTTATCTTGTAGGTCAAATGCACGTTGTGGTGTTCAAATGCGTATTTCAAGGCAATTGTGCCCAATATGGAGCTAAATACCCAATCCCCTGACCCTAACCTAGCCCATCCTAGCCTTATTCCCCGACCCGTGTGTGTGTTGATTTTGTACTTTTTTTTTTATTATTTTTTAGATTTTTTGTTTGAGTCATTTTTTATTTTTAGGATTTATTTTTGATTTATTTAGTATTTTCTAGATTTTATTATATTTTATTAGTATAATTTTATTTTATTTTGATTTTTTATTAGTTTTCAGTGTAGTCTTATTTTATTAGGATTAGTTTTTAGGAGTTTATTTTTAGTTTATTATATTTTATATTTTTAGGACTTTAATTTTCATTTAGATTTTAAGTTTTTATTTCTTTTGTTTTATTTTAGTTTTTATATAATCTTAGGATTTTATTTTTTTTATTTTTAATATTTCTATTTTTTATGGCTTTTAGTTTGTTTTATTTTTACTTAGATTTTATTTTTTTAATTTTAGTTTTATTAATTTTAGTTGAGTCTTTATTATTTTAGGGTCACAATTTAAACACACACACTTATCCTAACTCACTCACACCCCAATTACCATATACTACCATACACACAAACACCTATTATCCTAAACGCTCGCCCACCTAATCAAACCCACCATCATCTTCCACCTCTCACCATCTCATTCTCTCTCCTCTCTCATAAACCTCCATAACCATCACCCACAAGCTCTACACCCATTTTCTCTCTCAACAATCTAAACTGGAATACCAACTCAACCCGATCACAAACTCGAAATTCCTATCACCACCGGCGACATTTCCGGCCAGCCTTACCCCTGCGATTCCGGCCACCTCTAGTCCTACCCGCGACCCTACCCTTGCCGGATCTTCAAACCATCGTCCCTGACCCCCTTATCCGTCGGCAGTCCGCGACCCGCCTACGCCCCTCTGCCGACGAGCCCCCTGCCCTGGCGGCGCACCACCTTGCTACCGCCTCCCTGACCTCTACCATATCATTCCTGATCCCGCCGGCGAGCCACCATCTCAGCTATGCTTGACCCTAACCCACAATCCCATCTTCTATACCCTATACCCATCCAAGCCAAGACCCATTTCTCCAAGACCAAAATCGTGTCACCTGCAAAAAATAAAACCAAACTAAAACCAAAGACCAAACTCATTAAAGCCCCATGTGACTTAAACCCACTTATCCCATTTAGCCCCAATACTCAAAATACCCCCAACTAACCACTTATTCCTTTTTCCCCCAAATACCCTCTAAACCAAATCTGATTGTGTCACCCCATTTAACCCACACGCCCTCACACTCACCATTTCCATGCTCACTCAAGTCAATTCCCAATTTAGCCCCTAGGCTCCATGCCTACTATTTAAAGAGGATGAAGACCCCATTTAAAGGGGGGCTAGATAGATAGGAATTTTTAGAGAGAGAAAGTTTAGTGTTAGAAATAAATTCGGATAAACACCATTTTGTAAATAGTTGTTATTTTTCTTTTTTGAGATTATTGAGTGATAAATGTGTGAGGATTAATTTGAGTGAAATTTTTATGTAATATTATTTGGATCACTCAAGTTGATGGATTATGAATTTCAACTCATGGATTGAAGATCAATTAAGCATCAAGAGATTGGGGTTTGATTGTTCTTTTCTCATCTCATTTATTATAAGCCTTTTATTATTAATTTGTCAAATTTCATACCATGTTAGGCTAAATCCCCTTTCAAGGGGTGGGAAAAACCCTTATTTGATATTATTTTATTTTAATTAGTTTAATTACTTGAAAAGTCCCTTTGAATGTTAATTTTGATCCCTCGCCCTTAAATTTACACCTCGAGAGAGGGTAAATGGTTTTCGAGAGAAAATCAAAATTGAAGTTATAATACCCATTTTAGATTCGAACTAGAGATAAGGGGTTTCTTAAGTGGGGTATTATAACTTGAATTTCAACTCTATTTTTATTTTCTAAGATTTACATGAATGTTAATTGATCGATCCTAGCGGGTGATTAATTAAAAGGAGTGTAGATATATTTTTCTTGAGTTTTGGGGTGTTAATCTTTATTTTCTAAAAGGTTACTATTAAAATTACATTTGCAACGAGAGTTGATTTGTAATTTTGATATTAATTTGGGAGAATTCAATTAATTAAATTAATTAGTTAGAATAGCTAAAATTTATGGTGTAATCCCTCTCCTTGATTGTTCTCACAATTATTTACCTCACTTTATCTCTTATTTTAGTTTAGACTTTATTTTTCATTTTAGTAACTTTCTAGTTAGTTGTTTCCATTTGTCATTTTAGTTTAGTGTTATTTCACATCACCTCACCCAATTGTTTTAATATTTGAAAAAGCTAAAAAAATTAGAAAAAGTGAAAAAGAACAAAAAGAAAATAAAAAGTGAATTACAATTGAATTTGTCTCTAGCTTACCCTCTTGAAAGTGGATTGATACCCTTACTTACCTCTACACTTGAGAGTGTTTTATTTTGTAGGTATTTAAGGATTTTGATTAGAAGGACTTTTCAAGCAACGACGGAAATTATACACGCAAAAGTTCTTTCAATCATTATGTACCTGGATTCGATAGCAGAGTATGAGGGCATCGTAGGTTCTATCCTTGTGGGGTGCCTGATCTGTATATGAGATATTATACTGATGTATATACATACACTTGTAATAGTTCTGTTGTGTTGCTTAGTAGATGTGAATAACTAAGATATTTGAATGGGATGAGAATGTGGAAAATTTAATTAACACTTGAGATATGTAATTTAATAAATGTGAATATGGGTTGTTTGGGTGTTACGAGTAGATACCCTATGTTAGAATGTGAACGCAGAAGTGGTACAGACTACTTAGTTAGAGGCATAACTAGGATGGGTTAAGGATATACGTTAGGCGTGCACATTAGTTGAGGGGCGAGAAACTCATGTGAGAGTACGCAACTAACATGTTTATTATATGTATTGTTTAATATTATAATTTGAACACTTGCTATATTTTTAAACTGTTTTCACCTCGGGCCCTGACCCGTTTGCTTTCAAATCTAATTTTCTTGTAAAACCTTTTAGGTGCCCAGCCACAGGGACGTCAAGCATATGAGTTCCGTTATATTGACGTGTTGTAGCTGCAGTGGAAGTTACAGGTTCTCGGTATTAGACGCCTTCACATTTTGTACTTGATTCCACTCAGGGTTACTCATCTGTTAGGGCATGTCGCTCATTTCCATTTAGAGATAACATCTTCAGACTTTTAGTTTTATTTAAAATGTTGGTTATTTATTCAGACTTTTGTATCGGGACTTTATTTTACTCTGGTATTTTTATTGGAGTGTTTACTCCAGACTCAGTTTATTCCATCTCGTTGATTATTCATTTGAGATTGTTTATGCGATTAATGGTTATTGACTCAATTACTTGGTTTATGTTAACTTAATTAATAAAATTTGGCATCTCTCTTTTCAAATATTAGTTGGCTATTAATAAACTAATTGTTTTCGACAGTGATGCCAAGACTAAACTAACTTGATATTTTGTATTTATTTAATAAAGGAGTAGCTACCCGGTATTTAATTAGATGGGGTATTACAGGTGGTATCAGAGCATCAGGTTCTAGTGTCCTTTAGGATTTGTGCGGCTTATTATGCTTCGAGCGTAGCTTTCTATGATGTAGAGACCTATGTTTAGGATTGTTGATTTCTTTGGTGAGATTTAGTTCTCCTGCTGTAATGTATATGATAGTGAATCTTAATTGCATTCGGGTGTGTGCGTGTGCCGAACAATGCAGTATATCGTGTGAGTTGGGAGGACAGCAATAGGCAAAGCTCAATTTAGGTTATAAGGTATATTCAAGAAAGATGACCGTAGTTGAGGTCACCCCTTATATGGTACGAAAAGTCAGGACAGTAGAGGGGGCTTGGACACAACATATGACTTCAGGTATCACTATAGTAGAAGGTGGGGTCAAAGTAGACTCACCCAACCAGGTTGGATTGGGAGAGAGTTAGACGAAATATTGAAGAAGAACTAGGAGTGGAGATACTAGAAATACGGATATGGCGTGTGTTAGCCAACAATGGTAAAATATGCAAAGGCTTGGGCATATGTCGGGGTATGGCTAATCGGGAGTGAAAATTTAGGGTAAAATTTTCTTAGCTCGTATGAGCAGAGTTACAAAGGTGAGAGACAAACACCACACTTAGAAGTTTAATGGTTTGTCAAAAGAAGGCGCATATGTATGGTTTGACCATAAGTTCCTTCATCAGACGTTCAGGATAATATGGAAACGTTGTTCTGAACTCACACAAGAGGGTCGGACAGAGGTCACTTTGAAAAGAAATTTCATTGATTAGCGAACCTTACACCGGATGAAGTAGGTACAATGGATAAGAGGACATTGAAGGGGAAGAGTTAATTCACAAGAATAATTGTTTACACTTCTGGCGAATTCTTCTTGGACAATCAATGCAGATGGTAACAATGTCGCGTTTTTTTAATATGGAGGTAAACGCTGCCTCGTGTGGGGAGCTACAAGGATCGAAGAATTTAGATAATATAATACCGGGGGAAAATGGTGTTGGTGAAGCAACACAAGAGGGAGACCCATCAGGGGACCCATTTAAATGATTCGGATAGCTGAATTTTTACCGAGCGATGGTGATTTTAGTAAGAGTTGTTGAAGCCAGTAGCATGTTCCTTAGGAACAATAAATTTAAGGGAACAAAAAGGGGAAGTCATCAGAGTCGAGACTACCAATGTCCGAGAGAAGGACAACCTTAACATGGTCAGTGTGACCGGAGATAAGTGGACTATATGTAAGGGTAATTTGTGGGGAGTAAAACTCGCGCGTTAAAATTTTTTCGAAGCGAGTAGAGGAATAAAGGGTATGGTGTCTAGCAAGGGCAATAGTTATTGAAATTTTTGGTTTGGTACAGACAAGTGTGTTAAACCCTGGAACCATTCGAGCAACCATGGCGATTGAAATATGAGTTATATCCTCAGATGATGATGTGTGTTGTATGTGTCAGGAACGAGTTACTACATTTTTATTATTTCTATATTTGCATGGAGACGAGTTTAGTGAGTATCTCAACAATGTTATTATTTATGTGAATATTTTTCCTGGTATAGCGGGGTTACCTTTAGTGTTATCCGCGGAGGATGAATGGGTGTATCAATAGTGGAATATACTTTATTAAAATTACTCGTTTTAGTGCTGTGTTATACGAGTATGATATTATCCTAATTATGGTTTTATTATATGATTAAACCGATTGTGTGCGGTTATTACTAGTCCATCGGAGTTACTATCTTGGTGTAGAATGTTTTTGTTATAGCGAGGCCCCATCTGTGAGAGGGTCGGACTCGCGTTTATATATTTATATATAGTTATATATATTGTTGAGACTTCGAAAAGTATAATAGTCTCGGATATTTGTTCCCATTATATGTAGGGACTTTATTGATATGATTCGGACTGTATTTGGTTTACTATTCAGCGGAAAGATTTAGCTGGTTATTATAATTAACGCTCAAGATGTGATAATAAGAAGAGTGCATTGTTATATCACCCTTTAGAGACGTGGAAGTTAATACTCATAGTTGTATGTCTGGGGACGAGATTTTGACAGCCCTGACTATATTTGCATGATGTTATGGAATGTGATTACCATCAATGTTAAGAGACAGTGTCTTTCAGAAGAAGTTCCTTATTTAAAGTAATTGTGAAATGATATGTAACCTTATTGTCAAGAGACGGAAATATAGGGGTACATGTTATGGACTAAGTGCCTAACTGATTTCGATGACCGACAATGCTAGGTAGTAGTGTATCAGGCGGGTTCCTTGTTTGGATTTTTCTTTGCGAGACATCCCACACATGAAACTTAGCGCAAGGTTGGTAGTAATGAGATGTTTTGCCATTCGTCCATGATTTGGGTACCTCAATCGTTAGGGAAATATATAGTTATAACGAGAAGTTAAAGAAGAAATTACGATATAAGGCCAGTAGAGCCAGTTGTGTGGTGAGGAAGTATTGATAATTTTGTTTTATTTTGGCGGGTTGAAGGATGAAATGATGTTTAGGAGGATTTATAATTTCGAATTCAGGGGTGATTGAGAATATCCAAATTGGTGTAGCCACGTTGCAAATGCAGGGAAAATAAAGAGTTTGGAGTATTTATGAAGCGTATGTGATGTTTAAACCCGTTTGCATGATGTATAGGGTGTATGGACACCTTGGTTTGCTGGTGTCAGTATCCCCAGAAGAAGGGACATAGATGGGTGAAATTCTTACTTGTGGAAATAACAAAATGGAAGTGGTTGAGTGGATTAAGCGTCGTGAGAAGGACGACAATCTATAGATTCATGTGCAATCAGAGTAGCACGTCCAAAATTGGTTGTAGGGCAGTGGGAAGCCATTTAAAAAGGGGGTATCCCTTGAGAAGACAAATATTTAACTATTATGGGTGATTTAAAGCGGAGTTCCACCCAATAGAAGGTTGAGGGTGGCTTACGCATAAATAGAGTGAGGATGTTAATAAGGTATAAAGAGTCCAGATGTGCACAACGTGGTGAATAGTGCATGGGCCGGAACTTGTGGTATACGCCGAAGGAAGAAGAGGGTTATTAAGTACCACTTAATGGGAGGAGTTCTAAATGGAAGTCGATGTTGAGCGGGACATAATTAGTAGCCTCCACGTGCACCACTTACAGATAGAAATCGGTTGGAGTAAGGGTATCAACCAAAAACTTGGTGTCGAGCTGACAATTCCAGTAGCGGAAGAGTCAAGATGATAAATTAGATGAGTAACGAGTTCCTTCTAATGTGTGGAACGGATTATCAAGAAGGAAAGAAATTGTTATATCCTTGGGTTATTTACACTATTAGATAGTGATCGCGCCGGTATGTGGTCCTACTCAGTATTATTCTAAACCAGGATGAGATCCCTGAAACCCACCTTCAATATGGGGTATAAGGAAGTAGTGGGAATAGTTTCGTTTTGAGAAAGTTGTATCACCTATAGCCCAAGGAATAAGCACAAGGTGATTGACGACTGGTGGAACTGTATGATAGTAAATTTTGGATTCATTGCGATCATTTCATTTTTAGTAAGGGAAGTATAATATGGTAATGGGGAGAGCATATTACCTAATAGGAAAGTTATGAGAAAGCACCCGTACCTATTTATAGTGGACAAGGTGCTTATTGAGGTTTGTGTGGATAAACCTTACTATCCTTCCTCTGGATGCTTAGAGGTGAGCGGAGTATCGGAGTTTTCGATTAGTCAGAAGTTGGAGTCCGATGACTATAATGGGTTAATCACTAACCGTCTGAAGTGGCTTTACGTTGTGTAAAAGTCACAACGCCAGGAACATAAATTCAAAGAACGGATAAGAGTAGTCAGATGTTTTATGGTTTCTTCTAGGATGGGAGTTTTGTGTTTAAATAAACGCGGGAGATGATACGAAGTCAGGTGCGAACTCACAAAAATATTGAGATAATGCAGCCAATGGTGTATAGGCTATTCTTATTCGAATGTTGTTTAGTAAGAGCTAGGGGTGTTATTCGGCCGGATCGGATCGAAAAAACATGTTTCGGAAAAATTTCCGAAAAAATCGGCAAAAAATTCGGCGTTCCGAAGCCGAATCCGATTTTTTCGGAATTATATATTTTTTTCAAATTTCAAAATTTTCTGCAAAATCAAAATTTTCGGAAAAATCGAAAATATTTTAAATTTCGAAAATTCGGCAAATTTCCGAAAAAATAAGAATTTTGGTAAAAAAAAATCTAAAAAATTAATACCTGTATTGAATTTAATGCTAAAAAACCTATTTTAAATTATTATTCTATAAAAAATATTTATACCTATTTTGAATTTTATGCTGATATTTACCTGTTTTGAATTTTGCCCTACTTATTTTTAAAAACAGCCCTAAATTGACATTAAATATGCTGATATTGACATTAAATATGCTGATATTTCATAAATTACAAAAACAGTCCTAAATTGCATAAATTATGAAAACAGTCCTAAATTTTATAAATTAGAAAAACTGTAGTAAATTACATAAACTACGAAAACAGTCCTAAATTACATAAATTACAAAAACAGTCCTAAATTTTATAAATTACAAAAACAGTGCATATAGTCCAAATTACAAAGTCAGTCCAAATTATGAAAATAGTCCTAATATAGTCCAAAACATCCATGTTATATAGTCCGAAGTAGTCATTAAAAAAAGTCCAAAACAGCTACAAAACAATCCAAAAGCTTCCAAGCATCATCCTCTACGCACATCATTGAACATCCTCATCTCATTTCAGTGTTTTACCAAAAAAAAAAAAAAATTAGTAACCAAGCAAATAAAATATGAATTGAATAATAAATGTTCATTGTAAAATGTAAAGTAAATGTCAACAATACCAAAATTCAACTAGTCGATTCGAGCGATAAACCTTTCATCTCCTCTTGCACAACTAACATGACAATGAGTAAGAAGAATTATTATTTTGTTTCTAATATAAAATGAATGTATATATTGAAACAAAATTGAAAAAAAATTACCATTTTCAATTGCTTCAAGAGCCTCAATTGTATCTTCCACACAAGACGTAAGTAAAGGATTCCTAAGCCAATCTTGTGTGCATAGCAAACATTCTACAATAGAAGGAGTTAATGAACTTCAGAATTGATCAAGGACACGACCGGCCGTACTAAAAGACGACTCGGAAGCAACGGATGTCACGGGAATGGATAATACATCACGGGCCATTATAGCAAGTGCGCGATATGTTGTAACTTTACCTTTCCACCAAGCAACAACATCAAAATGTCGCTCATCATTCTCTGCAACGCCATCACTCAAATACCTTTCCAAGTCATTGGAAACATCCGCATGGTCCTTTCTCTTCAAAATACCTCTAAACAAGTCTTTTGCCTTAGGTCTTTTGGCTAATTTTTCAATAAGAATGGAGTCTTCGGGCATATTATCTTTATCTTGGGGGGAACCGAGACCCACATAAGGTGTCTCTCCCGCTTTGTAGTAATTATAAAGTCGAATCATTAAATCTTTCAATTTTTCCACAAACACTTCCAATTTGTAAGACCTTTCAACTTCAGAAAAATTGACACATTTCTCCAATTATGAAGAATACCAAAACTTAACAAATTGCAATTTATATCGAGGATCCAATACTATTGCAACAACCAATATCGGGTTAAGAGAATCAAAATTGCAATACTTGTCAAGCTTTGCATCCATTTTAATGGCCATGGCACTAAACAATGCATCATCACTATCTAAATGCTCCATGAGAAGGTCTTTAACTTGTGTTAGTTCATCAAAGTATGTATTGGAAGTGACATATTGTGAACCCGACACACGCTTTGTTAATTCATAGAATTCTTCTAAAAAAGTGTGCAAAGATTTTAATTTTCTCGAATCACTCTCATCCAATATACCCACGCCTCCCACATTACACTCAATCTTATAATTGGGGTCTACCTCATCTAAACGATCAAATACCCTCTCAAACTTTAACGCTGCATTTATCATTAGGTAGGTTGAATTCCATCTCGTCTTAACATCTAAACCCACCACCCTCTTTGTTTCTAACATTTCATCTACAACACACTTCTTAAAGAGTTGCATACGTGAGGGACTACTTCGTACATATTTGACACTTCGCCTAAGGCGCTTGATTGTGTCCTTAGCCTCCTCAACTCCATCTCTGACAACAAGATTTATGACATGTGCAAAACACCTAACATGAAAGAACTCACCCCCAGTAACAAAGCGTTTCTTTTATTTAATCTTTTTTTCAAATCTACAATACATGTGTCATTGTTTTTTGCATTGTCAAGTGTGATAGTCATTACTTTTTCTAAACCCCATTCCAACAAACAACTCTCCACTGCCTTGGCAATTACCTCACCCTTGTGTGGATGTGGAAGCACTTGAAAATTGATAATTTTCTTATGAACAACCCAATCTCTATCAATAAAGTGAGAGGTTATAGCCATATAACCAAAATTTTGTAACGAAGTCCACATATCAGTGGTGAGGCATATTCGTGTATTTTTAAAATACTTGAAATAGTTTTTCAACTTGGTTTTTTCCTCGTGATACATGATCAAGTAATCCTTAGTTAGTGTTGTTCTACAAACCACATGAAATTTAGGTTGCAAATCCAAACAAAACATTCTAAACCCTTCCTTTTCCATGTGATTAAAAGGGAGTTGATCAATAATTACTATTCTTGTTAAAGATTTGCGACATCTCTCTTGGTCAAATCTCCAATTAGAAGGTTGAGATCCTATCACGGAAATAATGGTTTGTTTCGTTTTATCTCCTTCGTAATCAGTAAAATCTTTACATTTGTTTAAATGATTCCACAATTTGTTAGTTCCCCCAGAAGATGGTGCATGTATTGTTACATTGCAATACTTGCACTCACAAGTGCCCGAATATTTTTTGTGCCCTCAATCAAGTGTTTTTCAAAATATTCCCATACTCCCGACGCTCCGTGATGCCCGACTAAACCAGATTTTGAACCTGACTTTGCTTTTCTCTTATTATTATTAGGGTTGGGTTTGCTATTTACTCCACCACTTTCATCCATTGTTGACATGCAATCAAATTAAATAGAAAAAAGGTACCTGTTTTGAGGCTATTTTATTGTGTTGCAAGCAACTCTCTATTGTGTAAGTTTATACCCCTACAATAAAATTAAACAAACAATGAAATATAAATGTATTAGTTTATGAAGAAAAAAATAAAGAAAAATAGCAGAAAAAATACTTTTGATTTAAAAAAAATACATTTACTGAGAAGTTAAAAAAATGGTTCAGTGTTTGTTGAGTTTCAAAACAGAAACAGAGATCTGTTTTATATATATATATATATATACAACGTTAGGCTTACATAGCGATTAACTACAAACAACAGATGTCATTACTAAGAACAATAATTTCGGAGTAATTTTTACTTCCTATCAAAGCTTCTGCCCATGTTCTTAAAGCAACAGGGCATGAATAAAATAAATAACATAATGCCATGAGTATAGAAATACCAGATAGAATTTCCAGTATTATCACCAACTTTCTTAAAACCAAATTTCCTTTTAAACTCATCGAGTCTGCTAACATCATTCTTAGGCTCCATACAAATCAGCATAGAAAGATTATAAATTTTGCAAAAATCAAGACCATTTGATCCTTTGCTACTACTAAAACACAGATCTGATTATATATATCAGATCTCTTTGCAAAATGTATACCAAAAACACTTTGTAAATTGCTTTGCAAAAACACTTTGTAAACAAATATATATATACACTTTGTAAACACAGATCTGATGATCTGATTATATATATATATATATATATATATATATATATATATATATATATATATATATATATATAAGGCGCTTGATTGCATCACTTCGACACTTCGCCCCTAAAATGGCTTTATATATATATGTAACGATCTCTGTTTTATATATATATATATATATATATATATATATATATATATATATATATATATATATATATACACAAACGAACGTTATGGTTTTACAGAGTAACAGATCATCAGATCTATAGATTCTATACAGAGTAATAAACGAACGATCTATACACGAACGATCTGTTATATAAACGATATATAAACGATCTATATAACAAACGAACGATCTATACACAAACTAATGTAAGGGCATAAACGATTTACCTTGCAGTAGAGAGAGAGAGAGTGACATCCGTTTTTGGAGAGAGAGAACTGAAATGATAAATGACAGCTTATCTAAGTTATCTCCTACCTTTTAACCCTAAAAAGCTAATCTAACGGTTGTGTTGTGCCAAGACAGATCTAAGGGTATATATTAGTGGAGGTGAAATGAATGAAACTAAAAATAAGATACATGTATTTCGGAAATTATAATCGGAAAAATATTCAAAAAAATAATCGGAATATATTTCGAAAATTCGGATCGGAAAAATTTTCGGAAATTTGGATCGGCAAAAATCGGAAATTCGGAATTTGAAAAAAATTTCGATTTTCGATCCGATTTTTTTCGAAAAATCGGAAAATCGAAAATCGGATTACAAAATTTTGTTCCAAAATTGGAAAAAAATCGGATCGGAATTCGAAAAAATTGAAAGTTCGGAAAAAAAACACACCCCTAGTAAGAGCACAACGTGAGGTGCAATTATTGAGGTGTAACCCTATAACTGATAAAGTGTCAAGAGTGTTCAACAAACTTGTTGTGAAGCGAGGGTTGTAGTGATTGTGCTTTTCTTTGTATTTTGTTTTGAGTACTGAGTACTGGAGGATACCTAATTTTTTCAGGTATGCCTATTTTTTTGAATTTCGAGACGAAATTCCGTTATTAGGGGGGAAGTATGTAATACGTCATAATTTTATAGCTTTTAATTATGAGATTAATTAAATGAAATTGCTTTTAATTGTGGGATTAATTACATTAATTTGGGTTAATTAATTGGAAATTAATTCAGATTTAAATAACCAGCGCGACGAGAGTTAGTATTTAAATATGATGATAATGTTGAATATTTCGAGTGATTATGGTAATATGTGATTATTGAATTTAATAAAATTGTTGTGAGTTGAAAATACGGCAGTTTCAGTAATTTAGTTGGGACGCACGTGTTAGTCATGTTAGGACCCAATTTAATGGATTTAAAAGTATTTTTATTTTTATGTCATCCGTATGAGCATTTTGAGGGCGCCAACGTGTCCGGAAGGATTGAGATAGTCAGAAAACACTAGCCGGGGGTTTAGTTTGGGTCCCGGGACATTTTTAGGCCTAACCGACAACCCGATGGGGGTATATTAGTCATTTTTATTTTTGGTGAATAGTGACCCATGAAATTTAGAAAGCTTTATCAGCCAATAGGTTAGAGCCTTAGGGTTTCCATCACCGAGATTCACAGTCGGCCGTTAGAGAAGAAGACAGGAGAAGTTCCAAGGGTTTTCCATGTCCATAACCACCACATAGAGGCTTTTTCACCGCCGTCACCACCACCGGATAGATCGAAAATCAAGGATCATCCCCGTACCATCTACTTCCTTGGATCCGAATCTCTATTTCAGGAAAGTGATTTATCTCGCTATAATTTATGGCATATACTTTACATGATAGTTTAGGTTTGATGTCAATTTATGAATTATGGCAAAAACATGAATTTGGAGACTTAATAATTGATTTTTGGGTAGGTTTGCATGCTGTAGTGCTTTTGGAAATGTTTGATAAACGAAATTATATCTTAAGGGTTAAGAATCACAAAATTTAATTGAGGATTATGATTATTATGGAAGAAGTAGTGAAGAATTAGGGTTGCAGTGAAATTCATGACTGTTAATCCAAGAAAACGATATTCTATGATAGTTTGATGATTCTTGAACGTTAAAACTTGTATAGATATGTTGGTTTAATGATTAGTAAACTTACTTGGGTAATTAGGACGTTGTAATGGAGGATTTGGGGTGTAAAAATGGCAAAACCCGTAACTGTTAAAGAAATTCTGGGCAGATACCTGTTTGATCGATCGATCGACTGAAGAATGTCGATCGATCGTCCCCTTTCCATCGATCGATCAACCCCTTCAAATTTTTGGTAATTGTTTCCCTTTAAGGTTTAAGGAAAATTCCAAAGCCGATAATGATTCTTAGAGTGATTAATATGATATTGCGGGACTTAGTTAAGGTCAGTAGAATCGTAAATAGTGCCCAGAATATGTTATATATTATGAGATTGAATGGAATAATTGCGATTGGTTACCGAGTGAGGTACGGTTAGAAGTTTCGTATAAATTGGGATTTAAAGTGGATGAATGTTGATTTAAGGTTATGACCAGTAGAAGAGGAACTTAGGATTTCTGAGATAACTTTAGAGAGTAGTGGGTGACTTAGTAACCTATGAGGTAGGTTGTGGTATTCGGACTTATACGACGAGAGTCGTAGCGCTAATCATATTACGTGGAATATTTGAGATGACACTATAATATTTATGAGACTTAAGATATAGGTCTAGTGTATACCTATATAAATATGATGATTGTCTAAGTTGTGTGAATACTTATTATCTGGATTATTGTGTGTATGACATACCTACTATACTTGCTATCACGGGAGGTTAGTCTTTGAAAAAGGACCATCTCATCTTTGTGTGACTTCAGGGGGATCTAGATTGGTACCTTAAGGACATAAGACTGTGAGTGACTTATTTGTGAGTTGATAAGTCAGCTAACCAAGGGAGCGTAGGTATGTGCATGACCCATGGGTATGTGAACTATGTTCGCCTCCACTATGTGTGATTTTTATTGAACGGTTCCAGACTGATTCGGAACTTGTGATCCTCACATGCGTGATGTACCGAAATTCGATAGAAAAGTATGAGGGCATCGTAGGTTCTATCCTTGTGGGGTGCCTGATCTGGATATGAGATATTATACTGGTGTATATACAAATAATTGTGATAGTTCTATTGTGTTGCTTAGTAGATGTGAATAACTAAGATATTTGAACGGGATAAGAATGTGGAAAATTTAATTAACACTTGAGATAAGTAATTTAATGAATGTGAATATGGGTTATTTGGGTGTTACGAGTAGATACCCTATGTTAGAATATTAATGCATAAGTGGTACAGACTACTTAGTTAATGGTATAACTAGGATGGGTTAAAGGTATACGTTAGGCGTACACATTACTTGAGGGGCGAGAAACTCATGTGAGGGTACACAACTAACATGTTTATTATATGTGTTGCTTAATATTGTAATTTAAACACTTGCTATATTTTTAAACTGTTTTCACCTTGGGCATTGACCCGTTTTCTTTCAAATCTATTTTTCTTATAAAACCTTTTAGGTGCCCAGCCATCGGGACGCCAAGCATAGGAGTTCCATTATATTGACGTGATGTAGCTGAAATGGAAGTTACACGTTCTCGGTATTAGATGCCTTCAAATTTTGTACTTGATTCTACTCAGGGTTACTCATCTGTTAGGGCATGCTGCCCATTTCCATTTAGAGATAACCTCTTCTGACTTTTAGTTTTATTTCAGATGTTGGTTATTTATTCAAACTTTTGTATCGGGACTTTATTTTACTCTGGTATTATTATTAGAGTGTTTACTCCAAACTCAGTTTATTCCATCTCGTTGATTATTCATTTGAGATTGTTTATGCGATTAATGGTTGTTGACTTAATTACTTGGTTTATGTTAACTTAATTAATAAAATTTGCCATCTCTCTTTTTAAATATTAGTTGGCTAGTAATAAACTAATAATTTTCGACAGTGATGCTAAGACTGAACCAACTTGATATTCTGTATTTATTTAATAAAGGAGTAGCTACCCGGTATTTAATTAGACGGAGATTACATATAGATGACATAACATATTGTCTCAAAACTCTATCATATAGTCACATGGATATAGAATGATATTGTGACTCGATCATCCTAAATGTTCATTCATAAACGGTGCAAAACAAAACGAAAAATCTCCTTTTGACTTTTTCAAAAAATTTATCAAAATAAAATATTTTTCTATTTTTCAAAAGTTTTAATAAAAAAAATTAATACACAAAGTACATAAGTCATAATACTAGCAAGAATATATCATGAAGCACAACTAGCATATGACAAACATGTGAACACAATCATCTATATAATATAGCAAGAGAGTAATCTTGTGCAAGTAACCAAGAATCAACTAGTCTAACTTCTAGTGCCTTTAAAAGTAATTTTCTAACCCCAATTGGTGTGCAACGACGCATAGGAACTTTGGAAATCAAGGGAACTCTAGACTTCAACTTCCTAGAACCTTTTCGATGATTTAAAAAAAAATGCATAAGGTGACCTTTCCTACCATAATGTGAGCATGTGTAAACGGGTGGGACGACACCTATGGGTTGACCTTTTCTAACGTCCTTAGGATTGTTTGACCCTCTAAAACAAATAATGGTCTCGTCTATAACACTCGAAACATGAGAACACGATGAGTCACTACCATTTCTACCAACACTACTTGAGTCTGTCAAATTATTTTTCATCTCCAAATTTTTTTACTCATGCAAAGTATTAGACTCTTCCAATTTTAGGGACTCCTTCTCTAAATTTTCTATTATTCCTAGAAGGTTATCAAGTTCGTTCTTAAAATACGCGCACTTATCCCTAATAGTCTCCTCACGTGCCACACACTCATCGAGTAAAATTTTTTATCCACTTTGACACAAACACAAATCCTAGAATTTTTAAATTCCTCTAATTCTTTTTCTAAAAATAGGACTCTCTCATCACTCTCATTTTTGGACAATTTTAATGCATTAAAGTCATGGGCAAAAGAAACAAATTTCTCACAATAAAAATCTGTTTTTTTTTAACCGTTTGCAAAAGATCCATAGTTGATTTAAAACGACAATTTTCTTTTCCAAAAAATTATTTTTTTTCGCATACGTTAAATTCAAATTATTTAAATCATAAAAACTCTGACTCGTGTCATCAACTGGGGGCATCCGATTACATAAGTGTTCCATCGAAAAATTACGATTTTTCACAAAATAAATTTTAAAAAAATCAATATCACACAATTTTGCAAAAAAATAGAAATACAAGTTAAATTAGTGTAACCCGCTCTGATACCAATTTGTTAAAAGTATGTGATGCACCGTGTGCGATATCGATTTCAATAAATGCACAAATTTCAATCACAAATTTATTTAATTAGAATCATTTTTTGAATCAATTTAATTCAGCCATTAAACAAACATCTATGTGTGTGCGTGTGTCAAACCATCATAAACACGAATATGCTAACTCACATATTTCATGAAAAATCCTGAAGGGTAAAACTTTTTATTTCACTATAATTTGTAAATCACAATTTACACGGATTGCAATGAAATCTGCAATAAGTTTATCTCAGCAAATCTACATAGACGCGTAGTTTAGATTCAACAATGGATCCCACTTAACGAACCCACATGAATCGCAGTCCAGTCTTCAACAAAGATCTACACGGAGTGAACCCATTGACCTCAGTCTTCAGGTGTAGAGACACACTCCACAAAGGTTAAAAAATAGCAAAACATGTTCTTGGGTTCCAAAACGATTCACATAAACATTGGGATCTTGTGAATTGAAAACAAAAAGGTTTAAAAACCTAAAAGTGAGAAGACATATGTTTCTGCAGTAGCAATTTTGTATGAACAGAAAATCGCAGGTCTTTTTAAGAAAAACAGAGTTGTTTAACATGCTTAAATAGAACATTAAGGCGACAGGTCGCTCGAACGAAATCGAATCTCGCTTGAACGGTTACACGTGTCACTCGAACGAACTTTGCGCGAGACCTTATGTCATTTGAACGATAGGGGCTATCGTTCGAACGAGCCATTAAATAAATATTTTTCTTTTTTCTTTTCCCAGAAAATGCAGTTCCTTAAAACTTCAAAAAATAATTTTGACGATAAACTTAAAAACTTTGCTCCAACATTTAAAAGTCTTTGATGAAAAATATCCCAATATTCTAAGTGAAATGTTAAGGAATAAAAACACACCCTTTATCAAATTTATCTCACGGAGGCTTGATTGTTGAAGAAACTTGATATTCGGATCCGTCTTTTTGCATACGTGATCTTGAACATTCTTAGACGGTTGTAGCAGTATACGACATACTTAGTTGATAACGGACATTTTTAAAATCATGTCCTTACAAGCTTTGAATTTTTTCATATAAAAGACAAACTTTTAACAGTTAAAACAATTTATTTTTGTAAAAATAGTTTTTATATTATATATAACATTGTTTTATTTTTTATAAATAGTTTTTAAAAATAGCAGTTGATTTAAAAAAACAGTTGGAATGTTTTTTTATATATAACAATGTTATATTATATATAACATTGTTTTTTTTACATTTGAAGAAAAAATATTTGTGAGTTTTAAGGGTAATGGAGTCATTGGAGCTATTTTTGCAATGTTAAATGATTTGATTGGAGTGACAATAGCTGCACCCTTTTTTTTTTTACTTTATGAAATATGTAAATCGATTTACACGTGTGCATATAAATGTATGTGTTTGAATTATGAAGGTGGAGATGGCATGTGGTGGTAGTAGTAGTAGTAGTGGTAGTAGTAGTGGTTATGATGGTGGATAAGGAGGAGAACGAGGTTTTTCGCTATGAACTATTTTTTTACTTGTTTGATTTTTTTAATTATTATGTTTTTTCTTTTTTTCTTGTGGCGGTGGAGTTGGTAGAAGTGCAGTGGTGGTAGAGTGGGAATCGTGGATGTGGTGGTGTTTTCTATTTATATCATTAATACATTCATAATTATATTTTAGATTGCAATTTGTTAATTAATTAGTTAATTTGTTTAGCTAAAAGTCATCCATTTATTGGTGAAAAGACACATAAGCTGCCAAAGTGGCACCCAGTCAACCATTCAGTCAAGTCAACTAATGGAGATTTGACGGGGAGGGTTTATCATGACCAAAATGCAAAACCTCGGGGTTAACATTGCAAAAATTAAAAGAATCGATCTAAAATTTAAAATTGCTCAAAAATCAAGATTATTTTTGTAATTAACTCATTAGTTTTTTTCCGAGGAAGGAGGTAAATCCCCTCACGGTAATAACTTATGGGGAGCTAGCTCCAAATAACTCAAAAATAAATACTATTTCATATATTGTAATTAAATATGAATGGTTCAAATTACAAGCAATAACTGATGGGGAGCTAGCTCCAAACAGCTAAAAAATAAATACTATTTCATATCTTGTAATTAAATATAAATGGTTCAAATTACAACTTTAAGAGAAAAAACCAAACAACTCCTAAATTAATAAATTGAGATAGAGATAAATGATTCAGTTATCCTTTTTCTTATTTATTTACCAAATTTTTTAATATTGATAAATATATGGTTAGGATACGGTAAGGATATGTATTATTTATTTTAACAATATGTTAAATAAATTTTTATAAGCAATGAAAAATATCATCTAATTATTTTAGTTAGACAACTCAAGCTTTATTTTCTTAAAAGGCCAATTCGATTAAAGAATTCTTAGGGTCATCGAAATTTAATTAAACCATTAGAAATAACATTATTAAATTGAATTAAAATAGTTAAATATATCAGACCATTTTATTAAAATTGAGACACCAACTTAAAATCTATACTATTTATCCTACTCAGAGATCATTTTATAATTTTTATTAAAAAAAAATGACCACCAAAGACTGAAAGACCATTTAATTTTATTTGGGCGGTGATATTCGCACTCCAAAAACTTTCCCCAAACACCACAAAAAAGGTCATTTTTTACAATTCTACCAAACAAAATCTCATGGTTAACCTTGGCCGTGGTATCCATTTTTACTATTAGTCTTGATCGTGGTACCCATTTTCACGGCTAATTCTGTCCACGGTATCCATTGTACGGCTAACCTTGATCGTGATACCATATTTACGACTAACTTTGGTCATAATACTCATTTTTATGACTAATCTTGATCGTAGTACTCATTTTCACGATTACTTTTTATGGTGTTAATTTGTGTGGAACTAAATAGATAAAAATAAATTTTTTGTAATGATTTAAAAAAATATATATTTTGAAGAATTTTTTGGATGCGAAAATTACTACCCATTTTAGAATGGCCATCAAAATAGGGTACTAGATTCCAAATAGTAAAGATTCGTCACTGCTGGATCCATAACCCCCAACACAGTCCACTCACTCACTCACCCGCCCATTAGCGCTAATTTAACATATTGATGTGTTCTAATTGTTGTAATAAATTGATTGCAGATGAGTTTATGAGGATTGACAAAGCTTACGCTATTATAATATGGAAAATTCTACGCACACATATTTTTTTATTCCAAGTCCACCAAGACGACGTACTTCAAGTGTAGGTAGAATCGTTATGAAACAATAGTCGAGTATAATTTTAAGGAACAAATACCAAAAATTCCCTCAAATATTTTTTAATAAACATTTAGTCAAAGTTTTTTATTTTGTATTAAAAAGTCCATCAAACACCCATTTAAGTAGTATTCTCTTGCTTTTGAAGGTTCGTGTCAGCGGCATGATGAATGACTTTTTGGAGCAAAATAAAAAGACTTAGATTAAACGTGTATTAAAAAATGTTTGAGGGACTATTTGGTATATGCCGCTAATTTTAATTTATTTTTTATTGATATATAATTTTATATACTCAATTCAATAATTAAACAAAGTCTTTTCTTAATTACTATATAATTTTATATAATTAAAATAAAATATTTCATCGAAAAATATTTATTTAAAAAAGAGATTGAAAATTTTCAACACGGGCTTATTTTAATAAACACAACATGAAAAATTTATAATAATAATAAGTTAGAATGGGTTGACCTAATTATTGAGAAGCACATAATCGTTATCCTAAAGTCATATATTGCTCCCTCCATGCAGGTGTTGACAAATATCTATTACTCCAAGATATAACCCAAAATCAAGTCACTAGTTTTGTTGCGCAGGAACACCAATAAACAAAATGTACCCAATCTTTTTTCTAGTTGTCCCAAAAATAAGAAAATATCTCATGTCAATGGTGAACAGTAGGACATGAAAGAGGAAGAATATGTGAGGAGAATAAATAGAATTTTTCGGATATGTTAAAAATCAAAGCCTTTTAGGCTAATGGGTATTTATAAGTTGTAGTAAAAAAAATTCATCTACGCCGACTCATAAATGTGACATATTTGGTACGAAATATTAATGTGTCGCACCTGACACAGGCCAATGCAGAGGAGAGACGTTACTAGTGGTAGAGTTGTGATGTAGTTGGGGAGGGCAGGTGCTCACCTTAGGATTTTCAAAAAACAAAAAAAAATAATAAAATATAAGGGTATAGCTGTTAAGTTTTAAAACTGAGGGAAAATTGTAATATTATCTTAAAACTTCAAAACACATGCATACTTACAAACTCCCACCCACTTAGCCCATTTGAAACCCCTTATCCTATTTCACTTTTCAAACTCTCTAACCCTCACTTTCGTCTCTTTCTCTTTGTGTTGAAAAAAAGGCTCACAACTCTTTTTTTCCTCAAAACCATCCATCTCCCTCTCTTTTTACTCTAAAAAATCCCCTCAATTCTCACTCAAGATTGTAATATTTTATACATTTAATATTTAACCCTTTACGATTGTTAATGTTATTTTTTTGTTATTTTAGGTTTGTAACTTGTTACTTGCTTTAATTTACTAATTGCTTAATTTACTTGGACTAGATGACATGGCATATTGATATTAACTTTGGTTGCTTGGATTAATTTTTTATTGTTTAGGGTTTGAATCAATTTTTTGTTATTTATTTTAGGTTAGGGTTTGAATTAATTTGTTGTTATTTATTTTAGGGGTTTGATATAGTTTAGGGTTTTGTTATTAACGTAATATTATGTTGCGTTAATTTGTATTATTATGTCTAAAGTTGTTTTATTCGAGTTATAATTATGTCTAAAAATATAAATTATCAACTAAATATTTATAAAAAAAAATCTAAAAATAATCCTTCAAAAATTTGCCTCAAGGGCTTCTACCCCCAAACCCCCTTCAATGGTCGATGCTTTGCACATGAGGGTGCCCTACCCAGAATTTTTTCTACATCCTCCACTACATGTTACTGTGTCGCACCGTTCTGTGCCACATTTCTGAGTTACCCCCTATGAAAGTTGGGTATAAGAAGTTAACAAATTAACCCCAAAAGTTTAAAAATTCAAAATGTCTAACAACTTGGCAAAAACAAATTGGCACGTATAACGTTACTGATCTGACAAACATAGTACCTTACCGCGGAAGTTATGAAAGGCATGCACCGAAGTCTTACTGTCACGACCTTATTTATACAGGCCGCAACCTTACATACTACAGGGTGCGGCCCCAGCCTATCTACTTAGCTGGCCACATCCCTCACCTTCACAATTGCTCTATATTGTATATCACGTTCTCAAGGCATGTGGCACAGCACATACATCTCCTATAAATAGAGGTCCACACCTCGAGATAGGAAGTCCATTTTTCATTTTCTAGTGTTGATCCCTAGATCCGAGATTACTACATTGGTCGAAGCACTGCTAAGTTCTCTACATTCCCCCAACACATCTTGGGGATTACTTATCTACATCATAGTCACTTCTCTGGCTCATCCGAAACCATTACCAACATGTACTCTCTCTCTCTCTCTCATCTACGTCGTACGTCTATTACGACATTGTAACCTTGTACTATAACGCATATATATATATAATGAGAGTAGGGTAACAAAGTGGACGTATGCTAATTTTAATAGCCGAACCACTCTATATCTTGTGTTTTCTAGATTACATGCTTTATTTCTACTTTATACTTGATGTGCTAATACGATAGCGACTTGTGTCCGATTTCTCGTATCAATATTTTGGCGTCGTCTGTGGGAACACTAGGTATTTCAATCTCGTTTCTCTATATTTTCAGTTCTTAACACCTTATTTTAAACATGAGGATCCGTTGGGTCATCATCGCATGGGTGAATTTTGATTATTGAGCTCATGTTTTAAATACACACCCTTAAATGGGCGTCATATAAATTTTGATTTGTCCATTAGTCTCCATTTTTATGACCTTAGATCTATTTTACATACCACGATGATGTTACCTCACCTAGATAATGCTGAAAAATGCAAAAGGCAATAGCCTCGTAAAGGTGGGTTACTAGGGATGAGTTTATTTGCTCATTTGTTACTTTCTCAGCCTATGATCCAGGATTTTCTACCATGATTGTGCCATTTTTAGAGCACTTAAGGATTGATCTACCCCTGGTAGACCCTTGGTAGGTTTGTTTTTCATGATGACATATAGTTTGAACCCATCTTTGAGGGTCACTGGGATCACATCATGCTGCAGGAAAAATGATGCAGCCTGGCAAGACTTGCCTGAGTGCCGCAACCCTTATGGAGGATGTTGTAAAGCTTCATTCCATCACCTGGGAGAGGATGAGGTAAAAATGTCATTGGGTTTAATTATGGATCTTGTAATAGGTCGCGGCTGTGACCTCACATGCTCAGCATGCCGTAGCCATAGTAACATAACTTAGCGAATTGACGCAGTCTACACCCTTATTGTACTTGGTTAATTCTATGTTTCTTTCATCACTCACTCCTTTTAGTTTTTTCTTAGAACATATATATTTTAAAGACTAACAAATCAGTAATGGAAGAAGAAACCATGTACCTCAACTCCTGGTATATGGAAAGTTTTAAAGACTAACAAACCTGGTTGCATCTTAGATTTAGGTCCTTGACATTTGGAAAGTTTTTGATGATCCTATACCTCAACTCCTGGTAGCTGCGGATGTATGCCTTATTGTTGGTAAGGAAAAAATCTCTGGACTTTTTATAATCGACCACGGTAGCTTCCGCAGCCAGCTTGAGGGTTGCGGAGTGCCCATCTTCCATCTGTTTGATGGCTGCAGCGTGATTAGCCTCCCTTTGGTTATTTTTCTCTTGAAGTTCCTTCAGCTGAGTCTCAAGGTAGGAGGCCTGTCTGATGGCATCCGCAGCCTTATCTTATTCAGTTTTAAGAGATGCTCCGGTAATTGTCAGCTTACCCTCAGCATCACTTTTGGCATTTACAGTAGCCTCAAGGTCCATTTGAGCTGCTTGGAGTGCCGTGGCAGCAGACTGTTTGCCTGCCTCAAATTAAGAATTACTGGCTTTTTCAGCTAAGTTATATGCACCCTCTCCGCGACCTCCTTCAGCTTATGCAGGCCTTCATACTTGAGCCTCTGGGACATCAAAACTTCTGTGGCCTATAAAGGAATTAAAGGTTAGAAGCAAAACATGAACTACAAAAAGAAAGTATTGAAAGGGTAAAATTGCACTTACTCTCAACTGGCTGCGGAGAGCATATTCTTCAAGATGCTTGTGATCCTCCTCCACTAGATGGTCTAGGTCCATATGATCAGGAACCTTTCACATGCTATGGATCGCCCTGACAGTTTGGTCCCAAGATGATTGTGGGTCTGGTCTTCGTAATTGAGGTCGCGGACGGCCATCAGGCCCAACACTTGAACGACACTAGGGAGGTGCCAAGTTAGCATTAACAACCATTATTACTTGCAGAGGGCGAGACTAGGAGGAGGTAGATTGAGGGACACCGCATCCTCCTTGTAGTTCAGAGTCAGTGGGCATCAGACCTGCCGTGTCCAGGTGACTGCCAATGTAATCATCAAACTGTCCCTTAGACCTTTCTTGGGCCGCAGCCTCCCCAACCTGCATAGTTAGTACAGTAGGATTTATTTAGTGCTTCGCGTTAGCCGCGCCCTTTTTCTCTTTTTTCCTTGCCTAGCAACATTATTGAGGGCAGTCGCGTCGTCATCCATCTCAGCTAATTGAGTTGCTAAGAGCTCTCTATCTATCTCCTCACCTGAAAAAACAACAAGGTATAGTGAGGTCATAATTCAAAAGGAAATGTCACGATTTAATTTAAAAGAAAAATATTATTACCTTTCGCATCCATTACTTTCAATAAGAATTTGTTGGGGAAGTAGCCTCCCTAAAAAATTGAAGCAGAAGTCACTAAGGTGCTGAAGTTTTTATCCTTAGCACTTATTGCCGCAGCCCGTCCTACACTTCTCTCCTTCCGCTCACTAAGTTGTAAATTATCAAGAGCTGCATAAGAGGTCAATATTAGTATAATACAATAAAAGTAACAAGGCAAGTGCAAATTTCTAAACATGACGCCACATGTTTTCAAAGGCTGCAACCTTATATACCTAGCTTGGATGGGCGTCCCCACTGTCGCGACATCCTATGTGATTTCTGTCTTTTTGGCTAGACTGAGTGGATCTCCCACCCTTTTCTAAAAATATTTTCCCTTACAGTTCTTTACACTGGAAGGTCTTCCAGTATACAGGGTCTCTTCATTATTGGGAGGGCAAGGTAATAATACCACGCAAACTTTACGGAGTTATCCATTGGCCTATAAAATTAGAAGAACTCTGCGAGAGTTATATCTCTTTTGAACTTATTCTTCCATAGCATTATAGAAGCAAGAATTTCCCTCTAACTATTAGGATCTAATTGGGATGGGGCTAACTTCATTGCACTAAAAATTTTCCTAATTGGGACTGACACTGGCAGCCACTGCCTGTGTACAAAATCATGGACGCGGAAGAAAACCTCATCATCAGCAATCACAGAGCATGGCCTCTTCTTCGCGAAAGGTACTGAGAAAATCACATAGTCTGGAAACTCAAATGCCTCAGTAACTTTGTTGACCCATTCCTCAGTCATGATACAACGAACATCTAAGGCTGCAGGAGGTCTCTATACTCTATTAGATGGGCATGCAAGTGCGTCCTTGGCCTTAGAAGGCCTAACTGTCGTAGCCTCATTATCAATAGGATTGTTACTGGAGTTGGTCTCTTCTTCCATTTTCGCAACCTCAACATTCTCCCTACAAGTATAGTTTGTGGAGTCCGAGTCTAGAACGACGTAATGTGGGCAATCTTTGAGCAGACAAGGCCCGAATGTCTTTAGAGGATGCACTAATGGAATTTCAGGAGGAGAAAACCTAAAATGTGGGTTCCAAAAGTCCTTTAGAAATTCGTCAGCATTCTAACTCATATGGTTACAGCAAGACCTGAGAAGGAGAAAGAGTCCGATGTTAGGTGCCGCAGCCAATATGGCAGAGAGGCCTCTTAAAGGCCGCGACATGAACAACATAATAATAAAAGTTTGAAGGCTAAAATGGAAGTTTCAATAATTACAGCCAACTACACAGTTTTAACACTATAATCCTAAAGATCAAGCTACTGTCGCGACACGATATTTTATTGGGAAAGGAAATGTTAGGCGTGTTATTATATGCCACAGCCCTTCAATTTATTGGCGCAAGAGCTGCGGAGAACTAGCTTAAGGCTAAACCCTAACGTCAAAAGGTAATTATTATCATTGAAGTATTGACGTGTTGCCGTAGCAAAATAACACAGGAATATGCTACCTGTCGCGGCCAGACTCATAAACAGGTTGATAACGAAGGTTGCCTAACCTAAAGATCAAAACCTTAGAATTTGAAGGGTTTGCTCAAGAACATCAAGAACAATTTATGAAATTCTAATGCCAACAAGTTTGATCCTACACAAGTACAAGTGATTCAGAAAGCCTAATAATCTAAGTCTAGCCAATAAGTTCCATTTATTGAGTCAACATAGATGATTAAACAGTTTATTTTATTGATCAAAGAATGATTAAGTTCCCTAAAATGATTCAAAAAAATCAGTGGATTCAAACGAGTTCATGTCAAGTGTGGATTTGGCAGTATGGATTCAATTGATTATTAGTTTTTTAACATGATCTAGCACAAGATGAGAATTCGAATAATTCATCTTAAAGCATAAATCAAGAAGAACAGTCAACTAAGCGTGATGAGAATCAGTTGATGAGAATCAGAATTATAGAATTATTAAGGAGGTATTTGGTTTGAAAATTACCTGACAATTGATGAGAATCAGTTGCTGCGCCTCAGAACCACCACACGCTGCCTTGAAAGGTCGCTAAAAAACTCAAGACAAAGAACTGACAAAGGTTGGATTTTGATTTTTTCTCAAGAGTTTGGAAAATGTAATGAAGGCCACGGCTAGATCCATTTGTATAAGAGGGCGCGGGAAGACAAAGCGCCGTTTTGAAAACAACCACTAGAGAGATGACATGTTGCGGTAGCCCAACATCAAAACGCAACACCAAGTCACCTTGGCACTACGACTTGGGTCTTATTGATATTACAAATATAGTACCTTTCCGTGGAAGTTATGAAAGACATGCACCGAAGTCTTACTGTCGCGGCCTTACTTATATAAGCCGCAGCCTTACATACTATAGGGTGCGGCCCTAGCCTGTCTACTTAGCTGGCCGCATCCCTCACCTTCACGGTTGCTTTATATTCTATATCACATGCTCAAGGCATGTGGCACATCACATACACCTCCTATAAATAGAGGTCCACACCTCGAGATAGGAGGTTCGCTTTTCATTTTCTAGTGTTGATCCCTAGATTCGAGATTACTACATTGGTCAAAGCACTGCCAAGTTCTCAACATTCCCCCAACACAGTTTGGGGATTACTCATCTACATCATAGTCACTTCTCCGCCTCATCCGAGACCATTACCAACATGTAATCTCTCTCTCATCTACATTGTACGCCTATTACGGCATTATAACCTTGTACTATATATATATATATATATATATATATATATATATATATAATGAGAGTAGGGTAACAAAGTGGAAGTAGGCTCATTTTAATAGCCGAACCACTTTATATCTTGTGTTTTCTATATTACATGCTTTATTTCTACTTTATACTTGATATGCTGATACGGGAGCGACTTATGTCCGATTTCTCGTATCAATAATTACTCCTACAATATATATGGTTCATTCATTGTATACACTCGCATCAATATGTGTAAGACATATATGATAGTAATGTGTGGTTATTTACGATTAGCACATACTAGTGGACTAATTTTTTATATGTGTCTTGCACTCATTGGTGTGACTATACCAAATATACGTGTCACATGTTACACCAGTTGTACCATATATTTTCTCCTAACCCCACTCTCTCCGATCCAAACAAATGCACATAACACGATTTTTTGGAATCATAGGCCAACGGTTATGACGTCAGCATATTCTAAATTTTTAGGCCACTGATCGCACATGCCTTATTCTTAAAACCATATTTCGATATGGATATTAGGATTTTGTATAGAGTCTTTCCATGTTGAGTCTGATTTCTGACTCATTGGGTGCGACTCCCTTATGTGTCACACCCGTATTGGATTATTTTTTGACCTCACTGGAATCCAATGGTGTGGGGTCCAAACACGAACCAATATGGATGCGACCCATCAGTAGGTAACACCCATTAAATTGGAAATGAGAGTTGGCCTATAATTATTGTTTTTGTATATATGCGTTTTTATATAGGTCGGACTTGGTGTGATGGCAAGTGCTTGCCCGCCCAAAGTGTCATGTCATGGGTTCGAGTCTTGGAAGCAGGCTCTACGAAAATGGGGGTAAGGTTTTCCTACATCTACCTCTCCTAGACTTAGTTAAAGCGGGAGCCTTGTGCACTGAGTACGATCTTTATTTTTACCTTTTTGTGTACTAGAATCAAAGGCTTTGCCCTTTGTGGAATCTGGATGCAGAGTTATTCAAATGTTTTTATCCTTTTTATATAGGTTATTAGGCCGTGTTTATATATATAATTCTATCCATTTGTTACAGTATGGGGATGTATTTTTTTAAGGCTCTAATACTAAGGTTGTTATTATGTTTTTAGCTAAAACAGAAATATTAATCTTAAACCTGAGATCTGAATTTTGAATTAAAAAAGAATTTGTTATTGTGTCTGAATAAATATATTTGGACACATTGGCAGATACAGGATTCAGGGTGTGGGGAGGGGGGCAATGTATATATAATTATTTTTAAAGGGACCAAATTTATGTTAATAGTTTTTATTTTGGAAAAAATCATAAATTTCAAGGGTAAAAAATAATTTTCAAAAGTTCGTGGGGCCCAGTCCACCCCTGGTCCCTAGATCTGCCATTGTTTGGACAAATTTATATTTAAAGTCAAATTCAGAAGTAATTTTACATCTTAACTATTCAATGTCAAATATAGTTCTTAGCCTCTTGATAATTTAAAAAACAAACAATGTTTGGTACATCTTAGTCTGAATGGTTATGATTAAGACTTAAGACACAAAAACAAACAAACCCTAAATGATTGTCGAGATTTTAAAATGAATGTTCAAAATTAAGTTGTGTATAACATTTATATGTTATATTTTCTTATTTAGTTTAGTGCATGAGAAAAAATTAAAATTAGACATTACTCACTTTTCTAACACTGTGAAGTGGCATTAATAATTGATACTTTAACAATTTTAGGGCCTTAGGTGGACCCTAGGTACATACAAAATAAAATAAAAAAATCAACCAAAGTAGATAAAATTAGTATCACTATCATTGTTATCAACTAAATATTCTACATTTTCATTGTACGTTATTTTACTTTATTTGAATATTCTTAAGTGACCCTGCTATTTTTTGCGCTTTTTCTTCAATTTGTTATTGAATTTTCATTTTTGCATAACCAAAAGGATATTTTTTAGTTCACATATTGAGAATCTAATAAACAAGCAAGAAACTACATGTAAACAAGTTAAGAATAAGAACACTGAAACATGATATGCAAGTCGCCACAAAGTAAAAATCCCAAATTTAAAGGTACAAAATTAATACCTCAATGTGAAACAAATAAAGAATTAGACAAAAAAAATTTATATAATTGGTTTTATTAAATAAATTAAAATAAACATGTAAAATAAATAATGAACATATACTTGCAAGCTCCCAAATGGTTGAGTCTCTAATGTTTTGCTTCAATTTAAAACCATAGCCTCTTTAATTAAATAAAGGGGAGAAAAAGAGAGAGTGTGGAGAGTGAGAAGGGAGTTGTGAGAATGATATATATATATATATAAGAAAGGAGGAGGGACTTTTTTCCACCTCATAAGATTTTGTCTACAAAACCTATATAAATAGATTTTGTATCTATTTATGTCTTTTTCAATTGGTTGATGAGATTTAATGTGGTAAAATAAGGTGCCACGTGTAAAATTACTTTCATATCAATATTGTCATAGTTGCCATAAATTTCTACCTCGATATACTCCCGCTACTGATAGTGTAAAATTGTAGTCTACCTCACTTGGCTTGAGAGAAGCATCGGGAAGGGTTTCAATTTTAATTTGAAAAATTCTGAAGTCTACTCTATATCGCGTGAAGTAAAAAACTATGTATCTCCCTAACTCAACTGTCCGTCCACCATCTTCTGAAGCGAAACTCTCGAAAGAAGATGAGTTGGATATCCGTGTACACAGCAAGAAGAAACAAAAAGAGAGCCACCACGAGCCCACGCCCTTGGAGCAGTTTTCAGGTGTGGCGATGGACTGTGACTCTGAGAGCCACCCCACTATGAGAGAGGATGACACTACTGGTGCAAATACAAATAATTGTGAGCCATCACAGCCAGTAAGTAAGATCATGAAGACGGATCTCTCTTACAAGGATGCGGTGGAGAGCAAAAAAAGAAACAACACGGATATATACTTTGATAAAGCTACTGGGTGTTGGTCTGATGATGAGATGGATCTCAATGAGTGTGGGGACCTTGATCTTAACCATAACCCGGATACTGACCATGATCCATTGTGCCCAGTGGTTGTCATCCCACAGAAACATGTTGACAAACTCAGAAAAAAGTGGAAGGAAAGTGTCATTGTGAGTTTACTAGGACGCAGTATAGGGTTCAAAATGCTTGTCAACAAATTCCCTACCATCTGGAATCTCCAGGGAGACTATGAGATCATTGACCTAAAAGAAGGACATTATCTCTTTAAGTTCGATATGAAAGAGGATTATTACTATGTCCTCACAGGGGGACCATGGATTATCAATGGTCACTATCTTATAGTTCGGAACTGGACGCCAAACTTTAACCCTTCAGCCACCTGTGGAGTTACTACTGCCTTATGGGCAAGACTGCCAAAGTTACCTATCGAATGGTTTGATGAGAAAATTCTCTTCCACATAGGTATTAAGCTTGGTAAACCAATCAAAACTGACTTCAACTCCATCTCCTCGACTAGAGGCAAGTATGCGAGGGTGTGTGTGGAAGTGGACATATCTAAACCTCTCATTCAAAGTTACAAGTTGGATGGAAGGAAGTATCGCGTTGAATACGAATTCCTACCGTACATCTGCTTTATATGTGGGAGAGTTGGTTATAAGAGTGAACATTGCCACTTAAACCTAGACGTGAGAAACTCGGAGGAGTCGCCGGAGATCCACAATCGAGCTCTGGCATACAGTACGATGCCACCAAACAGAAACGAAACAAACGAAACCCCTAACGGTCATAATTCTGCAGCCACAGGGATAAGTGAAATGACATCGGGAAACAACAGACAAGACACAATAGACTCCAGCTTTGGGTCGTGGATGCTTCTCAGGCGCAGTACCAACCACAGAAGACAGAACTTAGGCAATAACCAAAGTAAAGCTAGTTCCCATAATAGGTTTGCCAGCCTCTCACATCACTCTGAGGATAACGGGTACGGGAATACACATAGGATAACAAACCAACCTAAGACAAGACAACCAACAAAGCAGAATAGTTCCCATGAAGCAGATAAAGGTCGTCTTCCAGCAGTCCTAGGTGACTACATGAAAGATAACTCACTTCCAACCAACAGTGGTACGCTGACTACAAAACAGTGCAAAGACGGCCTGACCCCAAAAATTGCTCCTAACCCGTGCAGTACGAATGGCAGGCATGGTAAGTCCATATCAATGTTACAGGGGACGTGTCAGATGTCATCTCACCCGCCTTTTAGAGAGGTCCTCCCATCTGTGGACGTTGCCACAACGTCTGAAACCACAGGTATTAAATTAGCTACCACCAAGGTACGTACTTTCTTAAATCCTCCCAACCACTATTCTAATAATTTACACACGACTATAAATGAAACCAATTCCAACTTATTTAAAGGACAACATAGTGGCGAACCTTCCCACTGTGAACCTCTTAACACCAACCCCATCATCATCGACCCTCCGCCTGACCCATTACCAGTCACCAATGGAGTCCCCCCCATTCCCAATAGCAATGATAGGAAACCTGCAGATAGAGTACCTAAATCTAATGGAGGGAATGGAGGAATTCACCCTAAACCTAGAGACGGAAATGGTGATCTATACGAGGGTGAAATGGAGTATTATCCAAACTCGAATTTTATTCAGAACCCCAGAAATAATAGGAGCTGATAGACTAATGATGGGGAGGCTGATGGAAGTGGCCTCTGCCAATGAATCCATCTGTAGGGTCAAAAATATCCTCCCATGGCCACTGAATGTGGATCTCCCTATTACACCTAATCTTTTGTCTATGTCTGTGATCACTTGGAACTGTAGAGGGGCAGGAAAACCCTTGTTTAAACCCACTTTCAATGAGCTCTGCAACAATTTTAAGCCTAGTGTGTTCATCATTATCGAATCTCAAACCGCGTTTTCCAGCTTCTCAGCTTCTTTGAGGGTCTGGGATTCACCAACTGGGAGATCTCGGAGTCCAGAGGTCGCTCCGGCGGTATCTGGGTCCTATGGAATCAGAGCAACATACAACTCCGCCCTATCAATGTTTCCGATCAGGCCATCCACCTCCTTGTTACAATCAAGGGCTACGATGAATGGCTACTATCCGCTATCTATGCTAGCCCTATATACACCCTGCGTCAAACCCTCTGGAACAACCTCAAAAATTTGGCCCGAGACCTTGATACCCCTTGGCTCGCCACGAATGACTTTAATGACCACTTTGATTCCTCTGAGAAGATAAGTTACTCCAGACACGATAAGGAGTATAAGTGTAACAAATTTATGGAGAGCGTCAATAACTGCAATCTCACAGACCTTGGCAGCACGGGTCCACGACTCACCTGGACAAACAATAGAGACGGTTTTGCGAACACCCTTGTGAGACTGGATCGATCGCTGGCCAACCCTGATTGGCGTTTACAATTCCCGAACATTGTGGTCGAGAATCTCCCTCGCACCGCCTTGGACCACTTCCCCATGCTCATCCGCCTCGAAGGTAAAAAACACAACCTATTCACTCCCCGCCCCTTTAGACGGCTTGCCAGCTGGTTTGAACGAGTTGATTTTCATAACATTATACTTAACAACTGGGTTAATAATCTCAGCTTCCAACATAACCTTGATAACTGTATTCCCTTAATTAAACATTTGAACCATGTTGTCTATGGTCACATCAACTTAAATAAAAAAACATATTCTTAGTAGACTCAAAGGTATTCAAATTGCACAAGAAACACATTTCTCTCATAACCTCAATCTTCTTGAAAACTAACTGAAGAACGAGTACAACAACACCCTTCGGCATGAAGAACTTCTTTGGAAACAAAAATCCCGCATAAAATGGCTTAGTGAGGGTGACAAAAACACAAAATTTTTCCACACCTCTACCATCATTAGAAGGCGTCGTAACAAGATTGATAGATTAAAAATTGATGGGGCTTGGGTAGACAATTATGAAAAGATTTCGCGGCATATGAACAATTACTTTATATCTCTTTTCACTACTGATTACTCCCCAATAAATAGAAATAATTTCATTAACTTCAATCACCCCCGATTTGAGGATGTTGACAATAACATTTTGGACCTCCCCGTGTCAATTGACGAGGTCAGGCGTGCGGTGTTCAGCATGAATGGGCTCAAAGCCCCGGGCCCGGATGGTATCTAAACTATCTTCTATCATGCTTTTAGGGAAACTACCAAACTGTCCCTATTCAAATTCATGGAGGAATATTTTTCTTCTCTCTCCTTTCCGGAAATGGCTAACTCTAGCCATATCACTCTTATTTCGAAAATTGATAATCCAGAGAATATTACCCAGTTTAGACCTATCACTCTTTGTAATGTTCCTTACAAAATTCTTGCTAAGATCATAGTAAATAGACTCCGACCAATCCTATGTAAAATCGTTAGCCCTAACCAAGTGAGTTTTCTTCCGGGTCGCCAGACTACGGATAATATTATTATTACCCAGGAGATTATTCACTCCCTGTACAAGAGAAAATGAAAGAAAGGGGGGGCTATCTTTAAAATCGATCTCGATAAAGCTTACGACAAAATTAGCTGGGAGTTCTTGGATCGTGTCCTCATCTGGTTCAACATCAGCACTAAACTTAGACGGCTCATCATTAGTTGTGTTACCAGTGCTTCCACTTCAGTCCTGTGGAATGGGGCACCACTACCGCCTTTTAAACCTTTTAGGGGACTCAGACAAGGCGATCCCCTATCCCCCTACCTGTTCATCATGTGTATGGAGTATTTAGGAGCAGCCATCAACCATCAGGTGAATCAGGGCTATTGGAAGGGTATTAAGGCCTTCCCCAATGGGCCCACCATCTCCCACCTCTTCTTTGCTGACGACCTCATTCTTTTCACCGAATCCTCCCAGAATAGTTGTAATGTTGTCATGAAGACTATCAATCATTTTTGTGATATCTCTGCTCAGACCATCAGCCTCCAGAAATCAAAAATTTTCATCTCCCCTAACGTCCCAAAACTGAGTGCGGGCGAGATTGGCAGAAGGTGCGGCATAAATATTACCAACAATCTGGGAATGTACCTTGGAAATAACCTCATCCATGGAAAAGTCACAACTAACCACTTCAACCATATCATCGAGAAGGTCCAAAAGAGACTTGCTGGATGGAAATCCAAACTTCTTTCCCTCGCTGGACGGGCTACCCTCATACAGGCTGTCACCGCCACCATCCATGTCTATAACATGCAAACTTCGATTTTCCCTAAAAAGATTAATGAAAAACTCGACAAACTTAATAGGAATTTTCTTTGGGGAGAGTCGGATGAGAAGAAGAAAGTGCACCTTGTTAATTGAGACACGTTTTGCTGCCCCAAAGAGCTTGGAGGACTGGGACTAAGGAGTAGTGAGGAGAATAACCGCGCCATTGTCTCTAAGCTTGGGTGGAAAACTATGAACAATAAAAACTCTCTATGGGTTCGTGTGATTAGATCGAAGTATAATACGCACGACAATCCTAGAAATTGGACTCGTAAGGCCCATGCATCCAATGTTTGGAGGAGCATGTACAAGTGCAAAAGTGATATTGTAAAAAATACCAAGTGGATTATTGGGGATGGGAAGTACACTAATATTTTCAAGGATTGGTGGGTGGGTACTTCCACCATATCCACACATCATAATATCCAACATGTGTCCAGTGTTTGCGACCTTATAAAGCAAGGGGCTTGGAATGAACAACTCATTAAGGACACCTTCAGTAATAACATTTCCAACTTAATCCTGGGTACTCCCCTCCCCCACATTCAGAATCAAGCTGACAGTCCTAGTTGGGGACCTTCCCCTAACGAAAAATTCTCGATTAAATTTTCTTATAACTCCCTTGTTAAAATTGACCTCAACACCCCACACTTCATCAACTGGAATCTCATTTGGAAACTAAAAATCCCTCAGAAACTTAAAACCTTCATTTGGCTAATCTTTCACAAGAAAATACTTACGAATTGCCAGAGATTTAATAGACGCATTTCTAATTCTAAACTTTATGATTTCTGTGAGTATGATGAAGACGTGGAGCATGTACTTAGAAACTGCCACCTGGACACTGCGGTGTGGGAACTCACCTTCCCCCCCCCCCCCCCCCCGGTGTGGAACACCCAGAAAAACATTAACTTTTTTTATTGGATTAAAGACAACATTTGGGATAAACCCATGCAATCTGGGCAGTCCCTTTTTATTTCCACACTTTGGCACATCTATACTGCACGTAATAAACGCATTTTTGATAAAAAAAAACTATCTCCTCAAACATGGTTTGGGCTAACTCTAGGGCCCTCGCAAGTGAAATTGCTCTACTTGCTATACCCAAAGTTAGTCCCTACCATGCTCCGGGTAATGTATCTAATTCCTCTTCAAGTTTCTACCCCTTTTTAGGCTACGAGATTTTTACAGATGGCAGCTATGACCCCTTCAGCAATCTGGGTGGCTTTGGTGGCATGGTCAGCAACAATGAGCAACGGTGGATTATTGGATTTAGTGGCAGAATCATTGGAGATAACAGCCCTATAAAAGCTGAACTTGTGGGCATTCTGCATGGGTTGAACATGGCTAAACTCAAGGGCTGGATAGGATGTTTACTTCGCAGTGACTGTCTAGATGCCGTCCACCTTTTGAATAGGCAGAACCACCAGAACCACCCACTGACTAACATCATTGTTGAGTGCATCGCTATTATGGCCGAAATGGAGATCAAGGTCTCACACATCCGGAGGTCAAATAATATGTGGGCTGATGGCCTTGCTCGCATTGGGAGGCGGCAGACTCACGACTATATTGAATATGACGAGGTTTCGGAAGCTCTTTTCTACCTCTTGGAGCATGTGGACCGGGGAAAGACCAAGGTTTCCCTCCAGGCTTGTACCGATCCTACCTACCGCATTGCCACCTTTGGGGGTTATATCCTTGATGACCGGGGGCATTGGAAGAGCGGCTACTACGGAAGACTCAGGGGTACTCCTTCTCTCCTTCGTGCCCTGATGGAAATCCTTTTCCATGGTCTCAATATGGCCAAAATGCGGGGTTGGAAGGATATTATTATCGAGACTACCTCCCACGAGCTTATTGATATCTTCAAAGGGGTCCAGTATCGCGAAACTCACTTTGACAATATTAGGGTCGACTGTTACGAACTCATGAGAAAGGTGGGCGCAGACTTCATCTATGTCAATCCGGGTATGGTTCGGGGTGCGGACTGGCTAGCACAGGAGACTAAAGTCCAGGAGGAGACCTTCGTTGAAATTGAGGAGATCCCCAAGGCTTTGCGCCGGATTCTTGTTAACCCTACGATGTAGTTTGTCTCGTACTATGCTTTGCTACCCCCTTCCCTTTCTGGTTCTGTCTTTAGTTTTTGTCTGTTGCCTTGATGGCTTATGGTATCGATGTTTAAACTCTAAGTAACCTTTTCTATTTCAATGTTTACCAAAAAAAAAAAAATTAATTTGAAACATCTCTCAACAAAACTTCTCACCAAATAAACGTTTCAGAGAGAAGTTGGGTATGGATACTCTCTCTCAATGTGAAACTTAGTTTTGTTTTAATTCTTGGGGCTTCCGTGTTTATATGAAAGACGTTAGGTATGAGAGCTCTCTCTCAATGTTTTAACATTTTCTAAAAGCACCATTTCCACCACAGGGTATACGACCCTTTATCTCCTTCAGAGGACATACAGATTCAGAAAGAAGAACCAATTATTCTTTAAAGAGAGAAAAAACCCACATTTAAGAGTTGCGGATTGGGCAGTCGTAGCTATTCTTCAAAGGACATACAGATTTAGGTAAACTTATTTGATATTAATTTGGTTCTTAGTTCAAGAAGTTATATTTTCTCTGGGGTTTGTGTCTATGTTCTTGAACGTTGGGGTTTATGTTCTTGACTGTTTGAACATGGAAGTTCTCCTAATTTGTGACCACTTCCACCTTTTTATTAGACATGGAAGTTCTCTCTCTCTTGACACTATTTTTTCACCCCTCCAATATTTCTTCATTTTAGATTTGCTTTAGGTTTCTGAAATTATTTTTAATTTCAACCAATTTTTAATTTCAATTTTTATTTTTTGTTTCTAAAAAATTAGTTTATAAATAAACAGTTAGTCTTCATATCCGTCTTCTATATACATTAAAATCGGAGCATATACGTTGCTTGGACTGTGAATTGAAGCAACAAATGGGTTTAGACTTTGGCTCCCCAGTCATTTTTCTTTATATGATCTATTTTCCATTAGCTTTTTTTTTTACAGGTGTTGGATGTTGGCTTTTCTTCCCTATTCGAGGGAAGCCAAAGTTACTGGTGACAATATAGAGTTTAACCTTTTCTTTTAAACATTAGTTATGGTAATATTTTTTATCCACCAATAGTTTTATTAAAATTCAATCATGTTTACCTTTCACCAAGTAGAAAGGGAAAAGGAAGAAATTACACGTTCTTTTTTTTTTTTGCCTCTGAACCATATTAACAAATAGATCTTTGTAGCACAGGTACATAAATGGAGAATGTACATTGTATAATTTAAAGACAAGTAATAATTTTGTTAATTAATAATTTATCTTTTCATGTTATTTTATAATTTCTTCTACAGTTTCTGCATTGTTTAATAGTTTTTATTTTTATTCTTGATGTCATTTGAAGTTTTGAGACTTAATGAATTTTATTTAACACAAAACTAACTCATCTTAACTTCGAATTGTTGGTGGTTCTCTCCATGTTATAGGTGAATGAAGTGAATCATATTCTGATGCCATTTGATGTAAAACATATATTTAGCATTAGATATTGAGGTTGGACATGGAAATTAAGATGGTAAGTAATGACTTAAATGTCTTTTAACAGTTACTTCAATACATACATTTGTCATTTCTACAATAGAATATATTTAACACCTTGAATAATAGAAAAAGGTCTATTTTTATCTCAAGTCTTCATAGCACTATGCTCTCCACATATGTCATTTTCAGTGACATGAAGAACTTGATTGGAGTAGATTGGAAGAAAAATATTTATAGGAAAACAAAGACTGGGTTCCATTCTTTGTTTGGTTTTCTTCTTCAAGTCTATACACCTCCTCACGGGTACCTACGGATTATTGTATAAGAAAACATTTACAGTTAATAGAGAAATCATAGTTCATTCATGTAAATATGTCTAATGGGTTATGTGTTTTCATGTTGCAAGTTATACACACAAGCACACCATATCTTTATTAAAGCAACACTATATTCATTTTCTATTTTGCTTTTACATGTAGTATACTATTAGTATCTTTGTTTTTACAGGTAGTATAGTTGGTAAAGGTGTATGGGTTCTCACGGGATGGTTTAGTGTGAGGTTTACAAGAGAAGGAAAATGGGTGAGGGAGTTGTCAGCTCATAAGAATGCTGGGAGACTTTGAGGTTTCTTTAAAAATGGGTGTACAACACTTCAGAGTGTTTTCCACTCCTATGATAAAAAAAATTACAACTTATTAGTAGACCCATACATCTAGAGCTAAGTTCGCCAGTTACTCAGCAAATTGCTATGCACTCCAACAGTCTGTCAGAAAAGTCGGTGATACATAAATCTTTGTAAACATATCTTTGTACGCTCCATCTTAATATCCCTTTTCAAATCTCTGTTAACTAAAAAAGATATTGTTTTTTAAACTTTTCTCTCCTAGGGTAAGGTTTTATACAGAGGTCTTTGACGGTTATTTATTTTTGATTAAATTTTTTTCAAGAGATGCCATATTAGGTGATCGGTATTTTTTTGGGAAATATTTTGTCGGGGAGAAGTTGTGTTGAATGAATATAAATTTCTTTTTTATATCTTAATGTAAAAAACTAATATATAAGTTGGAATGTGCTTTAACTTTTGTTTCTCACTTTTGTATAAGGGTTTGCATGTCAAATGGATTTGGTGCACTTTTTAATTAGTACACATCAAAAGAAGGGTGTTTTTTTTATTTAACCCAATTTTTCTTTTCAATATCCGTAAAATGAGGGTTATAAAAAAGGGGGAGTTGAGAAAAATATAAAATGTGGTGTAACATGCATAATTACATAGTTATATATGGGAACAAATTTTTTACATGAACAAATTTATCGTCGTGCCATCGATACGAATACAAAATATCACGGGAATAAATTTATCATCGTGCCATTGGCACAAGTAAACGCTAATAATAATTGAAATTCATTTCTAATATTGAAGAAAAAATTGTTGTTACGAACCATTTTAATTTTTTTATACTATAACATTAATTTGATGATAAATTGTTATTTAATCTTTGGCATCTTTTGATGTGGAATTTTGAGCCCTACCATACTTTATCATTGGAATTCAAAAGCATCCCGACATTTCAACTTTGATTCACAAGTATTATGGCATTTTAATTTTTTGTCCCTCCAACAAACTGTCTCCTCTCTTTTTCAAAAGCTTACATCGAAGACTTTTAAGCCCTACCATGTAAAATAAGACACACACGATCACATGACACAATACATAATCTTATTCTTTCACTTCACACCAACATATTGTTATTAAGTCACGATACAAAAATTAATTATTTTCACACCATAACCGATTCAAATAAAAATGACACGACACAAATTCATATCATGTTTGTGTTCGTATTCCGTAAAAATAAACATTATTTTTATCATCAAGCATGTTATTTTAGATATTGTTTGTATTTTGATATTAAACATATTATTTTGGAATTTTAAATATGTCATTTTTCTTTGTTTAAAATTATTGAGGATCTCCACATTAACTTCTTATTTCGTGTCCATTAGTGTCATGTTATCGCGTGTGTCTTATTTTGTCTCACTTATTTACTATTACTAAAATATCCGAAACATTTTTATAACCGTGCTATCCGCACAGGTACACCCTAGTGTGTGTGTGTGTGTGTGTATAAATATATATATATATATATATATATATATATATAGAGAGAGAGAGAGAGAGAGAGAGATTGTGAAAGTGAGAAAATGAGCGAATGTGGGGGTGAGAGAGGAGAGTTGAGGATTTATTTTATTGGGGCTTCGGGATCTTATTTTGAGCGAGCCTTTTTAAATATATTTTGGATTTGTTTTAAGTGGATAAATTTTTATTTATTTTGATACATGTTTTAAATGGTTAAACTAATATTTCTCCTATAACTTTTTATACCTAATAAAAAAATTATACCTATTTCTTATAAATATTTCCCTTTGCTAATAGGCTGCACTAAGTGATGACCAAGTTGGCCTATAGCGAGGTTCAATTTACAAGCTAAACTACACTTCCAATCACTTTATCTTCTTTGTTAAAGAAAAAACCTTTTACCCTAACTATAATTGAATGAAGTACATCACAAATAAACACAATCAAATCCACAAAAAATAACAATCATAGCAAATCAGATTTAAAAATTCATAAAGGTCATATTGATTGTAAAACTCTAATCCTTAATTGAACCCACGACTTAGCACATACTCACCCAAACTAGTGAACACCATATCGCAAATCCCAACCCATATCCATTAACTTTACACCTTGTTTAGAATCGTATATCTCAACTTGTAAATCAAAAATCGTTGTTTGAATTTTGTAATTGGTGTGCAAATGGTCTCAATTTTTCGTAATCCTAATATTAGGGGCTTGCTCATGGTTCAAGACTTTGACACAAATCGTGACTCTTTTTTCTTTGTCATGGTCAGGAAACATGACCACCAGTCATATCAACCTACTATGATGTTTAGTTAGTCACGGTTATGAACCGTGGCTCCTTATTGTGCCCAGATATTTGGTGGTCACGATTCTTGATTGTGACCAACTTTTAACCCATTACATTATTATCACGAACATGGTCACTGTTTTAGACCGTGAGCAATATTGAATTTATTATTAAAAAAAAAAATCTTTGTTTACTTCCAAAAAAATTCATGTACGTGTTTTCAAAGATTTATACAATTTCATTATAGAGCTAACTAATACATCAAGCAAAATATAATAATTGTTGATGTAAAAAATTAGATTTTGCCTAATTATTTTAATCACAGATAAAAATGAATAAAGAAATAATAGACAATAGATTTTTAAAGTGGTTCAGCCTTGCAAGAATGGCCTACGTCCATTGTTTTTGTTATTGCTGACCGTTTGCTTGGAATTCTCGATAATGGATTTACTAAGAAATTCTGAGTCCCCTTCCAATGAGGAGGTAATAATATATTTATAGCCTTGAGGCTGTACAAATGACAGGACAATGCGCTGTTATCTAGTAGACATGTACATCTGTATGATAATAATGAGCATTTAATGAACAGTCGTCTCCTTGATTATCCTGATTGGAGTGCTATGTTGCTCGGACCGCTTAAGTTGCTCGGACAGCCTAAGTAGCTCGGCAGGCATGAGTTCCTCGAGGGACTTTAGCTGGTTGATACGCTTGAGCTGTTTGGAATGTATGAGTTGCTCGTGGCGCTTGAGTAGCTCGGTGGAAATAAGTTGATCGATAGAAGTACTTGTAATTACCACGTTAGAAGACACGTGTCTTCAAGTGATGGGTCCATGTCAGTAGATTAAATTTGGTATCAACAGAAGCCCCCAATGTTTCGTAGTTTGATGTTAAAGAAAAGTATGGAACATTCCGCTGCTTAGTTTTTCGGTTTTCATGGATTTTAGGCAAACTTTCGTTGTATATAACTCCTTTTTTGAGTGCATAGTAGCAGGCTTTTAAAGTATTTTGAATTTCCATAACCGCTTCGTTTTTTGTGCCCCTTTTCTTCTTTTTAGCCGCCGGATACGCAAACGTCCCTCCTTATAATTATTGCTTTCTCTATTCTCGAGGTAAGGTATTTAAACGCGGCAGAAATCCTATCGTCTTTCACTTTTCAAATCTGTATCTTTGAATTCTTCATTTCTTCTCTATCTTGTGCGTTCGTTTCTTCCATTGTTCGTTGTCAACTGATTCACTCTTTTCCTGTAAGATTTTCTTCCTTCTCTTTTATTTACTTTGTTCATCATGGTTTACCTTATTGAATCGCTTAACAAATTTCGTTCTGAATTTTCAATTCCTTCATGGGTCATATTGGAAGAACTTTCTGAACCCTCTGACTATTTTTCTTTGGCTGAGGGACATTGGTTCCCAAGTCTCTTTGTGGCCGAATGTGGCTTTTCTTTTTCTCCAAATCCTTTATGTTTGGAGTTCTGTCAATATTTTGACGTTGTACCTGCAAAAATAGCGCCAAATACCTGGAGGATAGTTAATGGAGTTCATAGGTTGAACCAACTTCATGGAACCCATTTAGGGATTCCAGAGATTATGTATTGCTACAGATAGGTTGTCAGCGATAGTACTTTTTATTTAAAAACTAGGTTTTTGAATAGGACGTTAGTTGTCAATCTTCCTGATGCCAACAGGGATTATTTTGAACATGGAGTGGTAATGAAAATTGGTAACACGCTCCATTAAATGCAGATGATGTATACCAGGGTCCTAGATGTCCTCCTTATGGAAATGAGATATGTTGTTTTTATTTTTTGAAATCTTATTTTCTTTGTGTTTGATAAAATGTATCATTGACATTTAATTTTTGATTATTTGCAGTTGACAACAAAAGAAAGTCTCCCAAAGAAACTGAAGTTAATTTAAAGCATTTGAAACTTATCTGGAGTTTACACCAATCCGGTGCCGAAGAACATATTAGATCAGCCTCTTATTTGTTGCAGTATAAGAGCTATACTTCTTCTTTTACTGCTCGTCCAGTGGTGGTTAGTCTTGGCCAAATACCAGCTTCTAAAACTAATTTGGAAGGTTCTTCTTCTAAGTTAATTGCTCCCATCAGTAATCTAATGAAGAGAGGAAGAGCTCCTACCTTCTTTGATAAATATGCCTCTACCAATGTGGAGGCAAAGAAAAGCAAACAAAATGTCCCAGAAGAAGGGACGAAAATTATTGATGCACCTCTTCCTGCTGCTATCGAGAAAGTTGTTGAGAAGCCCCCTGTGGATCCGAGCAAGATTGTTGCCATTACTCCTCCTAGTGAGGTTATTGTCATATCACCAGCTAAGACAACATCCTTAGCTGAGAATGTTCCTGTTCCTCCAAGGAGGTTAAAGAAAAATCCTTCTGAGAGACTTGCTGAACCAGTATCTCAACCATCAACTGTTAAAGGTGGTGTTTCAACCTTTATTCCCCCGAGCTCCGCTGTGGGCTTAGTAAAATCTTGGACTATCCCAGAGGTCCATGGTATTGAAAATACTCTCACTCGTGAGAGACTTACTGCTCTAGATATTCAACACATTACCTCAGTAAGTATTATTGATCTGAGCCTTTTACTTTTTAATACTATTGTTGATACCAAATTTAGTCTGCTGACATAGCTAAATTGAATGAAGACACGTGGCAATCTACGTGGCAACAACAAACACTTCCGAGGAACCATACTACAACGAGGAACACTGCTTCCCCGAAGAACTCAGACGCTCCGAGAAACAGGAATTCTACGAGGAACTCTTGAGTACCGAGCAACTCTTGAGTACCAAGCATTTTAGGCGGTCCGAGCTGCACCTCGAACAAAGCATTAATAGCAGGATAACCAACAGTTTGATTGTTCATGAAATGCTCATCATTCAGATGTATACACTGGGGCATTGAATGTATTACCCTTTCACATGTACAGCATTGAATGTATTACCCTTTCACATTACAGCCTTAGGGCTATAAATACGTTGTATTACCCTCATTTTAAGGGGACCGGAATTTCTTGATTGAACTTGTAATCGAGAATTCCCAAACAGTCATCAGTAAAAAAAAACAGTGGACGTAATACATTCTTATAAGGCTAAACCACTTTAAAAGTTCTTTGTCTCATTTTATTTATCGTGATTAAATAATTAGATCTAATCTAATTTTTTACATCAACAGATTGGCGCCGTCTGTGGGAAACGACTGATAATATCGTTTTTCATAAAAAATAATTCATCACAAATGGTTGATATTCCAGAATCCAGCAATCGAAACGCTGGAAGCCCTCCATATTCATCTGCTCCGCCAAATATTCCAGATCTGGCTGGAATAATAACAAATCTGGCTCAGCGCCAGACAGTCATACAAGAAATTATGAGACAACTCATACAAACCCTCCATGGCGGTGCACCAACCCATTCAGGACTGCGAAGTATTCAAAGAAATACCCATTTACCTTCTTCACGTACTAGGCGTACTGATTCATAACGTACTGAGGAATCTGAAGATTTTTCTTATCAACCTGGACGAACTTCGTCAGTGCGGGCCACAGATACTGAACAACGTATCACTCTCTCTCCAGAAAGGACTAGTTCGCTAGAGAGGTTAATCAGGGTATCACCTTTTGATCGATTAGGACCTAGAAGGAGTAGAAGTCCTCCTAAAGTAGCATCGAGGAGTTTTTAACGACAATCAGATTTAAGGGAAGGATCTTCCCAGTCACGACCAGCTGCTCGTCAAGATAGATCCCAGGAAGCCACATCAACGCGATCAGTTGATCGAACCAACAGGCCCGAGGAAGGAGACGATGCATAGAAAGGCTCTATTCAGAGGCTGGAGGATAGATTAGGGGAAATGGCTAAAGCCAAGAACCCTATACAATGAACTTTTGTTCGAGGAACATCTTTTGTCCAGGCCATTGTAGATTTTCCAACACCATCAAAGTTTAAAGCACCTGTTGTGACCCCCAAATATGATGGAAAGACCGACCCTATCCTTCATATAGAACAATACCAAGCTGCAGTCGACATCTATGCTGTTCCAGATGAGATGAGATGCAGAGCATTCTCGGGAACTCTTATCGGATCTGCTCAAATATGGTATAATAATCTTCCTCGGGGTAAGATCTCAACTTTCTTTCAACTGGCCGAGTTATTCATTGGGAATTTCTGTTGGGGGGCAAAGCCAGTTAAACGAGTAGCGCATTTGTTAAGTGTTAGACAAAAAGCTGGTGAAAGTACCAGAAATTATATAACTCGTTTTAATAACGAGAAGCTCGAAGTCATTGATTATGAAGAAAAGACAGCGATTACCGCCTTGATGAGTGGACTACTGCCCAACAAGTTGTACTACACTTTGGCCAAAGATCCACCTAGAACCATGTCAGATCTGATGGGAAAAGCGGCCAAGATTATGAATGCCGAGGAGGCTATGGCTGCGAAGAAGAATATGGATGCCAAATAAACCAAGGTGGATGGTGATAAAGCTAAGAAGAAAGAGCATAAGAACAATGGTAATGACAAACACTCAAAAACAAGGTCGTCTTGGGAAGTATTGAGGAAGTTTGATAATTATACTCCTCTGAAGAAAGACATCAACCATGTTCTAGAAGAAATTAAGAACAACGAGGAATTAAATTGGCCATAGAAAATGAAGGCAGACCCCGAAAGGAGAAATAAGGCAAAATATTGCAAGTTTCACAAAGATCATGGCCATATGACTAAAGATTGCATAGCTCTTCAGAATGAGATTGAAACACTCATCAGACGAGGAAAACTGGCAAAGTATGTTGATCGGAGGAATGATAAAAGAAACAATGACCGAGCAAGAGAGAGGTATAGATCTCCTCGTCGAGCAGAGGAGAATAAGAAGAGAGACCATGAAGTTGATCCAGAAGACAACCCCGATCTTCCCAAGAGACCAAGGCAGCCAGAACGAGAGGTATTTTCAATACGCTTTGGATCATTTGACTGTAATGTTATTACAGGTGGAGATGCAGGAGGAGGAGGAGACCGTACTGCCGAGAGAAAAGCTTACCTCTGCGAGGCTCAAGCTTGCTCATACATTCAACGAATAAATCTAGCTGAGGAGGATCGCCCGAGAAAGGTGAACAAAGAGAAATTGGTTATTGTTTTCTCAAAGAACGACCTCGCATGTGTTCTAAGGATGAAGGAGCTAATGATTTCAAGAGTACTGGTCAACAATGGTAGCTCGGCAGACATCATGTTCTACTCGTGCTTCGACAGTTTAAATCTAAAGCTATCTCAACTAGAGCCTTATCATAGACCCCTCCTCGGTTTTGCTGGCGAAAAAGTATTTCCACTTGGGACGATCAAATTAGATATATTCATTGGTACGTGGCCTGCTTTTTGAACAGAAAGAATACGCTTTTTCGTGATGGATAAGAATGCTCAATCATCATAAAATATCATCATGGGAAGAGTAGGATTGAAGAAGTTCGAGGCTGTACCATCTACGGTACATCAGTGCCTAAAATTTCCAATAAATTTTGGAGTAGGAGTTGTGAAAGGTGATCAGAAAGTAACTCGGGAATGCTATTATTCATCCGTCGAGCAAGAGGAACTTGAGGAATAAAGGAAAAAGACCACTACCTATCAAGTGGATGGAGGTGCAGAAATTGAAACATTGGATCCTAGAGATGAGTTGCAACTCGTGAAGGATTAAGTGGTGGAAACTACTGAAAACATCATTCTGGACGACGAGCACCTTGAACGAACTACTCAAGTAGGTTCGTCATTGGAGGCCTCACTAAAACAGGAATTGATAACTTTCCTAAGAAGCAGAAAGCAAACTTTTGCATGGAGTTATGAGGATATGCCAGGAATAGACCCAAATTTCTTATGTCACGAGCTCAATGTGAATAAGGAGATCAAGCCTGTGAAGCAGAGAAGAAGAGTATTCAGTACCGAGAAGAATCAAGCTATACAGGAGGAAGTCGAGAAGCTCCAGAAAGCTTGTTTTATTGAAGATGTTAAATATCCAGACTGGTTAGAAAATGTGGTGATGGTGAAAAAGAAGAACAACAAATGGAGGATGTGTGTAGACTTCACCGACCTCAACAAAGCATGCCCAAAGGATCATTTTCCGCTGCCCCGAATTGATCAACTTGTGGATGCTACCTTGGGACACGAGCTGCTGAGCTTCATGAATGCTTATTCTAGTTACAATCAGATTAAAATGAAACCTGAAGACAGGGAGAGTACTTCTTTCATTACCCCTAGGGGAACTTATTGTTATAATGTTATGCATTTTGGTTTGAAAAATGCAGGTGAGACATATCAGCGGCTGATGAACAAGGTCTTTGCTGAACAAATCAGTTGCAATATGGAAGTCTATGTTGACGATATGCTGACAAAGAGCAAGAAAGCTGCCGATCATCTAGTTGACTTAAGTCTGACTTTTGATCAACTGGATAAATATCAAATGAAGCTGAACCCGACGAAGTGCATATTTGGAGTACGAGAAGGCATGTTTCTCGGGTACATTATCAATCAATGAGGCATTGAGGCAAATCCTGAAAAGATCAAAGCTCTATTAGGACTGCGATCTCCTACGACGAAGAAAGAGGTGCAAAGTCTTACAGGACGAGTAGCAGCACTCAACAGATTTGTATTGCGAGCAACTGATCGATGTCTCCCATTCTTCAAGACACTCCGAAAGACTTTTGAGTGGAATGATGAATGTGAGAAGGCTTTTCAAGACTTGAAGAAATACTTGGGAACACCTCCACTGCTATCCAGGCCAGTGATGAGAGAAAAACTATACTTGTATCTGGCAGTGTCCGAGAATGCAGTCAGTTCGGCATTAATAAGAGTGGAGAATGGAATACACAAACCAATTTACTATACAAGTAAGGCCTTCCGAGGAGCAGGGAGCAGAGATCAGATATCCAAGGCTGGAAAAATTGGCACTAGCATTGATCGAGGCAAGTAGAAGAATGAAACCATACTTTCAAGCTCATACTATAGTCGTATATACTGATATGCCGTTGAGACAAGCCCTTCATAAACCAGAAAAATCAGGGAGATTGATGTGCTGGGCAGTAGAACTCGATGAATATGATATATTCTATGAACCCAGGTCATCGCTAAAAGGGCAAGCGGTAGCAGATTTTATAGCAGAGTTCACCTATCATGATACCCCCGAGGAACAAAAGTTGCTCGTTGATCAACCTGTGGATGTTATAGGATCATCAAATGCAAGCCCAGACCAACTTAGCTTGGTAAAAGGGCAAGTAGATGTTATAGGATCATCAAATTCAAGCCTAGACCAGCTCAGGTTGGTAAAAAGGCAAGAAAAGATGATCGACGAACAGCAAGAAAAATTAGGAGATGGTGAAAGGAAGCAACAAATTTTCCACCGAGGAACTCTGTCAGATCAGAAATTTGAAGACGAGTTACCTATATGGAGTCTGTATGTGGATGGTTCATCTTGCTCTACAGGATATGGTGCAGGAATAGTTTTGAGCAGTCCGGACGAGGTCGACATGGAATACGCCCTACGTTTCCAATTCAAAGCTTTGAATAATGAGGCTGAATATGAAGCCATGATTGCAGGTCTTAGTTTGGCAAAAACCATGGGGGCGGAACAAGTTATTGTCTTCAGTGATTCACAACTGGTCATAAATCATATGATGGGAGTATATGCAGCCAAAGGAGAATTAATGATCAGATATCATGCAAAGTTAAAGGAACTGGTGTCGGAATTTGCTTATATTTAGCTGGTCAGAATACCAAGAATGGAGAATGCAAGAGCAGATGCCCTAGCTCGATTAGCATCAGCTACTCGTACCGAGCTACGAAGAACAATCCCAATTGAAGTGTTGGCTAGTCGAAGCATAGACGAAGATCTGATGACGAATCTCATTACCCTTGATTTAGGACCATCTTGGATGGATCCCATCAGGGCATATATTGAGGAGGGAGAATTACCAATTGACAAGCTCACAGCGAAGAAATTAAAGTTTAAAGATGCTCGGTATGTATTAACTAACGGTATTCTATATAGACGAGGAATTACGGCAGGTTTGCAAAGATGTGTACATCCCTCCGAGGTGAAAGATTTGATTGAAGAAATCCATGAAGGGTCCTGTGGAGCCCATGTAGCAGGTCGGACGCTTTTGCAAAGGGTGATGACTCAGGGATACTACTGGACGACGATGAGGGCTGATTGTATAGCCTATGCCAAGAAATGTGACAAGTGCCAGCGCTTTTCCTCCATCCGAAGAACTCCACAAGCATTGTTGACACCCATCACTTCTCCTTGGCCATTTGCCATGTGGGGAATAGATTTGGTCGGGCCACTGCCAGCGACCAGAGGAAGGTTCAAATACCTCGTCGTCGCAGTGGATTATTTTATTAAGTGGGTTGAAGCTGAGCCTCTCATTGATATGACGTACGACAAGGTGTACCAATTTATTTGGAAGAACATTATTTGTCGATATGGTCTTCCTCATGCCTTCATCACAGACCATGGAACACAATTCGACAACAAGGAGTTCGCTGCCTATTATCATCAGTTAAATATTTTGAAGATTCACTCAGCACCAAGACATCCTCAAAGCAATGGGCAAACTGAAGTGACAAACAGAACGCTGTTGAATGGCTTGAAGAAAAGACTGGATGATGCGAAAGCAAACTGGATCAACGAGTTACAGTCAGTACTGTGGTCTTATCGTACTACTCCCCGAGCAGCAACTGGAGAATCACCATATATGCTGGCGTTTGGAAGTGAAGCTGTTATACCTGCCGAGTTGGGCCTCCCAACACACAGAGTACTGAATTTCAATTCCCCTGTCAGCGACTTAATGAGAAGATTGGATTTAGACATGCTCGAGGAAGTTAGAGAAGAAGCAGCCATCAGGAATGCTGCATACCAACAACGAACAACTTTGTTCTACAATAAGAGGGTGAAGAAGTGCGACTTGAAAGAAGGAGACTATGTGCTAAAGAAAGTGATTCAAAAGCACAACAAACTAGAGGCAAACTGGCATGGACCATACCGAGTTACAGAAGTTGTTCGACCAGGAACTTACTGAATAGCAACTTTAGAGGGGGAGGAGTTTAAGAATGCATGGAATGCAGCGCAAGTATTATCAGTGATGTATATTCTCATGTAACGCAGTTCCGTCAGTATGAATAAAATGAAGATATTCTGCCAAATTCTCTCCTTTTATTGAAAGTTTTTTGGGGAATACTAGTGCTACACACTACTCGGCAAAACTCGGACTACTCAAATTTATTCTCGAAAACGCCAACCAAGGTTGGTCGAGAAACAAATGTATTCCTAAAAATGCCAACTTATGTTGGTTAGGAAGTAAATGTATTCCTACGGGAAGTAAAACTATGTATTCCTAAAAATGGCAACTTATGTTGGTTAGGAAGTAAATGTATTCCTACGGGAAGTAAAACTATGTATTCCTAAAAATGCCAACTTATGTTGGTTAGGAAGGACATGTATTCCTACGGGAAGTAAAACTATGTATTCCTAAAAATGCCAACTTATGTTGGTTAGGAAGTAAATGTATTCCTACGGGAAGTAAAACTATGTATTCCTAAAAATGCCAACTTATGTTGGTTAGGAAGTAAATGTATTCCTACGGGAAGTAAAACTATGTATTCCTAACAATGCCAACTTATGTTGGTTAGGAAGTAAATATATTCTCGAAAACGCCAACTAAGGTTGGTCGGGAGGTAAAGTTATTCCAGAAAGTGCCAAAGTTGCTCGCAGAGGAAAAATCCACTAACTATGGCTAGTCGGGAATAAAAACCCACTAATTGTAGTTGGTCGAAAAGGAAAATTTAATCGACCTTGATTGGTCGAAAACATTTTATGAATACGAGAAAGTGATCGACCAAAATTTTTGATACTCGTAACTTTTTAAATTATTACTAAGTTGGTCGAGAAACAAAACATCATTTTTGCCAAATGACTACCACAAATTCAAACTACTGGACAATAAGTTGGTCGACAAATAACATAATATTGTTATCTTTTTAACAGACACACATGCACAGATGTAAAGTGTTACAAAACAATAGCAGTCAAGATTTGCAAATAAAATTATTTCATTAAATGTAGAACAAAATACATCAGGAATGAAATACAAATTTATTACATCAATATTCCTATTCTATTGGTTTCTTCCCCTCTGCTTTTGAAACAGGTTCCTCGCCAGCAGGCGGATCATTTAAAGGAAGAGGAGAATTTATGAAGTTAAGATCTTTTAACATCCTGATATTCATCACAGAGGGTCGATCTAGTAGATGCTCGGGACGAGATATCTCGACATTAGAGTGGAGATTGTAATCGCCGAGGTATTTGGAAATCAGACATCGAGGGATGGCTCGAGCAGGGATCCAACTCATATCAAGCTTGAATGGTAGCACTGGTAGGTCGAGCAGCCCAGGATCATGGTAATCCCATTGGTAATGGCCCTGTTCGAGTTACAGCACACCTAAGGCATTCAGCCATCCCTGTTTGTAGCCCTCATTATTTGCATTCTGGATACGATCGTCCAAGTGGTAGAGAGCCTCGTTGTAGCCAGCCATCCAGAACTTCCTGGGCTGATTGTGGAATTGATATGTCAATCTTTCCAACTGCTCGTGGAGATTTTTTATAAAAAGTTCTTTATTCTCCAAGATAGACTTCTGCGCAGAAAGCTGCTCTTCCAGGTCCCTGATTTTCTTAGACATCTCAGCCTATGCCTGGTTCTTCGCCATCAGTTGGAAGGCCTGGTTCTCTAAAGCAGATTGAGTCCTCTTTTCCTCGATAGGAATCCGAGCAGCTCTTGCTCGTCCACGAGGAGCTCTTGCTCATCCACGAGAAGAAGTAGAAGGGCCATCTCTCTTCAAGGTCTCCAATTCGTCCCTCAAGTTGGTGTTATCGACCTCCAAGAAAGAGAATCCCTCGTCAGTCACTGGGACCAAAGCATTTGAGGTGGAGGCAACAGAATTTAATTGAGATACTTCTCTTTGCAAGTTGCTATTTTCTTGCTCCAACAACTCGGCTATTTTCCTGTGCTCCTCGACCTCGGCTTTCAACGTTCTCTCCCGCACGTCGTAAGCAGCAAAACGCTTATCGTATCGCTTGTCGGCAATGATTTGCTGATACTTCTTCTCATACCCCTCGTGCAAGAGGGCAGTGGATTCCTTATATTGTTGTTGAAGGTCTTCAAGAGTGCCTTGGAGATCCTCAATCATATCATAATAAGCTACATTATTGGCCACCACACGATCAAGTAGACACTTCGAATATTGGTAGGCTTCAACTGCCTGTTCCGAAGCATCTTGGCCGAGGATGTCGACGATTTGTGCTGCACTTAGATCTGTGTGACCAGCCTTAAAGTATTCATTTCATTGTCGTAACAGCTTTGTATCATGAGCAGACAATAATTCCATCCTGGACAGAAACTAGTAGAGGAAGAAAAAGCAATAATCAATAAGAAGTACAAATAAAGCATGAAGAAGAGAAACAATAGTATGCATAAACAAAAGTTCAAATTTTATTACATTACAAAGGTCAGAGGTACAAGGTTCAGAGTTACATGTTCAGGGTTACATTTGACAAAGAAAAAGAAAATAGAGAGAAACCCGAACAACTCTACACCTTTTCCTTGTCTCCCAAAACTTTCTCGGGAGGCTGGGACGAGGAGGTAGGTTGCTCGGAGGGAACAAAGAGTTGCTCGGGGAGCGCTGGCAGTTGCTCGGATGAAGTAACGAGTTGCTGAAGTTCCTCGTTAGCAGGCTGGATGGCTGGGGGATGAGAAACTTGATCTCCCATCACCATGGAAAACTCCTCATAGGTAGCTTCCTCCTCTTCTTCGTCTTCAGGAGTTGGAGGGGGACCAGGGATGTGTCGCTGAAAGAGTTCAGAAGTTTTATCAACCTTCATCTCCTGAAGAGCTGCGACCCACCCATCTCTAAAGTATTTTAGGCTGCCATATTCGACTTGCGACATCATGGAAGCCAAGCCTTTATTCCACCCCTTATCCCAGCTAGCGCTAAAAGATTACTTCACAACCAACTTCCTCTTTGTCTTCTCTGAGGAAAGCTTCTCGGAAAGAAGGTTATCAGCAGCTTTCAATTTATTCTCAACCTCCTCCTTCTGACGACTTACTTCCCGAAGTCGACTTAACTCCACCTCAGCAACCTTGAGTTTATCTTCAAACTCCTCAGCATTCTTGAGCTTCCCTTCAAGTTCTTTATTCTTCTCCTCCAGACTATTTAATTTTTTCTCCAACTCCTTGGAGACCTCAATAACCTGAGCTTTTTCCTGCTCGGTCGAAGCAAGCTTCTTCTCCCAAGTTACCTTATCATCAGCATATTTCTGGCGAGAATCTTTCAGAGACTGCCCCAAGCCCATCAAAGCTTCCTCTACACCAGGCGAGGAGCTTGAAGCTTTAATAGCTTCATCTTTCTTCAAAATTGTGTTGAAACAGCTCACCAACTGTGAAAAGAAAACGAAAGCAAGTCAGAGACAGATATAACAAGGGAAAGATGAAAATTTCAAAATAATAAGACTTACAGAAGAAATATGAAGAGCAGCCAATGAGGTAACTATGTCCCGAGAAAGGTTTTCTTCAATACCTTGGATCTCGAGAATGATCCAAGTCTTCACCGAGCTCATGGCAGAGCTCCGAGGAACAAAAGTAGGAACACCAGTTCCAGTAGCTGGGGGCTGAGAGATGGTTTCATCCAAATTGACCGAGGAGCTCTTCTTCAGCTTCCTCGGGGGAACAGGAATAGTTTCGACCAAGGAGGAACTCTTGGTAGGTGATATGACAATCACCTCGCCTGGAGCAGCAGCCTTGCTCAGGGTCACTGGGGGCTTCTTGACCACCTTCACAGGAGCAATCGAGGAAGATGCATCAACTTTCTTTATCCCTTCTCCTGGGACATCAATCTTACTTCTTTTTGCCTCTTCAGCACCAGAGGCAGGTTTCTCAAAAAGGGTGGGAGGTCTTCTTTTCTTCATCCTTTCACTCAAAGGAATATGCGATTCAGGCGAAGAACTTGTAGAGGCTGGTATTGGTTCTGCGTCGCTTATCACCGGACGAGCAGTAAAAGAAGTTGTGTAACTCTTGTACTGAAGAAGATATGAAGCTGACCTAATATGCTCATCGGCAACAGTCTGATGCAAACTCCAGATAAGTTTTAAGTGCCTTATATTAACGTCTGCCTCTTTTGGACACTTTCTTTTGTTGTCAACTGCAAATAAATCAAAATTAAAATATCAGTGGCGCATTTTATCAAACATAAAGGAAGCATAATCTCAAAATAAATAATATGAAATAAAAATAACCTATCCCATTGCCATAAGGAGGGCATCTAGGACCCTGATACACTTCATCTCCAGATAAAGGAGCATGTTGCCAATTTTTATAACAACCCCGTGCTCAAAATAGTCCCTATTGGCATCCGGGAGATTGAGCACTAAAGCCCTATTTAAAAATCTAGTTTTTAAATAAAAAGTATTATCGCCTACAGCCCATCTATAACAAAACATGATTTCTGAAATTCCTATGCGAGTTCCATGAATTTGATTTAGTCTATGAACCCCATTAACTATTCTCCATGTATTGGGGGCTATTCTTGCAGGAACAACATCAAAATATTGACAGAATTCCAGACATAAAGGATTTGGCAGAAAAGAAAAGCCACATTCAGCAATAAAGAGACTGGGGAACCAATGTCCCTCAGCCAAACGAAAATAATCGGAAGGTTCAGAAAGTTCCTCCAGAACAACCCATGAAGGAATAGAAAAATCAGAACGAAATTTATCAAGAGATTCAACAAGGTAAACCATGATGAATAAAGGAAATGAAGAAGAAGGAAGAAGATCTTACAGAAAAAGAGTGGATCTGTTGACAACGAATGATGAAAAGGATGAACGCACAAGAGAGTAAGATAATGGAAAACTCGAAGATACAAATTTGAAAAAGTAAAAGACGATGGGATTGTCTGTGACGCTTAAATACCTTACCTTGGGAAAAGGAAAAAAGTAATGAGTACGAAAAGAGACGGTTACGCTACCGACGGATAAAAAGACAAAAAGTGCGCGACAATCGAAGCGGTTATAAAAATTCAAAAAAGCCTGATTCTACGAATTTGGAAGGAAAAATAAATACAAAGGAAACACTCCTAAAAATCAGGAGGACCATTTAAAACTACCATATTCCGAGAAGAATGTTCCACACTCCTCAAAATTCGAACTATGAAACATTGGGGGCTTCTGTTGATACCAAATTTAGTCTGCTGACATAGCTAAATTGAATGAAGACACGTGACAATCTACGTGGCAACAACAAACACTTTCGAGGAACTCAGACGCTCCGAGGAACCATACTACAACGAGGAACACTGCTTCCCCGAAGAACTCAGACGCTCCGAGGAACAGGAATTCTACGAGGAACTCTTGAGTACCAAGCAACTCTTGAGTACCAAGCATTTTAGGCGGTCTGAGCTGCACCTCGAACAAAGCATTAATAGCAGGATAACCAATAGTTTGACTGTTCATTAAATGCTCATCATTCAGATGTATATACTTAAGGGGCATTGAATGTATTACCCTTTCACATGTACAGCATTGAATGTATTACCCTTTCACATTACAGCCTTAGGGCTATAAATACGTTGTATTACCCTCATTGCAAGGGGACCGGAATTTCTTGATTGAACTTGTAATCGAGAATTCCCAAACAGTCATCAATAACAAAAACAGTGGACGTAGGCCATTCTTATAAGGCTGAACCACTTTAAAATTTCTTTGTCTCATTTTATTTATCTGTGATTAAATAATTAGATCTAATCTAATTTTTTACATCAACAACTATGTTCGTACATTGACTTAGAGTTATTTCTTTTCTTAGCTGGTAACGTGTTTCAACAGCATTGTAAAAAGGGATGAAGCCATCAGGGCCTTCAGTTCCTCGGATGGAGTAGAAAAGGCTTTTACTAGATTAACCCAGTCCTTGAAAGACTATCATCAGAAGTATGAGGAAAATAAACTTGCTTGGGAGAAGCAAATTAAGTCTGTTGAACAAGAGAGAGATCGAGTTGTGGATGCCTCCAAGGATTTGGAGGAGAAATTGAAAGAGTTTAAGAAAAACAATAAAGATCTTGAGGATAAGCGCAATAATACTAAAGATCTTGAGAATAAGCTCAAAAATGATGAAGAGGAAATTGTTAGACTTCATGATGTTGATCGCCAGAAATAGGAGGTGGAAGAGAAATTGAAGGCTGCCGAAGAGCTCCTTAGGGAAAGGATCTCCTCGGAGAAGGTAAAGAGGAAGAAGACAGTAAAAAAGTCTTTTAGCGTTGGTTGGGATAAAGGCTGGAATAAAGGCCTGGCTGCCATGTCTTCACAAATGGAGTATTCCAGCCTTAAATATTTTAGGGACGCATGGGTTGCAGCCTTGCAGGAGCTAAAAATTGCTGAGAATTCTGAGTTATTCCAGCAATACACTCATGGCCCTCCTCCCTATCCTGGAGAAGAAGAAGAGGACGGAACTGCCTCACATGAGTCTTCCATGATGACTGGAGATCAGGTTCCTTTTGCTCCAGTTGTTCAAACTTTCTCCGAGCAACTCCAACTCACCAGAACTTCTGTCGAGCAGTTACCTTCATCCTCCGAGCAACCAGTCATTTCCTCCAAACTTTCTGAGGAAGTTGTAGGGAACAAGGAGAAGGTGTAGAATTGTTCTGGTGTTTGTTTTGTTATTTATAAATGTAATCTCGAACTTTGTATTTTCTTCTTTGATGAAATAAAATTCAAACTTTGGTTGCTCACCTTGAATTTCTCTTTTACTTGCTCTGTATGCATACTTATTGATTCTCTTTATTTATCTTTGCGAATTTTTAGCTAGGATGGATCTCTTATCAGCTCACGACACAGAGTTGATAAAGAAATGCAATAACAATTTTAAAGCTGGTCATGCAGACCTAAATGAGGCACAAATCATTGACATCTTTGGTCCAGATACTTCTGAACGATCAGTCGAAGCTTACCAATATCTGAAGTGCTTGCTCGACCGAGCTGTTGCTAATAATGTGGCTTATTATGAGATTATTGAGGATCTCCAAGGAACTATAGATGAACTCCAGCAGCAGTACAAATAGTCTTCCACACTTTTGTACCAAGGGTAAGAGAAGAAATATCAACAGTTAAGTGCCGAAAAAGGATATGATAAATTCATCTCTGCTTACGAGAAGAAAGAGAGCGTTCTAAAGCTTGAAGTTGAAGAGCATAGGCATATCGCCAAGTTGCTGGAGCAAGAGAACATTGCCTTGCAAGAGGAAGTAAAACAACTCAAGTCTGCTGCGTCTTCCCCAGGAGCCTTGGTCCCTGTCAATGATGAATGTTTTTCTTTTTTGGAGGTAGAAAATGCCAACTTACGAGATGAGTTGGAAACTTTGAAAAGAGCTGGACCCCCCACTTCTACTCGTGGACGAGCAAGAGCTGGTCGAATTTCTATTGAAGAAGCAAGAACTCGAGCGGCTTTGGAGAATCAGGCCTTTCAGTTGATAGCGAAGAACCAAGCCTTAGCAGAGATGTCTAAGAAGATTCTGAACCTCAGCGAGCAACTTTCTACACAAAGCTCTGCCTTGGAAAATAAAGAACTTCTGGTGAAGAATCTTCACGAGCAACTGGAGAGGTTAACTTACCAATTCCATAAACAACCCAGAGAGTTTTGGATGGATTATTACAGTGAAGCACTTTGTCATCTTGATGCTCGTTTAGAACAGTCGAACAACGAAAGGTATAAATAGGGTTGGTTAAATGCTCTTTGTGTTTTAAAATTGGAGACATGTCATTTCCTGTGGGATTACTATAATCCTGGAGTTCTTCATTTACCCGTGCCTCCTTTCAAGCTTGACTTTAGTTGGATTCCAGCCCGGGCCATTCCTCGCGTTCTGATCTCTAAGTATCTTGATGATTATAGTCTTCATTCAGATTTCAAAATATCTCGCCCAGAACACCTGCTTGATTGTCCATCTATAATGAACGTCAGAATGCTGCAAAATCTGAACTTCATAAATGCCCCTTATAGTCTTGATGATCCTCCAGCTGGGGTAGACCCTGTATCAAAGGCAGAGGTAAAAAAAATCCATAGAGTAGAATTTGTTCAATTGATATCACATGCGATCTGTAATTTATATCATATGTAATTTGTTCTGGTTTTAATGAAGAAATTTTTAGTTTTCTTTGCAATTTAATTGTCATTGGTTTGGAAATAGTTTATAGAATATCTCTTTTATTTACTGATGAACATGTATGTGTAGAAAGACAAAAATGTCTTGTTTGGTTTTTAAATTGCCGACCAACCGGAGTTGAAGGTAATTAAATGCCGACCAACTTGAGTTGGTGGTAATTGTTCCCCGACCAACCTGGGTTGGTGGTAATTTGCTTCCCGACCAATCGGAGTTGGTGGTAATTTGTTTCCTGACTAACCGGAGTTGGTGGTAATTGAATTGCCGATCAACCGGAGTTGGTTGTGTTTTTTTCCCGACCAACTGGAGTTGGTGGTAATTTGCTTCCCGACTAACCGGAGTTGGTGGTAATTGAATTGTCGATCAACCAAAGTTGGTCGTGTTTGTTTCCCGACCAACCTGGGTTGGTGGTAATTTATTTCCCGACCAACCGGAGTTGGTGGTAATTGAATTGTCGATCAACCAGAGTTGGTCGTGTTTGTTTCGTGACCAACTTTGGTTGGTTGGTGGTAATTTTCTTCCCGACTAACCGGAGTTGGTGGTAATTTGCTTGTATAGTGTGTAGCACTAATATTCCAAAAAAAAAAAATTAACGAATAAAGAGAAATGGGGGAAACATCACTCTATTCATATTAAATTAATTGTATTACATAGAGATTTCAACTACTGATAATACTTTCGTAGATGCTCTGCATTCCATGCATTCTTGAATTCTTCTCCCTCCAAGGTTTCAATCCTGTACGTCCCTGGACGAATAACTTTTGTTACTCTGTAGGGTCCGTGCCAGTTTTCTTCCAGCTTATTATTCTTTTGGATCACTTTTTTCAGCACATAATCCCCTTCTTTCAAATCACACTTCTTCACTCTTTTATTATAGAACAAAGTTGTTCATTGTTGATAAGCTGCATTCCTGATTGCTGCTTCTTTACTGACTTCCTCGAGCATATCCAGGTCTAATCTTCTCATCAAATCGCTGATAGGGGAATTGAAATTAAGTACCCTGTGCGTGGGTAGACCCAATTCAGCAGGTATCACAGCCTCACTCCCAAATGCCAGCATGTATGGAGACTCTCCAGTTGTTGTTCGCGATGTAGTGCGATAAGCCCACAATACAGAGTGTAGTTCATTAATCAAATTTGCTTTTGCACTATCTAGTCATTTCTTCAATCCATTTAGTAGCGTTCTATTTGTCACCTCAGTTTGTCCATTGCTTTGTGGGTGACCTGGTGCAGAATGAGTTTTCAGAATATTGGATTGATGACAGTATGCAGCGAACTCCTCATTGTCAAACTGGATTCTATGGTCAGTAATGAATGCATGTGGGAGACCATATCTGCAAATAATGTTTTTCTTAATGAATTGATAGACTTTGTCATATGTCATATCAATAGGGTTTCAGCTTCCACCAATTTGGTAAAGTAATCCACAGTGACTACAAGGTACTTGAATCTTCCCTTGGTCGTTGGGAGTGGTCCGACCAAGTCTATTCCCCACATGGCAAATGGCCAAGGGGACGTTACGGGTGTTAGCAATGCCTGAGGAGTTCTTCGGATGGATGAGAAGCGTTGGCATTTGTCGCACTTCTTAGCATAGGCTGCGCAATCAGCTTTCATCGTCGGCCAGTAGTACCCCTAAGTGGTTATTCTTCGTAAGAGCGTCCGACCAGCTACATGGGCTCCACAAGACCCTTCATGAACCTCTTCGATCAAATCTTTCACTTCAGAGGGATGGATGCATCTTTGTAGCCCAGCCATCACTCCTCGTCTGTATAAAATGCCATTAGTCAACACATAACGAGCAACTTTAAACTTTAGTTTCTTGGCTGCAAGTTTATCAGTTGGTAAAGTCCCATCTTCAATATAGGCTCTGATTGGATCCATCCAGGATGGTCCTAAGTCAAGAGCAATGAAATTTATCATTAGATCTTCATCTATGCTCCGACCAGTTAGAATCGCTATTGGGATTGTTCTTCGTAGCTCGGTGCGGATGGCTGATGCTAGTCGGGCTAGGGCATCTGCTCTTAAATTCTCTAATCTCGGTATTCTAACTAGCTGAATAGCAGTAAAACTTGATACCAACTCCATTGCTTTTATATGGTACTTGATCATTAACTCTCCATTTGCTGCATATATTCCAAGAATTTGATTTATGATTAACTGCGAATCGCTGAATACAACAACCTGCTCTGCCTTCATAGTTCTGGCTAGACTTAAACCTACAATTATTGCTTCATATTCGGCCTCATTATTAGAAGCTTTAAATTGAAAGCGCAGAGCATACTTCACATCGATCTCATCTGGACTTTTCAAAACAATCCTTGCTCCACTGCCTGCAGTGCACGAACAGCCAACCACATATAAATTCCATATGGGTAACTTATTATTGAAATTTTGATAAGAGAGAGTTCCTCGGTGCAATATTTGGTACTTCCTCTTCTCCTCTTGCAGTACTTCTCGCTGCTCGTCAGTCATCTTTTCTTGCTCGTCAACCGACTTAAGTTGGTCGGGGTTTAAATTTGATGATCCTGTAACATCCACAGGCTGGTCGGTATTCAATTTTTATTCTTCGGAGGTATCAGGAGAGGTGAACTCTGCGATAAAATCTGCCACTGCCTACCCTTTAAACGATGATCTAGGCTCATAAACTATGTCATATTCACCGAGCTCCACTACCGAGTACATCAATCTTTTCGATTTCTCCGACTTATGCAAAGCTTGCCTTAATGGCATATCAGTGTATACAACTATAGTATGGGCTTGGAAGTATGGTCTCATTCTTCTGCTGGCTTCAATTAGCACTAATGCCAACTTCTCCAACCTTGGATATCTGATTTCTGATCCTCAAAAAGCTTTGCTAGTGTAGTAGACTAGTTTCTGCACTCCATCTTCCATTCTTATCAACGTCGAGCTGACTGCGTTCTCTGAAACTGCCAAATATAAGTACAATCTCTCTCCCATCACTGGTCTGGATAGCAAGGGAGGTATTCCTAGGTACTTCTTCAGTTCTTGAAAGGCCTCCTCACATTCATCATTCCACTCAAATATTTTTCGGAGTGTTTTGAAAAAGGGGAGACATCTATTTATTGCTCGTGATACAAATCTGTTGAGTGCTGCTACTCGCCCTGTGAGACTTTGCACCTCCTTTTTTGTGGTTGGAGATCTTAGCTCTAATAAGGCCTTGATCTTCTCTGGATTTGCTTTAATTCCACGTTGATTGACAATATATTCGAGGAACATTCCTTCTCGTACTCCGAATATGCACTTAGTGGGATTCAACTTCATTTGATATTTTTCTAGTTGATCAAAGGTCTGACCTAGGTTAATTAGATGATCAGCAGTTTTCTTGATCTTTGTCAACATATCGTCAATATACACCTCCATATTATGACCTATCTATTTTGCAAACACCTTATTCATCAGCCTTTGATACGTCACAACTGCATTTTTAAGCCAAAAGGCATAACATTATAGCAATAAGTTCCCCTTGGGGTGATAAAAGAGGTACTCTCCCTATCTTCGGGTTTCATTTTAATCTGGTTATAACCAGAATAAGCATCCATGAAACTTAATAATCCGTGCCCCAAGGTAGCATCCACCAGTTGATCAATTCGGGGCAAAGGAAAATGATCCTTTAGGCATGCCTTGTTAAGGTCGGTGAAGTCTACACACATCCTCCACTTGTTATTTTTCTTCTTCACCATTACCACATTCTCTAGCCAATCAGGATATTTGACATCTTCAATAAAAGAGACTTTTTGCAGTATCTCTACTTCTTCTTGTATGGATTGGTTCTTCTCGGGACTGAATACCCTTCGTCGTTACTTCACTGGCTTGATTTTCTTATTCACATTGAGCTCGTGACACAAGAAATTTGGGTCTATCCCTGGCATATCTTCGTGACTCCATGCAAAAGTCTGCTTTCTGCATCTTAGAAATGCTATCAGCTCTTGCTTTATTGACACATTTAGTGACGCACCAATTTGAGTTGTTCGTTTTGGATGCTCGTCGTCCAGAATGATATTTTCAGTAGCCTCCATGACCTGACCCTTAACGAGCTGAGACTCATCTCTTGGGTCTAAAGTCTCAATCTCCACATCTTCTATCTCATCTACCTAATAAGTAGTAGTCTTCTTCCTGGATTCTTCATGCTCATCTTGCTCGGCAGATGAATAGTAATATTCCCGAGTTACTTTTTGGTCGCCCTTCACCACTACTACTCCAAAGTTGGTTAGGAATTTTAAACATTGATGTACAGTAGATGGTACTGCTTCGAACTTTTTCAAACCTACCCTTCCCATGATGATATTATAAGCTGATTGGACATTTTTATCCATAGCTTACTCTTTCTGTTGGATAAGTAGGCCATGTACCGATGAACATATCCAACTTGATCGTCCCAAGCGAAAAAACTTTCTCGCCAATAAAACTAAGGAGGGGCCTATGATATGGTTCCAACTGGGATAGCTTTAGATTCAAACTATCAAAACATGGGTAGAACATGATATCTGTCGAGCTACCATTATCCACTAATACTCGTGAAATCATTACTTCCTTCATTCTCATTTTAATCACCAATGGGTCAGCATGAGAATATAGCACACCTGCGAGGTCATTCTTAGAGAAACTAATGACCAGTTTGTCCTTGTTCACCTTCCTCGAACGATCATCTTCAGCCAAATTTATTCACTGTATGTATGAGCAAGCTTGAGCCTCATTAAGATAAGCTTTCCTTTCTGCGATAAGATCTCCTCCTCCTGCATCACCACCTGTAATGACATTACACTCAAATGATCCAAAGTGGATTGAAAATACCTCACGTTCTGGCTGTCTTGGTCTTTTGGGGAGATCGGGATCATCTTCTGGGTCATCTTCATGATCTCTTTTCTTGTTATCTTTTGTCCGAAGAGGATATTTAGAACTTTGCCTTTCTCGTTCACTGGTTCGACCACTGCTTTGACGATCAACATACTTGGTCAATTTTCCTCGTCTAATGAGTGCTTCAATTTCATTTTGAAGAGATATGCAACGATTAGTCGTATGAACGTGATCTTTGTGGAATTCGCAATATTTGGACTTGTCTCTTTTATCAGGATATGCCTTCATTTTTGCTGGCTAGGCTAGCTCCTCGCTGCTCTTGATTTCTTCCAGAATGTGATTTATATCCACCTTCAAGGGAGTATAATTTTCGTATTTCTTCATCTGTTCCAATGCTTGCTTACCCTTTGATTGCCTGTTACCACCATTATTCTTTTAATCCTTCTTTTTTGTTTTTCCATCTTCCACCTTGATCTTCTTAGTGTCTGCGTTCTTCTTCGCAGCCATGGCTTCCTCGGCATTCATGATTTTGGTTGCTTTTGCCATCAATTCTGCCATGGTCCTGGGCGGATCTTTGGCTAAAGTGTAGTAAAATTTATTGGGTAACAGTCCACTCATCAAAGCAGTAATTAGAGTTTTCTCCTAATAATCAATTACTTCCAGTTTCTCGTTATTGAAACGAGTAATATAATCCCTGGTGCTTTCACCTGTCTTTTGTCTAACACTTAGCAAATGTGATACTCGTTTGACTGGCTTTGCTCCAAAATAAAAATTTCTAATAAAGAGTTCTGCTAGCTGAAAGAAGGTCACAATTTTCCCCCAAGGAAGGTTATTGTACCACATCTGAGCAGATCCGGTAAGAGTTCCTGAAAATGCCCTGCATCGCATCTCGTCTGGAACAACATAAATATCAGCAGCTGCTTGGTATTGTTCTATATGGAGAACAGGATCAGTTTTTCCATCGTATTTTTGAATTTTGACGTGTGGGAAAGTCCACAATCTCTTGTATGAATGGTTTTACTCGAACAAAAGTTCTTTGTAGAGGATTCTTGGTTTTAGCCATCTCCCCTAATCTATCCTCCAACCTTTGAATTGAGCCCTTCCATGCATCATTTCCTTCTTCGATCCTTTTGGTTTGAGCAACTGATCGTGTTGAGTTTACCTCTTGGGATCTTTCATGACGAGCAGCTGGTCATGATTGGGCAGAGCCTTCCTTTAAATCAGATGGTCATTGAGAGTTCCTCGATATAATCCTAGGGGGACTTCTATTCCTCCTAGGACCCAAACGGTCAGAAGGTGAAACTCTACCCAATCTTTCAAGAGCACTTGTCCTTTTTGGAGACAGAGTGATGTTTTGTTGAGTGTCTGTAGCTTGTACCGAGGAAGTCCGTCTAGGCTGGTAAGAAGGATCATTAGATCTCTCAGTACGATATGAATCGGTGCGCCTGTACTGAGATTCCTCTGGGAATAACATTCTCTTATTTCGCGAAGAGAGTAAACGAGTATTTCTCTGAATGCTTCGTTGTCCTGATTGGGCTGGCACTCCTTCCTGAACGATTTATATGAGTTGACACATGGTTTCTTGCATGTCCATTTTCCCTTGGGCCAAATTATCCATTATACCAGCCAAATCTGAAAAATTTGGGGGAGCAGAAGGATTCGGGGGAATCCTAATTTTTCGATTACTGGATTCCGGATTATCAGCCATTGATGATGCGTTGTTTTGGTGAAAAACTCTAATTACAATCGTTTCCCACAGACGGTGCCAATCTGTTGATGTAAAAAATTAGATTTGACCTAATTATTTTAATCACAGATAAAAATGAATAAAGAAATAATAGACAATAAATTTTTAAAGTGGTTCAGCCTTGCAAGAATGGCCTACGTCTACTGTTTTTGTTATTGCTGACTGTTTGCTTGGAATTCTCGATAATGGATTTATCAAGAAATTTCGAGTCCCCTTCCAATGAGGAGGTTACAATGTATTTATAGCCTTGAGGATGCACAAATGAAAGGATAATGCGCTATTATCTAGTAGACATATACATATGTATGATAATAATAAGCATTTAATGCGAAGTCGTCTCCTTGATTATCCTGATTGGAGTGCTATGTTGCTCGGATCGCCTAAGTTGCTCGGATCGCCTAAGTAGCTCGGCAGGCATAAGTTCCTCGGGGGACTTTAGCTGGTTGATACGCTTGAGCTGTTTGGAATGTATGAGTTGCTCGTGGCGAGTGAGTAGCTCGGTGGCAATAAGTTGATCGATAGAAGTACTTGTAATTACCACGTTAGAAGACACGTGTCTTCAAGTGATGGTGAATCTGTTGATGTAAAAAAATAGATTTGACCTAATTATTTTAATCACAGATAAAAATGAATAAAGAAATAATCGACAATAGATTTTTAAAGTGGTTCAGCCTTGCAAGAATGGCCTACGTCCACTGTTTTTGTTATTGCTGGCCGTTTGCTTGGAATTCTCGATAATGGATTTACCAAGAAATTCCGAGTCCCCTTCCAATGAGGAGGTTAAAATGTATTTATAGCCTTGAGGCTATACAAATGAAAGGACAATGCGCTGTTATCTAGTAGATATGTACATCTGTATGATAATAATGAGCATTTAATGCGGAGTCGTCTCCTTGATTATCCTGATTGGAGTGCTATGTTGCTCGGATCGCCTAAGTTTCTCGGATCGCTTAAGTTGCTCAGACCGCCTAAGTAGCTCGGCAGACATGAGTTCCTCGGGGGACTTTAGCTGGTTGATACGCTTGAGCTGTTTGGAATGTATGAGTTGCTCGTGGCGCTTGAGTAGCTCGGTGGCAATAAGTTGATGGATAGAAGTACTTGTAATTACCACGTTAGAATACACGTGTCTTCAAGTGATGGGTCCACGTCCGTAGATTAAATTTGGTATCAACAATAATGAAAAAACTATTAAACAATTAAATAAATTACATTAATCTAGCATAGATAAATATTAAAATCTTCCATGTGTTACTTCCCCGAAGCATATGCAAAATGTTCAATGATTTTATTCTCCAATTGGACCTTAAAATATTTCAACAGGTTCCAAATGTTAATAATGAACTTAAATTCCAAAATAACTTTGGGACGCTTACGTAACCAAAAATGGCATCAAAGTCCACATAGTTCGTAAGTTGAACAAGGTTGGGGTCTAACCCATAATCCGAATCTAAGGTGTTTCTTTTGTTGTATAAAAATAGATGTGAAATGCGTTGAAACTTATGAGAACACTCTAAATTGAGAATTGTGGTGTAAGCCCTTTTTTTGTGTTTTTGATTTATCAAAACAGAGCGTGAATGTATATATGATAATAAAAAGAGTGGGATTAGCGATAGAAACATTATAAACAAGCTACAAATGGAATACGAACATTAAAACATGCAAAATAGAATTTATGGAACTGGTAAAGCACAAAGGATATTACAACGCATTTTTCGGAGTGTCCTTGAACAGTTTCTTGGAAGTCTAATCGGTTGAACGCATCTGGGGTTCCTAGACTCATAACAAGACTGAGACATAACCTTATTAGGCTTAAAATCTTGTATGAATTCAACCGGTTAGATTCCAAAAAAACTATTCAAGGGTATACACATAAAGTAAAATTATAAATATTACAAAATCTATTAAGCATAATTTATAGTTATTTATAAAATGTAAATAAGTACCAAACCCGAACCATTATCTTAAGAAAGGAAATTCAACCTCAAACTATTATCTTAATATATCCCCCTTACCGTGGTCAAAATTCACAGGCTCCTCTTTGTAACTCGGGTATATGGTATCGACCAATATCTTATCCTTAGATACTTGCTATTGGTGAAGTCCCTCTGATAATACTCCTCACCATAATCATCATGCATGGATGATAATGATACTCAAAAAGAGGGTGCAACAGGTGGTTGATAGGGGAGTGTTGAAGGAGGCATTGGAAAACCTTGAGGCGCAAGAGAGGAGAAACCCTGAGGAGAAAACTGAGATCCGCCTTTTTCTCGACTAAGATATTGGAGCAATCCCTTGATCTCATTTGTTAATTGTTCTATGGTATTGGTAACATTTTTCATGTCCTTATTAAGACTTGATACGCCCTCTTTCATATTGGTATGTTCTTTCGCCTGGATCGATATATGAGTCCTCACCAAAGAGAGATCATCTAACACAGTTGCAGTGTGATATAATCTTGTCCTTGGCATCCTGGAGACCACACGTGTCCTCCCCCTCTTGTCCTTCCCAAGTACGTTAGATAGGGCATCTGAGTCAATTTCATATGGGTTACACTTGGACTGACTACTCGTCATGCCTCATATCATTTCCTATTGTATAATATTTATATTTAGGACTATAATTTAAATATTATTTTACTATAGCGTTTACATATATGATCATTGAATTCAAACTCAATAAAGTCGGAGCCAATTTGTCTAAGAATTTTTTGGTTTATTTATCTCATCGGGCATGCAAGTACAATTTGGCTCGATTAGATCCCTTAACTTCTTCTGGAGTCCTTTTGGTCCTTTTCACCCATTCCTCCTTCAAATCGTCATATAATTCAGACCCAAGTTTGTGCACATAAATTGTTTTTGCCTGGTTTTGTCTATTTTTATCCCTTTGGGCAAGTTTTTCCTCCTTAGCATCTTTCTGTAACAAGTCGTTCCATTGGTGGACGAGCATTTCAAAATTTTTTGGGACTTTCTCTTTCAACCCTAAAATGTCAGAACATGATTTCCTAATCGGGAAGTGAACCTTCCAGAGGTTCTTCTGATAGGTTTTCAATTGTTCAACTACTTGGGAAAGAACGATGGCCTTTGAACCTGATGGGAGTGCAAATTTTTTACAAAGTTAATCCCACACGCCATCCTTTACGGCATGATCGATGTTCTTCCAGTTGGTTGTGCCCCTAACGCCTACAGTCATCTTTTCGAGAGACAAATAAAAGGTTTTTAAAATCTGGACGTTATTTTTGTTACCCGAATGATTCCCGACATTGGAGCACCTACTATGCTTCTTATATTCTACTTGGAATTCCTCTGTAACAAGAGTTGGGGGAGTTGGATTAACATGGATTTGTTGAGTCTGATGACTCAGAGACAATGTAGACGGAGTGGTAGAATAAACTAACGATAAAGTAGAGTATTATAAACTAGCAGATGTCGTGAATTCAGATGGTGGATTAGGAGATGATTTTGTTGGAGGAGGAATTCCGTTATTTAATTATCTCCATTCCTCTTCGACTTCTCTTATAAATAAATAAATAAAAATTAGAGAAGAATTTATGACATTTATGTTTAAGACAATATATATATATATATATATATATATATATACCTTTTCATCAACTTTTAAAACATGCTCAATTTGTCTAATTTCCATGCAAATGGTATTAGCTTTTATAAATTTAGAAAATATTGCATGTTGCCAACTATGCAGAAGCATATATATGACTGCCCTATAAATTTTTCTGTGACATGAACTCAAAATCCTTTTTTCTTCAAACTTTTTCAAGCTCACATTTAATGTTCATATGTTGTGAGATATCACAATAAAGGTAAATTTTTTGTTTACAAAATTGTATCCACAATGGATATATATTTTTTCCTCCTTTTCAAATAGTGTCACTAACATCAGTGCACAATCGGGATTTTGAATGCAAAATATATCCTATACTGCCTCTTCCCAGCATTCTGGCAACGAAAATACAATACCATCGAACAAATACGGTTGTTAAAGATCAACTCCATGCTTTATAAGGTAATTAAACTAGGATTTACCTCTATATGGCGTGCACTAACACTACACCATTTGATATGGATTGTCACGGTCCTTGAAACTGACAAAGGGGTGTTGTCACGGTCAAGGATTGTAAAACGTCTTGGAATGACAACTCCTTGTGTCACGGTCCATGACCGTGATAACACTCTTTTGTCACGGTCCTTTTCATATTGAGAATATCACCTAAAAATTGGGGTGATCGAGATTTGTCACGGTTAAGATTTATAGAAACACGAGAGTTGTGACAGTCCTTGACCATGGTAATATATTTTTAGTCACAGTCTTGTCTTAATTCTTGACTGTGACAATACCAAACTTTTCCATGCATGCGGTTGACTTTTATCGTGCGAACGATTACAGTCAGTGATGAAATATATTCTAAGTCATGCAAACAACGTGTAATTATTTCCACGAATTTGTCATGATTTAGGACCATGACAAAATTTGAGTTTTCAATGCTCTCTCACGGTCCTAGACTGTGACAAAATTGGAGACCAGAAAAAAATAATTGTCGTGTAACAGTTGCTGCCCAGAAGAATACTTGCTTAAAAACTATCATGTTTTTGTTCAACAAAATCCACAATATAATATGCCATAACAATGAAATAAAAATCAAATATGCCAATTACCTATATTAAACAATTTCAAATATGTTTAAAGATAATTACATCAAAACCAAAACATCACAAGTTTATTTACATCAAATTAAGTTTTATCAAATGTAAAATCTTACAAAATCTTAGTAAGGCTCAAGGAGAAAAGTTGGCTAAATGATGTACGACCCCATAGTATAATCGATATGTCGAACCCTGGCTTGATCATCGAACCATAACACCTCATCGTCCTTCCTCGTTGAAATCACAAAACCATGACTAGGGACTCAAAATGTTGTAATGAATGGTTGTGCACAATAGTACTTGGAGTCATGCTTGTGTCCATTACTCCCTTAGCAATTCTTATATATACTCTCTCCTTATCTAGATCAAATCGAGTCGGTATGGTGGGGTTGAGCATAGAGAATATATCGTGTAGGAATGATGACTCAGTCGACATCGGTGAGGTGGATAAAGTAATGGCCCCTCACCATCCTTCTCCTTGCCATTTCCTTTCCCCTTCCCCATATTCGAAATTACGCGTTTGACCCATTCGAACAATGGGTTCATCGTTTGTTGGATATTTTCTAATTTCAAGTCTGTATCTTCTTTGTATGTGCTGACCTTGGAGGACAACCCACGATTACTGCAAGGAACGCCCGTCATCTTCAACTTTCCTATTCTCGAGATGAAACCCCGAGTGCGATGTTTTCTATCTTGGCCCAACAGTTGGCTCGGTGCATCCGTACTCAGAGATGCCTCGTTAGCATCACTCAAGGTGTTGTACATCGCCTTTATCCGATCATGAAATAGTATAAAAATATGTCATTAACTTTGAAAAATAAGATTAATAAACAGTATGAAATTGATAATATAATTTCAATTATAACCTACGGTGATCTCGGTGACCTGTGGATTAAAAGCGTCACCCTTCTTCATATGAATCTTTATATAGGAGTCGACCTTATGTGGCTTTCCATCGGTCCACTCCTAGACTCCTCCAAAATGTAAGCAAATTAAATTAAAATATGACCAAATTTAAAGTGATTTACTTACCATCCCATTCTCGACATCCTCATAAGTTGTCGACCCGGAGTATTGCACATCCACCTTCCTTGATCGATTAATCCTCGACGAGTCATAGGTAGACAACTGTCTCTCAGATAAATCGTTATCCATAAACATCTACCAGTTGGCCAACGTGATTACCCCCTTATTCGGGATGGTGTTCCTACACCACAGCATAAACTCTTGCCCCTCCTAAAATATTGGTCATGTGGGTTCTTCTTCCATGTCTCCCATTGATCACGTACACTGACCAATATATTGTCTCGCGCTGCCGATGGCACGTTGAATTGTTGTTCTCCAACAAACATATAATATAAGAAAGTTAGTGATTTAACATTAAACAAACATATATATGAAATTAAAATATTTAATGTAAATATTGAGATATTCTTCCAAATGGCCTTCTTCAGCTTGTCGGGCACGTTCCTCTAATTATCATACCCAGGACCAATTAGTGATTTCAGTAACTCTACCGACCTCATCTATAGACCAATCTTATTTTTAACTACACTCCCATTCTTGCTGAACTTGATGGGCTTATTGTTAGACGATCCCTTGTCCCCTCCCCCTCCCCCGCCCTCGCTTTTTTTTAGGGTTCGATGGCTTGATGTATACCTATTTTTCAAAAAAATAATTTGTAGTAGCATAATATGTAACATAAATCAAACAAAAATAATCAATTAAAATATAAAAATTTAAATAATGCAAAACTATTACACCCACTTGTTTTCATTAGTGAATCAAATGGAAATACTCAACAAGTATATAATAATTAAATGAAAATACTCAGACGACTGAACTAGTTTTTTATATAAGTTAGTTTAGTTCCATGCGACGTGATTGTGCCTGTGTTTAGGTAATTTTAATGTTAGAGTATGTTTTCACCCCTTAATGTCCTAGTTTTAAACTATGAAAACCAACCATGGCATTCAAAGGTTTTTTTTATCTTTGCCGCAGTTAGGTTATAACAGTTCGGTCTCTTTAACTTTCAGCTTTGGTAGTCTTTATGGGGAAAAAATATACCTACATAAATAGCATGACACTTGGCGAGAACACCCATCAAGATGGCATGCATCATACGCTCCAAAACGATAAGGATGACTAGAGTCCTTGATAAAGTAAAAAACTGAGGATTACTATTCTATTTACATCAAACTCTACAAAGATGGGACTTATCGAATTGCAACCCCTAACTCTATATATAGGGTACTCCCCCCATTATGAAAATGTGGTCTTAGAGGCTAGAGAAACACTCTCATGTAAATTCTCTCATTATTATAATGGAACATTATGAAGGCCCTGTGGACCTACGCCATTGATGGTCGAACCACGTAAATCTTTGTCTCTTTCTCATTTATTTTTATACTTGCATCCTGATGGTTTGGCACCCCCCACGGGTGAGTTTTTTTTATACCACAATTGGCACTACCTGTGGAAAACATCAGAAGAAGTCTTTCCCTCTTGTTGACGAGACGAAAATTTACGTTGCGACGCAATGGTTTACACGTACTAAACCTCATCAAGAGCTAAGTTTTTTTTCTTTCTTCGCATATAAATAATTATGTTTTATGCACACACCTTTTCGTTCAATCATGATTCTCATATGCTTATATTTTTAAGGGTGCTTTTATTTGAACCCAAATATTCAGTCAACAACCCCTCTTTTTTTTTTGTATGTAATGAAGTAATTCATAAGAAACTGACTTTTATAATCCTGTTAAAAAACCCACCCACACATAACTAACCTCCTGACTGACTCCTGAGAGTTTTATTTGCAATAGAACTCTAAATATTGCAACGCATAACATACAAATGAACCGGCGGTTAACACATGAAATACATGAAAACATAGCAAATACAAACGTTGTCCATAAAACTAAAGGAAAAAAAAGCAAAAACAACCTAAAATCATTCCCAACCAAAACAGAAAAAAAAACTAGCGAAATAATCTTTGAAGACAACAAATTATATTTGAGAATCTCCTTTTTACGATTTTACAAATACAAATTCATTTGACTCGGTGATTTTTCTCTTCTGAACTGGACTCAATGATCTTTGCTTCTCTGTGTCAGAAGAATGTGATATCTAAGTCTCAATGGTTCCTTGTAATTCCATGCTCAAATTTCTAAATGATCTACTAAAGAGATGCCCCTGATTTCATTCGTTATATTATTTTACACATTGGTTATATATATATAAGGAGATTATGTTGAACGAAAGAAAAAGAGAAAGAGCAAGAAGAGGCCAGATCTGAAGGCTAAAAAAAAATTACCTATGCTTTGTGTTGAATGAAACTACCTACGAAATGGAATATCTGTAAGTGGAATTGTTTGAAATGAGTTACTAAAAAAATTACCTCTGAAATGGCCAACCAGAAATGAGTGAGAAAAGAGATGAATTACCTTTGTCTAAAATGCCAATTTAGATCCGTCGGAAATGCCGTTTAGATCCATCAGAATGCCTATTTCGTTGTTTTTTTCTCTACACCCAAGGAGACATGGTGTATTGAACACACTTTCACCCATATATGTGGGATTATAAAAAGGCCGGTCTCTATACAGAATAAATGGGTCCAAATAAAAGAACCCATTCATAAACATTGTGTTGAATTCTCGTTGACGAATCTGTATAACCGTGAGTTTCATAATCATGAATTTTGTATGAGTCCTAAAAAAATGGACTCTTTTGATATTTTTCTGGACAAAAACGTATATTCACTAGGTTTCATCATAGCTTGATTCCCATATCCCATATTTTCTGATAGGGGATAAACGTCTAAAACATTTCTCCCTCATCAGAGATCTTGACCATATCTTTATAAACATATCTAAGGATGTTCTTTCAAGAGATGTTTTCACAAAGATATACAGATTCTGGGCACACAATAAGGTCATCAATTTTTATCTTCATCCACACAATTTGTGCGATCAGAGTTAAATCACGAAGAAACAAACAAATTTCTGATTATCTCTTCCGGTTACCTCCGACCCACGACCTGATGTCGTATCCGACCTATGTTCTAGGGTTTTCATCAAGCCGAGAAACACCAACAGGTGTCCAATTTATCTGTTCCTAAGGTCCCACGTATATCGTCGAACAAGAGAAAAGGGGAAATTTGTATAACAAATATCCAAGAGTACAAGACGCATCCAACAATTTCTTCACCAATTTGACCAACAGGTGTCCAATTTAGTTTGGCGATAATGGCTGGACCAAAAAAAAATTGTAATACCCCGTATTTTTGGCGATATTTATTTTTGGGATTAATTAATTAAATGAGAATTAATTGGGAATTAATCCGGACAAAATACTAGCGAGATGTGAGTTGGTATTTGACTATATTGAGTATATATGATGATATATGAATATTGAATTATGAATTTGTCATGAGATTGATATACGGTAATTTAGACATTTTATTGGGACGCGTGAGACAGTCGCGTCAGGATATAATTATTTTAATCATAAAAGTGAATTTAAATTCTATTAACTGTATGGTCGTTTTGAGTGCGCCAACGCGTCCGGAAGGGTCGAGATAGTCAGAAAACACTAGTCGGGGGTTTAGTTTGGGTCCCGGGGTATTTTTAGGCCATACCGGCAACATAAAGGGTATTTTGGTAATTTTGTATTTTTGGGAATTTAAAAGTGACGAAAATTAGTAAATTATAGCTGATGTGGATTTGACCCACTAAACCACTAACCAACCCATGTTAACCCAATAGGCTACGTAGGTTATTAGAATTAGGTTTCTAATTCCTTTCCCAAAAACAAACCCTAGCCACCATAGCCATTGGAGAAGAAAGCTTGGAGAGAGAGAGATAGAAGGGAATTCTGCAGAAAGAGAGAGGGAAATCCTTCAAATCGTCATCAAAATCTGAGATTGAATCAAGGCAAGTGGTTTAATTTACATTTTTATGCAGTAAATGTTTCTTCCATGTTAGAAATCTTGATAATCATTCTTGTTTGGGAGATAAAGGAAAACCCATGAAATTGGAGTTGTTAGTTTAATTTTGGATGTAGGTTTGCATGTAGAAACGTTATTGGAAGATTGAATTAAGAGAATTACAAATTTATGTGATATAAAAACGGATTAAATTCTGGGAATTGATGATGATAAATTCTAGGGTTTATGTTCTTGAAAAATTGGGGAAAAGAGTAGAGACTTGGGATTTGATGATGTTTAGGAAGAATTAATCCTTTATAATACATTAGTATGTGACTTTAACATGTTTAGGGACGATTAGAGACCTTAAACATTGGTTAGATTGAGGTTTGGATGAGATTTGAGGTGTGAGAAATTGGAAAAACGAGATAGGATTTCTGGGCTTGAATCTGGTCACTCGTTAGAAGACCTACCCAGGTCGTTCGAACGAGCTCGTTCGAACGAGCTTCTAACGAGTTGACAGTTTGGGGTTCTAATGAGAGGGATGTTCGTTCGATAATCTCGTTCGAACGAGATCTCGTTAGATAGCCCAGTTCGTTCGAACGAAATCTCGTTCGAACAGCCTCGTTCGAACGAGACTTCTAACGAGCTGGCAGTTTAGGCCTTTTTAGCCTGTTTTGATTTTGGGAGTCCCGTAAACTTATTCGAGGATAGAGATAACATTCCTTTGATGATGTATTGGTATACTTGGGACAATTGGGACATAATGAGGAGTAAATTATATAATTGTGGACCGAATCAAATAAACACATTGAGTTGAGACGTGAGTGCCTACTACGATGTGAGAATAAATTATGGCGGGTATGATTATGAACCGGGAGTATATAAATTGTATAAATTATAAGATGGTACGAGAATGCGATAAGTACTACAATTAAACTACGGTGATTACTAAGATGCGTGTTTACTTAGTATTGATATATGATTTGTGTGTATGACATACCTACCATACTTGCTATCACGGGAGGTTTGCGTTCGCTTAGGGCCCTCTAATCCTTGTGTTGCCCGGATTTAGACTGGTTACCTCGATGAACATAGGTCATAGAAGGACTTATTGGGATGTTAATAAGTCTGCTGATCGTGGGAGCGCAGGTATGTGCGTGACCCATGTGATGTGACTGTGCTCGCCTCCACTGTTTGTGATTTGTGTTATCTGAACGATTCCTGAGAGATTCGGAATGCGTGATCCTTATGTACGTGATGTACCGGGATGGATAGCAGAGTATGTGTGCACCGCAGCTTAGTCTCGGGGTGCTTATATTGTATATTTATGTTGTGGAAAATATACACTTAATAAACTAGGAACTTTCATACGGTATTGTGTGTATAACTATGGAATAACAAAAGGGATGATCTATAATGAGTTATATTACTTTTATGTGAGAACCTGAATTTACGTTAAGCCCCCTATTTAATTGCGAGCATTATAATGTTAATGGGAACCGAGTAATAAGGGTAGAACCTATGACAGTCTAGCTAGATATGATGTCACTTAGCTAGTGGTTTTGTGTCATTTTAGATGGGTACTTACGTTAGGAGTGCACAGTTAGAAGAGAGGTAAGAATTTCATGTGAGTGCACGTCCTAACATGTACTTTGAATTTAATGTTTTAAATGTTTTTAAAGCATTTGCAGGTTTTTAAAATATCTCCACATTCGGGGTCTGACCCGTTTTCTTTCAAATCTATTTTTTGTAATACCATTTTAGGTGCCCAGCCACAAGGACACCAGGCATAGGATACTCATTCAGGTGACTAGCTGTAGCTGTTTGTGGAAGCTACATGGATTTGCTTTTAGACGCTTCTACCATTTGGATTCCATATTCAGCATTCTTCAGTTGTAGGGCATGTTGCCAAAATTCTATTAGAGACTTTTCCATTTCAGTTTTTCAGACTTTGGCATGTATTAATTCAGTATTCAGTATTTAGTTATTCATTTCAGTTGTGGAGTTTGTTGTGAGGAGTTTTTCCTCCGGATTTATTTATATCGTGTGATGGTTATTCTATTATTTCGTTATAGTGAATGGTGATATTATTCTTGCTTTAAATCTTTTACTGCATGTTAATCCGACTTTAATTAAAATTTGACAACTTACTTTTTAAATACTAGGTGGTTAGTAATAATAAAATGTTTTCGACAGTGATGCTATTAACTGAGCCAACTTGGCATTTTGATTTAATTTAATAAAGGAGTAGCTACCCGGTATTTAATTAGTCGGGATGTCACAAAAATCCACTTGCCTAGAGAGCAAAGGTTCCAAGAATCTACAACTACAAAATCCTCGTTTCTTGTCGGCACTAATGTTTAAAGACACATATCAACAACTGTTGTAGTAGCAGCTAATTAAAATGCTAAATTTAAATAGGGAACGAAATTACCCAATTTGGGAGCAACTAAATCGACCCAGAAAAAATAAGAAACCCGGAAGCAGTAAGTTAGGCTGAGTTACGGATAATTTCGCTCTCTTTAAGGTGTTTCGCGGCTCTGCCTCTTCAATTTGTGCTGACAGATAACAGCCTCGCCACCCCTAGGATAAAACAGCCTCGAAAATAATACGAATCAACATCACGAATCTAATTCGCTCAACAAACACCCATTTTGAAATATATATTGCTCGATCATGATAAATATACATAATCTAGGGGAAGATTATATATTTCTGTGTCTGTATAATTATTCAGTGGATGAATAATTAGTACACGGGCACAGGCCAGTCCAGACGGACGGCGGCGGCAATGCGCACACGTGTGTGACTTGGGCCAGTCCAGACGGACGGCGGCGGCAATGCGCACACGTGTGTGACTTGGCCCAATAAGTCTCCCACCCATACACACAAAACATTGAATGCCCAAAGGGCTTACCCTTTAGACTCACAAAAAGGGCATATTAACACAACCCATTTTCTCCAACCCACCGATGTGGGACAAGTTCTTAAAAGCACTCTTCAATATTTTGCATTCTAATAGCTGTTAGACAACTTTGTTTCAACAATCCCCCACTTGTAAAATTTGAAAACATTTCTATCGAGCAATAATCTATAGAATTGTGCATAAGCAAAGGTGTCTTACGACTTGAACCTTTATGTAGTAAAGATGATTCAGAATACACTAGAGTAATCGTAGTTTTGAACTATATCTTTGATAATATCCCACCCACAACCCTACTTAGGTGTAGTTCTAATAGCCAACATGTTACGGCCATGTGCTTCTATCCCAGTATAGTGAATGCTCTAGGAATTTGCCCAAAATATCCATAGAAAGTGGCCACACTTCCACATTCACATAGGTCAGTCTATCAAGAGTACTCCCGTATCTAGGTACCCCACTCAAAATAGAGCTATAGATCTCATTAAGAGTTTTAATAACTCATCCTTAACTCGCTTCAGGATATTATGCTCCATAGGGATGGACTCGGAGTAAAACCCCGTTCTATATTAATTAATAATAACATGATTTAACCCATATTTCTTGTGACTTGTTATTACCCTTTGAACATATTTCTTGGGATCTCCAGTCTATATGTTGGGTTACCATCACAAGTGACTCATGTACCCAAGGGCTTTAGTCCCATCCCTTTCGAGGTGTTCCACACCTTCTCCCTAGCTAGTCCTTTCGTCAAAGGATTATTTTAGTTATATTCAGACCGTATATGATCCACCCTCACAGCACCCGTAAAATGAATTCTCTAACAGTACTATATTTACGACGTATTTGTCATTTCTTACCATTATAATAACGGTTCTCTACTTTTGCAATAGTCGCGGTACAATCACAATGAATCAAAACGGCTGGTATTGGTCTTTCCCATAATGGGATATCTGACAGGAGGTTTCTTAACCAACCTGCCTCTTCACTAGTAGTAGCTAGCACTATCATCTCAGAATCTATAGTGGATTGAGCCAAAATAGTTTGTTTCTTAGATTTATTGATGAGGGATAGTGGAGAATCTCTGGCACTTGTCACACCTCTTCACGTAGGCATCATCATTTTTGGCAAAAGTCGGCCACCAGTATCCCTACATAATTATCCTCTTGGATAAAGGTCTTCCTCCTATGTGACTAGAGCAAGAACCCTCGTGTACATCTTACAGGATGTGGGGGACCTCTATGGGATGGACACATCTGAGGAGAGGTAGTAGGAATCCTTTTTTACACAGGACATCTCCTATTGTTGAGAACTTAGCAGCTCTATACCTCAATTTCCTCCTTTCTAACTTCGATTCTGTCAGCTCTCCCTGTCTGATATATCTGATAAGGGGGTCTATCCATGAGTCCCCTAGGTTTAAGTTGAGGCAAGAGTTGGAAACCTCTTCTTCCTCAATGGTCGATTTGAGAAAGATCTCGACTGGTACTATCCTTCTTATGCCTATCCTTATTGCTGAAGCCAACATTGCTAGCGCATCTGCACGACTGTTGTCTTGTCGAGGTACCTTCTTCTTCTTCACCTATTTGAAGCCTTCTAGCGTCTTTATTACCCTTTTCAGGTATTTAGCCATCCTTTCATTCTTGGCCTCATATACTCAAAGTACTTGGTTGACAACTAACCTCGAGTCACTGTGTAGTAGGAGTCGGCCAACTCTAAGGTATTTTGCTAAGGAGAGCCCCGTTATTAGCGCCTCATACTCGGACTCATTATTTGAAGCCTTGAAGTTGAACGTTAGTGCATATTCAACGTCGGTACCATCTGGAGCTGATAGTATTAGCCCTGTGCCGCTTCCACTTTCGCAAGAAGTCCCATCAACTAAGAGGTTCCAAACATCTTCATTTGAAGAGAAGTTCCCCTCTAACAGGGTCCCTTTCTTGAAGAGGTAAATATCTTCCTCATTCTCAGCTACTCCTTTTTTTGTTCTGCTGGACACAACCTCTTTCGGGTTTTGAAAGACGTTATTGTCTAATCCCTCTGCAATCTATGGGCTATTCTTAATCTCAGCCTCTTCCCAGGTGAACGCTGCTACAAAATCTGCAAGAGCCTTCCCCTTGATGGAAACCCTTGGTTGATAAATAGTGTCATACTCCCCCAACTCTATGGCCCAGGTCATCAATGTTCTCGACTTCTCGGGCTTGTGGAGGACCTATTTTAGTGGTGAATCAGTGAGGATGACCAAAGAGTGAGCTTGAAAATATGGCTTCATCTTCTTGGAAGCGTGTATCAGGGCATATGTCAACTTTTCCATTTGAGGATAGTTATGTTCAGACCCTTGAAGGGCCTTACTATTGAAATATACCGGCCTCTTCACTCCATCGTCTTCTCTTACTATAGCCGCACTAATGGCTGATTCTGAGACTGCCAGATAAATATACAGCTTCTCTCCCAGAATGGGCCGAGATAAGAGTAGACCGTATCCAAGGTAGGATTTGAGATCTTTAAAGGCTTTGTCACACTCCTCGTCCCATTCGAAGGCCTTTTTAATCACTTTGAAAAAAGGAAAACACTTGTCTGTAGCTCTCGAGACAAACTTATTGAGTGCAACAACTCTTCTAGTTAGCCTCTGAACGTCTTTTATAGTTCTCGGTGTCTTCATTTTAAGCAGAGCTTTTATCTTTTTGGGGTTAGCCTCTATTCCCCTTTGATTGACGATGAATCCAAGAAACTTTACCTCTCTTACTCCGAAGACACACTTGGTAGGATTGAGCTTCATCCTGTATAAGTCCATGGTGTCAAAAGTCCTCTCCAGGTCGGCTACGTGAGTGCCGACCTTCAAGATTTTCGTCAACATGTCATCTATATATAACTCCATGGTCTTGCCAATCTAATCTTCAAACATCTTATTTACAAGATGTTGATACGTGGCCCCTGCATTCTTCAAGCCGAAGGGCATGACCTTAGAGCAATAGGTCTCGTTGTCTATGATTTATGTTGTCTTCTCTGAGTCTTCGACATCCATGAAGATCTGATTGTAGCCTGAATATGCATCCACGAAGCTCATAAGTTCATGCCCTACCGTGGCATCTACCATCTGATCAATTCGAGGTAAGGGATAGCTATCTTTTGGGCAAGACTTATTCGGGTCAGTGAAGTCTATGCACATCCTCCATTTCCCTTAGTTTTTGGCACGATGACAACGTTAGATAACCACTCAGGGTATATGACCTCCCTGATGAATTTTGCCTCTTCTAGCTTTCTGACTTCTTCCCTGATGACATCGTACTTTTCCCTGGAGTAAACTCTTCTTCTTTGCTTGATTGTCTTAGCATCTTCCACTATATTGAGTTTGTGATACATGATCTTCGGGTCAATTCCTATCATATCTGTATGGCTCCAAGCGAAGACACTCTGTCTCTTCTTTAGAATCTTTACCAGCTCTTATTTGATTTCGGGTCTTAGGGCTTTACCGATTTGGATGGGTTTTTTCGGCTCGTCCTTATTGAGGACGATGGATTCTACTTCTTTCGTGGCTTCTCCCTTCTTTAGTTTTGTTTCATCCCTAGGATCAAGTGTATCAATATTATATGTTGTTGTTGCCCTCTTATGGGCCTCTCTCTCTTCTGCCGAGTTGAAGTAGAATTCTCACGCCGAGGTCTGGTCTCCCCTCACTTCCCTTACCCCATAGGGGGTCAGGAATTTTAGCATTTGGTGGACCATCATTGGCACAACCTCAAACTCCTTAAGGGCTACTCGTTCTATGATGAGATTGTAGGATAAGAAGACGTTTTCATCCATTATGAAAAAATTAATCTTCCGGGTCAACCTCTTAGGCCACTCGTCTCCCATTCATACATCCATCTCATACATGCCCAATGGATGGACCTTTTCATCGTTAAAGCCCATCAACGGGTGATGATAGGGTACCAACCTAGCTCTACTGAGGCATAGGCTCTTAAAACAGGGCCAGAACATCACATCTGCTGAACTTCCTCCATCTACGAGGATTTTCTATACATTATATCCATGCACTCTTGTTGTTATTACCAAAGGGTCATCATGCGGAGCCAAGATACCTTTGAATTCGAGTCGGGAGAATCCAACTATCAGAGTATCCATATCTACCTTCTTTCTCTTCTGCTTAAACTCTAAAGATGCTAGATTCACAACCTCTACTTTGGTCACTGACTTAGCCTCTGCTACATGAGCTTTACGGTCGGCTACTACGGAGCCACCCCTACGAGTCCCCCATATATAGTGTTAACACCGAAGGAGATCATACCAACCCTCTTCACAGGGGCATTATCAACTTTCGCTGGGAGGTCTGGATTGTCCTCATCATCCCCATCTGAGTCATAGCCCCTTCTTGCTGGGGGGGGTCTTCTCGACATCTGTCGTTCCTCTTCTTTTTAGGGTTATCTCTTCCCCTCTTAGGATATTTATCGTCGATATACTTCTCGAGCTTTCTGGACCTCAACATCTTCTCGATCTCATCCTTGAAGGCAAAGCACCTGTTGGTGACATGGCCATAATCCTGGTAAAACTCACACCATAGGTTCTTGTTCCTCTTATGTGGAGGGGCTTTCATCTTCTCCGGACATCTTAGGTACTTGTCATTCTTTATCTCGTTGAGGATATGTTCGCAGCTCACGGTCAGAGGAGTATAGTGTGCAAACTTATGATCTGTAGACCTTTTTTTTCATCTTTCTTCCTTTGGAATTTCCTGCTGCTACTTCCGTTATCATCCTCATACTTTGTAGCCATAGCCTCTTCGGCATTCATGTTCCTTCCCGCGGTTGTTAACAACTCTGCCATGGACTTAGGAGGGTCTTCAGCAAGCTTCCACAATAACTTCCCCTTCTGGAGTCCTCCTATGAGGGCTGTCATAGCTATATTCTCTTCATAATCTTCAACCTCCAATTCTTCTTTATTGAATCTGGAAATGTAGTCTCTTAGGATCTCATTCTTGCCTTGCTTGATGTACAACAAATGAGTGGTCTTCTTCTGATGTCTTACCCCAAAATAAAAATTGTGAATAAATCGTTCAGCCAAGCCTTTCAAGTTCTCAACAGAGTTCTTCGAAAGAGAGGTAAACCAAATATGTGCCACTCCCGTTAAAGTCCCAGAGAAGGCACGACACCTCATCTCATTTAGGATTGAGTAAATGTCTGCTGTAGATTGGTACATCTCAATATGGTGCACAGGGTTAGTACTACCATCATACTTGGGAGACACCGTAGGTGGCTTAAACTTGGCAGGGGTTGGGAAGTTCACTATCTTTGCCACAAATGAGGAGCCCTCTAAGAACCCTCTTTGTAGTGGGTCTCGACTTTTGATGAGGTTACCTATATTCTCTTCAAGACGTTGAATGGATTCATTCCATGTCTTTGCAACATCGGCCTGGCCGAGGTTGTCCCCAACCACCTCTAATGGGTGGACTGAGGGTTCCCCACCTGCAACACAACATCGGCTATTTACCTTCTTTTGACTCTTGTCTCGGCCATTTTGGGGTCGGCCATGATGAAGTCGATGTTCCCCATCTACCCTTTGTGAGCTTGCTACACTTTTGGACCTGGATAACCTCTGCCTTAGGTCATTAACTGGGCCGAGCCTTTCAAAGGTCAACCCTCTGCTCAAGCAATCAAAAGATGATCCTCTTTGCTGGGCACCCCCATCTCTTCTGCCCCCACAACGTCTGCTCTACTGGATAGGACGTACCGTGTTATTTGAAACCTCATACGGCTCCCAACAGTTTTTTAGAGCATCCTCTACCTCCATATTGTCATACCTATCCTCAGGACAAGGGTTTCCGTGCCTCCCCAGATGTAAATACCTAGGGTCAGCAACGTCCCTCCTCCATTGAGGGGTAGGTTGGTATTTTTGCGGTGCCTGGGGTGGTCCCCTGTCTTTAGGATGGGGTTGGACAGCTGCCGGAGTAATCATCTCCGATGATACCCCAGGTGGCCTCATTATATTTTCACTGAGCTGTAAAAATTGCTCCTTCATTGCTTGTTGTGTCGCAGCCAAGGACCTCAAGGCCGTCGTCACCTCAGCCATTTCAGACTAGGGTGGTGCCTGGATGGAACTGGGTCCCCAGTACCAGATGGGGGAGGAGGTGGTGGTAACTCCGGTGCCATATGTTAAAGCTAAAGAGCTTGCAAAGAAGAACTTAATACCTTGAAGGACCTCTTTCAATGGTGAAACAGCTCCACGCAAGGTGTGAGGACTGGTTTACCAGCAGAGTCTCCAGTGAGGTTAAGTAGTAAAATAGTAAGAGAAAGCTTATTGTTCCCACAGACGGTGCCAAAATGATGATACTGGAAACACCACCACCAGATAAGGTGTTGAACAGCTCAATAAAGTGATAACAATGGCAGCACAGGAGAATACAAGCGTATATGTAGAAGGAGGTGAGGAGAAGAGGATGAACACCGATAAGTAAGTGATTCAGCCAATTAGGCCAATGTCCACTGTGCAAGTGAGTGAGTAATGTCACTGAAATAAGGCACTAACGGCCATGGATACAAACTCTCAAGCTTTCTCTCTCTACTGTGTAAATAGACAGAGTTTTTGCTAGGGTTGTAATTATCGATCCTTTACAATGTTGAGGATGATCTCAATATATAGTTCTTGGGGGGTGTAATGTACCCCCCAAGCATGCAATGTGCATGTGCATGGAGATCCAACCAGTACAAGGATGACACTTGGCTGATGTCAACTAAGCAATGATGACCTCAATATTCCATCACATGAAGGGAGTGATTCAGTTATACACTACACCAAAACTGGCGATTGGTCACGACCAAAATCCCTGACCAAAACTGTGGGTTGCGGACTTGGGCCGTGACCATTTCGGGCGTGACCATTTCGTGGGTCGCGGCCCAAGTCCGTGACCAAAAAATGGTCACGGCCAAGAGGGGTCATGGCAGATGGTCGCGGACTTTGGCCGTGACCCATGCCGTGACGGGTCGTGGCCCTCATCCGCGACCCACAACCGTGACAAATTGGTCGCGGCCAAAGTCCGCGACCCAAGTCCGTGACAAAAAAAAAAAAAAAAAATCGTCGCGGCCCTAATCCGTGACCCATAACCGTGACAAATTGGTCGCGGCCAAAGTTCGCGACCCACTTCCGTGACAAAAAAAATAAAAAAAATTGGTCGCGGCCCTCATCCGTGACTCACAGCCGTGACAAATTAGTCGCGGCCAAGGTCCGCGACCCACGTCCGTGACAAAAAAAATTGATCGCGGCCCTAGTCCGCGACCCATAATCGTGACAAAAAAATAAAAAAAATGGTCGCGGACTTTGGCCGCGACCATTTTTAAGTGCGACAAAAAAAATAAAAATGGTCATGGACAAAGTCCATGACCATATTTATCTATAATTTAAAAAAAAAGTATTTTTTTTGTCCAATCCTAAAATTGGGGGTCCTGTGAGTGCACCGTCGGTTGCTACGAGATGTTACAAATATTTATTATAGGCAAAACAATAAAAAAAAATCACAAATTGCGAATTGAGAATGTTGTTAATAAACAAATATATATACAAACTAAAAAATATTACACCTCTTAATAATTCACATACCAAAAAAAAAATTGGGCAGATTTTCCTCTATTTTCTTGACATTCCAAAACCTGTAAATGAAAAACCTGCTTATTATAAAGCCCGCACGGCTATAAAATTCAACAATCGGGTTATAAAAGCCCACACGGCCATAAAACTAAATAATCAAAGCCTACACGGCTATAACACATAAAAAACATTATCCTGAATGTCCACAACATATAAACAATCTTCATGTTGTAAACCATTGCCTCCTTCATTTGTTCCACATGCAAAAATCCTACAAATGATAGGATACAAAAAACAAAAATATCAGTAACCAAGTAGTTTTACAAAAAATTTAATCAAGCTGAAAAATTGCATATATGAGTTAAAATTATCAGTAACCAAGTAGAAATATGAAAATTACCGTCGTTTTGAGAGGTGTTGGTGGGAGGTGTTGGTGCCACCCACGGGGCCGTTCGGGGGCTGTTTCAAGTTTTCACCCTCTAACGCCATGTTTTGCTTAAGTGTAGAAATACGCAAATTACCGTCGTATTCTCAAATCGGGAGACCCGCGGCTGCGAAGTCAGTTCCTACGAGTTACATTGGTCCCGTGGGAGGTGTTGGTGTCACCCACGGGGCCGTTCGGGGTCTGTTTCGAGTTTTCACCCTCTAATGTCATGTTTTTAAGCCTAAGTTTAGAAATAAGCAAATTACCGTCGTACTCTCAAACCGGGAGACCCGCGGCTGCGGGGCTGGTTCCTACGAGTTACGTTGGTCCCGTGGGAGGTGTTGGTGCCACCCACGGGGCCGTTCGGGGGCTGTTTCGAGTTTTCACCCTCTAACGTCATGTTTTTAAGCCTAAGTCTAGAAATAAGCAAATTACCGTCGTACTCTCAAACCGGGAGACCCGCGGCTACGGTGTCGGTTCCTGCGAGTTACATTGGTCCCGTGGGAGGTGTTGGTGCCACCCACGGGGCCGTTCGGGGGCTGTTTCGAGTTCTCACCCTCTAACGCCATGTTTTTAAGCCTAAGTCTAGAAATATGCAAATTATCGTTGTATTCTCAAACCGGGAGTCCCGCGACTGCGGGGTCAGTTTCTACGAGTTACATTGGTCCCGTGGGAGGTGTTGGTGCCACCCACGGGGTCGTTCGGGGGCTGTTTCGAGTTCTCATCCTCTAACGCCAAGTTTTGCCTAAGTCTAGAAATATGCAAATTACCTTCGTATTCTCAAACCGGGAGTCCCGCGGCTGCGGGGATAGTACCTACGAGTTATATTGGTCCCGTGGGAGGTGTTGGTGCCACCCACGGGGCCGAGAGGGGGTTGTTTCGAGTTTTCACCCTCTAACGCCATGTTTTTAAGCCTAAGTCTAAAAATATGCAAATTACAGTCGTATTCTCCAACCGGGAGTCCCGCGGCTGCGGGGTCAGTTCCTACGAGTTACATTGGTCCCGTGGGAGGTGGTGGTGCCACCCACGGGGCCGTTAGAGGGCTGTTTCGAGTTTTCACCCCCTAACGCCATGTTTTTAAGCCTAAGTCTAGAAATATGCAAATTACCGTCGTACTCTCAAACCGGGAGACCCGCGGCTGCGGGGTCAGTTCCTACGAGTTACATTGGTCCCGTGGGAGGTGTTGGTGCCACCCACGGGGACGTTCAGGGGCTGTTTCGAGTTCTCACCCTCTAACGCCTTGTTTTTAAGCCTAGGTCTATAAATATGCAAATTACAATCGTATTCTCAAACCGGGAGTCCCGCGGCTGTGGGGTTAGTTCCTACGAGTTACATTGGTCCCGTGGGAGGTGTTGGTGCCACCCACGGGGACATTCGGGAGTTGTTTCGAGTTTTCACCCTCTAACGCCATGTTTTTAAACCTAAGTTATGATATATGCAAAATTATCCTCTGATTCTCAAATCGGGAGTCCCGTGATTGTGTGTAGACCTGGCAAAATGAGGCACGACACGATAACACGACACGAATCGACACGAATTTATAAGTTAATGGGTTGACCCTTAATGGGTTCGGGTCATATCGGTGCCAACCCGATAAGACACGATAGTTAACGGGTCGGGTTAGGGTTGACCCCCTTCATCCGTTAATACCCGATAAAACCCGTTATTACCCGATAATTTAAGTAAATGAGATATTTTTTTGGAACTTATAGATAATTTATGTAGCATAATGTTAATTTAATCATAATGAATTTTACTAAATGAGAGATTTAGTAATGTCAATGAATTAATAGATCTATTTGGGTTCAAATATGAGATAATATGTCAACTTGTATACAATTAAAAGTAATTCATTATCCTAATGGGTATTAACGAGTGAACACGACACGAAACGATAACATAACGGGTCGGGTTTGGGTATGATTTTTTCACACGATAAAAAAGTCACCCGGTTAGACACGAACCCAATAAGACCCGAACACGATAAAAAACGACACGAACACGACTCGAAACGACCCATTGACAGGTCTAATTGTGTGGCCTATTCGTACGAGTTACATTGGTTCCGTGCAAGGTGTTGATGCCTCTAACGGGACCGTTTGGTGGATGTTTCGGGTTTCTCCCCTCTAACGCCATGCTTTTAAGCTTAAGTCTACACATTTTCAAATTATCGTCGTATTCCCAAACCGGGAGTCTAAAATATTTTCAACATATTATCTAATAATTATCCCGTACTCCTTCTAATTATCCCATACTCCTTCTAACATATTATCCAACAACAAGCAACAACCAATAATTATCCAACAGCCAAACCAAACAAAACCAATAATTATCCCGTACTCCTTCTATCATCTAAAAGATTTAATAGATAATGCATATCAATTATATAACTACTTTTGTTAAAGTATAGCATAGCAGATCTAACCTGCAACAATAGCAATAGGGAATGTTCTTCTCCTTGATCCGAAACAACACATTGTGAATGTAGAACTATGCTGGAGCATACATGGGAATGTTTTTTACTGGTCGTCTAGCATGCATAACACAATATTTTTTAGAAATATAAATTGGAGCAATAGCACACTGATATTAAAATGAGTCCCAACAAAATATACAATATATTCCCCAGAAGCATAGGTAGCTTTATTAAAAAAAATCTAACGGAATCCAAAAAAGCCATTCCAGTAAAACTACAATTTTGGTTGAATTAGGAACATAGTCATTCCGCAAAGTTCAAATTAGACTCACAACACTAAATCGAATAATTAGAAGAATAATTATATAAAGACATGACATTTCGCGGACAAATTTGAATATGCTTAGAGAGAGTACCTAAGGTCCTTTTCGCAGATGGTCTTGCATTTAAACCTGCATTTCCATTGGGATTTTGAAAACAAAAGCATTAAATAAGTAACATCCTTGGAAGAAGAAAAAAACACGAAAGAAAATTATACAAACACCGACTCGTCCTCTAGAACTGGCACCAATCTGAGGATACTTCAATATAGTCCAATCAAATACATAGTCAAATTGATAACCTACAAAGTGGGACAAAATCAGATATAAAAGATGAGAATATATAACTACCGAAAGCCTAAATACTCATATAGTACATAAAAAATAAAAACAAAACTCGTTTACTTGCTTTAAAAAACTTATAGTTATACTTTCACGAATAAATAAGTCTCGAACAATACCCGATTAAACCCAAGTCATATCAGCAAAGCGAGAGTGGCTAGTCAGTCTCCCACTTTAATAAATCTAAACCGAGCAAATACGCATTTGATATTGCAGGACATGAATTAAAAAAATGCAGAACATTGGATATATGCGTATATATGCCCACTTTCAAAATGAATTAGTGAAATTTGACTCTACAAAAATACAGAACATCACTCATCTTTGCGAATAGGCACAATGCTTCAATGATAAGAAATATGTAAGTGAGCAATTTTGAAAACCTTCAAACTTTGAGGTATTTACTCAAACACTTGGGCACTAATTGCAGGACATTATAACAAAATAATAATAAAAAGTTTGTTTAACTTCAATACATTACAAATTTTGATTTTAGACTTTAATCCAGATTAATACGTTTATTAGATTTTAGTCATACTAAATTGATTGATTTGGAATAATGTCTAGAATAAAAAATTAGTAATATATTTAAGTAAAAAAACGAATAATAATAACGCAAAGCATGAAAATTGTAGCTCTATAAACTTCTTAACAAACTAGAGACTACTACGAAGCTCAAACTCACCAATCCTAACAGTTTAGCATTCAACAGCACAGTGTTGAAATTAAATAATCGAACACGCACAGTGTTGAAAGCCAATGAATTTGAAAGTAACATAAAATTGAATTTGATAACAACACGAACACGAACACGCACATGTACATAAACATACCTGGAGATTTGATTTGGAAAGTCTGCAATTTCGAATGGTAGGATCGGGAGCGAAGAATCCATGGGGAAACAAGAAGGCGCAGACACGATCCATGGGGAGCGAAGAATCCATTTATATTTGAAAATGGGTATATTCAAAAAATCAAAAAGATAATGTATACACCATTAAAACCTATGCAATTTAAACAAAACTAATGCGATTCATAATTTAAACAAAACTAATGAGTCTTCACAGTTCTATTGCCTTGTTTGGTTCGAGCCGAAATATTTTCAACCATGGCCATGTTACAAATGGATCGAGTAAAATATTTTCATCCGATTAAAAGGTAATCTAATTCCATGGCCCTTTTTGGTTCGAACCAAAATACTTTCATGCCCTGTTTGTTGAAGTTAAGAGAGAGTGAGGAAATAGTCATTCAAAATCATTGATCTAAAAATCAATACACACCCAAATATTCATAGATCTGAAAATTTGATTATTGAAACTCAAACAAAGAAGGAAACGATCTTACATGTTTGCTGGAGTCGAATGAAAATGAGAGACGAACAGGAAAATGAGAGACGAATAGGAATCAGAGAAATCTGTAATTATCTCCGGCGAGTAACCAAACCCCATCACCTGAATCTATGTCCAAACCCGAAATCAAACCAGAAATTGGACACTCCCAAGCTCAGACCTACCGCCAGCGCCTCCCTGACCAAATCGGCGCTGCCAGCCAACCTCCAACCTCCCGACGCGACTCCCTACCGGAAAGGCCGTTATCGCCCACCGCCTGCGACCACTCCAACCTCCAACCTCCAACCTTCAACCCCCTGCGACCACTCCAACCTCCGTCCAACCTTTATCGCCCACCGCCTCTCACCCGGAAAGGCCGATTCCAAACCCCCCGACGCGACTCCCTACCGGAACCACTTTCGGTAGATCAGAGCTTTTTTTTTAAGCAATGCGTCCCTAGGGATTTGAGAGTGAGTGCCATTTTCACGATGTTGGCTGTGTCTTTTTCACAGTTTGGGGAACAAGATGAGCGGGGAAATTGAGAATTTGAGACGAGCTATATTGTTTTAGGTTTAACACTAGTCACGGCTTAGAGCCGTGACCCACCCACCGCGACCCATTAATGAAGCTAAGTGGGAGGTATACCGCCTATTGGTCACGGTCTATATCCGTGACCCATAACAAGAAATGGTCACGGCCCATAGCCGTGAACCTCAATCTGTGATGCGCGACCTTTTTTTATCAACCCTAGTGCTTGAATGAGGGATGGTCACGGCCCATAGCCGTGACCCACACCCAGAAATGGTCACGGCCCTAAGCCGTGACCCTCAATGTGTGTACTCTCTTCTTCATCATGCCATGGGTCACGGACTTGGGCCGTGACCCATCCGCGACCAAGCTTGGAGAGAATTTTGGCGCGAGTTTGGCGCCAAGATGGTCACGACCTGGTCACGGCCCAAGTCCTCGACCACCGTGGTCACGGATTTGGGCCGTGACCACTTCGAGAGCATCGATAATTTAGTGTGATAATAAATATGGTCACGCCAAATATTGAGTGGGTCACGGCCCAAGTCCGCGACTAGCTGGTCGCGAACTTGGGCCGTGACTCACTGGGCGTGACCATTCGCAGGATTTGGTGTAGTGATAACAGATTTGTCTACGTGTTCTAAGCCAGACATGTGCGCGTAGATGCTCGGCTATCTTTGCTTAGTGCCAACCTCGGCCTGGATGAGTACGAGGTTGGTGAAGTACGACCCTTGCCTTAGCTGAGGGTTATATGATGACCATGGCTGGGATGCCAGCCCAGGTTAGATATGATAGAAAGGCTTTTTGCGTGTATTTGTCATTGCTTGAAAAGCCCTTCTAATCAAAACCTTATGTACCTACAAATTATATAAACTCAAGTGTAGAGGTAAGTAAGGATGTCAATTCACTTTCTAGGGGGTAAAACAAATGGAACAAATTCAATTGTAATTCACTTTTTATTTTCTTTTTGTGCTTTTTCGCTATTCTAATTTTTTTTTAGCTTTTTCAATATTAAAATAATAGGGTGAGGTGAGGTATAAACTAAATTAAACTAAATGTGATATGATAATAACGAACTAGAAGGTTACTAAAATGAATAATAAAGTCTAAACTAAAATAAAAGATAAAGTGAGGCAAATAATTGTGAGAACAATCAAGGAATGGGATTACACCACAAATTTTAGTTATTCTAATTAATTAATTTAATTATTTGAATACTCCCAAATTAATATCAAAATTACAAACCAACTCTCGTTGCAAGTGTAATTAGAATAGAAATCTTTTAGAAAGTTAAGTTTAACACCCCACAACTCTAGAAACATAGATTCACACTCCTTTTAATTAATCACCCGCTAGGATCGATCAATTAGAATTTATGTCAATCTTATAAAATAATTTAGAGTTGAAATTCAAGTGATAATACCCCACTTAAGAAACCCCTATCTCTAGTTCGAATCTAAAATGGGTATTATCACTAGAATTTTGATTTTCTCTCGAAAATCATTTACCCTCTCTCGAGGCGTAAATCTAAGGGTGAGGGATCAAAATTAACATTCAAAGGGACTTTTCAAGTAATTAAACTAATAAAAATAAAATAACATCAAATAAGGATTTTACCCCACCCCTTGAAAGGGGATTTAGCCTAACATGGTATCAAACATAATAAATAAATATTCAATATGCATTAATATAATAAAAGAGTAGATAAAGAGAACAAATCTTCACAAGTCTCCTTGAAATTGGTAATTTCAACTCTATCCTTGAAATTAAAGAATACAACCCTCCAAGTGAGTGATCAAAGTAATATGAAATTAAAATCAACACTCAATTAAATCTCAATCAATATTTATCCTCACAAATATCTAAAAAAAAAAGAATAAAACAAAACTATTTACAAATGGTGTTTTTCTAATTTATTTTGTAAACTAAACTCTCTCTAGAATTTTCTTCCTATCTCTAAGCTCTCCCTTCATTTGATGTCTTCTTCTTCAATTTATAGTAAGCATGGAGCATGGTGGTATTTTTGGGAATTGGCTTGGGTGTGCATGAGAATGGTGAGGGGAGCATGGAGTATGAGGTCATTTGGGTGAGAATAAAAATCTGATTTGTTTGCACATGAAGGGGGGGGGGGGGGGGGGGGGGGGGGTTGGGAAAAAAAGGGATAAGGGTTAGTTGGGGGTATTTAGGTAAAAGGGTAAAAGGAATTAAATGGTTTAAGTGGCACATGGTATTTGGCTTATGTTTTATTTAGGGGTGTAAGCGGTACGGTTTGGTCGATAAATAGTAGATACCAATATCAAAACCAAACTCTAGATGGTAAAACCAAACCGTACCAGTTTACCACCCGGTACACCAAAATCAATACCAAAATCAAACCGGCTGGTATTTTGGTTTTTTCGGTAATTTCGATTTTTTTCTGGTTTCGGTAAATTCTGGTTTTTCCTGGTTTCTGGTTTCGATTTTTTCTGATTTCGGTAAACAACACTAAAAGTCCCAAAAAACCAAAAACAAAACCAACCAACTTTTTTATATATTAAAACCAAAACCAAAACCAACTTTTTCTGATTTTGGTAAATTCGGTACGGTAATTTTGGTAAATTCGGTACGGTATGATAATTTCGGTACGGTTTTTTCTGGTTTCGGTAAATTCGGTACGGTATGGTAATTTCGGTACGATTTTTTCTGGTTTCAGTAAATTCGGTACAGTAATTTCGGTAAATCGATTTTTTAAATATTAAAACCAAAACCAACCAACTTTTTTGCGGTAATTTCGATTTCGGTAATACTGATTTCTGGTATTTTAATATATGATATCAAAACCATTTTTTTTCGGACCAAAACGGTACCGTACGGTAAAAATTCGTACAGCTTCCACCCCTAGTTTTATTTGTTTTGGCTTGGCAGATCGTGGCTTTGGCTTTGAGGTTTGGGAAAAGGTAAATGGAAATGGGTTTGCTTTGGGGAATGGGATGGAATGCGAATGGGTCTCGTTTGGATGGTGGTCAGGCGGTAGTTGAAGGTTAACGCTGGGATTTCACGGCCGGAGCAACGAGTCGGAGTTGGAAGGTACCTCCGGCGGGTTAGATCGGCGACGTGGCAGCGGGATAGGCGTGGATTTCACCGGCGGCAGGGGTTTGACGGGTAGCGGCGTCGGAGGTTGGTCTGGTGTATTGACCGGTGTTGATTAGGTGGAGGGACAGCCATGGAGGGGGACGGGTACGGGTTGGCGGCGGGATGGACAGGGGTCACCGTCGGGGGGTGTAGTGACGAGGTCGGGGTGGTTTTCGGGTTGCACCTGCAGGGGCCAGGCTGGCTGCGCCGGCGGGTTTAGCAGGAGGTCGGCGGTGGGTCTCGGTTCCAGTTCGCCGGTGGAGTAGGGAGAGAGGGGCGATGGCTGCTGGTAGGTGTAAGGAGAGAGTGGAGGCGGTGGGTTTTTTTAGTTATGGAGGATAGAGAGAGAAAAGTGTGGTGTAGGGAAGAAGATGGAGGGGGAGTATTGGGTGTGTGAAGTGTATGGAAAATATGGTGAGGATGAGGGTGTAGGATAGATTAGGGGGTAGGATAGTGTGTAGGTGTAAATAGGTGTATGGGAGTAAAGGATAAAATGGTTGTGTGTGTGTTTAATTAGGACACTTAAAAAAGTAACACTAATAAAATAAAATTAATAATATAAAATAAAAACTCAATAAAATCTAATTCTAAAATAAAATAAGACTCAAATAAAATTGAAACAAAAAAGAAATGAAAATAAAAAATAAAAATCTATTAAACTAAAACTAAGATCCTAAAAAGAAAATGTGAAATCAAAATAAACTAAAAATAAATAAATCCTAAAAAAATCTAATTCTAATAAAATAAGATAAAATAAAATAAAAACTAAGACTAAAAACTAATAAAAATCAATATAAAATAAAATTATATTAATAAAAATAAAATAGAAAAATAGAAAATAATATCTAAAAATTCTAAAATAATTCTAAAATAAATTCTAGAAATTCTAAATAAATCTAAAATAAATCCTAAAAATAGAAATGACAAAAACTAAAAATCTAAAAAATGATAAAAAGACACAAACTAAACACACACGGTGTTCGGGATAGGTTTACGCTAGACTTTGGCTCGGGTTTGGTTAGGCTAGGATACGGGACAAGGGTATTTAGCTCCATAAAATGCACAATTGCCTTATTATACGCATTTGAACACCGCAACGTGCATTCGGCCTACAAAATAAACATTTAAGCACATAAGACCCGTATTGCCGAGAATTAGCAACCAAAATACGTCTATTCGGGGTATAAATTGTACAGTTTTTGGTGCTTATCACACCACTCCCAAACAGAGCGTTGCTAGTCCTCGAGCAATAAAATAGAGAGAAAGAGAATGATAAATAACCAAAAGTGTACCACTTTCGCGGGCACTTGCGATTGCACTTAGCATGTGCAACAAGCCTTTAAACCTATAGGTTGCCCTACAGGACGAGTTGTGTCTCGTGAGGGTTTGCAGAGAATATACCCACAAAATTCTTATTTGCAAAATGATTTATTGAAAGGCAGTTAATCTCTTATTAGACATAGAATAGTCGCACAATCCATCACATGAGAAAATGATTTTCAGAAATACAAGCTAGAATGTGTAAAAATATTAGCTAAGTAAATACTCAAGGCACATCCTTCCTAGAACTCAACGTGTGTAGTGTGAATCAGTCAAAACGGGTCGAGAATCATAAGAGTACCTAGATTGCCTTTTCGGAATCAACGCTTCAACTTCAAATCTCACGGATATATCTCTCTCAAACGAACTCTTGAGATATGGGTTAGTGTATCGCTCTTGTGTGTGAGGAGGTGAGTAAATGTAAGCAAGTTCAAACGTCTCACACACACATAAGAAAGAACGAACGATTTGAAAGAAAAGTGATCTCATGAAAGAATGCTAATCACTATAGTGAGAACGTCGAGTTATTCACCACGTCGACTTTCATTTGCCTGAACACCTAGGAGAAATATGGATGTATATGGGTGAGGGGAAAAATGAAATGGGATAGATGGGATATGATAGGATGGATGGATGGTGGATATAATTGATGTGTGAAATGATGAATGTAAAAATGATGGATGAGCGAGAAGAGTGTACTATACTTTAGGCACAAAATGTCTTTATTACATAAAAATTAACTCTCTTTCTTTTCTTTTCTCTCATTTTTCTCTTTTGTTTCGATTTTTCTTTTCTCTATTTATTTTTTTTATTTTTTTGCTCTTTTTCTGTTTTTCTCTCTTTTTTTTTCTTTTTTTTTTCTCTTTTCAAACCAATAATGAAGACATTTACATTTGAAATCACACTCTTTTATTTGAAATGATGGAAGATATATGAAATGAGGTGCGGTATGTATATGGATGGTGAGGGGAATAGATGTGAATATGGAATAATATGGGAATGTAATGGGTGAGTGAATGAAAATATGATATGGGGGGAAAGTGGTAAGTGTATGGATGAAAATCTAGTATTCGGGACAAATTTCAAGACACGCGTTTCTTACAACTCGAAAAAGATGTCATTCTCAGTGATCAAGCCAAATTTTAATAATGGATAATGAGATCATACAACAATTAAATGCGGACCCAAACGAAGTTGAATCAACTTGTGACTCGGAGATTGCGTAAAACACTCTAAAAGTGTGAAAGGCACAAATCTCACGGGCTAAAGTCTCTACTAGTGATCCTTAAGGTTATCTTTAGAATTGTAGTACTCTTCAACTCTAACCGTAGTGACTTGATAAGTGCGCAAATTTTGTTGAGTCTAGGAATTCATAGTGCAAAATGCCTTGATACGTATTACATAAGATATTTATAAAAAATATTCTCTAGCTTGATTCCTAGACTTAGAAAGATGGATGATTGAAAATTTACATCAATGAGTGAGATGAAAGAAACTGCACGAAATATTTAAAAATCAGGTTCAAAAAATTAAAAATTTTCAAAAGAGGTACGATTTTGATAAATTTCCCTACCCCCAAACAAAAAGGAACATCGTCCTCGATGTTAAGTAAAATGATTTTTAAACTTGAGAGCATAAGGTAGGAAATATATTACCAGAATGAACCGCTAATGAAGTGGACATATATAGCCAAGAATAAATCTGAATAAGTAATACGAGAAAAAAAAATGTACAAGTCTATAAGCATGATAAAGCATAGGGTGATGTGAAACACCACCCCCAAACAGGATGAGACTAGTACAAGAAACACGGGCTGCCTCCCGGTAGTGCTAAGTTTAATGTCTTCAGCCAGACCGAACTATTCTCACCCTAAAGATAGGAACTAGGAAAGCACGGAGTGGCAAAAGAATTGGGTGATGAGAATCACCCCCAAAAAAGACTGAAGCGTCAGTCTTGTTGGATATAGACTAAAATGGTCAATGCACCTGTATGGCAAAGTGCATCACATGATGTAAAGCATCGGTGGACCAAGGGCTGGTGGGTATTAGGGTAAGGGTGACGAGGCACCGATCATGGGCTTTATTGAGCCGAAAGGTTAGGGAAACTAGGGCCCTATAAGCATGGTGCTCCAATTGGTGAGGGAGGCAAAATGGTTTGGAAATAGTGATGGGGTGGGGCTTATAAAAATCACACGACCGTTCTATGAATGGGCAATGGTAATGGTCGCGTCGTGACACGCCAGGGAGCTATTAAGAAGAGAAATCAACACCACAAGGAAGTGGTATGCATGGAGGAACAAGCTCGGTGTCACGGAAGTGGAGAGTATCACCACAAACACTCTCGTAGATGGAGGATGGTTTCAGGTGAGGATCTAAATATGTAGATGGAAACTTGAAATGTGCAAAATCAAGATACAAATCAGGTGGTGGGGTAGAAAGGATAATGGGTGGGTCGGGTGGGATAAATGGTGGAGGAATATGATCCCACTCAAGCGTGGGAGACACACACTCATTGGGAGGAGTAAAGGAATACTCACAAGGGAGAGTGGTTTCTAAAGATGGAGTTGTCAACTTCTCCACAAAACTAGCATCGGTGAATGTGGTGGGTGGGTAAGACGAGGCACCAAGATCGGAGATAGAAGAATCATTAGAAATATCAGGCTCAATGGGAGCCATGCAATGGTGGAATATCATCCATATCCGGATAGTTAGGAACTATCACGGATTCTATCTCGGGAAATTGGTGAGCACTCGTAGCCGGAGCTAACCTAGGATAAATTGGTTCCTCGGGAACACAAGGGTGAAGCTCGATGGATATAGACTCGAGCATGTTTTTGGATTCTTTGGGAAAGTGAGTGGGAACCTCAAAGTGGGGTTCATATGGATATGGTAGGATTGGATCAGGCTAACTATTGAAAGGTAAGTCAACACAATTGTCGACTTGGGACCCGAACCATGGAATGGTCTCAACTTCGAGATTCTCGGGGTGGTAGGGTTGGTCACACTCAAATTTCGTGTCACAAGAGGACACATCATCGTCACACTCGGTGGCAACGATGGGTGGGACCATGGGAATATCTAACTCTCGCTCACACTCCAATTCATTTAACCTTTGTTCAAGCCTTTGGAGAGCTTGAGTTTGAATTTGAGTGGCTCGCTCTTGCTCGAGTATGAACTTTTGCAAGAGGCTTTCGAGAGTGGAGGTGGATGAAGGTGTTGGTGGAGTGACGGGTGGTAGCGGTGGGTGAGGTGGACGCAACTCGCTATAATTGTGAGTGTATGGAGAATAATCATACGAAGTGTGTGGGGTGGGACCAAGTGCATCATACACGAAAGGATTGCTCTCGTGATGGGCAAATGGTTGATAATCATGGGGTGCGTAGTGAGGGGACTGATCGTGAGTGGGTGCACAAGGTTGCCATGACGACTGTTGGAACGTGTGAGGATCCACAACATCGGGTTGGGATTTGTATTGCGTGGAAGGGTGATCAGACCTCCATGAATAACTCGGGGACTCACACCGCTCGGGATTAGGTGTATTAGGATAATAGGCCGAGGTGGGTTTCGGAACAGTGTCATATGGATACACATGCTCCATGGTGGATTTGTATGGATATGACATGTAAGGGCACACATGGGACATGTGATCGGCATAATAACAGCGGGTGCACAACAAAGGAGGAAGCACGGTGACACTTGACACCGAGGGTGATGGAATAGGAGGTACATGCATGGATGGGTCAAGAGTACCAACGGTACTCGTGAGAGAGGTGAAATCATGAAGAATATCATAAAGAGACCGCTCGGAATCACTCTCACACGTGTCACGTGTTAATGGAAAATGACCAAAATAGTCCCATAAAGGACGTTCCTCGGCCATGTGGAGAGAAATATATTTTTTTGATTTTTTGGAATTTTTTCAAAAGGAAAGAAAATATTTTTGGGATTTTCTAAAAATAATGGAAAGAAAATATTTTTGGATTTTTTTGTAAAAATAAAGGAAGAAAAATATATTTTTTTGATTTTTTGATTTTGATTTTTTTTTAATAAAAAAAATGAAAGAAAAAATTTTGAATTTTTTTGGAAGAAAAGGTGGGGAAAATATATGGACTCTTGAATTTGGACGGACTAACTAAAACCGACTATCGAAAAATGAATTGGACACACACACAAGTCAAGAAAATTTTCTAACTAGCATATAGCCAATTTTTATCTTTAAATTTAGTGAAAGGGTAGTCAAACTTTAATTAAGTCCGCGGACGATAAAAATCACGGAAATATGAGTGATCGCCTTTTGCAAAAGTGTTCTCCCAGTAGGCTATCTAGTTAATTGATTTTAAATTTAATGATGGCTAGGGTAGCACACAATGATAAGCGAGTGAGTCGGGTGATGAAATCCCTTCTCGTGAGTGACCGGGTGTAGGTCTTAGTAATTTAATTCATCACACCATTCAAAAAATAAACGCGAGAATAAAATCACACAAGAGCACACAATTGAATTGACTCGCTAACAGGAGAGGCGCGAGGGTTTAGAAAATGTACCTCCCGCCGTTTTTAGGCCGTGGGGTGCCGAAAATTTTGAGTCGACTGGGGGGAGATTACGCCTATCTCAGTCGTCACCGGGAGTCCTACCGACCCAAGGTAGAGAGGCTTCTAAATCCTCGCCAATGGACGCCCTCTCTCTACCTTTTCCGGTTTCCCTATCACGCTTGTCTTCTTTTATTACAATTTTACATGAAAAATAAATGGTGTCTCTAAGCACCGCAATACAAGCAAAATAATAAAGTCATAATACAAGCCTTCTAATAAAATGCAAAAATGGTACTAAAATAAAAAAAAAGTACAATACAAGTGAATCACAAAATTGAATCCGCTCCGAGCTTCACAATCCCAAGAACGACAACGGCGCCATTTGATAAAAAGGCTTTTTGCGTGTATTTGTCGTTGCATGAAAAGCCCTTCTAATCAAAAACTTATGTACCTACAAAATATATAAACTCAAGTGTAGAGGTAAGTAAGGATGTCAATCCACTTTCTAGGGGGTAAAGCAAATGGAACAAATTCAATTGTAATTCATATTTTATTTTCTTTTTGTGTTTTTTCGATTTTTCTATTTTTTTTAGCTTTTTCAATATTAAAACAATAGGGTGAGGTGAGGTCTAAACTAAATTAAACTAAATGTGATATGATAATAACAAACTAGAAGGTTACTAAAATGAATAATAAAGTCTAAACTAAAATAAAAGATAAAGTGAGGCAAATAATTGTGAGAACAATCAAGGAATGAGATTACACCACAAATTTTAGTTACTCTAATTAATTAATTTAATTATTTGAATACTCCCAAATTAATATCAAAATTACAAAACAACTCTCGTTGCAAGTGTAATTAGAATAGTAATCTTTTAGAAAGTTAAGTTTAACACCCCACAACTCTAGAAACATAGATTCACACTCCTTTTAATTAAGATCGATCAATTAGAATTTATGTCAATCTTATAAAATATATTTAGAGTTGAAATTCAAGTGATATTACCCCACTTAAGAAACCCCTATCTCTAGTTTGAATCTAAAATGGGTATTATCACTAGAATTTCGATTTTCTCGAAAATCATTTACCCTCTCTCGAGGCGTAAATCTAAGGTGAGGGATCAAAATTAACATTCAAATGGAATTTTCAAGTAATTAAACTAATAAAAATAAAATAACATCAAATAAGGGTTTTACCCCACCCCTTGAAAGGGGATTTAGCCTAACATGGTATCAAACATAATAAACAAATATTCAATAGGCATTAATATAATAAAAGAGTAGAGAAAGAGAACAAATTTTCACAAGTCTCCTTGAAATTGACAATTTGAACTCTATCCTTGAAATTGAAGAATATAACCCTCCAAGTGAGTGATCAAAGTAATATGAAATTAAAATCAACACTCAATTAAATCTCAATCAATATTTATCCTCACAAATATCTAAAAAAAATAATAAAATAAAACTATTTACAAATGGTGTTTTTCTAATTTATTTTCTAAACTAAACTCTCTCTAGAATTTTCTTCCTATCTCTAAGCTCTCCCTTCATTTGATGTCTTCTTCTTCAATTTATAGTAGGCATGGAGCATGGGGGTATTTTTGGGAATTCGCTTGGGTATGCATGAGAATGGTGAGGGGAGCATGGGGTGTGAGGTCATTTGGGTGAGAATAAAAATCTGATTTGTGTGCACATGGGGTGGTTTGGGAAAAAAGGGGATAAGGGTTAGTTGGGGGGTATTTAGGTAAAAGGGTAAAAGGAATTAAATGGTTTAAGTGGCACCTGGGTATTTGGCTTATGTTTTATTTGCTTTAGCTTGGCAGATCGTGGCTTTGGCTTTGAGGTTTGGGAAATGGTGAATGGAAATGGGTTTGCTTTGGGGAATGGGATGGAATGCGAATGGGTATCGTTTGGATGGTGGTCAGGCGGTAGTTGAAGGTTAACGCCGGGATTTCGCCGCCGGAGCAACGAGTCGGAGTTGGAAGGTACCTCCGGTGACGTGGCAGCGGGATAGGCGTGGATTTCACCGGTGGCAGGGGGTTAACGAGTAGCGGCGTTGGAGGTTGGTCTGGTGTATTGGCCGGTGTTGATTAGGTGGGGGGCCAGCCGTGGAGGGGGACGGGTATGGGTTGGCAGCGGGATGGACAGGGGTCATCGCCGAAGGGTGTAGTGACGAGGTCGGGGTGGTTTTCGGGTTGCACCTGAAGGGGCCAGGCCGAGCTTAAGGATAACTGACCCCATGAGCCATGCAGACCTCGGCTGATGCCCAATCATGGTGATGCTTGCAATGTCGGATGTGGCCGACCTAGTGAAGGACGACATCGCTGACGGGTATTCCTGATCTATTGTTACCTCGGTCGTCATATATGCCGAGGTTAATGTCTCTGATCTGGCAGGTGCACTTTGGTCATATCAATCATGATAAATTTAAATAATCTAGGGGAAGATTATATATTTCTGTGTCGGTATAATTATTTAGTTGATGAATAATTATTTCTGTGTATGAAAAAAAAATCGTAGCCTAGAAGATGAGAACTGTTTGAAGAATTTTTGTGGGAGAGAACTTTGTAAAAAAATGGAGGCTACAACCTCTTTTATGGGGAAACAAAAAGAGACATTGGTAAACAAACGTGGAGAGTAATCTGGAAAAATGTGGGCAAGTGGAAGACTTTTTCAACAGTTAAGAAAGACACATTTTTTTTTTAATTTTTTTCGGAATTAAAAAAACTTTAAAATATAATTTTTAAGGTCCAATAAACGTCAATTTATTTTTCCAAAAAATTAATTCTTATTGAGCCCAAGCCCAAGACCCAGGACCCGGACACGGACACGGACACGGGCCGGGCCGATCGGACGGCGGCGGTGGCGCGCGCGTGTGTGACTTGGCCCAATAAGCTCCCACTCATACAGACAAAATATTGAATGCCCAAAGTTCATACCCTTTAGAATCATAAAAAGGGTATATTAACACAACCCATTTTCTCCAACCCACCGATGTGGGACAAGTGCTTAAAATCACTCTTCAATATTTTTCATTCTAATAACTGTTAGACAGCTGTGTTCCAATAATAACGCCGCCGAAAATTGGCATCAACTATATGAAGTGTTCCACATATCAGTGACTTCACCACACCACCCTTCGTGGTCGCTGATCACTGTGCTAGATCATCATCACTGGTCGATGGCCAAATGCAAGGCACGAGTCTAGTTGGGGCTTGATGGGTTTTTAACCCCTTTGGCTTTGTCAAAATTAACACTTGCTATTATAGAACCATACCCCCACCCCCCAATTTTATTTTACTTCATAGCTTCATGTTGAAATAAAATTTTGAGCCCAACTTATAATTGAGTATTTTCTTAGAGTTCAAATAATTTTGCAAAAAATTTGGATCAAACCCTATTTCTTACATCTGGGACATATTTGACAAATTTGCATTATTTGGCCCTCTTTCTGAAAAATATGAGGATTCTCATTATACCATGATCTTTATTTAATGCACCATGATATTCGTTTGTCCATTAAATATGCTCGTGATTTTGATTATCACGGATTAGATTAAAAAATGATCTGAGTTGACACTTTTTATTCGACTTTATAATTATTTTGTTCACATAAATGGTGGGGAGCACTTCGAGAGTACTCATGTCATTTATTCGATCACTTAATTTTGAATATTGTCATCTAGCTACAAGTATTTAATCTCGACAAAGGAAGATTATTTGTTATAACTGATGGGTGGTTGGTGTGATATTTTTACAAGTATTTAGCCCAACCTTAAGGGATGCTCGGGCATGGTCATCTTAGTGAAATTTTATAATAAAAATTATGGGATCATTCATTACATTCATTCGATACTATGAATTTTCCTCAACAAATGGTCGAGCGGGTTCATATTATATATTCTTTGGTCGAATAAATTGATCTCGTGATAATTTCAATTCGATTTAGCCTCAACATATGGTTGGGTAACTTATTAACTTCCACATATATAAGATTCAGTCCGACGAATTCTCGACCATAACATTAAGCTCTTGGAAATCTTATTAATGATTCGACAGATGCTCGACAACGGATCGCTCACTATATCTACTCGGTACCGTACAACTTTGCCTCGACGGACTAGCAATGCACCATTTATCTTATTAATGCGCTGACGGATGGTCGAGCAAGCTACAACATTTTAGACCCAACAAATGGTTGGGCAAGATTATTTGTTATAAGCGACGGATGCTCGGGCATTGATAGTTTTTCAACTTCAATATCGATTATTTGAATCCATGATTCTTAACCTGAAGGATGGTCAGGCATATTCAAGATTTATCTCGGTAGATGATTAGTAAAATATTTATTACATTTAGTCTGGGAGATATCTACCACACAAGTCGAATTTCATCCCTAACGGACGGTTGGTCAGGATAATTCTTATATTCGGTCCCGGCAAGTGGTCTGCAGAATCGATTAATAGTCCACGTTACATTTGTTATCGTTATTTAGCCCTAATAAATGGTTTGGAAATCTATTTTTCCCTAACAATGCAGGACCATTCGTAATATCTACTCGATCCTTTAAAAAAATTTCCTCGACGAATGCTCGAGCATTATTTATTTTCTTTGAAACGCCCCAACGGATGGTCTACACTTTCATTATTTTTATGGATTTCTTACCAGCTTCGATGGATAGTCGATGCTATTTATATTATGTGCTCATCACAATTTAGCCCTGATGGACCGTTGGGCATTATCATTATTATTTTATTCAACCTCGGCTAATGACTGCATGTTCATTCATTTGTCAGCATTAGATTCACTATTGCGATTTAATTCAGATGCTCGGATTTGCTTATTATTTGATCCTTTCATTTCAGTTGCTCTATACTATATTATAACAAAGTTCCGATGGATGGCCGGGCATCATCATTATCTAATCTTCTTATCTTAGCCCCGATGGATGGTCAAGCACGATAATCATTGGGTCATGTTATTTCAGTACCCGATAAATGGTCAACACTACTCGTAATGACGTCTCGACAGATGGTCGGGCATTATTATAGTTCAGTACTCTATTCACAACCCCGTCTAGGGGATCCGTAGCAATGTTGACTTGTGAACGAATCCACAGCAACATTAGTTAAGTAAGAAAGCAAATTAGACATCAAGATGAAAAACCATAAGATTGGTTTCCCAGTGAAGAGGGGTTTAAAAAGTCATGACTAATAACAGACACTCTAGCAAGCCTCCTCTCACGAGTGCTTCACAGGCCTATAGTCGTCCTCTCCAATTGGACAATATAAAATTCCTAATGCAAGGTTAATGCCCTAGACTAGGTGCACGCGCGAGTAAGTCTTGGCGCACTAGTGTTTCATAAGCCCGTGGTCAGCCTCTCTAATTGGACCATGCAAAAATCCTAATACAGGGGTAATAACCTAGACTAAGTGTGCACCTAAGCAAGCCTCGGTGCACGAGTGCTTAACAGGCCCATGTCTGGCCTCTCCAATTGGAGTATGCAAAATCCTAAAACAAGGGTAATACCCTAGACTAGGTTCATGCGCAAACGAGCCTCAGCACATGAGTGCTTAACAGGACTGTGGTCGGCCTCTCCAATTAGACCATGTGAAAATCCTTATACACGGTGATACCATAGACTAGGTACGCACATGTGTGTTTCACAAACCTTCGGTCGGTCTGTCCAATTAGACTATGCGATAAAATAAAATAATGAACTACGATCGACCTGATCCCATGAGGGTATATAGGCATCTCGACATGCTCAAGTCTGATTCCCATATCAATTGAACGTATCTAAACTCAATAAAAGCATTCCTCCAAGTCCTTACAAAGGCAAGAAGATCAAACAATGAAGAATTAAATGGGATGAAAATTCAAAGAACGTCAGTCTAGTTTACATCGACAACTAAACACGTTTGAAGAGATTACGAACCAGCTCCCAACTTATCTCAAAGTCAACTTAGCTGAACTGCGACTTGTGGGGATATTGTGGGGGAAAATATACCTACATAAATAGCATTACAAGTGGCAAGCACACCGGTCAATATGGCAAGCAGCATACGCTCTAACAAGATAAGGACGACTAGAGTCCTAAGTAGAAGACCAAGGATCACTATTTTATTTACATCAAACTCTAAAAGGATAGAACTTATCCAATTGTAACCCCTAAGTCTATATAAAGGGGGGCTCAAAGGCTAGAGAAACACTGTCATGTAAATTATCTCATTATTATAATGAATTACTATGAAAGCCCCGTGGACGTAGGCCACCGATGGTCGAACCACGTAAATCTTTGTCTCTTTCTAATTTATTTTTATACTTGCATCGTGATGGTTTGGTACCCCCTACGGGTGATTTTTTTTACTGTCACAGTCTTCATAAGGGTTTATCCCAACACCGTCATCATCACTAGAACCTCCACCACAAGATTCATTATCTTTCATATCATAATCCTCATTGTCTTCCACCACATGAACTACATAAGCATCGTCTATTAGATCATCTAACATATATGCTCTACGACATCCACTTGTCTTTCCATAACTATCCTACTTAATAATTATAAGGAAGGTTGTTCTGGGGATAAAGGGACAGTGTATTTCCCCCTAAAAAATCCATAATCGATAATCATCTTGCATGACCAATTTATGAAGATGTGATTCAACTGTTTTTTACTTAAAGACTTTATTATTTAGACAATATGCGTAAGGAAGAGAGAAATATTCATGATTGAGACACCTCTTTGCAAATTTTACAAACTCATCAGCATCTCTATAGTACACATCCCAGAGTCTATTTTTCTCACCCATCGACTCTTTGTATAGAGGATACCCCATAACAGCTTATAGGAATCGTTTCCTATCATGTTTGAAAATATGGGGTGAGAATTAACAACCTATGCCGCATATCTTAGTAATGACTTAAGCGCAATCTAATTAACCACATATCATGTTTAAATTATAATCTAATTACACTCTATAACCTAATAGCATCGCATTTCAAAGCCTATGTACATTTTAATAACATTAGAAATTATAGGTTAACGTTCATTGTGGTTTTTACCATTTTCACCCAAAATCCTTCTCATTTTAAATAAATCCACAAATGATGTTTTAAGCAAAATGAATACATTTACAGCAAACAAACACATTATACATAAGACCAAAAAAATATCAAATTCAAATATTCACATCGTAATAAAGAATGGTTTGAATGTTCGAACCTAGGTTTTGCACAAATTGTATATAACAATACATGTAAGAATAGCTCTTTACAACAAACAAACACATTATGTTCAAGCCCATGCAAATATCAAATTAAAATATTCACATGGTAATAAAGAGTGGTTTGAATGTTCAAACCTAGGTTTTGCACAAATTATTTCTATCAATATCAAAGTCATACATGTAATTACAAATATTTTACAATAAACAACAGGAACTACAAATACATAGATAGGAGTGGTAGATGAATGGATACAGAGTAGATACCATGATATCCATGATCCATTTATTAATGAATTATTCGTATTCGTATTCATATACACCCGGATAGTAGAAACAACTATCCATATCCATATTCTCTCGGATTCCCCGAATTCGAATAATATCCCTATCATTTTACATTGTTTATCCATTGCAACTAACGCTAATTTTAAAATTATCTAAAATTAATATTGAACCAAAATTAGACAGCCAAAGTCCAAGAGAATTTTTCCATAACTAGAAAAAAGTGACAATATAAACTCTTATGTCTACATGTGTGGGGTTGTGGTTGTATGCGAATAACATTTTTCTATAACTAACTAAAAAGGCGACAATACGAGGGTTTCTAGGTTTGGGGTTTGTTCAGCTGCCGCGGAGGTGGGTTTTTTACCTTATATTTTCCTTTTTTTATTTTCTTGGTTTTAAACCATTTTTAAAAAGGGTTCTTTTATTTCTTTTTTTTTTTAGACATTCATTATCTTTAGATTTTTTCAAAAGGCATTATTTCTTCACTTTAACGAGTGGATAATATTTTTATATTATATATTTTAAATATAATAAATATTATATAAAACTAATGCTAATAATAAATTAGTATTACATACAATACGGATACGGATATTCGTAACAACGAATATCCAAAAATATGGATACTCGGCTTCAGATATGTATTATCCGTATCGGATATATATACTACCCATATCCATTTTTATGGATATTTTAATACATTATCCACATCCTCTCTTTTGGATTTTTTTGGATAAATATTCACAAAATTCAGACTCGATACCGGACGAATTCAAATTTTTGAATATTTGTTTACACCCCTATATATACATACTTATGTGTGTGTAAATCATCGCTTTCGAGTGAAAGAAAATGGTAGATTTTTTACCTAGCGGAGAGAGGGAGCCAGGTTGATGAGAGAGAGGAGGGAAAATAAAACGTTTTGGATGGAAATTTGGATTTTAGTGTCCTTTCTCCCAACATATTTATCACGGTCGTTGATCGTGACAAGGCTCGTGATGAACAATTATTTCGATCTTATCATGGTCAAGAACCGTGATAATGTGCACAGGTTTGTTTGTCACTGTCCTTTACCGTGATAGCATCTAGCCGAAAAAGGGTGTCATTTTGGCTGTTTTGGTGTAGTGTAATAAAAGATATTTTACTGTTTCTAATTGTAACCTCTCGGTCATCGATTGAAAATATATCAAATGAGGGCGTGAATATAAGCAGTGTTTTCTAACATGAATGAGAATATGAAAAATAAATAACAAATTTTTGAACGTACGACAACATATAAATACTAGGAGTAAAGGCTCTAATTAATACTAAAATTAATATGAGTTTGTTAACTAAATAATATTTTCCAATTAATTGATCAAACATAATAAGTCCAATTTTAATTCATTTTAAATAAACCAATCCTAAAATTACTATGTGTCAACAAATGTGCAAGTTCTTCCACTAATTTGTGTTCACTCAAACAACAACCACTTAAGGAAGGAGTGAACACGACCAGAACAATTAGCCAAAAAGATATATGTACTAATATTCATCCGCACAATATTAACATCAACTAATTAATATTTTTTTAATTAAATAATGAAATAGAACAAGTAATTTTAGTTCATTTTAAATAAATTAATCTTAAAATTACTATGTTTCTACCAATGTGCAAGCCCTTCCACCAATTTGTGTTCACCCAAATAGAAATTACTTAAAGAAGAAGTGAACACGACCACAACAATTAGCCAAAAAGATAAATGCATTAATATTCACCCGCAAAATATCAACATCAACTAATTAATCTTTTTCAATTAATCAACCATACACAAAAAGTCCAATTTTATTTCATTTTAATTAATTAATCCTAAAATTACTACGTGTCCACCAATGTACAAGCCCTTCCACCAATTTGTGTTCACCTAAATAACAACCACTTAAGGAAGGGGTGAACACGACCACGATAGTCAACTAAGAATTTTTAACTATATATAAGGCTATTTTATATAAAACAAAAGATAAGTAATATTACTTGAATAAAGAAAGCAACTAGAATCAGTTGAGTTTCATTAATTGTTCTCCAATTGCACATGCACATGGAATGAGAAGAAAACATATTAACATATTATTCAATCACATGATGTAAAATTAGGGTTAAGTAATATTTTCTAATTTACTAATCAACAACCAATGCATTCACTAATCATAATCCCACCAATCCATATCCAAACTAATTTAACAATCCCATCAAGTGTACAAGTTCCTAACTTTTTTATCCCTAATTGGGGTTATATTTACATTACTAATCAACAACCAATTTACCTACCTCATTTATTATTCTAATGGGATAATTAAGACTTTCATGAAAACAAAATGAACAACTTGGACCTAATAACATACATTTATTAAAAATATAATTCATTTTAATAGAATAACTATATATATACAGTTCTGCTCTTGTGCGAACTAGTCCGCATTTTAAAAATGCAGACCGTACATGTGTCACTTGGCGGTGAGCCCAGAAGAGAGAGAGAGAGAGTGTGTGCCTATAATTTAGGCGATAATTTTCAGGCGCACCGTTAGGTGACACATGTCCAGTTCGCATTCTTAAAATGCAGACTGGTCCGCACAAGAGCATTATATATATATATATATATATATATATATCTATATCTATATCTATATATATATATATATCTATATCTATATATATATATATATATATATAGCTTTACACATGATTTACACATGGGGTAAATTAAAAAAATAACCCGGGGTAATAAAAACAGTTTAAATATTATTTAAATGGGGATAATAAAATGAAAGTAGGATAGACAATTTACATACATGATTTACACCTTCAGTCCCAAATAAGAATGATAATTTATCTAAATTCATCAATATAAAACCCTAATTGCAACACAAATTTTAACGATACAAAATCGTAATTACAACACAAAGTTTAGCAATACAAATTCAGTCCCAAATAAGAATGATAATTTTCATAAATTTCACAATACAAAACCCTAATTTCAACTCGAATTTTATCAATACAAAATCCTAATTCCAACACAAATTTTAGCAATACAAAACCCAAATGAGAATGACAATTTACATAGATTCAAAACCCTAATTCCAACAACCCTCAACCTTTTTCCCTAACACATACACATACACATACACATACACACACATACATATGCATATACATACATAAATAAATACAAAAGCTTATACATATAAAAACATATATATATACACACACACACACAAGTAGAGAGAGAGAGATTGATTGACTTTGCAGTGGTGGGGGTTTCTGAGAGAGTAAGAGAGAATTTCGATGGTGGTGGTGCACTATTTCGGTGGTGGTGGTGTTTTCTGAGAGAGTGATTGAGAGAGTCAGTTGGTTTTGTCTGGGAAAAGAGAGTTTGCATGAAGAGATATAGTAAGGCCAAGTGAAATGAAAATAAAATCCTAACAAGTTCAATATACTCGAAATTAGGTCACAATTCAGGCCCGTGACTTGGTCCATAGCCGATTTGGATTAATTTAGTGGGTTACGATTATTATTCTTGGTCACGGTTCCGAACCCTGACCCAAATAAATCACCCAAAATGGGTGATGGTTTCGAACCGTAACCCACTTCATGTGATCATTTTGAAATTAAATGTTCTCATGTTATTGGATCATGATTAACAATCGTGACCATATTACAAAAACAAACTTATCTTGGCCTCATGATGTTGGTCACAGTTCTTAACCGTGACCCAATACGTGATAATTTTGGCACTAATTTTCCTGCCATTAGGGTCACATTTTTCATGACCAACCCATGACCAATTGATGGTTTAGGTTACTCCTAGATGGAGTCACAGACTGGCTCATGGTTTGGAGGGATGGACATGGATTTGGACCTTGACTAATTCTAATTTTTGGTGTAGTGGTAATAGTCATTTTTAACAAAGATTATTTAGGATAAAAGATGTAGTGATGTAATACAAAGGTTATGGTAAGTTAGGAATTAAGAGTGAATCTTATGTTAGGATAAATGAGAAAATTCTTAAGGTTATGTAACGTGCCGAGATTGTTTGGGAGTTGTAGAGTGAGCTATGAGATTTATGTGAGTAACGTCTATTCCCATTAGTGGAATTAAAGTAGAGGATATATAAGATTAGGTAAAATTATTTGTCCACCATCGATAACTACCTAATCTAGACAAGGGTGTATCGGGGCATTCCTTATTTGATTTTATTTATGAGATGTCCCACACACATAGTCTAAAGAATGTAAAATTTGGGAGTCTAGGAAGAGTCGGTCTTATAGGTATTTTTAGGCATTAGGTTGTAAGTATTGGGTAGGTAAGTGTTTGAATATGTGGGTTGTGAGTAAATTATACTTGTGGATATTAGGATGTTAGAGGAAACTTAAGGAATTAATGTGTAATGAACGAGATAAGAAATAATGAGGATTTATTATACGTCTTTGTATAATAAGTGATTGATCATTAGACTTGGGTGTTTTGGGCTGTAGAAGGATACATTTAGTAATTATGCATTCTCATTGACTTCCCAATCCAGATAGAAGTGTATCGGGGGTTCCTTGTTTGGATTTCATATATGAGACATCCCTTCCATAGAGTCTAGAGAAGGATAGGAGGTGGGAGCTTATGAAACGTATATTGTGTAGTGATTCTTATATAGGTGTCTAGGAGATATATGATTATTATAGATTCTCGAAGACCACTAAATCTAGACAAAAGTGTATTCAAGGGTTCCTTATTTGGATTTTATTTATGACACATCCCACGCATTGTGTGTAGACCAGGTTCGGAGTTGAGAGTTTAGGATATTTCGATTTTTATAGAAATTGACAATTTGAGCATCTCTATAGGTACTGGGTGTAGGTTGAATGGTTGTAGAGTATCATATGTGCATGACATATACTAGATGACTACTTTGATGGATATCAATTTTTGTGCATTATTATTAGTTCGAGTCTAGTGTCGTATATTTATATAGATAAGGTATGTGCATGACCTAGACTATCTGCCAATAATAATGCTATAATTTGCCTAGACTACGTCACGAGTATGTGTATGGTTATGAGTGAGACCGACTAACTATGTTAATGTATATTATGAACTTGGTATGGACGTGGCTGTTGATATTCAAAATATGGTACTTGTGGTGCACTACATGATGTGTAGGGTCGTAAGGGAGGTCGATATATTTCATTTGTAATAATAATATATTTATGTGGGGTATAATACGTTATGTTGAGGGTTGTGAGAAAGATCAGTTAATTATAAAAAAGTTATCAAGATAAAAATGATATTAATGAGATAATAAAACATTAATTTTTTAGAGTATGTTTAAATGTGTTAAATGAAAGACTGATGAAAAGATGTTGATAACGAAATATCAAAGTGGATAAAAGACTTTAATGGCATTATGAGTTGAAGATAACGTAATTATTGGTATTGGGTGATAAATCAACAGTTATTAACACCTAATTTTTTAAAAAGGGAATGTTATACTCTTATTATTATATAAAATATAAATATCTCATGTTCATTATTTGGATAGTTGATGTTATCCGGTGAATATTGATAAAAATTATATGTTTAAATATTACTGTTATCCTCTTGTATTTTCTTATTTAGTAATTTGGTTGGGTTAATGATACGCCATTTTGGATCACGTAGCTGGTATTCTTGTCATAGGTTCTAACCCATCGCTATTGACTAACATTTTAGGATAGGTTGTTTTTAGCTGCATAGTTGGAGTAATAGGAGTATGAAAGAATTTTCATGTATACAGGAACTACGCATATTAAAAAATTATTACCAAAATTAAGGTAAGGTTTGATTTAATCCAATTCGGGAAAAAGTTAATCCTAACATTTAAGTGAAAAAATAGTGATTTACAAGTTGATTTAAGTTCAAAATATATGTTCATGAAGCATATAATAAAAATCAAAATGCAAAATAGTAAATCATGCACTTGAGACGAGGAATTATAAGAGGAAAAAACCTTTACGTAAAAAATCTTGGGTCAAACTGACACCTTCCACTATATAGGAAAAGATATAAAAAATGGAGAAATGACATACAAACTTGAACCTCTCCTAGAACCAATAATGCACAACCTCCAAAAGACGCATTTTCCACCTTCTAACTGGAAGAGAAAGGATGGATTTCTCTTCAACCACTCTCCACATCGCAGGTGTTAAGTTTCATTGATAATGTCGTGTTTGCACCAAATCTTCAAATATTCTTTAAAGTTGAAGAAAACTTTTTGTGTTCCAAAAGGAACAAGTGAAAAGCCACTATTTTTAGATCTAAATTCCTAGAATGTGAGGGTCCTAAAGGTTGAGGGAAGTTTCAAAAGGTGTTTGTCTAATCAAAATACACTCACAAAGTATCTCTGAGATATAAAAAATATTTAAAGTTTATCAAGAAATTTTAGAAAATATTTTCTTCAACTCTTGAGATAAGTGATCAAACTTTAAATACAGTATCGTTAGTAATATAACATAAGTGTTAATAATTCTTTTTCAATATTTTAAAATTGAAAATAAAAAACAAAAAGAAAATTTTCCAACCGAACTAAGGAAACTTTCCCCAACTCCACACACCCAAATGAAAATACCCATAACCTTGCTTTCATCTCATAAATATCAGCCTCTTTTCTTACCTTTTTGCTCACCTAGGGTTTGTTTGAATCACGGCCTCTTATCATACCTCAAATTCTATCGATGTCTCAAACACCACATAGGCAAACATCCTCTCTAATTCGGAGCTAACCTAGGGTTGGCTTCCCAGAGTCACCTAGGGTTTCATAATTTGGGAATTTTGAGGTAAGACTCCTCTCTAAGTCGATGTTCAATATTATTCAATAATTAGGAATTATGACCATTTCTTTAGTGTCATTGCTAGACTTTGGGTTCCCCTCACAAGGTTAGGTATGGAGAGATTTTTATCGGTCATTAGACTTGTAAGTAACAACTCACATGTTTTGTATCGAGTAATGTTCACATCATGTCTAGTATAAGTCACCTCTGACCCAATCCATTTTATCCATTTCATCAAATGCCTTCACACTAATATAATTTCACTATTAAATGTGTTATGTCTATTGAGATGCATAACCATCAATCCAAAAACCTATAACTATGACCCCATGCTTTATTAACTAAGAACACCACTCATATGTTGTCTATATATTAGCAAAACCAAGTACAAAGTCACTATTATGTGTCTTGTATGATTAAATTTCATGCATATAGGTGTTCGAACAATGTATATCATGTTTTTAACGTAAAATTAAATTGTTATTAGGTAAAGGGTGAAGCAAACATATCACACACCTGCTCACGGTACTATCGGGCTCCGGAACTAATTTTTGGTGCCACAAAATATACAAATTCAATTGATATATGTTCATTTGGTTGCCTTCTTCACTATTGAATTAAAAATTGTTATTGTTTAAATATCCATTTCAGAAAAATAAAATATGTTTTTGAGGTCTACAGTGGTGTATTACAACATCAAATGATTTCGCATGGTGAGTGTACTGTGTAGTTATTGTATTTGGGGAGCTTGATGGCTTAATATATGCCTTGGGTAGTGTTCGATTCTCATTGGAAAAGTTGTGAAGTCCATTTTAGTTTGCTATATGCATTAATGGATAAAACTAAACTCATATCTTAATTTTCATATTGTGAGGGATTACTGAAGCATTGGACTCCCTTTACTTTGGCTTTACTCCGTGACCCATTAACTGAGTTATAGGCTTTAAATATAGATAAAATTGTGTGTTACCTATGTTTGAAAATGAGAATGACCTATGATATAAAAGAAAATCAGAACCTTTGCTTTCGCTACAAAGATTTTCTTTGCCATAAATATAAAAGTGTTTTTTTAGGCCTTCCATCGTACCCTAAGAGTACCACTAGAATCAGAATGTAATGCACCAGTCCAATAAAGCGACTCTTATATGTTTAAATGATACCATGTGAGTGTATGACAACAGTTTCTCTTAAATTGTGCCCAAACAGTTTAAACTAGTACCAATGCTACAAAATGAATGATATTAAAATAAATGATATACTAAAGGAAATGCATATGCATAAGACCTTTTCCAATTTGCTGATGGCACTTGCCCATGTACTCCAACAACCATTCTCCATAATGAACATTCTACACATAATCCTGAGGCAACCCTATTACAGTATTAGGACCAACTCATCCTCGGTCTACTTATCTCTTCCCTCTCCGAGGACGTGTTGCCCATTATTAGTGCCGAAACATAATGAAGCGATGATCATTATTGATTCCACTCTACCTGCCCCATCCAGCACAAAAGTGCTCAAAATCCATTTTACTCTGTAAAATCTATCCCAAATAGATAACAACGTCTCTCACACTCTTAGTACTTCACATCCTAACTCCAGATTTGTTCATTTTTACAGGAACTGGATAAATCTTTCAAAATCATTTAGTCACCAGGTAATAGTTCTCCTCTACTTTTGTGTATGCCAATTTTCTATAAGGTACTATCACTAAACAAATCAAGTTTTTTATATTTTCCTTATTCATAAATAACTAGTGTATTTTAAGTATTTATACGCGTGATCCCAATTGGTTCATAAGGCTTCATTGAGTAATTTTGGGTGAATGTAGTAAGGTTATCCAAGTTTATCCCAACCAAACAACGATTTGTTATTGGAGCCTATGATAAGTTTATTCGTGTATATAATTACAATGTAGTGGAGAAGATAATGGAATTTGAGGCATACGTAGACTTTATCAGGTATGTGGTTGTGCATCCCACCCTTCTATATATATTGTCATCATGTGATAACAAACTAATAAACCTTTGGGACTGGGAAAAGGATTTGATGTGTAATCAGATCTTCGAATGGCATAGCCATTTTGTCATGCAAGCAACATTTAATTCAAATGACAGCAACATATTTGCAAGTGCATCACTTGATTGTGAGATAAAGGTATGATTATAGGCTCAAGTTTTGTTGACTAATAAATTATTGTTCAGATCAAAATATAGAACTATATTACCTTAAATTGTTTATATATACAACATTAGATCTCTAAGGTAGGGCAAAGCAAAGCCCAATACAAAATCCTTGTGTGGAACAAGTCTTATATCACTCCTAATCATGACTGAAATTAATGGGTATAATAAAATATGTACGCCTCCATACCTAAGACATGTTCAAAATGTGAAGACAAAATACGGAACTGTACACATCACTATGATATAGATCTTCTAACTTGGCCACTACATCTTCAAGAAATCACATCATTGGCTTCAAAAGTCAACAAATCAAGTCATAACGTATAACTCAAAGAGTTTTGTCCAAACACGGAATAAAGCTAAAATACATACAAGTTGACTCTGTTGGAAATTTTTCCTTACAAATCTCCCCCTTTGGCTATTCTGGGACAAAACCAAAAAACAAAAACTCTTATGGGTTGTTAAGCTCTTTTAAGGCTCAGTCTTCAACCCGAAAAGGAAAAGGTACACATCGACTGACACATAAACTTGAGTAACTTTTCTTGCTTGAAAACATTACCACATGTTATAAACTCGCACACTTAAACACATCTTCCAATGGAAATATAATATATCAATATAAATCTTCAACAGAATAAAACTCTCCTTATGTCTAACGATCCCCACCTATGTAAGACGCCTCACTCTAAGATAAAGATCAACTCTTAATGCTATAGATAAATATATGATTTCTATGCCTTTTTATTAATGAATACAAAAAAAAAAGAATGCATAATAAATCAGTTCTCCCCTATAAATCATATCTCCCCTAAAAAGTGAGAACATGTGATATCAATTCGAAATATAGAGGAAATAATAATATCATGCAATGGTGTAAAGTGAAACAAACACAACATGAAAACATAAGCACTAATAATCCAAACAATGAATACCAGTATTGATAAAAAAAAATGAAACCAACTTGAATACCAACATGGTTGTTTGAAAGGTAACTCAGGAGTCAAAGGAGGCGGTGCTTTGGTGAGAAATCACAAGGTCCAATTTATTAGGGGTTTTGTTGTTTTCTTAGGTACAGTTACTAACATAGTAGATGAAGCTCTTACGATTTTACACAGTTTACAAATTTTTGGGGATCTTCTTATTTACGACTTGATTATAGAATCGGATTCCAATTTTTTGGTGGATATCCTTAATAATAGAATGCTTGTATTTGATCCATCAAAATCACTGTTAACCAAATTTAGAAAATCATCCTTGACAAACCCGTGTCTTTCTCCCATATTTACAAAGAAGGTAGTCGTTGTTCTGACTTACTCGCTAACCATGGTTACGCCTCCAGAAGGTTGATTGTCTCAGACTTTATTGCATATTTCCCTAAAATGGGTAACGGTGAGTGCATAATGGACCTCTGTGGTATGCCTAACCTTAGATTTTCCAAAAAATGATCTGTTGTTTCTATTTTTATTTGTAATGGGGTTATTTATATAACCCCAATTTTATTTCTTTCTCATTATCACTTTATCGGTCTTGACTATCGATTGTATTTTGATTGAGTTTACGTCCTCGTGTGAGGTTGTACTTGCCACATTGGAAAGGCTATTTCTCCTTATCTTTTGTTATAATATTTATGGGGGTCCTACCACTCTTAATTAAAAAAATGTAACCAATTTACTTACCATGTTATGTTCCACCCCCACATAAGATGTACGCCCAGAGTAGTGCACGCCACTTTCTTTGCCCTATTAGTCCTCGCCAACTCTGGGGTAGCCAAGTGGACATTAAATTCCTCAAATTCTATATTCTCCTTATTCGAGACTTCGTCTCTCCTTTTCAGCATGGACTCTTGGTCCTTCCTAAGATAATGGTTGCATATATTCTTCTTCCACATCTTCCAGTGATCCCATATATTGACCAAGACATTGTCCTGCTGTCCGGGGGCCAAGTCAAATTGTTTATGTCTAACAAACATATACTATAAGAAAGTTAGTGAATTAACATTCAACATACATATAATAAAATCTGAAATGAAAGTCATATATATAATATAAATATTGATAATTTAATACTTCTAGCTTCACCTAAATGACTATCTTTAGCTCATCGGACATGTTCTTCCAATTCTCATACTTGGTTTCAACTATGGATTTCATTACTTCCAACGACCTCATCATAAAATTTGTCTTATTTTGAATAACACATTTGGCCTTGATAAAAGTAATGGGTTTTCGATTTGAAGAACCCTAGACACCTCTCTTTAACCTAGGGTACGATGGCCACCTGCACCGGATGTAGACATATTCTGCAAAAAATATAATTTAGTAGCATAATGTATGACATAAAGCAAACACAAATACTCAATCGCGATAAAAGAATTTAAATAACGCAAAACCAATCCCAATTCATTCGGGATGTTTCTACAAATTAGTTTAGTCCTATATGCCGTGGTCGTGCCTCTTTTCATGCAGTTTTATTATTAAATTAATTTTTCACCCCATAACTCCTATTTTAAAGATTAAGGTTTAGATTTTGAAAATTTCTACACAGTTCTCAGCCCGTGAGTCACGCAACTTCACCGGCTATTTCTACAAGTTAGTTTAGTCCCGTGTGACATGATCGTGATAATTCTCAAGTAGTTTGGTTGTTAAATTACGTTTTCACCCATTAAACATTAGAATTTTCATTATTTTAATATAACAACCCACATTTGATTTAACAAACTATAAATTAGAGTTTGGAATCCACATTACTTTTTATAAACTACATAGTTTAAAGTACAAATTGGAATCATCACCGTTCGCCCAACTAAAATTACAAAACTGTATCCATATTATATTTTACAACCTAAATAAATCTATTCATCTAAAGAATCTAGAAATTCCTTTGAGTTCAGATTGTCATCCAAACTGGATTGATAGTTATCTATGCTACTAATTAGACAAGTCATCTACGCTACTAATGAGACGCTTTGGCACATGTAAGATGAGTGACCACGGTTCGTTGTTGATATACTCTCAGTAAAACACTTTCTTGAGATTTTAAAATGCACAAAAAATGATTCATCATTCATATGCTCCTTTCTCTTCATCTTGGACTAGTCACCATTATCATATTGGTAATCAAATCGACTTTACAAGCATTTTTGTCCTCAACTCTTAACCAATCAGACTAAAACACAACCTCTTTGAAATATATACAGTCTAATTTAAAAATATTTTGAATTACACCATAGTAAGTCATTTATTCTTCAATGAGATTTTTACCTTTGGACCTCGCCCTGAAATACAAAAGAGCCGTATATGAAATGTTGTTGTTTTGTAACAAAGTATTTTTCTCATTCAACCTTGACAAGAATATATAACCATTAAATTGATGCTTCTTACACTCGTGTGCCATGAAATTGGGTATATTGGCAATAAGACCAAGCCTTGACATGACATCACCCATCTTCAACAACTAAAATTATGCATTACATAAGTTAATTAGATATTTTTTTAAATCTTGTAATAATTTATCATTTAATAAGAGATGTTAGGCGTAATAATTACCTCATATGACACCCAAAGTCTAAATTCAGTGTCTAAATGTGAAACCATCCTTCACTTTTTGGTGTGCCCAGATGCATTATATTTTCTACATTAAATTGAAAATTTTATTAAGATGGTGGTCATGTATATTAGATAACAACACGAAGTAAAATTATAGCACAAACTTAATATCTCCATTTGTCAATAATTCCATGGGTTTCAAACATATAAGGATCCACTTAATCATATTGTTAACTTAAACATATAACGATCCACTTAATCATTTTGACTTGACATCCTCCTCGGCCAACTCATCTCCATTATATACAAAGTTAGGGTTGGGCATATACTCCCAAGAGAACACAAATGCCTCTGCAATAATATATCCCTTCGCTATGGATCCTTCAATGTATCTCGTGTTCTTAACACATTACTTGAAAGCTCTCATCAACCTATATACTAAAGTAATTAAAACTTAGAAATTCATATATTAAAGTAATTAAAGTAAATTAAACTATCATAAACTTATCTTAGCAAGTATACCTTTTAAATGGGTACATCTATCGATGTCTTACTAGGCCGCAAAGAAGCGCCTCATCGTATAAGTGTACCAATAAGCGTATGTTAATGTCAAAGAATGTCAACATAAATTACTTTTCTAATACATAAGTTTCTTTAGCTAGAGTTGTTTTTGCATCCATGATGTTCTTTCAATTAACTACATCTGCACAAAATGGTGTGACGCAAAGGCTAATCTACATATGGCCCTCCGCAAATCCTTATACTTAGAGAAACAATGATTAAACAATAAAGAGACAAGTTTTATGATCATATTCCAATCATGAGACTTGAAATTTTGTAGATGATGTATTGTATAGCTAACAATCCTCTATAAATTTGATGAAAAATTAGAGGGAACTTTAAAATTGTGCATTTTGTCTAAAATCACCATTCTTTCTTCGTTCGTCAAAGTATATGACCTAGGGGAATTATATTCCTCCAGCTACTTTCCGTGACACCCCGCTTAATTGAATACCGGTTGATCAGTCCTTTATTAAATTAAAATAGGATTTCTATTTGGTTCAGCCTTAGCATCACTGTAGAAAAACCATATTAATTTCTAATCACATAATTAATTAATCAAACTGGTGCCAAATTTTATCTTTCACTTAGACAGATAAATATATGCGGAAACAAATTAAACTAATCCATGCACACAATAACTGAGTCTAAGAAAAATAATGAATAAATAGCTGAAAGTCTTGCTGAATAAACGATCGGCTATAAATCCCAATCCAACATAATAATCCAATTGATAAATAAATAATCCAAATATTGAATCTGAAAGTAAATGGGCAACACAACCTAAATGAAACTATAACTGAGATGAGATCCCTAATTTAGAAATGAAGGAATGATGCATCTAATCCAACTCATGTATGCATCCACATATGTCGCAGCTGCGTATCCATGTAATAGTATCTCACGTCTGGCATCCCTGTGGTGGGATACCTAAAAGATTTTTAAACATAATTGCAGCATGGGTTAGAACCCATTAGCAAGTTAGTAAGTTTGTAGTAATTAAAATACTTGAATGCTCTTCATATTTAAGCTAGTGTCACACTCACATGAGATAATACTCACCCCTCAACTATTGTGCACACCTGCCAATTTTTCTTATAATCCTCTAGCTATACCACCCCGCCTAACTAGCCTTGTTATAATCACTTTCTAACACCTTACTCTAGCCCGAGTAATTTTCTAATGATTTCTAAGTTATTTGTCATATTAAGCTAATTTATCATCTGTAAATAACTAAATAACGATTTCACTAGTTATATAAACAATGCCATTTCACTCCCGGTATTTCACTCATATATAAATATCTGCACTATTATATACATATAAATATACTATACATTCGCACACATGTTGTATATAGTATCCATCCTCATGAGTAATAATTCACCAGATGTTTTCTCTAAAATGCTATCATCCCAAGTATGCTCAATCTAACATGGATACATTGAGGCGGCTCACTCACACCGAATCATGCAATAAATAATAAGCGCAGCGAAGGTGGTCATAGTTCCCCCGAGTGTGAGACCGAATCATGCCCAAAGCGTCTCGCCTCGAAAAGAATCACCACATAAAATATTGGACGCTATGACCTGGAGATTATACTCGCCCTGCATTAACTAGCTAGGGGATTACCCACATCGCGCAACCTCCTATGATAGCACTAGAGGGGTATGTAATTATAAAAATATTTACAATGTTATTAAATGAGCACACAATACTATATATATATATATATAAAATAAATTAAACTTGACTAATTCATGCCTAACTCCCGTTGCACTAGCCTAAAATATCCGAGTCAAATCCCCGATTTTTAGTTTAATTAATTTCACATTAATTAACTTAATAAAATGGTGTCACTCAACCAAAATGCCTGGTCACATTCACTCGGCCCGTAAATTTTAAACCTTTTTAGAATTCATCACTTCCAAATTTTCATAATTTATTTCCACCCTTTTTATTTGTCCTTTCCCATTTTCTGTATTCTCTCCTTTGTCCCTAAATATGGGAGAACAAGCTTTCATCACTGTTAATACCATGATCCCAATTAAGCCTCAAAACATGTAAATAAAATGGACGAATTGGGCTAAATGAACTAGCATTGTTCGAACGACACCTCAGGTCGTTCGAACGACACTCCAGGTCATTCGAATGACCTGATGGGTATTTTTCCCCTTCTTATTCCTATTATTTTCGTCCTCTATGGATGGATTTCTCAAGCTCCTGATTTCAGCCCAGCACTAACCACTAATAGATTTGCCATTTTATGTTCAACACGGTTCTAAACCTTAAACCCAACAATCAGACCTGTTAACTGCCAGCGATTTCAATATTTTTCAAGTTTTCAATTTCTCACTTATCATTTAACTAATATCAATTTGTAAAAAAGATCATAATATCTGAGTTGGGTAATTTACGATTCCTCCTACACGATTTCAAATTCCAATTTAACAACCTCAAATAAAAGTCTATAAATATAACTTGGATTCTCACACTTTTTAATCATAAAACCACATCAATTAAGTCTCTAATCTAGATAATTTGTCCAATTCGTAAATACTCGTTTTTCGTGTGAAAACCCACCCAAAAATGAATTTCATTAACACCCACTATGATATGAATTGAAAACTAAAAATTAAATTGAAAGTAAGTTAACCACATTCCTGTACTGGTTCGTATGGTCTGATTTCGATTGGAGTAGACGATGATTTGACGAAGAACGCACTTAATCTCCTTTGATTTGTCTCCTCGAAATCTCCCTACTTTTTCCCTCTTTTCTTCTCTGCCAAATTAGGGTTTTCTTTTTGAGTTTATCTGTTCCAAACTCTCTAATTTAGGTTTTATAATGCTAATCCCCAAATTAAGCTTATGGGCCAAATTAAAATGGCCTAAACACTCCCATGTGGACCCGGTTATGCCTAAAAATGCCCCGAGACCCATTTACGGCCCCCGAATATTTTTTCTAACTATCTCGGCCTATCCGAAATCAATCGTGCACTCAAAATTATCATTAGAATTACTTTACTAAAAGTCCCCATCTCGCCTTGAATATAGTCTATCCTCGACTCCCGATTGAGATAAAATAATACCACGTCACTATCACTTGTTATGACGTAAATAAATCATTACTATTCACTTAGTAATTATTTTCCATAAGTATTAAACATTAACTCTCACGATTAATATTTAAATAAACTCTTAATAATTAATTCAATTAAATTACGACCCACTAGTAATTTGAGTTAGCCAAATTAATTATATATATAATGCTTAAAAATATGGGGTGTCACATACTTCCCCCTTACAAAGGAATTTCTTCCCCAAAATTAGGTTATAACTGTGACGATTAACTCCGGATAATACTCTCACATGTCATCGTCCCGCTCCCACGTCGACTCGTCAACACTGTGATGTCCCCACTGAACTCTGACTAGCGGGACCACCTTAAACTGTAGCTTATGCTCACTACGATCCAGAATAGCCACGGGTCACTCCTCATATGAGATATCTGGCAGCAAATCAATCTCCTCGAGTGGAATGTGCCAAAAATCTCTCTCACTCCTCCGATATTTCTTCAGTGAAACCACATGGAACACGTCATGAATCCGCTGAAAATGCTTTGAAAAACCCAGTCTATATGCTACTGGCCCCACTCTCTCAATAATATGGAAGGGTCCCATATATCTCGATGCTAGCTTCCTTTTCTTACCGAACCGCATGACCCCCTTCATGGGAGACACCCAAAACAACACCTGGTCGCCAACCTCTAACTCAACGTGTCTTCGGTCTGCATCGGCATAGCTTGTCTACCTGTCCTGAGCTATACTAATACATCCCCGAATCAACTCAATCTTGGAATTAGTCTCATATATCATCTCTGGCCCTAATAACTTGTTGTCCCCCACCTCTAACCAAAAAGCGAGAAAATGACAAGGCCTCCCATAAGTGCCTCAAACGGTATCATGTCGATGGTGAACTGGTAAGAGTTATTATACACAAACTCTACCAATAAAAAATATCGCTCCCATCCTCCCCCAAAATCTAGAATGCACATCCTTAACAGTCCCTCTAGCATCTGATTAACTCTCTCAGTCTGTCCATCTGTCTGTGGATAATATGCGGTCCTCAACTGCAAGTCTGTGCCCATGACCTCCTGAAAGCTCTTCCAGAAGTGAGGCATAAAGATCTTATCTCTATCAGACACGATGTTAATGGGTACCCCATGCAGCTTAACTATCTCCACAATAAACAGATGCGCATACTGCATCGTCTCAAAATTGAGGCAGACTGGCAAAAAATGGGAAACCTTGGTCAATCGATCCACTATCACCCATATGAATTCGTGACCCCTTTGTGACGTTGACAATCCCATAATAAAGTCCATCGAATTGCTCTCCCATTTCCACGCGGGAATCTTCAGTAGCTGTAGCATCCCTGAAGGCCTCTAGTGGTTTACTTTAACCGACTGATAGGTAACACACTTCGAGATAAACTCTGCTATGTCTCTTTTCATCCCCGACCACCAATACTATATCCTCATGTCCTGGTACATCTTATCCCTTCCAAGATGTACCGTAAATCTCGAATCGTGGTACTTAGTCATAATAGCATGCCTCAAATCCTCATCCTCAGGGACAACTAGTCTTCAATTAAAATTTTGGCCTCCCTCTGAGCTGATCCAGTAAGACTCTGCACCCTAAGCTAATAATCGACGTACCCTATCCTGACAGCACTGATCCTCCGCCTATGCTTGCACTACCCGCATGATAATCTCGGGAGAGATAGCTAAAACTGACATGCACGGTTTGGAAACCTCATCATCATGTCAAAGTTAACTACACTTCACCTTCCAAACCTCGGCTAACTCCCCAATGGATCTCCGACTCAATGTGTCTGCCACCACGTTAGCCTTAGTAGGATGCTACTCTATATCAAACTGCTAGTCGTTCACGAATTCTAGCCACCGCCTCTAACTCGTCTTCAGATCCTTCTGTGTGAAGAGATACTAAAGTGACTTATGATCCATGAACAATGTAAACTGATCCCCCAATAGATAGTGTCTCCATATCCTTAGAGGAAACACAACCACTGCCAACTCAAGGTCGTGTATGGGATAATTCTTCTCATGGGTCTTAAGCTTTCAAAATTCATATGCTATAGCCCTCGCCTCTTGCTATAACACACCCCCAAGTCCCTACAATGATGCATCCGTGTAGACCCGATACTCCACCCCACTCTTAGGTAATGCAAATACAGGTGTTGACGTCAATTTGTCCTTCAGTTTATCAAAGGCTAGCTGACAGTGATAAATCCACACAAACAGTACCCACTTATGAGTCAGGTTCATTAACAAATTCGCAAATTTTGAAAATCCCTCAATGAAGGGAAATAATACCTAGACAACCCTAGAAAGCTATGAATCTCTATCGGTGTCGTGTGTTGTCCCCACTCCCTCATTGCTGATACCTTGGATCAACCGCAATACCCCTATCAGACACGACGTGGATAAGAAATTGTACCTCCCGTAGACAAAATCCACATTTCTCGAATTTGGCAAACAACTGGTGGTCCCGAAGTGTCTGTAAGATCCTATTGAAATGCACTGCTTGCTCTTCCTCGGTACGAGAGTAAACCAAGATGTCGTCTATAAACATGATCACGGACTGGTTCAAGAACTCCTTGAATACTCTATTCATGAGATCCATGAACATTATTGGCACATTGGTGTGCCCAAATGGCATCCCCTTGAACTTGTACGACCCGTCCCACGACAGGAAAGTGTTATTGGGAACATCCTCCTCCCTAAAGCGTAACTGGTGATATCCCGATCTCAAGTCAATCTCGAAGAAGTACGCATCCCCGCTCAACTGATCAAATAGGTCATCGATCCTCGATAACGGATACTTATTCCATATCATGACCTTATTCAGCTCCGTGTAATCCACACACAAGCGAAGCAACTATCCCTCTTCTTCACAAATAACATCGGTGCACCCCACGATGATGTACACCATCGAATGAAACCCTACCCAAATAGATGCTGAATCTTCTCCCTCAACTCTCGCATCTCTGAAAGGGACATACGATACGGTTCTTGGGCAATCAGTCTCATCCCTGGTTTTAAGTCACTAACAAAATTGATCTCTCGATTGGGTGGTAACCCTAGTATCTCTTGAAATACATCCTCAAAATATCTCACAACTGGAATCGAGTCTATCAGAATCAATACCTCTTGTGAGGTCTCCTCCTCAATGTAGTATAAGTGGGTGTGCGACCCTCCCTTGGGAAGAGGCATCACCACCAATAACATCTCCTGAATTGGAGTGAAGAACACTATGGTCCTCTCGTAACAGTCTACCATGGCCCTGTACCCGTCAATAAATACATACCTAGGATAACATCATATCCCTCCATGTTTAACACTAGAAGGTCCACTAGTAATCTCATACTTCTAATAATAATGTCCAGACCTCAACATACTAAGTGTATAAGTGACCCACTATCCAATGGTGACTCTACACACATAAGGCGAGTGTCGACTGTCTCTAAAAGAACGGTTGGTCATTCAAATCTAGTAGCAATAAAGGAGTGTAACTCACCGTATAAAAAATAATCCTACCCTCATGCCCATAAATAGGAAATGTACCCTCAACTACTGCCGGCGCCAGAGGTGCTGGTGGCATAGGCACATCCCGAACGTTATACACACACCCATAATGCATCTATCCCCGCGCCTGTAGGGAAAGTGGGGCTGGTGCTACTGGAGGCACCTATGCCTATTGCGCATGCGGGGCCCCTTCATGATATCTCCTATCTCTTTGTGTACATTATTTATTCATATGCCCTATCTGGCCACAAACAAAACATTGCCCCTGAAAGCCCTCTGTCCCTGGCCCTGATGAGGCTATCCCTGGCCCCTCTGGCCCTGGTGGCCTCCCCGTCGTTCTCTTGTCCCTGACGGCCGTGAGGAACCTACTACTGCTGATTAGGACCCTAGTGTACCTAAATAAAACCCTGACCATCCGGTCGATAGCCCCCATATCTAAATCTCTTGGTAAAATCCCCGTGTCGGGGGTCCTTCCCCTGCTGACTTCCAATCTGGTGTTGTGCTCCACTAACAGTATCCCCACATGACTTGCCCAGCTTGTTGGGCTCACCTCCTCTCTTACTTCCCTTCATGTGGAAGTGATGATACTGCCAGTGTAATAATGCTGCGTTAACGACATCAGTATACGTCACCAATGTTAGGTTGTCGATTGAGTGATGCTTGATCCTCCAGGATAATCCATCTATAAGCCTCGCTTTCTTTCTCTCCTCATTACTCTCCTCGTCTGGCATAAAATTAGCCAACGGGTGAACTTCTCCTCATACTCTGCCACAGAGCGATCACCCTGGTTCACCTCGATTAACTTATTTCGCATCTCAGTCTCCACTGCTTGTGAAATACTTGGGTCAAACCGCACCCAAAAATCAGCAAGCATCATCATATCAGTATCCTCAACGGTGGTAATTTACTTTCACCACTGCAATGCTTCTCCAAATAGTCTGAAAGTAGCCAACATCTTCTTCTGCGTCTCATAAAATTCCACCATGTGCAGATGACGCTGTATGTTCTTCCTCCACTAACATGCCTCAATTACATCAGAGCTACCCTGAACTCGGGCGGGTGGCCCTTCTGAAACGTCTCTCTAACTCTCTGCCAATGAGATATCCCTATCTAGGCCTTCATCACTGGTTCCACTAGCGACTACAGTTGGGGAAGTGGGAAATGAATGGCTATAGTTATCATGGCATTGACCTCCTGGGTGGGACACTATCTTAGACACCTGTGCAGTCGAGATCATCTCTGGTGGTGGTTATGGCGACTATACCTGTGGCTCCTAGTGAGCCTGCCTCACCTCATCCCTGACCTCTGCCCTAGTTGCTCTCTCTCTCCTCGGTGGTATATGAAAATAGATTGAATTGTATAAGTACAAAGTTTATACAAATCTAATCGCAGAAGCCCGATATCTCAAACTCGCAAAGATAAAATCAACAGTACTAATGATAGGGCTCTATATCAAAAGAACGATATGCAGAAATCATAATAAGCAGTACATATCATCTGTACATTAGAACCTGATGCTCTGATACCATATGTGACACCCGCTTAATTAAATACTGGTCGATTAGTCCTTTATTAAATTAAAACAGAATTTCCATTTGTTTCATTCTTAGCATCACTGTGAAAAAATCATATTAATTTCTCATTGCCTAATTAATTAATTTAACTTGTGCCAAATTTTATCTTTCACTTAAATAGATAAATATATGCAGAAGCAAATTAAACTAATCCACGCGCACAATAACTGGGTCTAAGAGCAATAATGAATAAATAACTGAAAGTCTTGTCGGATAAACCATCGGCTATAAATCCAAATCTAATATAATAATCAAACCTATAAATAAATAATCCAAATACTAAATCTGAAAGTAAATGGGAAACACGCCCTAAATGAAACTATAACTGAGATGAGATCCATAATCTAGAAATGAAGGCATTGTGCGTCTAATCCAACTCCTGCATGCATCCATATATGCCGCAACTGCGTATCTCTGGAATAGAATCTCAAGTCTGGCATCCCTATGAATGGACATCTAAAAGGTTTTTTAAAGTATTTGCAGCAAGGGTTAGAACCCAAAACATTTTGAAAGTATTTAGCAAGTGATTAAGTTTGCAGTAATTAAAATGAATGAATGCTCTTCATAGTTAAGCTAGTGTCACACTCACTTGAGATAATACTCACCCCTCAACTATTGTGCACACCTACCGCTTTTCCTTATAACCCTCTAGCTACACCACCCCATCTAACTAGCCTTCTTATAAATGCTTTCTGACACCTTACTCTAGCCCGAGTAATCTTCTAATGATTTCTAAGTTATTTCTCATATTAACTCAATTTATCATCTTTAAATAACTATATATATTTCACTAGTTATATAAACAATACCATTTCACTCCAGGTATTTCACTCCTATATAAATATATGCACTATTACATACGTATAAATATATTAGACATTCACACACATGTTGTATATAGTATCCATCCTCCCTAGTCATAAGTCACTAGATGTTTTTTCTAAAATGCTATCATACCAGGTATACTCAATATAACTCGGATACCACGAGACGGTTCACTGACACCGAATCATACAATATATAATAAGCATAGCAGAGGTGGTCATAGTTCCCCGAGTGTGAGACCGAATCGTACACAAAGCGTCTTACCTTGAAAAGAATCACCCCATAAAATATTGGACGCTATGACCTGGGGATTATACTCGCCCTGCATTCACTAGCCAGAGTATTCACCCACATCCCGCAACCTCCTATGATAGCATTAGAGGGGTATATAATTATAAAAATATCTACACTTTTATTAAATGAGCACATAATACTATATATACACTATCACACTACATATATATAATAAATTAAAATCGGTTAATCCATGCCTAACTCCCGTTGCACTAGCCTAAAATATCTCAGTCAAATGCCCGAATCTTAATTTAATTAATTTATTAAAATGGTGTCACTCGATAAAAATGCCCGGACACATTCACTCGGCCCGTAAATTTTAAACCTATAGAAAAAAAAGGATGAATTGGACTAAATCGACTAACGTTGTTCGAATGACACCTTAGGTATTTCAAACAACCTGCTGGGTTTTTCACCCCTTCTTGTTCCTGCTATTTTCTTCAGCCATGGATGGATTTCTCAAGCTCCTGATTTTGTCCCATCACTAACCACTAATGTTTTGCCATTTTATGTTCAACACGGTTCTAAACCTTAAACCCAGCAATCAGACCTATTAACTCCCAACGATTTCAATGCTTTTCAAGTTTCCAATTTCTCATTTATCATTTAACTAACATTGATTTGTAGCACTGATCATAATATCTGAGTTGGGTAATTTACGATTCCTCTTACACGGTTTCCTCAAGTTTGATTTCAAATTCTAATTTAACAACCTCGAATAACAGTTTATATATATAACTTGGATTCTCACACTTTTAAATCATAAAACCACATCAATAGAGTCTCTAATCTAGATAATTTGTCTAATTCATAAATACCCATTTTTTGTGTGAAAACCCACCAAAAAATGAATTTTATTTACACCCACTATGATATGAATTGAAATCTAAAAATTAAATTGAAAGCAAGTTAACCACTTGTCTGTACTGGTTCATAGGGTCTGATTTTCTTTGGAGTAGACGATGATTTGATGAAGAACGCACTTAATCTCCTTTGATTTGATTCCCCAAAATCTCCCTACTTTCTCCCTCTTTTCTTCTCTTCCGAATTAGGGTTTTATTTTTTAGTATTGTCTGCTCCAAACTCTCTAATTTAGGTTTTATAATGCTAATCCCGAAATTAAGCTTATGGGCCAAATTAAAATGGCCCAAACACCCACGTGTGGGCCCGGTTATGCCTAAAAATGCCCGAGACCCATTTACTACCCCTATGTACTCTTTTCTGACTATCTCGGCCTATCCAGATTTAATCGTGCACTCAGAATTATCATCCAAATTACTTTACTAAAAGTCCCTATCTCGACCTCAATATAGTCTATCATCGACTCCCGATTGAGATAAAATAATATCATGTCACTATCACTCGTTATGATGTAAATAAATTATTTAGTAATTATTTTCCATAAATATTAACCATTAACTCTCCCGATAAATATTTAAATAAACTCATAATAATTAATTCAATTAAATTATGACACACTAGTAATTTAAATTAGTCAAATTAATTAAATATATAATGCTTAAAAATACGAGGTGTTACACTATCTTCTTTTAACCATAATTGTGGCTTAATTTTACCAAACTTTAATATAACTGATACGACGCAAATATTGCGTATTTCATCCCTCGAACCTACGCATTTTAGCCCCCTCGGGTATCTAATTCCCCATATTTATGATCGTTAACTAGACAACCTCAGATTTCTATGTTAACATGTTTTATAGGGGTTAATTGAGCTTTTATAGGTATTTGGATGCTAAGTGTGAAGTTCGGACGCATTTCGCTCGATTTCTGTACGCGATCGTACGTTCAAGGGCATTTTAGTCTTTTCACAACTTGGGCACCTGGCCCAACATCTACACAGAAGTTGTAGCCCTCCTCTCAAGCTTCGCGTGGCCATGAATGGTGCACGATTCCAATTCAGAACGAAGAAGTTATGGCGATTTCAACGGACGGGAAATGCAAACATGCAAAAACAGCAAGCAGCTTGGCTGAGACCTGCTTGATCGATCGATCAATCAAAAGGATCGATCGATCGATCCTTCGAGATAGTGGGCTGATTTATTCACCATCGATCGATCGACGGTTTGGGTCGATCGATCGATCCCCTGTTGTTAGGAGATATTTTGCTTTTCTTTTCTTTCTTCTTTTCTTTTTTCCCACTTACTATATAAAGGTTTTTTGTCGTAATAATCATATATTAAGTTTTAGAATCATTTTTAGGTTAGTTTAGCTTAGGGTTTGAGGGTTTTGGAGAGCTCTTCTTTGATTCTTCTTGGTTTGACGCCCAATTGGGTTGTAAGTTGCACTATTCATCATCCTCTCTATTTTAATATAGTTGTATTTCATTATTTCCTTGATTTCTAGTTTAATTTCCATGCTTTATTTACATGCTATGATTTAATCTCTTTCTAGTGTAGATTTACCACGTTTATTTACCGATTTCCTTTATCGCGTTTTTAACATGCTTTCTAGCTAATTTAAATTAGGTTGTGTTTGAATGAAACTCACTCGGGTTGACGTTGCTTTGCTTTGGTGATGGTGTTTACGGGTTTATTTCGGGTGTGTTGCCCTTGTTATTGCCACTAGGGGATTTGACGGGGCATATCATGTATGTCCCGTGCTTACAACCTTGCCTGCGTAATTTTTGGGATATTTATTGACGCCAAAATCTTATTAGGCTTTTATGCGGATTTAGGGGAGTGACAACCCTTGATTTAATTAACTATCAAAACGAGACACATTTGTAATAACTCGTCGACCCATGTATCCATTTTATACAAATTAACTCGGGTGAGGGATATTCGATGTAACCTATAGTTTACTCATTTTATTAATCTAGTTTCAATACCCTAGACTAGATTAATATTTCCCTTTTATGCATCTTTTCCTTTTCAGTTTGTAATTCACCTTTTACACTTTTATTTCGGAGTACTAAATCATATAAATTCTAGCATCTCATCCCTGTGGATTCTCGATACCCGACTTACCGTTGTACTTGCCTCGCAAGTGTAATCGTAATTTAGGTTTGTTTGTATTATCGCGGTGAAACGAAAACAACGACCGTGCCTTTACACGCGCACGCCTTTCACGCGGTGATCAAAATGGCGCCGTTGCCGGGGACTTGTTTTTTTGAGACATTATTTGATTTAGTATTTCATAGTATTTTCTTTCTATTTGCATTATTTGCTAATCTTTTTGTAGGACTTCCACATTAGAGCACTTAGAAACGCTTGAATTTTTCCCGCGCGCACCTACTTTGTGGAATTCTCCACTTGAGCCATTTTTGGAGTAAGCATGTCTTATTCCAACTCTTTCAGTAATCATTGTTATAATTCTCAAAATTCTCGCAAACCTATGACTTTCGTTGAATACTTAGAATCGTAAAGAATTTCAAATTCAAATATGACTTTGGGCGAGTATAACGAAAGTCAAAACTTGGGTTATTGGAATTTTGATGACGATGATAATGATTTTGGGCCTTTACCTCCTTATAATAGGAATTTTGAAACGAATTTCAATAGTTTTCAAAATTCCTATAATAATGAGTTTTCGTTTAAGTCTGATGGTAATTTTCAAAGTTCCCATTTTCATGGATCCACACCTCGACCTATGACATTAGGTGAGGGCTTACGTATGTATGAGAATGAGAAAATTGAAAATCATTATCGGGAAGAAAATCGTTTATGGGAACATGAATTGGATTTATTATTTGAGTTCGACGATGATTTTTCTTCCGAGACTTTCGAAGTCGAGGAATGTTTTGAACCAAATGAGGACTTTGTTCCTACTTTGGAACAAACCATTCTTGACTTTTCCCATTGCATAATAGATATTTAAAGTGAGGATGAAAATGACGTAATATCTATTTGCAATGAAATGATTTCTTCTTTGGCCCCCAAAGAAGAACATTTCATTGAAAATGATATTATTTCCTTCGAAACTCAATCTTCATGCTATGATGATTCATCTCATGAGTTTGAATTTCTTTCATCCCTATTTTCATTCTCTATTATCACATCGTCTTAAGTATCCGATGATTTGATTTCAAACTTAAATGTTTTAAACCTTTTCGCCGATGAGGAGTACGTGCTCGAGTCGCCTTCCATGATCGCATTCGTGCCTTCGTGTGCGCCGCCTCCCATTCAAATTTCAAAATCCTTGGGAGGATATTCATCTTTTCTCGGTACCCACATGTTTTTGTCACCCGTTCAATCCAAACCCACCATCGTCCCCCCAAAACTTTTAATTGGCGATGGTTCATTTCTTCCGCCTTACACATGCCTTCCGTTGTTCAAACGAAATTCATATTTTTCGTAAGGAAATCTTGAGAGTGAGGGTACACCGGTTATCTTCCAAAGTCAAATCATTTTTACAGTGGAATTCATCTATTTAGACTTCTAGTGTACAATTAGTGTGAAGCCTAAATAGTAAGTTGTATATAGTTAGCTTTCTATTCTTTCGTTCTTTATTTTTTCCTTCCTTTTTAATTTAGTCTAGTGTAATTAGTTAAATTTTTGTTATTTGTTTTTGCTATGCTCGGTACTAACTTGTTTTTTAGATTCTTTGGACTTGTTCTTATGGGGATGACTCCAATTTTGGGTAATATCGCTCTTTTCCATTCTTTGACTTGGTTCTTAATTCACATTGAGGAAAATGTCAGGTTTTAAGTTAGGGGGTGTGGGATATTCTATCCATTTCTTTATTTAGTCCATGTTTTTGCTCACATGTTACTTACTTAGTATGCTTTTCTTAGAAAAATTGAAAATATTCAAAAGGATTTTCTTTCCTTTTTCTCCTTTTTTGGGCATTTTGCCTTTGTTTTCGATGATAAATTTCAATAATTGCTCGATCCAATAGACAACTCAATGATGCATGTTCTCGATTTTAGAAGTTATTAGAATTTATTCCTCGATTCCTATGAGCACATGCGCTTTTCTTGTTCTATTGATTTGGTTTAAGATTTTTATAACTCGGTAATCTTTTGTTGCATTGTATATACTTACACCGAGTAAGCTTTGTACCTTTCGTCGTTTATGAGTGTTAACGCTATTCTTTTCTCATTGAAAACTTTGAATTCGTCGGTAATCTCACTATTCTTTCATTTGATCGTTCATTAATTGAGTTCATACTTGAAATGTGTTACTTGATCATGATTTTCATATATTGTTTTGACTCGAGAATTGCGTAAACTTTGTGAAATGATCATAGTCCCTCTTTGTTATATCACCCATATTAGCCTTGACCTCACCCTTATATGTTTACCATCGTTAACCCCTTTGAGCCTAAATATAGCCTTTCGTTTCATAACCCAAATTTCCATAACCAACTCCGCATTGGAGTTATTAGCCCATATATACACTTTCCATACCTTTGTTTGGAATGTTGCTTGGGATTGAATGTTGTTGTTATGATGTCGGTTGCAATTTAGGCATACGGGATTTTGAAAAGTAAAGAAAAAATAGATGTGACAAAATGAAGAAAAAGAGAAAGCAAAAAGTAAAAGAAAACAAAAGAAAACATGAGAAAAAGAAGAAAAGAAAAAGAAAGAGAAATTTGTAAATATTGTGTATTTGTTCAATAAGCTTTGATTACTCTCCCCGATGATATATCTAATGCTCATTTTGGAACTTGTTTTCCAATTTTGATATTGCCCGCATCTTCCCATTGTTCCATGTTTTCATTCCGAGCACTTTGAATCCGTATATGCATATCCTTCATTTCGTACCCTAGCCAAACCTACATTACAACCCTGTTAAAGTCCTATGTGATCTTTTGTTGATGTAATTTAAAAGTCATAATAGTTTTGATAATCTGTGAAAATGCATTTCGCCTCTTTTAGTGTGCGGTATCTTTCATTGAGATTACACCTTTTCATTTTATATATAGCTTTTTTCATCTGTGACATGTGTGCGGCCTAGTTTCCATTTACATTTACTCTTTATGCCTGCATGTTTTGTGTGTTACCTCCCTGTTTCGAGTGAATTCGCTTGATGAGTGTAATGCCCGTGAGGATTGAATTTATGCTTGCTTTAATGTTTATCCGGTTTATATAAGTTTTTTGCCAAATCACACTTTGCATGTGCTTGATCCCCTCCCACATTTTAAAGTTTCAATTCATTGAGGTGCATTCTATAATGTTAATGATTTGGACTTTTGTTTGAATCCGTTTAATGTGCTAATAATGCGTATGAAATCTTGTTCGCTATTGTTGGGATTTTCGCATGTTGGGTTGGGCATATTTTGAGGAAACCACGTGATGTTTGTGGGTATGATCCCTGAAAACCCTTACGAGATGACACTCGTCCACTAGGGTGACCTAGGGGTTTGATGGCTTATTACATACGCTAAATGCAATCGAATCGCCCGCGAAAGTGGCCTTATGATTTTTTACCATACTTTTGTACTATCTCCTAATTTTGGTTTGCTTGTAGTTCTTGTTGTAGCCTATTTCATTGCTAGGGACTAGCAATGTGTAAGTTAGGGGGTGTGATACGACGCAAATATTGCGTATTTCATCCCTCGAACCTACGCATTTTAGCCCCCTTCGGTATCTCATTCCCTATATTTATGCTCGCTAACCAAACAACCTTGAATTTCTATGTTAACATGTTTTGCAGAGGTTAATTGAGCTTTTATAGGTATTCGGATGCTAAGTGTGAAGTTCAGACGCATTCCGCTCGATTTTCGTACGCGATCGCACGTGCAAGGGAATTTTAATCTTTTCACAGCTTGGGCACGTGGACCAACATCTACACGGAAGTTGTAGCCCTCCTCTCAAGCTTCGTGTGGCCACAAATGGTGCACGATTCCGATTCAGAACGAAGAAGTTACTGCAATTTCAGCGGACTAGAAATGAAAACATGCAAAAACAGCAAGCAGCTTGACTGAGACCTGCTTGATCGATCGATCGATCAAAAGGATAGATCGATCGATCCTTCGAGACAGTGGGCTGATTTATTCACCATCGATCGATCGACGGTTTGGGTCGATCAATCGATCCCCTGTTTTTAGGAGACATTTTGCTTTTTCTTTTCTTTCGTCTTTTCTTTTTTCCCACTTACTATATAAAGGTTTTTTGTTGTAATAATCAGATATTAAGTTTTAGAATTGTTTTTAGGTTAGTTTAGCTTAGGGTTTGAGGGTTTTGGAGAGTTCTTCTTTGATTCTTCTTGGTTTGACACCCAATTGGGTTGTAAGTTGCACTATTCATAATCCTCTCCATTTTAATATAGATGTATTTAATTATTTCCTTGCTTTCTAGTTTAATTTCCATGCTTTGATTTAATCGCTTTCTAGTGTAGATTTATCGCGTTTATTTACCACTTTCCTTTATCACCTTTTTGACATGCTTTCTAGCTAATTTAAATTAGGTTGTGTTTGAATGGAACTCACTCGGGTTAACGCGTTGCTTTGCTTTGGTGATGGTGTTTACGATTTTATTTCGGGTGCATTGTCCTAGTTATTGCACCTAGGGGATTTGACGGGGCTTATCATGTATGTCTTGTGCTTACGACCTTGCGTGCGCAATTTTCGGGATATTTGTTGACGCCAAAATCTTATTAGTCTTTTATGCGGATTTAGGGGCGTGACAACCCTTGATTTAATTAACTGTCGAAACGAGACGCATTTATAATAACTCGTCGACCCATGTATCCATTTAATACAAATTAATTCGGGTGAGGGATATTTGACGCAACCTATAGTTTACTCGCTTTGTTAATCTAGTTTCAATACCCTTGCCTTGATTAATATTTCCCTTTTATGCATCTTTTCCTTTTTAGTTTGTAATTCACCTTTTACACTTTTATTTCGGAGTACTAAATCATATAAATTCTAGCATCTCGTCCCTGTGGATTCTCGATACCCGACTTACCGCTGTGCTTGCCTCACAAGTGTAGTCATAATTTTGGTTTGTTTGTATTATCGCGATGAAATGAAAACAATGACCGTGCCTTTACATGTGCACGCCTTTCACGTGGTGATCAAAATGGAGGTTTGTTTGTATTATCGCGATGAAATGAAAACAACGATCGTGCCCTTACACGCGCACGCCTTTCACGCGATGATAAAAATGAAAACCATTTTGATCACCGCATGAGAGGCATGCGCGTGTAAGGGAGGGTATAGTCATGACCTCTGTTCTAAAAAACCCGCCTAGGCACGCCTAGGCTTAAGGCTTGGGAGAAACGCCTCGCCTTACGCTTTTCACGCCTTATTCTTGGTAAAACCCTTAAGGCGCACTTTTTTCTAAAAATAACAATGATTTAGTGAAAAGATGCCGCCTTTTAAAGATTTTGTTTACAAATTGGACCATTATATCATCCAAAATAATCAAATAGTATTTTAATTTGCATATATTCAGACATATTTTTATGATCTGTGCAATTTTTGTATTTTAATAGCCTTGTTATGGTTAAAAAAATATTAAAATATATTAAGAAGGCATAAACGCCTTTTCACGCCTTTTTAGGCCTAGGCCCGCCTAGGATTCTAAAGCTTAAGGCTTGGCCTCCACGCCTCAATCGCGCCCTGTGTTTTTTAGAACCTTGGTCATGACCGGACCTTATACACCTGCTCTTCAAGGAGGGTAGACCAGCTCAGCAATAGCAGCTCTGATGACAGGTATGAGCCTTATGGGCATATTTTTTGAGTTTTTAAAGAAAAATAATATAGACCTAGCAAGTTTGGGTCAAGGCTATGTAACACTAATAGTTGTTCCCTTTGGAGGCGCAGCTACTCCAGTAACGATTTCAATAGAGGTGGCTCCATCGCGAAAGGTGGTGCTGGAGGAAGTTGTGGTACCATCAAGTTCACCAGCAACAAAGGGAATGACTTTGGAGGAATCTCCCTGTAAATCTATAAATGATGTGAATCCCCGGATTGTACAAAACCTTTGTAAAATTTTATATTTCCTTTTCTTGTTAATGCGGAAGCGTAAAAGGTGATGGTTCAGTTAAAAAAAATATTTATTACAATTTCAAATTAAAGCTTAAGTGAAAATTAAATAAACACACAAATATTAATTTCACTTAAACCAATTAATTCAAGTCCTAGAATTTGCATAAGTCATATTTTTCATTTAAACAAAGTAGGCAAAACTAATTTTAACACATCACTTGAATTAAATAAATAATTACCCAATATTTATTTTAGCACCAACATAAATAAATAGTGATTAAACCAATTTTATCCTTTTAACCTAAGCATGCATTCTAGGTGAGTGCGAAAGATAAAATAAAAACAATAAATCACTACGCCGCGATGTACGAGGAAAAACCCAAGACGGGAAACAACCTCGGACAACCCTAGCCACAAATACACTAGATACGGATTTACAAATACAAGACAGAAAGACTTACAACACACGACTCGATCCCTCTCAAGCCTCGAGGCTTCTTCTTGTAAACACCTCTTCCTAGCGGATAACCTTGGAGCTCCACCGCGGTCTCGTAATCCACCGATCGGACTTTATATGGTCACCGTCACCCGTGCAAGGAGCCTTTCTCCAAGTGGGCAATGAAGTAACAAAACTCTTCTACTTTCTTTATGGGATGTAGAAGAAAACCCAAAACTTCTCTTTGAACAGAAGAGATGAAACCGGTGCCAAACTCCAACCAAGATATATGAATATGGGAACTTGGAAGAAACTAATTTGGGTGTAAACTAGAGTGGTGTATATTTTTCTCTTTGATAAAAACTCACTCAAAACAAGAACATTTTCCTTAAGCAATTTAGCTCTCAAATTCTCTTTAAGAGATGGAATATAATGGAAAAGTTAAGTTGGAAAATGTTATTCCCGCACATAATAAAGTCTGAAAAAATTGGTTAAGAACCAAGTGGGGAACTGGGTGAAAAACTGTTTAAAACAGCCAAAAACTGTTCCCGCCTGGCATCTCGTTCGAACGACATTCTCGTTCGAACGAGTCTTCTAACGAAGTTCCAGTATGAACTCGTTAGAAACTCGTTGGAAATCTCGTTAGAACGACAATCTCGTTCGAACGACATTTCAAACGAAGTTCCAGTATGAACTTAATGGGAAGTCGTTGGTAATCTCGTTCGAACGACATCTGGTTCGAACGACAATCTCGTTCGAATGACATATCGAACGAAGTTCCAGAAAGTTTGGAAAATACGATTTTAGCCCAGAAAAACTTTATAAACTTATTTTAAAGTTTTAAATAATTCTTTCTGAAAATAAAACACAGTTTTAATTAAACCTAACACCCAATAAAACTTGTTCTAAGCTCCTATATATAAGATTGCATTCATACCTTGGGAGCATGGAACCATAGTTGATGACGTAGAAACGAGGCACGTAAACCGACATGATGATGAAGCTTTATACTCTTTGCCGCTACGTCTTCAAACAAACTTTTCATAGGCTTGAGAATATTACAATTAAATACAATCCTATGGATAAATGTTTTTGTCCGGAATTGAGCCAAAACTATATATGGACTCAATTGGAAATTTGTGTCCTTACAAATCTCCCCCTTTGGCTATTCCGGGACAAAAACCAAACAAAAAATCCTAAAGGGCCGTCAAGCTCACTAGACTCAGAACATAACCCACCCAAACTTGACTCAACCCAAGGATCAAACGCTTTGCCATTTGAAGGATGCCGCTTTAGAAGAATTCCTGCACACTTAAGCAAACTCATCAAATGCATAGGGAATAAGATACCATAAGATACCATTCTCCCCCTATCATTTCTCCCCCCTTTTGTTCAGGAATAGGCAAAGGATAAAGAACAAATATAAAAGCATGTTGAAGCTTAAAGTGATAAGACATGAAAGCATATGGGCAACAAAAGCATAACTAATCCAAGATAGATACCAAAACTAAGGTATACGCATAGAAGGACTAGAAAGCAAGGCAAAGGCAAAAACAAACTACTATATATATATGTACTAGAAATATATCAATAATGCACACGAACATATAAATAGATATAAACACACACATGGCACAAAATACAATAAGTTTGCACACTCGAATGGCAAAAATGTGTCATATGGAAACGGAAGTGTTGGGGTGTGAACTAGTAACAATTAAATTTAGACCCAATCACTTAAAAACATGTTCACGGAGTTCTCATTTGATTGCAAACTTCATCACATTTAAATATAACCTCATGTGACAATATAAATTGAACTCAACGAACAAACATTCACAATGCATACAAGCCTAGCAAATTGATGATTCTACAAACCAATAGAGTCATGACATGAGATATGCAACTAGGATAAACAGATATTGTGCAAACCATTGATATACCATCCAATCTCACTCAATATGCATTTATATTAAATTCGAATGAATATATCAATCAAACATAGGCCTTGGCAAAATATTTCTCTTTTAATGCCATATTTTCTGTTTTTAGGCCTTTGGACCACGTATTTCTTTTAGGTCCATTCAAAACGGTGGCTTACAATCGCAAAGGATCACTTAGTCCTTTCGGAGCCCTTCCCCGTGCACATTTTTATTTATCATGTTTTCATTTTTCACACAAATCTCACATGCAACGGATTTTGACATGCACTAGTCCTCCTAAGTCACAAATATGTAGATGACAAGATTGGAAGGAGAACACCTCACATAGCTCAAATATACATATGAAGTTAAAAATTCAAAGGAGCTCGTGCATGTGTGAATAGAGGCATATAAAAATAGAGTCCATTTAAACAACACAAAATCCAACTACTCCATAAAAATATGGTAAAGAACATTTTAAGGATTGACAATCTAAACCAAAAGTTCTAGCCACATGGGAGCGTTAAAGGAGGGATTCAAACACAAGTATATGCCACTTAAAATGTGTCAAACTAAACTACTCACAAAATAAATCTTTTTGAGTTTTTGAAATTTTTAACCAAAAATAAAAAATATATATACTCAAAAAACAAACAAAAATCATTTGAATTTTTCATTAAGCTTAAATTACCAAGAGATAAAATCCAAATGATAAACAAAAATCTTTTTGTATTTTTCATTTAATGCAAACAAAATGAAGGAAATATAATACAAAAGATAAACAAAAATCATAATTCTAGCATGTGATAAGCATGGAGCATAAACTAGAAAATGATTAAACAAGCATACATTTAGCATGTGAATATAGCATGAAGTACAAAAGCTAAAGTATGCAAAACACTAACACATTCATCCTTTAGATTTAGCAAGGAAGGAATCATGTGATAGTATATGAGAATCAAAAACCTTATTTTGCAAGGCAGCCAAGTCGGATTTCCTAACCCAAATTAATGAAGAAAGACTGTCTTGGGGTGTAGGAGTTCTAAATACATTGATTGCATTACGTTGGGATTTTCTAGGAATTCGTTTAAGATCAAAACAAAATTTCTTAAGATGACCTTTTCGACCACAATGTGTACAAGTAAAAACATGTCAAAAAGATTTACCTAAGGAGTGATCTCTAAATGCTTTCCTAGTAGATTCTCCTAAAACGTTGGTCTTGGCTTTATGAGTAGATTCATTACAAGTATTGAAGCCTAAACCACACATGTCATTTTTAATTTGGACAGTTCCTAAGATTTTATCTAATTTTTCCGAATGACACTCCAAATCAAATTTGACATTACTAGAGTCTTTTAGTTTATTTTTCAATTCTAAAATGTTTGACTCTAATAAAACATTTCGCTCTTCAAAAGCAAGAAGCTCCTTTTTCAAAGATTCCATTAAACCCCTAAGGCTATCTCTCTTGCCTTCTATATATTCAAGCTTCTCTAGAAGAGTCCTCTCACATGTCTTAAGGTTTTCTACCAACATGCTATCATCAATGACCTTGACACGCTCTTTTAAACTAGCTTCTAACTTCAAATTAGCTCGTTTCAATTTAATAGATTCTTTATAAAGTTATTGAAAAATATTTTGAAGTTCACTCACATTAACCTCTTCTTCATTTTCACTCTCTCTTTCTTCTCCACTCTCACTATCATAAAAAATAAGATAATCATAAACCATGACCTTGGAAGTGTTATGTGTTAAAGTTTCATCAATCGATGAGTTCTCACTATCACTTACATGACTAGCCATAAAAGCTAAAAAATTAGGCTTAGTAGGGGAATCGGGTCCCTCTTCCTTATCACTATAACTAAGGGTCGCATTATATGCAATGGGTCGTTTACCCTCTTTCCTTAGTTTAGTGGGGCACTCATAAGCCCTATGGCCATAACCTTCGCAACCAAAACACTTATTAGACTCGTCCCTATCTAAATTTTCATTACTAGGTTTAGAGATCTTCTCGGCTTTAGGCATCTTCTCGGCTTTAGGGATCTTTTCGCCTTTGTCATGCTTAGAAGTTTCAACTTTCTTAAAATCATTTTTAAATTTATCTTTGTTAAATTTAAGAAATTTTCTAAATTTACGAGCAAACAAAGCCATGTCTTCCGAGTCACTATCACTCTCGCTCTCTACTACTTGTTTGACCTCTTTTCGGGCTTTTAAAGCAACGCCCTTTTCAATTTTCTTTTCAGTTTTAGAGGGAAACATATCTAGTTCATAGGTTTGTAAATCACCTACAAGCTCTTTTAATTTCGTAGAGGCTAAAGATGGTAAAGAATTTAAAACGGTCACTTTTGGAATAAATTTATCGGGTAGGGACCTTAAAATTTTCTTTACAACACGGTTGTCAGGTATTTTCTCTCCCAAATTAAACGATGAATTAACAATATCGGAAAGTCTAGCATAAAATTCATCAAAGGTTTCATTATCGTTCATTTTGATAGTTTCAAATTGAGTGGTGACGTTTTGGAGTTTCGAAGCTTTAACGACACTAGTTCCTTCATGAGTTAGTTGTAAAATATCCCAAGCTTCTTTAGCGGTTTCACACGTCATAATACGTCGGAATTCATCCGGTTTGACAGCGCTAAACAAGGCATTCAAACCACGGGAATTAAAATTAGAAAGTTTAAACTCATTCTCAGTCCATCTATCGGCCGGTTTGGGAACACGTTCATTTTCAACTAAGTGAGTTGGTGGGGACCACCCATTAACAACAGACATCCAAACTCTCTCGTCGATAGATTTTAGTGCCGATTTCATTCGCGCTTTCCAATACGCGTAAATAGAACCATCGAAAATAGGAAATTTTGAAAATGGGGAAAATTCCATTTTAGCCAAAAATTAAAAAAATTATTTAAAAGATCTTTAACGAAATAATTTATCGCTTTGGCTCTGATACCAATTTGTAAATGATGTGAATCCACGGATTGTATAAAACCTTTGTAAAATTTTATATTTCCTTTTCTTGTTAATGCGGAAGCATAAAAGGTGATGGTTCAGTTAAAAAAAATATTTATTACAATTTCAAATTAAAGCTTAAGTGAAAATTAAATAAACACACAAACATTAATTTCACTTAAACCAATTAATTCAAGTCCTAGAATTTGCCTAAGTCATATTTTTCATTTAAACAAAATAGGCAAAACTAATTTTAACACATCACTTGAATTAAATAAACAATTACCCAATATTTATTTTAGCACCAAAATAAATAAATAGTGATTAAACCAATTTTATCTTTTTAACCTAAGCATGCATTCTAGGTGAGTGCGAAAGATAAAATAAAAACAATAAATCACTACGCCGCGATGTACGAGGAAAAACTCAAGAGGGGAAACAACCTCGGACGACCCTAGCCACAAATACACTAGATACGGATTTACAAATATAAGACAGAAAGACTTACAACACACGACTCGATCCCTCTCAAGCCTCGACGCTTCTTCTTGTAGACACCTCTTCCTAGAGGATAACCTTGGAGCTCCACCGCGGTCTCGGAATCCACCGATCGGACTTTATATGGTCACCGTCACCTGTGTAAGGAGCCTTTCTCCAAGTGGGCAATGAAGTAACAAAACTCTTCTCCTTTCTTTATGGGATGTAGAAGAAAACCCAAAAATTCTCTTTGAACAGAAGAGATGAAACCGGTGCCAAACTCCAAGCAATATATATGAATATGGGAACTTGGAAGAAACTAATTTGGGTGTAAACTAGAGTGGTGTATATTTTTCTCTTTGATAAAAACTCACTCAAAACAAGAACATTTTCCTTAAGCAATTTAGCTCTCAAATTCTCTGTAAGAGATGGAATATAATGGAAAAGTTAAGTTGGAAAATTTTATTCCCGCACATAATAAAGTCTGAAAAAATTGGTTAAGAACCAAGTGGGGAAGTGGGTGGAAAACTTCTTAAAACTGCCAAAAACTGTTCCCGCCTGGCATCTCGTTCGAACGACATTTTGTTCGAACGAGTCTTCTAACGAAGTTCCAGTATGAACTCGTTAACTCATTGAAAATCTCGTTAGAATGACAATCTCATTCGAACGACATTTCGAATGAAGTTCCAGTATGAACTTAATGGGAAGTCGTTGGTAATCTCGTTCGAACGACATCTGGTTCGAACAACAATCTCGTTCGAACGACATATCGAACGAAGTTCCAGAAAGTTTGGAAAATACGATTTTAGCCCAAAAAACTTTATAAACTTATTTTAAAGTTTTAAATAATTCTTTCTGAAAATAAAACACAGTTTTAATTAAATCTAGCACCCAATAAAACTTGTTCCAAGCTCCTATATATATAAGATTGCATTCATACCTTGGGAGCATGGAACCATAGTTGATGACGTAGAAATGAGGCACGCAAACCGGCATGATGATGAAGCTTTATACTCTTTGCCGCTACGTCTTCAAACAAACTTTTCATAGGCTTGAGAATATTACAATTAAATACAATCCTATGGATAAATATTTTTGTCCGGAATTGAGCCAAAACTATATATGGACTTAATTGGAAATTTGTGTCCTTACAAAATCTATTACTATAGAGTAGGAAGTTGTTCTCCTCCTCTTAGAGGGAGGGTCATCATCGATACGATGAGTTACAAGATCCTTACCGACAAGAGGTTAATGAGAAGCCATACTCGGAGGGGTATATTGCACCAAGTTTATCATTTTCAGTAGAAAAGGGGATAATCCAAGCGAGCACATGAAGAGGTTCGTTGAGTACCTGGGAGTTCATGCCAATGATAAAAATATGAGGTTGAGGGAGTTCTCCAAGACCCTCACAGGGAAGGCCTATAAATGTTACTCCCATTTGGCACCCAACAGTATCCCTATATGGGAAGAGATGCACCATCAATTCCTATAAAAGTTCCTTGTAGATGAGAATGAATTCACATTGAGACACCTGGCATAAGAGGTTCAGACACCTGTTGAGGATTTAATGCAATATATCAAACGTTTCCGCGAGAGGGCACTGGATGTCCATGAGGATGTTGTAGAGGCAATGTTGCTTCAAATATGTGTCGAGGGACTCTTGGAGGAATACAAGTTGCATTTGATTAATGAGACTAGAGATAAAACTTTTAGAGAGTTCATTAGGGCTGCCAGTAATATAGCCATGATAATCAAGCACATGTCCTCAAGTTGGAGGACGCAAGTGCCATTGACTTCTGGGAGGTTTCAAGTCTTGAGGAGACAATCAGTCAACTATGTGGATGGAAATCCCAAGGGAAAGAAGGGAGGCTACAAATCCAAGAACAACAACCCAAGTAACAAGAGAAAGTTTGGAGAAGATGTCCCAACATCACTACCTTTCAACGTAGCGGAAGCAATGGATTGTTATTTTACATTGGTACGATAGGGGGTAGCAGGTCCCCCTCACTTAAATGAGGAAACCCCAACAACAACTGACAAAGCCAACCTTAAATATTGTGAGCAACACCAACGGGTGCAACACTCTACCAAGGACTGTTACTACTTGAGAAGGATCAATTACGAGCAGGTGGCCAGTGGTACTTTGTATATATAACCTATGGATGTTAATTAAATTTTAGTTCCAGCACATCACTTTGGCATTGCCAACATGGTAGTGGTGTATGATGAAGAAGCAGCTAAAGAGCTCATGGAGTGGGAAAGTGGTGAGGAAATATGTGAAGGGTTAGAAAAGCTATCATTGAGCAGCAAGAAGGGAATTGAGCTAGAAACGAGAAGCGAAGAGTGGTTTTTCACTCCCGACCTAGAAGATCTTAGAAGGGGGAGGTTGAGCAAGTTAACTCTCTGAAAGGCGAAGTGGATGTCATCCTGGATCTGGATGAGGTGGGGACATTCGAAGAAAAATATGTTTCTAATGCCCAAACGTATGAAGTGGACTTAAACTCTAAATATGAAACCATAACAAGGAGTCCTAAGTTGAAATGATTCTTCGACTAGAAAGCGGTGAAATATGACACTAAAATAGTCATCGCAAGGAAATTCTTAGAAAAATGCATCAACGCGGAGACCCCTCACCAAATTGGCAAGGACCAATTGGTAGGTTGATCAAGAGGTATACTTATGAAGTGGTATTCTCCGAGTAAGACAGGTAGGTGCCTTACTTCCACAACCTCCCATTGTATATTATAGCTATAATCAATGGATTCTCATTCACCAAAGCATTAATGGATGGAGAAGCTGATGGTCCATATTAATTTCTTATACAAAAAGTGTTTTAAGGATGACAAAACAATTTTCTCTTTTTGTGAAAAACCTTTTTCCAATTTTTAATTCGCACCAAGTTGTAAACAATTTTAACTTAACCAAAATTTATCTTGATTGACACTAAACATCCATCTAGTGATTAAAGCAAGTAAAATAAAGTAAAAAATACTCACATCATTAGATGTACGAGGAAAACCACAACGGGAAAAACCTCGGACGACCCAAGCTAGACAATCACTATGAATATCATTTTTACAAAGGTACAGACGATATTCTTACTCAACGACTCAATCCACCCACGAGACTTGACTCTCCTTTGATCTTCAACCAATCCTTTCACAGTGCCCATATAGAAAGTAACCTTCTTTCACAATGCCTATCCACAACACACGCGACCACATATGTCTCGGTGTCAACCGATATGGCTTGTAACATCTACAATGTTCAAACTGTACTCCACCGAATCTTCACTGCAAAACCAACAATGTTCAAGTGTAGAACAACTCTTATTGGTGCCACAAAGATCACTATAGCATATATGAATGATAACTCGGATCTTTGAAACTCTAAGGATGCATTTGCTTTGGAAAACCATAGAAAACTTATGTGCAAAAACGTTTTGGACGAATACTGATTTTCGCAGAATGCACACTTGCAAAATCTGATGGAAAATATGCCTTAAATAAAATCCTTGAGGCAGCACGTCGTTCAAGCGACATAATATTGTCACTCGAATGTAATAACAATGTCGCGCAAACGACAGAGCATCTCACTCGAACGACTGGTCAAGTCGTTTGAGCGACCAGCGAATTAGAGTTTGCTTTTAAACCAAATCTTAAGAAAGAGTTCCACTTAAATTCAACTTTAATCCGTCCTCATCAGATTAACACGAAGTGTAAACCTTTTCAAACACTTATAAAACATTTTTAAAAATATTTGTTTAATAAAAATTACATCCTTAATCATTTTAAATTAAATTTCGAGTCTTATTAAAATTACGCATTCATACCTGAGCGATCCCGAACATCCACTGATTTTGAAGACGAATAAACTTTCACCAATTAAACTTCGGCGTAATTAATTCCTTAAAGCTTTGCCGCAACGTCTTCAATTAAACTTCAACACATCATAGTCTGTGTGGGATCGTGACAATAAAAAATACGACCTATGACTCAAAAGTGTTTTGTTTCGGGAATAAGCCAAAAGTATACAATGGACTCAATAGGAAATTTTGCCCTTAAAAATCTCCCCCTTGACTATTACGGGATACAACCAATAGTGAAATGCCTAAGCCGGGATGTCAAGCCGTATGACGCCTAAATCCCATCCCATAAATCCAAAATAAAAAAATTACAGGACAAGACTAGTAAATAATGGACCAGCAAGCATGAAACTATCTCTGAATGTCTGAATGTGATGTAGACCTAAATTGTGTAAACTCTTTAAGCATACCTACACACATGAAATAGCGAAATACCCAGTGAATCATGGAGGAACAAATAATATAATTCAAAATGAAATATGTGAGCAAAATATTTTGATATCAATTTGAAACAAAACAACTTTTAAATCAAGATATCAAATATGCAAATAAATAAGATATCAATGTATATATAACTGAGCGCAATAAATAAACACAGTGCTCAACAAATAATCTCCCCCCCCCCCCCCCCCCCCTACATCACATACATCTCTCCCCATTTTTTGTCTAGAATAGACAACTTGGTGAAAAGATACCAATTTAGCAAAATATCTAGCTTAAGCATAATCAATGAAATATATCCAGATAATCATGCAAACAACCAGCTAATAATGATCAATAAAATCAAGGTCGTAGCTAGCAAACCATAATCAATCCGAGCATGTGTGATTAAATGAATCAATGCAGCAAAATATTTAAACAATCAATGTGAACTGCATAACAGAATATCAGTAGCAATCAGCAGTACCAAAATGTATAACCAAATAACATAGGGTACTGAAACAAAATAACACATAAAACTAAGATAGATCGCTCGAATGAAGATGTCAAGTCGCTCGAACGATAAAATGTTATCGTTAGAACGACCACTTCATGCTATAAGAAGATCTCGCTCGAACGAGAAGCTGAAAACTCAGACCCAGTTCAAGAGATTAAACAGTTTTGTCCAATGAAAAAATTTCGTAACAAATCTAACTGGAAGGGACTCAAAACTGCAAAATAGTAGCTAAACTAAGAAAACTCAAAAACAACCAAATGTGAGTTACATACTAACGTAGTACCGATGTGATCAAACATGAACATGGAATGTATGGGTATGAACTACAACAAATGTATCACAATTCCAACACATCGACAATCAAGAGCTCTAATTGATAGCTATAAATCATCAAACTTTATTTTAGCCATAAGTGATTTTTAAAGTGCAAGCTTAATGAACTAAAAAATCAAACATGCACACAAATCTGAAATTTTGACGATTCTACAAACAATAGCGTCATGATTCGCTTTTTCAACATTAGGATTCGTGGTGTAAACCTGTTTAAATTATCCATCCAGACTCCCTCAAATATATATCATATTTTCTTTTGATTGAACATAAACGAAATGGCCCATATTTGGGATATGATTCCTTTTATTGCCTTTAATTGTTTCGAGCTCTTTTTAATGGTGGCTTTCATGACGAGTCAATTTTACACTCTCGCGGCCCTTTCCCATGAACACTCATCATTTTTTTAATTACAATCCTCATGGTAAATGGTTCTTACAAGCACTCCTCCTCCTTATGTCTACTTACGCATAGATGACAAAATTGAGATAAGAACGTCTCACCAAACTCAAATATTCGAGAGATGTCAAGCATTCATATAAACTCGTGCATGTGTGCAAAGATGGAATATATACAAAATCGAATGAAAATGCATATCAACTTCGAAACAACCCCATAATACAATAGTTAAGATCATTCTAAGCATCAATAATTATGACCAAATTTCCTAGCCACATGGATAATGTAAGGAAGGGGGATCCAATCACACTAATATGCCATATCAAGCATGTAAACTCAAAAAAACAAATCGAAAATATTTTTGGTTTTTCAACATATTTTGACTCAAATCAAAGAAAAATCTATTTTTATTTTCTTAAAAATATAATAAACAATTTTTTTTTGTATTTTTCAAATAAGACTCAATAAAAGGAAGATATATTACAAAATGATACACATATCATACACTAGCAAGATATAAATCATGATGCAAAGACTAGCATATGACAAACATGGTAACACAATCATCCTTTAGATCTAGAAATGAAAGAATCAAGTGCAACCAAATGAGAACCATGAAGTTTTAGACCTAATGCCACTAAATTCGATTTCCTAACCCTAGTAGGTGTAACATTACGTGTGGGGGTTTTGGGAACCAACCCGACTTTGTTCTTAAACTTCCTAGGAGCATTCCTAAGGTCATAATAAAAACGTCTAAGGTGACATTTCCTACCATAATAGAAATAAGTGTAAACACAACGGGAATGATATCCAAAATGTCAACCTCTCCTCACGTTCCTAGTGGGCTCTCTCATAGGGTTGATATTTACTTTGGGAATGGGAACAACTTGATCATCGTAGCTTATACCAAACCTATCACTTTTGACTTGGACGGTGCCAAACATATTATCCAACTTTTCCGACCTAAATTCCAAGTTAAACATAACCTTACTCGAGTCTTTTAAGTTCTCCTCTAACTCACAAATCCTAGACCCAAGCATATGTCTAGACTCCTCAAATTCTATCAACTCCTTTTTCAAAGTCTCCATCAGACCACGAAGACTATCTTGCTCTTTCTCAACGCACTGTATCTTCTCCCTAAGCTTCTTCTTTCGTGCCCTAAGATCCTCAATCAAAGAATCATTATTTTCTATGGCATGCTCATTTAACCTAGCTTACAATTTAGAGTTAGCCTTTTTCACTTTCACCGTTTCTCTGTATAACTCTCTAAATGCAACTTGCAACTCACTTACATATATCTCCTCCTCCTCACTCTCCTCACCCTCATACACTCGGGATGAACTTTCAACGGCCTCGAAAGTGTCATGCACATGAGTATCTTCGGGAGAAGTTTTATTGTCATCGCTCACATGACATGATAAGAAAGCAACAAACTTGATCTCATCAGGGGAACTCTCTCCCTCTTCCGTATCACTATCACTTAAGGTGGTATTATATGCAATTGATTTCTTAAACTCTTTCTTAAGTCTAGTGGGACAATCGGAAACTTTATGACCATACCCCTCACACCCAAAACACCTATTCGACTCAACCCTATTGAGTTTCTCACTCTTATCTTTAGGGGTGGACTTAATCTTGTTGTTCTTGAATTTCTCAAATTTTTTGGTATCTTTCGATTGATTTTGAAACTTAAGAGATTTTTTGAATTTTTTATCCAACAAGGCGACATCCTCAAAATCGGAATTGGAATCATCATCCAAAACTTTAGTTTCCTCCTTTCGGGCTTTCAAAGCAATGCCCGACAAATATCGAGTTCATAGGTTTGTAAGTCACCTACATTCTCTTCAAGTTTCGTCGAATCAAGCATTCCTAAGGAGTTTAAAATAGTCACTTTTGCATCAAACCTACTCGGCAAATATCTCAAAATTTTCTTTATCACACGGTTCTTGGGAATTTTCTCACCTAATTTAAATGACAACAATATTAGACAATCTAACATATAACTCATCAAATCACTCACCATGTAACATCTTAATCGTCTCAAACTGTGTAGTGAGGTTTCGTAACTTAGACGCCCTAACCGTGCTAGTGGCCCCGTGAGTAAGTGCAAGTGTATCTTAAGCCTCTTTTGAAGTTTCACAAGTAATGATTCTATTATACTCTTCAGGTGTGACATGTGAGGAAATTACGTGCAGACCTTTAGAGTTGTTTAGTGCAAGCCTATGTTCTGCATCAGTCCATGACTCAACGAGTTTCAAACTAGTGACCTCACCCTCTTGTGTGACTGGTGGTGTCCAATCCTTTTCAACTGCTAACCAAACACGCTCATCAATAGATTTTAAAGCAGTTTTCATTCGCATTTTCCAATAAGCATAATTTATGCCATAAAAAACAAGAGCACGAAAACTTTCAAAACCTCCAAAATTCATTCCGAAAAACACATGGGATCAAACACAATAAAAATATGTTTCTAGCTCTGATACCAATTTGATGGTCCCTATTAATTTCTTATGCGGAAAGTGTTTTAAGGATGACAAGACAATTTTCTCTTTAGTGAAAAAACTTTTTCTAATTTTTAATTCACACCAAGTTGTGAACAATTTTAACTTAACCAAATTTTATCTTGATTAATTCTAAACATCCATCTAGTAATTAAAGAAATTAAAATAAAGTAAACATTACTCACAATGCTGGATGTACGAGGAAAACCACAATGGGAAAAACCTCGAACGGCCCAAGTGAGACAATCAATATGAATATGGTTTTTATAAAGGTACAAACGGTAGTCTTACTCAAGAACTCGATCCACCCACGAGACTTAACGATCCACTGATCTTCAACCACTCCTCTCACAGTTCCCATGTAGAAAGTAACCTTCTTTCACAATGCATGTGCACAACACACGCGTTATGTCTCGATCTCCACCGATATGGCTTGTAACGTCTACGATGTTGAAATTGGACTCCACCGAATCTTCACTACAAAACCATCAATGTCCATGTGTAGAACAACTCTTCTTGGTTCCACAAAGATCACTATAACATATATTAATGATAACTCGGATCTTTGAAACTCTAAGGATGAATTTACTTTCGAAAACCTTAGAAAACTTATGTGCAGAAATGTTATGGACGAATACTAATTTTCTCATAATGCACACTTACACAATCTGATGGAAAACACGCCTTAAATAAAATCCTTAAGGCGATGCATCATTCAAGAGGCATAATCCTGTCATTCGAACGAGATAGCAATGTCACGGGAACGACAGAGCATCTCTCTCGAACGACTGGTCAAGTCGTTTGAGCGACCAGCGAATTAGAGTTTGCTTTTAAACCAAGTCTTAAGAAAGAGTTCCACTTAAATTCAACTCGAATCCGTCCTCATCAGATTAAAACGAAGTGTAAACCTTTTCAAACACTTATAAAACAATTTAAAAATATTTTTTTAATAAAAATTACATCCATAATCATTTTAAATTAAATTACGAGTCTCATTAAAATTTTGCATTCATACCAGAGTGATCTCGAACATCAATTGATCTTAAAGACGAATAAACTTGCACCAATTAAACTTCAGCGTAATTAATTCCTTTAAGTTTTGTTGTAACATCTTTAAATAAACTTCAATATGTCATAGTCTATGTGGGATCGTGACAATAAAAAATACTACCTATGACTCAAATGTGTTTTGTTCCGAGACAAACTATACAATGGACTCAATTGGAAATTTTGTCCTTACAGAAGCCTCTATCAACATTATGTCAATCAGTATATTGTCTGAGACGAGGATCGATAAAGAGAAGATAGTGCATGTACCACTAGTGATTTCAGGATTTGATAGTGCCGGAATGCAATCTCTCGGATATGTGAAAGTGGGAATCAAGTTGGGGAATTTCACTTTCCACATTAAGTTCCATGTTATCAATGCTAACACCAGCTGCCAACTTCTCATTGGGAGGGTATGGATGCACACCCATGGCATAGTACCCTCCACCTACCATCGGTGTGCAAAATCCAATATCCGAGGAACAGAGATCATCATCAAAGTAACACATAATCCCTTTTTCGTTGATGAGGCCCATCTAGTGGGTGCAGCATTCTACACAGAACTAGACGAGGAAATAAATAATTTTGCAAGGAAGCTAGAAGATAAGTAAGTGGTTGGAGAAGGTTCCTAACCAAAGAAATTTTTCCATGATTGTTTTGGGGGGAGGGTAATCCCCCACATAGAAAAAGGCAAGTGGAAGGTGGAGGGGGTGGTCAAACCTCCTCAAACTTGCAAAAAAGTGATCCTACCATGTGGGAAAGTTATTTATCATTTATATCGGTTTGCGCGGGTGATGTTCGGGGATGAGAGCACCAACCTGGCACTAGAATGTTTTGTTGTGAATGAATCCCACGTCATTGAGCATATAGAGGAACCATAGGAAGCTCCAGAATGCATGCATAATGGACCTAGGGAGCAACTACAAGAGTTAGAGGATATCAACCTAGGAGTAGAAGGGGGTGAAAGTAGACCCATTATAATGTCTAAGAGTCTGAACCCAAAACCGAAAGAATAGCTCATTGTCCTGCTCAATAAGTTCACCGATGTGTTTTCTTATAAATATATGGAGATGCAAGGGATAGATCTGAAGGTGAGCTCTCATAAATTGAATGTTCTTCCCAATGCTCTTCTAGTAAGGTAAACAACACGCATGTACAAAGCTTACCTCGATTTAAAGATAAAAGTGGAGGTGAAGTTGTTGACAACAGGGTTCATTAGGTCTATTCAGCACCTTGTGTGTCTCTCCTACATAGTACCGGTGCTAAAAAGGACAAGAGCCAAATCCAAATTTGTGTGGATTTTCATTACTTGAATTGGGAATGCCCCAAAGATGAGTTTATTCTACCCAGCATAGACATCTTCGTTGATGTTACTGCAGACCATGAGATGTATAGTTTTATGGATGGGTAGGTCGGCTACAATCAGATTCAGATAGACCTGGAAAATGTAGAGAATACTGGCTTTTGCACACCATTAGGAAACTTTCACTGCATAGTCATGTCATTTAGATTAAAGAATATCGGGGCCATGTACCAAAGGACCATGATTGTAATCTTCCATGATCTATTTCATTATATACTAGAACTTTATGTGGACGGTATAGTGGTAAAGTCCAAGAAATCAAGCACATATAGGATCTCCGAAAAGTTTTTGAGAGGTGTCGTAGGTACGAGATGAGGATGAACCCCTCGAAGTGTGCCTTTGGGGTTACTGCGGGAAAGTTTTTAGGGTTTGTTGTGAATAGGCAGGGGTGCAAGTAGATGCAGAGAAGATGAAAGACATAGTGATGATACCACCCCTGAAGAGTCAGAGGCAACTCAAGAGCTTTTTAAAAAACGTATCCTACTTGAAAAGGTTCATACCTGAACTAGCGGAGGTGACTCACCCACTTATACCCCTGATAAAAGAAAAAGTCAATTGAACCTGGGAGGAGGAACATAAGAAAGCATTTGAGAAGATTAAATAAATTTTAGCCTCTTCATCCGTGATGATACCACCTGAGGATGGGACACTGTTGCTTCTCTACCTCACCACAATAGAAAGGTCCATAGGGGAGCTGCTGGTCCAAGAGAAGGAATGAGTAGAAATGCTAGTGTACTACTTGTCAAGGGTAATCTCAGGTATAGAGTCCAGATACACAAATGTAGAGAGACACTGTATCGCCCTAGTCTTTATGGCTGAAAAGTTGAGACACTACCTGCTAGCCTTTACAGTTCACATAGTCACCAAATGTGACCCTATTAAGTACCTCCTAGCAAGGACGATACTTATAGGATGTTCAGCAAGATGGTTTTTTATTTTTTCAGAATTTGATTTAAAATGTAAAGTGCTGAAAGCCATGAAAAGTCAAGCACTAGCAGATCTGTTGGCCCAATTTCCATGTGGGAACTTTGAGCCACCTAGTGAAGAGTTACCTGGGGAGAATTTCCAATCATGCATGGTGGAAGAAATGGAAAAGTGCGCAATGGAGTTTGGTGGATATAGTGCCCAAGGTATAGGAGGTGCGGGCATCATACTCTAGAACAACAAGGAAAATATTACCCTTTCTTTCAAGTTAGACTTCAAATGCTCAAATAATGAGGCTAAGTATGAAGCTCTCATTTTGGGTATGTTGGAAGCACTCCTAAGGGGCATCAGAGTATTGTGAATACGGGGTGACTCTAACCTGGTGGTGAAACAGGTTAATAGGGAGTTCTCTATCAAACATGTTAACTTGGCACCCTACAAATACATCATCCAGAGGTTGCTGGGATAATTCCTAGAGGTAATTGTTGACAGATATGCAAGAATAATGAATAGGCACCCCGATGCACTACCTATGATAGCACATAAGTTTGACATGGATGAGACAGAAGCAACGATTATAGTGCATTGGAGGACATTGCCTACCACAGTGAAGTCTTTGTTCCCAAGCAATGAGCCGGACGATTGGAGGCACCTAATTGTGAAGAAACTAGAGATAAGAGAGGGGACAATGAAGATATTAGAGTTGGATAACTACCACCTATTGCAGGGAACACTTTACTTCAAGATCCATGGAGGGTTATTAGCAAGGTGTGTTGGGGAACAAGAAGCTAAAGAGAGGTTTACAGAGATACATGAAAAGCATTATTGGGATACTAATATCTCATTTTATCGTTAGTGGCAGCCGGGGGGGGGGGGGGGGGGGGGCTACTATTGGCCCACCATGAGATAATAGGTTGCTCGTTTACAACAAGATTGTTTAAAGTTTCAAACCCATTTCGACTAGCTAAGAGAAGACAATTTCGTGGAGGCCTTCAAAGATTGGTGAGTTGCCCACATAGAAAGCGGGTGAAATTTATTTCCGGAAGAGGGTAGATCATTTTTATTTGGTGGAAGGAGAGCTCTACAAGAAAGGCTATAATGAGAAGGCACTGAAGTGCATAGCTAAGGAAGACAAATGGAGAGTGTTTAAGGAAGCTCATGAGGTCTCCCACATGGGAGGTGCTAAACTGTATGATCAGCTAATGACGTTGGGATATTATCTGCCAACCATGGGGGGTGACTCTATTAGTTATGTGAAGAAGTGAAGAGCTTTCCAAGTACATGAAATCTTGGTGCATGCCCCTTCTATCATCTTGCAAAGCCTAGTATCTCCCTACCCATTCCATACACGGGCATTCGATATGGTGGGAAAGATTTGCCCAACCTCTCATAGCAAAGCTTTCATCATTGTAGCTACGAAATTATATACCAAGTGGGCTGAGGCCATTCCTCTAAGTAGGGTGACTGCCCAAGTGGTAACCTAGTTTATCAAGGAATATATTATATGCAGGTTTGGTATACCCAAGGTGATTTTGATAGACAATGGGAAATAATTCGTATTCAAGGAGATGGAACTTCTCACTGACAAGTGTAAAATTGTGCATAACAGCTCAACCATCTCTTATTTAAAAGGGAACATCCAGGCAGAGGCCACTAATAAAATCATGATCAATATCCTAAAAAATATGCTGGAAGACATGCCAGGGGAATGGGATAAGAAGCTAACCATGGTGTTATGGGCCTACTGCACTTCAAAGATAAAGCTGAATTGGATTACTCCATTCTCACTTGTGTATGGGACTGAAGTTGTCCTACCAGTGGAACTGGCAGTACCCTCAGCTAGGGTTGATCTAAGAAATGGACTCATACCTGGACCAAGACACCTTCAGTTTGAGGCATTGGATGAGCACAGAGATAAGGCATGGGAGAACTGTAAAGTTTACACCCAACATCTATCCAGAGCATATAAAAATCTATTCTAGACCAGAGAGTTTCGAGTGGTAGACTTAGTCCTCCGAGCATCTACTCATCACCTCCGCAGCATGTGATCCTCGAAATTTAAACCCAACTGGGAAGGTCCCCTTATGATTAGAGGTGTAGGGAAGTCAAGATACTACTAGATTCCAGAGCCGAAGAGCGACTGTCTCCAATCCATCAATTGTAAGCGACTAAAGAGGTACTATGCCTAGTTTTGATAAAATTCATTTCTGTGATTGAATCTGAGCAATTTTCTCTCACGCCAAAACAGTTCTTTTCTAAAAAAATGATAGAGCAATACCACCTTGTAAACAATACACAACAAAAAAGAAATGAATAATAACACTTTTGATCATTGTTGACGTTTGTTTCGATTACTTACCTACTGTATGAGGTAGACCTAACAAAATATTTTTGTTTTTAGAAATGCTCTCTACAAGGCTAGAAGAGAGTGCATGAAAAAAGAGGAAATTTGATCATTACACTTGGGGGGTACATCCATCCTAAGAGAAAGTATATTGAACAAACTCTTCCCAAACATAACAGAAAAATAGTTTATTTTTGTCACTAGACCAGTAGGAAGACATCCTCCAAGTAATATAAAAAAAATTAAAAAAATTACTTATAAGATTTATAGCCTAGAGAAAAAGTTTTAACCTCTGTTCTCAAAGAAATGCTTTACTTGACCAGTTCAATAGAAATGCGGATACGGGGGCCAAATCCCCCCTCTCTAATATTTTTTAGACCCTGAAAGCTCTTAAGAAGAATATAGAGCATGGACCCTATAGACCAAGGGCTAGTTTAATTTAAAATAAAAAGAATCAGTTACCAGTTACTTATTCTATTTGTAAAGATTCTTTTGAAATAGAACCTAAAGCCCCTCCAAGCTATGACTAATGAAAACACGTAATAATGTGTAAGTGCACCCCCACAGACAGAGGGGGCAACTCAAAATAACAACTTACCCAGATAACATGCAAACACCTCGCAGTCATAGGGGGTTGCGCTAAAAAAATGTGTATATGTATATGACTTTCCCAGATTAATGTAAGTACCCCACAGTATACAGGGAAGCTTAAATTGACCAAATGCTCATAATAAATTAGAGAAGGTCTTAGTAAACAGATGCCAAGAGTATGTACAGGCAGAGAAAAAGAAAAGTGCAAGAAAAGCAGAACAGTGTTTTTTCTCATTTACAAATGATTAGTTCTTTACATATGGAAAACAAAAATAGTACAAGGTAAGAAATAGCCTATCCACTAGAAATAACAAAAAGCAAATCGTTGCTTGTGAGGGTGCCAACATATGATGGACCAGCCTCTCGTACAAACTCTTCCTCTAACCTGAACAACTTGGCCTCATCATCCTGGTCACCAAAACTCGAGTCTGTCAATCCGGGTTAGAAGCGATACAATCTGGGACTGAAGTGATGCAATCTGGACCCGAATCCTCACGGCCTCAGCCTGTCGCTGCTCGACCATAGACTATCTAGATGTGTGAAGTCTCATCATCTGCCGAAAGGAATGCTCAGAAAATGACAAACTCCAACATTAAGCAATTTGGCAAAAAATGATAGAACTGCTACAAATCAGGAAGAACATCCAAAAGCAGCAAGATGAATGCACTAGTGAGCTCGACAGGAGAAGTAGCTAAGAAGTTATGAATATGGTTAGGAAGAGCATTTAGGTTGAATACCGTGAGGCTATCAATATGAAGTACACTCTGAGAGGTGAATGTATCAGGATGATTCTCCAAAATCAAATCTAAAATCTGGCGCTCGTGTGTCCTGAAGCATCCTGGCCGCTCCTCGCGCCATAACCTACTCATGAAAGCTGCAGGAGACTCTACCTCAACATCACCATCTGAATGGCGCAACCCTATATCGGAGGGGAGGAAAGAAGACTCCCCACCAGAATCAGCATCACCAGCTGTAGGAGTGGCCTCAGAGCTCCGATCCCCCTCGTTAGCTACTCTGGCAGACTCAACAATAAGATCCTTAAAAGAAGTCTCCATGATGAGTTAAAGGAGAAATAAGACAAGGACAACTATATCCAGACTCTAAAAAGGGCTATAATAGAAAGCCTACCTCAAAGATCAAGGGCGTGAGTATGTTGCCACCTGTGTAAAGGGAATCAGTTAAATGGGGGATGCTAGGCTAAGCATAAAAAATAACAATGAGAAATATCAATACGAGTCACAAGTAAGCAATGAGCAATAGTAATTTGGGTATGAAAGTCAAATACATGGGGAGTGTGCAGCACATCACTTTCTATATGCTCCACAGTTACGGAAGTAACTACCTCACTAACCTGGAAACAATGAAACAAATGTCAAGGTGAGAGTATTTGCATAGTAAAAGAAATAAGAAAAGGAGAAATAAAAAAGAGGGAAAGGTATGACAGTATAATATCTCTCCTGCAATTATCTCTCCAAGATGCTCCACAGTTACCGGAGTATCTACCTCACTAACCTGGAAATAATGGAACAAGGGTGAAGGTGAGAGTACTTGCACAATAAAATCAAGAAGAAAAAGGAGAAATAGAAAAGTAGAGAAGGTGTGACAATATAATACCTCTCTCACAGCCATCTCTCCAATATGCTCCACAGTTACTGGAGCAGCAGGCTCGCTAGCCTGGAAACAATGGAAACAAGGGCGGAGGTAAGCATACTTACACAATAGAAGCAAGAAGAAAAATGGGAAGTGGAAGGTGGAAGGTGGAGAAAGGTATGACATTATAATACCCCCAATGTGTTTTACAATCACTGGAACGATTGTATCACTAACTTGAGAACAGGTAAACAGGTAAGCGTTAGCAAACATTTTCAAAACATAAGTATATTAAAAAAAAAGTATAATAAAACTAAGTATTTACTTATATATTCATCTGAAGTACAAGCCGAAAGCCCCGCAGCAATAGGGGTAGAACTAGTAACAAGTCCCGTAGATAAGGGAACCTTGTCTATGTTGATCTGGTAACAAGATTTTAAACTCCTGAGTTATACCAGTTAAAAGAGCAGTACATAAATGACTACTCTCATACAAGAGATATCTGAAACCTGAGTAATTACCTTCACGAAAGTTAAGGAGGGCGCTGCGAGTGGTGCCTGGGGGATTACCTCCGCAACACTCACCGCGATCATGACAGATAAAGAAGACTAAAAAAAACTAGTCTGTAAATGAAGTGAAAAAGGAAAAGGTTAGTAAATTGCTTAACTCGCGAGAATAAGCATATAGAAAATTCCATAGATCCATAACAAAAAATAGTTACCGGGAGAGACACTATGACAGGGCCCTCACTGGAAGTAGCAAGGAAGGGTAACTCATCTGTAGTAGGGGATGCGGGAGGAATAGTAGTAGGAGGCAATGATAAAATGGTATCATGAACTAGATGAGAAAAATAAGAAAATGATTCATCAGTACAAAATAGCCAGAAAAAATAATAGGCAGAAGGTCAGTCCAATACCTGGGCCCAATCCAATGAACAAGGGTGAAAGGTGACCGTTGGCGGAACAGGGGATGTAGTACTAACCTGCTGATCATAAAAGCGTTAGAAACTCTTATTGTCACGATTACGGGAAAAGAATTTACCAATACCTGAATATAAGAAGAAACATGTGAAATAGGCTCAGTAATTGAAGCCACAGTAGATACTGGCTCATGAGGGATAGGCTGGACCAGAGGTCTACCATCCATAAAGATGTAGATTTGGGGGATAGGAATCCTCCATGAGGAGGACAACACCGGAACATTGGTCTCAGAAAAGGCCGAGTCTCTCCTATTAGAGAGAGGCCAAGAGATACGGGACCTTGGAGAATCAAAAATGACAAATGAAAAAAGTATAAAGGCATAGTAAAGACAAATGGAGGCCAAGAGAACAAGTAGACCTCTAAAAATGAGGAATCCAGGGGCTCAGTGGCAGAAGTACCTACTGCTGAAGCACGAGAAAATAAAGTGACATGACTAGAGGGCATAATCCTCTGTAATCACAAATAGATAGAGAACACAAGGGAAAAGATATCAAAACAAAAAAAGAAAAGAAAAGCGGAGAATAGTGAGATTGGCCATGTAAGGGAAGTCAGAAAGATACCAGAGCAAAATTCAAGGTCACAGAAGGGACCCTGGTACTAGTAGGATGCACATATAAAAGATGCAAGGAAATAAAATATTAACACTTAGTAAGAAAGGTGTAAATTGTGACTATAAAAGTTTTAAAGGATCCTGGAGGAAATAATAAACTTCTTTATAAAGGTCTCTGGAGGAAATAAAGCATAGAATTACTCACCCGCTGGAAAGGAGCACAAGGAAGTGGAGGAGGTGAAGGGCCACTCTTCTCAACTGAAGTACCCCATGAAGGCATTGCAATAAAAAAATTTATTAAAAAAAATTGATGATAGAAGGAGAAGAAAATCATAGGCATAAAAGTCCTTAGTAAAGAAATACTTACGACAGCAGGTCGCGCAATCTAACCATATAAAAGTCGCCTGGTGGTAGAAATAGTCCCCAATAGAGAATGTGGTATTTCATCATCACTAGAAGACTCCCACGAAACTGATAACAAAGCACAAGTGTTAGTAGTGCTTTCACTATAGAAATCCAAGTCATCCACATCATTCAAAGAAGAACTATGGTCATCGTAAGAAGGTGTGCTTCCATAGTCAACTAGTTCCTCTTCTAATGAGGAGAAGGGGGAACCAACATGTGATATTCCATAAGAGCTAGTATCACTAAGTAAAGAAGATTTAGGTGTAGTACCTTTTGTAACTAGAATAGATGTGACTAGTGTCTCTTGGGAAGAGAAGCCCAGAGCCATATAACCTTGCTCTCTAACAGTCCTATAGGTCTCCTCTACTCCAAGATCATCGGTATCTGACCCCTGGTCTAGTGTAGAGGGGGCTGCAACATCAGTATTTCTCCCCTTCTTCTTTTTCACAACCCTAGTCCTCACAGGAGAAGGGGGAGAACGAGAAACAGTATTAGCCGCAATGAAGTTTGACACATCTGTGTTTGGATGCTTTCTCTTACTAGCTGTAGGATCCTTGGCCTTTACTTTACCTTTGGATTAGCCTTTAGATTTGGCAGGATATAACTCAATTTGCTTTAGCTAGGTGGACTCATCGAGAAGGGGTTTCACTAAGATAGGAATAACTTGCTCTAGGGGTGTCTTGGGTGTAGTGCTAAGATGTCAACTGTCCTTCTGAGTTATTTTAATTAAAAATTAAGTCGTGATATACTTGGTGGGAACGATCTCATGTGGAGGTCCAACTATATAGTTTAAATAAGAAGGGCTTATCGCTGCCAAAACGGGAACCAGGAGGAAGTGAAAGAAGGTAGACGATCGCGTGAAGACACATATAATCCCCCCCAAGTGGCTTGCCATATGGAACATCCCCTTAAAAGTAAAATTACTACAAGACTCCAAGTACAACTCTAAAGGGTCACTGCTCGAAGGATAGGTAGGGGTGTGAATGCCTTGGTCATAACCAAATTGCCTCCTCATGTGTTTAGGGTGATAGAACTCACCAACCTGGCCAACTCAATCAAAGAAGGAAGAAGACCCGGTAGTAACATCACTACCACATTAATGTGTAGGAAAGAAGAGACACTCTCCACATCCGAAGGGCAATAGAAAGTGCCATCATCACCTAGGATATATAGTTGGCTAAAAGTGCTGCCAGGGCAGTTGTTGTAAGGGAGAAAATAAAAATCCTAAATATTATCGATCAAAGACCCCAGGGGCTTCTTGGGGTCCTTCTTGTGCCATCTCATAAGGCGAGTAGCATTATTGTGACAGGCCCTTACCTCTAGGGCAAACTGTGGAAAATGCTAAAAAGGAAAGCCATCAAAATAAGGGAGTGACCAAAATTGGTGGCATCATAGCGATCGCAAGATCTCTCGAACCAAGTATAAATGGACCCAAGGTTCAGAGGAGCAAGGGGTACCATCCTCCCTCGTGCCATCCATATAGCAAGTCTGAAAAGGGGATCCAGGGAGAATCTTCTGGTTTGCCTGGGAATAAGAATCTAGATAAAAATGTAACTAGAAAGGCAGCTAAGTGTGAGGGGGAATGGAGTTTGGGGCCATCCTGACTTTTGATAAACCTATAAGAAGTCTCCTCCTTAAGGTACTGCTCAAAATCCTTAAACTAATATCGCTGCCGTTTAGCAAAGGAATGTTTGGTAAGATCGGTCACATTAATGGCCATATATTTGGAGCACTTAGTAAGGGATGGCTGTAGCTCTTCCACCGTCTCTTGCTTGAGGGGGTCCTCATAGCCATCAGTAAAATCATATCCACCCAGATAGGGAAGGGAAAATAATTTTCACATATCCTACAGGGTAATAGTGAACTTACCCCAACCAGTCACAAAAGTATGAGATTTCTTACTATAATAAGAGAGCAAAAGATTAACGGTGGTGCCATGTTTAGCTATAGTGCAAGATTTTAAACTATCAATTGTTGTCAGAAGGAAAAGTCCCTGAAGGACAACTTTATAGGAAGGGGTTGCAAGAATATGATCAACCCATGTAGCCCACTCTTAAGTGGTACATCCCATAACTTTGATTTCAATGTTATAATAAGGAAAATCACCACGGTCCATTCTAACCCTAACGATAGAATCAAGAAGAAGAATAGGAGAATCATAAGACTCACTTAAACCCACACTAGGTTGCTCGATAATATTAGCAACAAATTTCTCTACAAATTGTGCAAGAGAGGTCATAAAGCTATCTTGCATCCAAAAATAAGGTGAATGATAGCAGAGGCCAAAATTCCTTCCTTGATGAGTACGCATATAATTTTGGTAAGATTGAGAAGTGGAGGAAATGGATGAAGAACCCCCAGCAACCAATGATTCGAGGGAGGAACCCAATGTGGAAGAAATCCCATGCGAGGAACCCCCAATAAAAATGCGGTGCAAGGAATCCCCAGTAGAAGTTATAGGATAGGAACCCTTAGTAGTTTGGGGTCTTGACGAGCAACCCTCAGCAGCTCTCATAGGTGAGGAACCTCTAATAGTTTGGTCTTTTGATGAGGAACTACCAATAATATCCTTGGACGAGGAACCGCTGGTAATTTCGGTCCTTGGCGAGGAACGCTCAGTAGAAACCCTCAGCGAGGAACCCTCAATAAACGAGGAACCCAAGGCAGAAGAGAGAACAGACGAGGAACCTCCACCGATTGTAATTGGACGCGTGGAACCCTTAATAGTGATCCAAAGCGAGGAAACCCCAGTGGATTGGGTTCTCGATAAGGAACCCATATTATAAACCAACAGTGAGGAACCGTCAACAAGCGAGGGACCCTTACCAACAACAGCCCCAAAACCATACTTCCCACCAACAAAAAATGGGGAATCCTAATCAAAACCCTCGACAAGATAGGAACCCTCAACCATAGAGGAACTCAAAGAAAATCCTATTACCTCGGACGAGGGACCCCTAGTGGCTAGGGCCTTGGAAGATAAAGCGCCAGGTCACGAGGAACCCATGTCGGCGTCGGTGACACAAATCAGGCCAGTAGACTTGGTAGCAATAAAAGGGATTTAGATGGTGGTTATAGTGGTGGTTCCGGTGGCTACCACCATGAATACAGTGATAGAAATGGGTAAAGAGCCTATCATTATGGTAATAATGGTGGTAGCAACGTCCGAATAAGCATTGGGTGATGATGGAGCCATTAAGGGTGTTTTGGAAAAGCTTAAAAGAAAAATTATGGATTTTTTTGAATTTCTCTCACTAAAAATCTCAACTCTCTGTGAATGTTTTGAGAACTTTGTAAAAGTGGAAGTTTTTATTCAAAAAATGGCTTTTATATGAAAATAGGAAAACGTGTGGGAATATCAAACGGTTAGCAGATTTTTTTCCACAAATGATGAGGTGATAATTCCCATGTTGACACGTAGCTCCTTGAGAACATAAAACCTATAACAAAGGGACAGTGTATTTAATGACCCTAGGGGTAATGATGACGAAGTCCTAGGGACGTTAAAAAATATAAAAAATTGAATAGACAGTGTACAAAGCCTTTTGGTTTACCTAACACAAAAGACTTTGCATGAGGGGCTAATGTGGAGGAGTATTTTGGCTTACTGCATAGATTTGGGTGAGGGATCCCTCCAACCCTTCTGCAAAGAGATTTGGTCGAGGAACCCCTCCAACCCTACTGTAATAAGATTTAAGGAAGGGACCCCTCTAGCCCTTCTGCAATAAGATTTGGGCGAGGGACCCCTCCATCCCTCCTGTAATGAGATTTGGGTGAGGGACCCCTACATCCCTCCTGCAATGACTTCCTTCAATTTTAAAAGATAGTTTGGGCGAGGGACCCCTGCAACACTCCTACAAAGAGATCTGGGTGAAGGACCCCTTCTAACCCTCCTGCAATGAGATTTGCAGGATATAGAGGGGTGTTTTGGCTTGCTGACTAGATTTAGGCGAAGGACACCTACAGCCTTTCTGCAATGAGATTTGGACGAGGGATCCCTCCATCCCTACTGTAATGAAATTTGGGCAAGGGACCCTTCCATCCCTTCTGTAATGAGATTTGGGCGAGGGACCCCTCCAGTCCTCCTGTAATGAGATTTAGGCGAGAGACCCCTCCAGCCCTCCTGCACTGAGATTTGGGAGTGGGACCCCTCCAGCCATCCTGCAATGACTTCCCTCAAGCTCAAAAGATAGTTTGGGCGAGGGACCCCTTTACCCCAAACTAAAACCAGTTAAAATGAAACCTGGGTAGGGGAGTCAATAAACAAGGAGCCCTCAGCCAAGACTAGCTAAAGAAAGGAAAGCCTAGTGAGGAGGCCCACATTGAATGAATCCTCTAGCAAATGTTCAAATATTATTTATTTTGAAGTAGGAGGATCCAAGAAGTGACCCTCTGAACAAAATAGCCTAGGATAAAGGGATCTAGCATGAATATTCCCTCATCATGAAAAAAAGTTCTTTTACAGAATAAAAGTACTAACACTTACTTTCTTGTGCAGGTAGCCTAGTTGAGCAGGCAGGGCTCAAATAGGCCAGTTGGGATCTCTTGGGAATTTTGAATTGGCGGCTGAAGAACAAGGTTTATTGAAAAAGATCAACCACTTAGCACTTTAAGATTTAGAGAATACCAGTGGAAAGACATATGGTTTACTCAAAGTCCTCACACAGTTTACACCCAGCCATAACTGAAATGAGCAGCGAAGAGATTGCTAACCGAAAATGAACTTTCTTTATAAAAATGATTTTTAGAGAAGGTGTTCCTCAAACCCCTACCCCTCTCAAGAGAAATGATTTTAGATGAGGTGGTCCTCAAGGCCTACCCTATCAAGTTTACAAAGTTTGTACCACAAGTTACCGTTTTAAAGATATTTACCAAATTAGATATTTTGTCTCCATCAGGATATATATTTTCTTTTTGACTTTGTCTCACACCAAGTGGCACCTGTCAGAGGGGGCAGGCGACTGCACATAGGTAGGGACAAATGGTACATTTAGACCTTGTCCCTAACCAACCCTCTCAGTGTCAACTCATCCCTAGTGCCCAAGTATAAATAGGACCCCTGGGCAAGGTCGAGTAATAATCATAACTCAAGTCATACTATTACTTTGTCAAAATCACACTATAACTTCCTAGTATTCTCTCCCTTCTCCCTCTCTAGTGCTAAATGCCTTGTTTTTCACTCCTCTCATTGACAACCATCATTCTTAGGAGTTTTTCTTGGTAAAAGTTACTATTATTGTTGTGAAGTTCATATTCTTGCAGGGAGTGAGTTCCATCTTGAGTTCCATTTTTACCAAAACGGAGAAGGTTTTACCAGAAGATGCTCCAGAAGTTCTTGAGAACTTTGAAGGTAGATTTCATTACAGTGGGTCACGCCTCACCCGATAAAGCATCTTACCAGACCCCAGTCACACTACCCTCCTACAGATTTATAAACCTTAAATTAATCCTTTAAAAACCCAAGGTATTATAGGATTCTTTCTATTTTCTAGAGTTAAATGATTTCACACTCGATACCCATAACTCTTGCAATTATTATACCAACGGTTCCAAGTAGACATCAATATCACCACTTACTTCCTTTGGACCAAGTATTAACAAATACAACATCGAAAGTTTGGTCTTATGCATAATAAAGTAAATAGATTTAGGGGTGCTAAGATCATCGGACATAAACTTTGGTGCTTATATCACCGAATGTATTGAACTCGGAGAAGTATGGGTAAGTGAGTTTTTTGTCTTTCCAGATGGTTGAGTCAATCGCATAACGCACGAGATTATTCCCTAATCTTGCTCTAACGTGCTAAGTAATTGCATCCGCTATCCATATTACTATGAAATTTTTCTTCAACCTTGGGCCAACGGAAAAATATCTTAATAATCTTTAGGAACTTTTGAAAGTTAACCTCTCTTATCATTCGAAATATGCTCTAACACATATCTAGATTCCCTGTATACTGGATAATGATTAGCATTTTCGTACTCCTTCTAGTATAGTATGAAATCATACTTTAAAGCATGAATTGATTTATACTTCATTCCTAAACTTTTCAAAATTTTCTTCATACTTGGATAGTTATTTGGTAGCCTGTTATGCTTTGGGATCAAACCCTCCACCCAATTTAAAATTCCATTAATGTTATTGTCAGACAAAAAATTGTCTCTTCAAACAATGCAAACCAACCATAGCGTACAAAGTTGTCTGATCGTTGTACCAGTTAGGGTACAATTGGTTTTAGTTAGACTTTATAACCTAATCAAATTCAACTTTCAAAACCTATGTAAATTTAAAGAATGGTAAACAAAAATTAAAAAACTTTCATTGTGTTCTTTGCCCTTTTCACCTAATATATAAATATATTTCATATTTTTAAATAAACACACAATTTAAATGTTTAAACCAAAATAATTACATTTACAACAAGTAAACACATTATAATGAAGCTCAAACAAACATCAAAGTCCAATATTCACATTCTAATAAAAAATGGTTTGAATGTTCAAACCTAGTTTTATCATAAATTAATTTCAAAGAATAATAAGACAATACATGTATATACAACTAGCTTACAGTACATATATATATATATATATATATATATATATATATATATATCATACCTTCTGAGTGAAGGAAAATGAAGGTTTTTCACCTGGGGGGGGGGGGGGGGGAGAGAGTTGGGTTGAAGAGAGAAGAGGGAAAGAGAAAATAGGTGGATAAAAGGGTTTTATTTTTGGGTTTCGACCAGTCATAACTATCATTAACCGTGATAAAAATCTTTATCACGGCCTTCTCATGATCAAGGACCGCCACAAGCCTTGTCACAGATATGTCACAGTCAAGGACCATGAACAAAACATGTATTTAACTAACACGGTCCTTGACCATGTCAGTCCTTGCCGAAAAAGTGAGATTATTTTTAACATTTGGTGTAGTTCATTACCACATGTGAAATGGGAGCTTGGCATGGCTAGTGGTCTCCACAACCAAGAAATTGTAAAGTCACCATTAGTCCATCCGTATGCAGAGAGATTAACTCGTGAGGAATTTGAAATCGCGAAGGATTTAATTGCTAATGGGGTTAAATCAAAACAAGTACTCTAGACTCGAAATAATACACTGGGTAACAAGATGTCCATTATGCACACCATATCTAATGCAAAAGGCAAGTTAAATTACAAAGATTTTCAAGGGAAGATGATGATACAATAACTAGCCAAACTAATATTTGAGAAATATTATCTATAATAGACAAATAGTGAAAAATATACCAATGAGTTTAAGAATTTATTATATGTGCACGCCGTTTTATTTGTCAACTCGTTTTTTACCCTTATATTGATGGATTGCACCTACAAAACCAATCTCTTTAACATGGCATTATTTCAGGTGGTTGTACTCACATTGACGAGTCGAACATTCTTCATTGCATTTTATTTATTGTCGTCGAAAAAGGAAGATCCATTTTCTAGGGTTGACAGGTTTGAGAATTATTTATGATCCTTTGATTTTACCGCAAGTGATGATCATCGATCGACAACAATCATGCATAAACGTTATCCGTAACGTGTCCCCAATATTGCACTATGCTTTACCTCTTCCGCATCAACAAAAATGTTGAAATGAATTGTAAAATATTTGGTATGTCGAACGATAATTGGAAATCCCTCATGCAAGAATGGTTAGGTGTACTAGAGAAAGGGACCCAAATTCAATTTATAGATGAGTGGATCGGATCTGAATTGAACCATACGACATTCCTCCAAGTGATTGAATACATTAAAAAGATGTGGTCGTCGGTACGTGAGGAGTTTGTAGTATCAGGGACAAAAGTGATTAAGCACCATGGTAATCGTACGACTAATAGGGTTGAGGTTGCACATGATCAATTTGAAAAGAAACTCAAGTCATCAAATCTCACATTTTTATAGTTGTGGAAGGAAATTAATGTTCTATTGACTAACCAAGTCACTGTGATAAAGGCGTAATTTGAGAGATTGCATGGTCACACACGACTTATGTACAACCTTCTTTAGTTCAAGCACTTGCGAGGGCGCATTTTTCGCTATACACTTAATCATTGGTCAGGGAGATTTATTTAATCGGGGTTATAAGAGTAAATGAGCATGCATGTGGACATGTTTTGCATTGGGTTTTTGGGTTACCGAGTGCTCATGAGTTGGTGTTGTATTATACACAAGGGTGTCAATCGGTTCCTCTTAGAGATTTGGATGAATATTGGAAAAAACTCAATGTTGTCCCAAATTTGCCAAAATATAGTGAGGTTGATTACGAGCCTGGGATGACTGCTTTTAGAAAAATATTGTCAGAATCGATCGACGATGAAAGGATGGTACTTTTGTTTAAGTTGGATGATATTTCAAGTCCCATCAGTAGCTCTTTGTTTGATCTAATGTCAGTTATGACAAGGGGGGTACGTACCAAAATGATGGCAAAGGAGAAAAACATGTAATGTCAACAAATTGTGATCCATGTGCTTGGAAAACATCCAAGTCAATTGATGACTTTATTGTGGAGGTTACCCCTTTAAGAAAAATGTAATTGAATCTGGCATATGTTGTTAAATGTAAGTTGCAATGCATGACTTCATTTTTACAACCATATGTTGAGGATGTGACAAAAGTTAAGGGTGATGGAAACTATGATAATAGAGTAATAACTATTGGAATGAGTTGGACTGGTCTGACGACTGATTATTGGAGATAGTTTCGAAGAGGTTTTATGCACGAACTAACTACCAATGACATGTTTTGGTCTAATGTGTTTTTAGGAGGCATTAAGACATATTCCGAGATTTTAGCAGGATTAAACTTTGACAATTCATCGTATGGTAAGGATAACAGGGTTCAAGTTATTGGGATGGCATACTTGTCCGCGCAAGCATACAATTATGTCATCATTTCACTTTCAAAATCAGTATGCCTCACATTTGTGATATTTCGCAACCCTCTACCTCAATACATAATAAACATCATAATCTTGCTAAATGTGTCTTAACGTTCACTATGTGCATGTGAAGCCTGAGGAAGAATTCCCACTCCCACTATTAGTATGTATATGGAATGAACATCACGAGTCACAAGATGACGGGTGAAAAGAAACTTTTAAATGATCAGATTAAACATTGGAACTTGATGTGTCCACTGGATGTTTCTACAAGGAACATGTCGATTAATGTAGGTGATTAGAAGATGTTGATCTTTTTTGTTCAGTGTGTAGTTACGATTGAACAACTGAATGTTAATATTTTTGGGCTTGTGTTTTTTGGGTCTTAACTTTTATTTTTAGGCTATACATGTAAAGTGAATGGATATATATATCAACGGGGACTTTATTTATGAGATTCAACACTTGATTCTTATGTCTTTTTTGAATGTTTCATGTTGATGAACATGTTAATAATGTTTTGAAATCCAATTATAACAAATTTAACATATTTAATTGCAATAATTTTAGCATGTTTTGAGTGATAATAAAGTTTATAAATCCAATTGTAATACGTTATAGTTGTCTTACTATTATATTACCGAAAATAAATGACAAGTTCGATATTGTACTACCGACACACTACCTGTCACCACCAACGTCGGCATATATTTATTACCGATATAGTCAAACATAAATTATATTAGTCTTTAATATAATAATAAATAAAAAAGAATCGGCATCTTACTACTGAAAAAAACATATCTTCGTCATTAGACACTGATTCGGTTGTACGAAACCGAAAGAGGAGGAATATTTCGGTAACAGAGTAAAGACTGAATTTTATACCCCAAAATCTTATCTCTTGTACCTTAGGGAGAAAAATGGCAAATTTTATCAGTATCAGAGTGTTGAATTATATCGTCGTTCTCGACAATAAGGTGTCGAAGTTACAGTTACCCTATTTTTTTTTAAAAACACCCCTAGATGGTTTTTAATGGTTGAAACATATTCAAACTTCATGTTTCTTGATTATTTTTTACTTATTAACCTTAACATATTAACTTTTATGTTTTTTTACCGAAAAAAATGTGTTCTTCTAATTTAGATTTATATTTAGTGTTTAAATAATGGATTTAATGCTAACTCGGAGTGTAATGTACCAAGTTTTATAAATAATGGAGATTCTTGTGATTTGGTATCTTTTTTTTTAATGTTCTTCTTTCTTCGTCAGAGTTTTTTGTTCTTGAATTAGGGTTTATATTCTTGAGAGAATTTACTTAGAAAGAGAGATAAAGAAATGAGAAAATAAAAGCATTGATCAAACATTAACTTATATATATTTTGACCATATGAATACTTTTTTTTTATGAAATGTATAATTTTTAGGGGCAATAATTATCAAGTCCCATTCACTTAGTCAATAAGGAAAGATATCCTTTGACTGAGTCAATTGTGTCAAATGTCCTATTTTGTCAACTTAGCACATGAAAATGACAAATACACCCTCACAACTATTACGTCGTTTAAAAAAAATGAATCTTTTAAAGTCCAGAACTTCAAATCTACAAATCTAAAATTCACAAAATTTATATATTTGGATTCTACTCGTCAAGATATATCAAACAACACCCATATTCAATATTTTTTGAAGAAAAAATCGAAACAGATAAATTTACTGTTTCTGTAAAACCTCCATTTTTCCCGGCAAAAACTCCATTTCTTTCGACGAAAGCTCTTCTTCTCCTGCTTGGGCCATGGAGATGCTGGCGCGGATAGAAAAAACAAAGAAATAGATGAAGAGAGAGAAAGAAACTAGGAGAGATAAACACTCTGGGGAGAATTCCGACGGCCTACGGTGAGATTTTTCGGTGGGCTATTTCCGACGAGTCTCCGATGGGTTAGGTTGGGCGGGGTGGGAGTGGGGGTGGGGCTTCTAGAGAGAGAAAGTGTGTGGGATTATATTTTTGTTTTTAGAAAGAGAGTAAATGGATTTAAAATGGGTATATGTGAGGGTATATATGTCTAAATATATGTAGTTTATAATGAAAAAGGACTTGATATATTAAAAAAAAGTTAATAAAATTTAATGCATCTTTGACTGAATAAAAGAAACTAGCATTGAATTATTCCTAGTATTTAATTACTAATATGTTGTTTTTAACTAGTTATGTCAAAAACAAAATTCAGGATACCTTTACTATTACCCTTATCAAGAGTGCCCACAACATAAAAAGGTTAAAGAGATAAACACCATGTTCTCTCTCCCTCTCTCGCCTGAAGTGGGTTTACCGATTTCTTCCCAAACGCCACCTCTAACAAATCCTCCACCTTCCAAACCTCGTGATCCATCTTCAAGCTTTCAAACCCCTCTTTTGACTGCTTCTCTAACCAACAACGGAGGTCATACCTTTTCTAAATCTCCATCAGCTACACAACTAGATTCATATAAAGCTCGACTGTAAAATCACACCAACCATATCTTCTTCCCATCCTGGCTGGATCTAGCGATTACGGATGAGCTAGATGAAGTAGAAGTAGAGGAACCTTCTTTTCTGAGTTACTTTCTATCTCTCTCACTTCTAAAGAATTAGTAAGAATTAGGGCTCCTTAGAGAAAATCACGTATAATCAAACTCCTAGATTAATTTTTACCACTCATTAATTTGGATAAATCTTTGCAAAATCTTTGGAAAACCGCTGCGAAAATCTATATCACTGATTTCGTATCTGAATTTTTTATCTGGAAATTTTTAAATAAAGAGGATTATCTTATACCTTTGATTGGAGGTCCGTGGTTTTTGAATAACCACTACCTAGCTATTTTTAAGTGGAAAGAGAACTTTCGTCCAGCTACAGCTATTATCCAAAATATGAGTTTTTGGATTCAACTACCTCAGCTGCCTATTGAATATTATGATCCAAATGTGTTGTTTACGATAGCTCTTGCCCTAGGTTCTCCCATTAAGATTGATTTACTTACTGGGTGTATTGATAGGGCTAGATATGCTCGCATCTGTGTTGAATTTGATATCTCAAAACCCCTTCCTTCTAAAATTAAAATTGTTCCTCTGGTACAACTGATCTCTTATGAGTTTAACACCTTAATTTGTAACTACTGTTGAATGATTCGCCATGTTTAAGAAGCATGTGCAGATGGAACTCGGGCTTTGATTGAGAAACTTCATTTGGATAGTACTCTAAGCACAACGGCGAAGTAGGAATGGACTATGATAAGGAAGCGTCCTTCCCCTACTCGTCTGGGGAACTATTCTGCTAAGAGTGTGGTTGCTCCGATTAATTTTTTGGTGGGTTACACCAATAAGGATAGAGATGGGTCAACTTAGTTGGGAACACCAACTCTTTTAAGGGGTAACTCCACCTCTCATAGTACTACTATTGGGCCCAATGGAAGTTGGCAGCCTAAACAAATGACCACATCACAGCAGCAACCTAGTAAGGTTAGTCTCTCTAATTCTTTTAATCTTTTAACTAAAGAACACAATAACCCAACCCATCAACTTTCGGGCTTAGTTAGTAATAAGAAGACTATATCTCAACCCAGTTCTTTTACTTATATACTTGACCAACCAAAGAGTAATATCCACCCAATTTCTAACCCACCTTCACATCAGGTTCACACTTCTACTCCTATAGACAATTGTCCCACTAACCCACATGTGCCACGTCTGGTTCAAGCTACTCCTGACAGGTGCCCTGCACCCTTTCAACTAGCCTACCCAAATAACCTCAGATCTCAACATAACACCAATAAAACTTCTATATTTACTCCTCTAACTGTGACAGACTCTATTAACTCTTCACTCCTTTCTTCCCCTATAACTCACCCTGCTTTTTCTGTAATTACAACTTCTGTTAATTCTTCAGAGAATAATGGTTGCTAACCCTCCACCCACTACACTAATAACACATGTTACCCAAATGCCACTAAACGATGGGCCCATAAAGAGGGAAACCCCACCATTATAAACCAATCTGAACCTTACTTTCCACTTTCACCAGGGTACACCTAAGACCCCACATATCCCCCGGCACTTGAATTTACCATCCCCTGCAGCCCAAAACCCACAACCCCAACCCATGCCCCCAAAATAGCTGCCAGTTGTAGGCCTAGAAAACCCACTCCTTGCAACTAGAGACTAACTGTTAATTCAAGGACAAGAGACATTTGTATTTCACCCATTTCATGTTCAACCCCATACCCTCACCTACAAAATGGGCCTTCACTGTTTATTGATAAAACTTGAAATCTTCGACGATCAGGTAATACTCGATCAGGAATAAGTGTACCGGTTCCAAGCAAGACATGAGTTAAACGTGGTCCTTCAATAGTTTATCTTTAACGTCCTACGAAATTTTACAATGCCATGGCTACCAGAGACTGCATTGCAGGGCTCCCTCCAATCCATGAAAATTCTGTTATGAAATGCTAAGGGATCTTCTTGGCCACTTTTTATGGTTGAATATTTGAATTTCTACAATCAGTATCACCCAGACCTTATGTTTGTAATGGACACTAGGCTCGATGTTCCTAATTCTCAGAGATAACTTCAGAGATTTCCTTTAGCGAGTAACCACATTGTGTCGGCTGTTGGTCTAGCGGGGGTCATGTGGATCCTATGGAATCCTAATAATATGCATATCATTGTGGTTTTTCAAGCAGACAGAGTAGTTCACTTGCTTGTGGAAATGGCCCCAATTTTTCCTCCTTTTATGTTAACTCCGATTTATAATCACGCTCAACCCAATCGCAGAGGGAAGGTATGGGATATTATTCGCTCGTTATCTGCTAATATTTGTATGCCCTGGTTAATTATAGGATATTTTAACTCTATTTTATTTCCTTTGGAAAAAATGGGCGGGATGTCGTTTAACTTATCTAATACCTTTAGCTCTTGCATGGAAGATTGTGGGTTGGGGGATTTGGGTTAATGGTCCTACGCATACTTGGTCTAATAAACACGGAATCCATAGCCATATAAAAGAACAAGTGGATATATATCTCTATAATGATAAATGGAATCTTGCCTTCCCTTTAACCAAGGTTACTCACCTTTCTAATTCCACTTCAGATCACTACCCTCTACTATTATACTCTAACCCTAATACTAATTTTCAAAATTATCATCATATTTATGATCACGATTGGTCTACTGACTCGTCCTATAAATCCCTCATCAGGAACTGTTGGATTTTCTACATCCAAGGGTCAGCTGCCTACCAATTTGTTCAAAAATTTAAATATCTTATGTATAAATCTAAAATTTGGAAAAAAAATACTTTTGGAAATTAGAAAACTCTGATTGCTCAAACTCAATAACACCTAACTAATGTTAGATGTGACTTAGATACTACTTTCTCAGCTGAACTAATTCAAACTGAATTATGTCTTCAAAAGAAACTCGGGGATTTACTTTGGCAGGAAAACTTGTATTGGCAACAAAGAGCTAAACACAATTGGCTAAAAGATGGGGATACTAATAGTAAATATTTTCATTCGATTGTTAATCACCGGAAGGTTTAGAATCGTATTTCGGCTATTTACATGGACAATAATAAATGGCTAACTTCCCAATCTAAAATTGAAATGGAATTTCTTTCCTTTTATACTTTTTTTTTTAAATCTACTAATCCTAGGATGGAAAATATTATTTTTCACCATTGTCCCTCCGAGTTAAGTAGTGAGGATTTAACTGTTTTAAATAAATCAATTACACCCCTTGAAATTAAAGATATTGTGTGGCATATGCCTAATCACAAGTCACCGGGACCTGATGGCCTAACTATTGAATTTTACAAGGACCACTGGGACGTGGTGGGCTATTTAATTATTAACGTTGTCCAATCCTTTTTTCATTCAGGGTTTCTTCTTAAAGAACATAATAAAACTTTTCTTATTTTTCTACCCAAATGTGATAACCCTTCCAAAGCCTCCTAATTTAGACATATTAGTCTTTGTAATGTGAGTTATAAAATTATTTCTAATATTCTACTAAATAGAATTCGACCTATTTTTAATACAAAATTGTGACTCCATTTCAAAATATTTTTGTTCCTAGGTGGATTATTCATGATAACATTTTAATCACGCATGTGAGACATTGCAAATCCATCACACACTATAAAATTCTTTTGTTCTTGGGTGACATATTCAGGATAACATTTTAATCACGCATGAAATAATTCACTCTATGAGAGGTTCAAAATCTAAAAGGGGTAGTTTTGCTCTTAAAATCGATCTCTCTAAATCCTATGATAAACTAGAAGGGCCTTTCATTCAATGGGTATTGCAACAACATGATTTTCTCGAATTTTGGGTTACTCGAATTATGACATGTGTTACAACTCCTTCTTTTTCAACAATTATCAACGGTTGATCAGGTAACTATTTTAACCCTACAAGGGGTCTACAGTAAGGCGATCCTCTCTCTCCTTATCTTTTTATTCTGGACTTGGATGTTTTTATTCGTTCCTTAACAAAAGCTAGTCAGGATAAACTTATATTAGCTTCCAAAGCCTCTAGGTTTGGGCCTCCTATTCCTGTTTTGGCCTTTGCTAACGACTGCATTATTGTCTTTAACGGTTCCATGCGAAATGTGGTTAACTTTAAATTGATCTTGAACAAATTTTGCGCCGTATTTGGACAAAGTTTAAATACTGATAAATAAGCCATTTTATTATCTTCTCACATGGCACCCTTAAATAAACGTAGGATTAAAGATGCACTTAATGTCCATTTTTTGTCTCCATTGAGAAATATTAGAGGGTGCCGCTTCTTAATGGGATAATGGCCAAAACGATTATCCAAGATGCTATAATAAAATTAGATAAGAGAATTAACCTTTGGTATAACCAATACTTATCTTATTCTAGTAGGCTCCCTTATTATTAATTCAGTCATTGATTCTCTTTCACTTTATAATATGTCTTCTTTTCAATTGTCTAAAAATCCTCTCGACGAATTTTTGGTTAAAATTAAAAGGTTTTTCTGGAGGTAAACTCTGAATTCTAAAAAAAAGCTACTAGCCTATGGAGTTTACTAAAGCGGCCTTAAATCTTGGGTGGGTTAGGAATTCAAAATATGCCTACTCTCAATAAAACTTTCATGTTAAAATTGGTCTCTACTTACTAATCCTAACTCTCTATGGGCGTCTGTTATGAAGCACAAATATTACCATAATAATACGGTTTTTACATCGAAACTCAAACATCAAAATTCTTAGCCTGGCAAAATATTTCAAAAGGATCCTTACTTCTCAAAGAGGGAGTTCAATGGTCTCTATATGAGGGCCATGTTAAATTTTGGACGAATAATTGGATGTCTTCTCAGTCATTACAATAAATTCTTCAGAAATTTAGTTATGATGACTCTATTTCGATGTCTCAATTTCGACACGCTAACACTAACAATTGGAATATTACTGAATTACTAAAGTAAATTCCATTACATCTTGTCCCTATAATTATTAGTATTCCTTGGCATGACTAGAATTCACCTGATATTGCCTTTTGGAGCCCTAATATAAATGGGTTATATACTGTGAAAACCTCTTATAACTTGCTGACTAGTAAGGACATACGAATAAGTAGGCCTTTACTTCCTTGGTTCAAATTATGGAAGTTAGCCTGTACTAATAAAGTTAAACTTTTCTTCTGGTTTATGTCTCATAATGGTCTTCCTACCGCCGATGTTTTACGTGCCAAGCATATAATTCATTCTGATAATTATTCCTTATGTCAACAAACAGATTCCAATTGTCACTTCCTCACTAATTGTCCAACTTTTCACAACATCATTAACGCTAGTGGTTTACAATTTCCTACGGATGTCCATTTTCTGCTAGCTATTGCTTCTAGCGATCGTCCTGAGAATACTTCAAAATTTTGGCATCTACAAAAACTCTTTTCACTTGTTGTCATATCTGGAATTTACGTAATAATGCAATCTTTAACAATTGTCCAGTTCAATTACATCTTCTAAATCACCAAGTTAGGGAGGATATTGCTAATTACATTTCTTTTAATAAATCGAAACCAACTCTAATTAAGAATGTTAAGCTATATATCTCTTGGCATCCTTCAGAAAAAACTATTTTCAAACTTAATACTGACGACTCTTGCAATATTAATACTTCTTCGATGGGAATTGGGGGAGTCCTTAGAGACAATATGGGAAATTTTATTTAGGGCTTTGCTAAAAATATAGGCTTTAATTCAAATGCTATAGCTGAAACGTGAGCAATAAAAGAAGGTCTAAAATTTGTTATATCTAAAGGTATTCGTAATATACACGTGGAAACGAATTCTATGTCTATATACCAACTATTTTGTAGCGCACCATGTTCGAACCACCATATTCAGGAATAGCTTCGGGACTGCCGTAAGGAGATTCAGAAGCTCGACACTGTGTGGATATCTTTTTTTTATAGAGAGGTCAACTTGGTTGCTGACATACAAAACAACCTTGGAAATAGTAGTAATTATATGACTAGTTTTTTTGCAGTCGCACCTACGTTTCTCCACAAACCACTTTTAGCTGATATTTATAGTACTGTAGTTAGCAGGTTTGTGAATAAACCTACGATTTGTAATTTTACCTAGATCTAATATACTATTTGTGTTTGTTAAAAAAAAAGATGTGCTCCTACCGTAAATGACTTAATTGGTGATCATGACTACCATGAAATATTATATTGTGGATGCCATATATCTTTTTTGAAGTCGATATTCGTAATAAAAAAAATTACAGGACCACATTGCTATGACTTAAGGGTCAACAAAAGATGCTAAATCAGCATTTGGACCTACACATATTTTGAAATGACAAACACAAAAAATATTTCATGTAGACATGTAGCATAATGTATAAAATGATAGTTGAAGATGAGTGCCACATCAAAAATGACATTTTAATTACAATGAAAGAGTTGATTTTCCAGTGTATCGGTATCAAATAAATGCACGACAAAACTTATAAATGAATTTAATATCATCATTCCATAAAATTAGGGAAACCCATTCAATCTCCAGAAATACCTCATTAAACACTTGGGTATCAAATGCACTTAAAATGAACAAAAATCTATTTTGTTATCTTTTTGTCAATTTTTTATGATTAATTGTGTTTAAAAGATGATCTGTATCTAAAGGAATATTTTTGAAGGTAAGTAGAGTACCCAACTGTACACACTTTATCATGGCATCATAAAAACTGTTAACAGGAAAACATTTATATTCAAAGCACAATAAATTCTGATTCGTGTATATGTTCTTTTTCTTTATATTGAATATAATATCCACATGGTGGCTAGATATAATGACTCAGAAATAGAAAAGCCCATAAAAATAAACCACCGTGATGTTAATTGAGAAAATTTCTCAATTTAAGTCAAACCCTAAGGCTCGTGTGGGAAATATATATAGTTTTTGTATACGGCTTCTGATTTAAAGCCCATTTGTATGGTTAGTTATGGTGGTGATGTTAATCTGTTTTACATGACCACCATAACTCCATAATATAGTCATCTTCAATATTGATTTCAGGGCATTCGACGGAATTAAATTATTATTTATATATTATGTGAAAGAAGTAATTACTTTAGTTTAAAGAATTAACACATTCATTGTTTAGCATGGATTCACACTCTGATGAATAGATCATTATTATTAAATTGAAGAATTCAAAAATTCATAGAGTCCAATCATTGGTTTATATATCCATATAATATAGTAGCATGGTTTTTTAAAGTGTTTTACTATTCACCTCATGTATGATATATTTGTTTAAATTCATAGCTTTCTTTTTTAAACTTGTTTTTAATGGAACTACCCTTAATAAATTTTATTGCAGAAATTAAAGTAGTCAATTAAAAAATATAAGAATATAGTTATGACTCATTAAATATAAACGTGGAAATTATTAAATTTTAAACAATTTAATGAGGGAAGAGAAAATTTGCCCATGGGGTGAGTCAACTTAATCTAAATTTTACTTATAATTCATTATAATATAGTTATACTAAATTTGAACCGTAGAATCTCACATTATAAAAATGAAATCATACATGAAAAATTGTCAAATGCTAGAGTCTAGAAGAATACAACCACCATAGACATAGTTTGAAGTGAGCAATGTATGAAAAGGATGAAAACCATTATAGGTTACTCAAACTACATTTGCATGACTCACCTGCAAAATGTGGGAAGAATTTATTAAGTGACAATTGATAAATGTAAGATGATAATTTTTCATGTTCTGAGTTTGTATTTAATATAATTGTTTATTGCGGGTAAAAAATATGTAGAGCACGAAAAAATATTATATTAAATGTGTACCTCGCGGTTATATATGAAAAACTTTAGATGCTAAGCATGTAATACAATAAGAGATGGCCCAAAAAATAATAATAACGGTTAATAGAATAGGCCAAATCTAATGGTAATTATATACTTAATCGATGGTTCAATGTTATCCACAAAAATAAGCAATAACTTGTGAGATAAAATATGATTGATTGAAGTAAATGAGAAGATGAGAATTTAAAAATATAATTTTTTTTAATCTCTTGGAACAAACCTATTTTTACATAAAGTGAGCTGAATTTATTTTTATTAAGCTATGAATTTTAATTTTATTAAGAAATAATATACCAATTTTGTTTACGAATATTTAACATACGTTAAATTTGTGAACACCATAGATCACAAACTTCGATATATTATGAATGTAAAAAAATTAATATAATTGTTAGTTTTTAGATATTCTAAGTTTTTTCTTTTGAAAGTCAAAAATAAAAAGTTGTTAAAGTGATTAAACATAAACTCGTGTAATAAGACAAAATAAAATTTGATGATTTGGTATTAAAAAAATCTGAAAAATAATAGCCTACCCCCTCCCCAAATAGAACTTTTATCTCTCCTCCCTCTGTAAGCGCACCTTTACCTCTACCTCCTAACCCCAACATTCTTACATAACTAGGTTTAAACCCTGCGCGAGGTGCGGGTGTTTAATACTTCTCGTGCAACACTATTTTTTAGAATAATTTACATTTTATCACAACTTCAATTTACATATAAAGAACAATTTACATTTTATGCTTCTAGTGCAACCGTTACATTTTTATAGTTCTTAAAAACAATTTTTATGAAAAAAAATAGTTTATTTTATCAAAAAAATATTTTTTTATCAAAAGATAGTCTTTTTCTTTATAGAAGAATCTATTTTTTACATCGGGTTAACCATTTTCTAAAAATGAAAAACTGTTTGTTAACTAATAAATGAAGTATAGTTTTTTTAAATTGTGCAAATTTGTTTTTAATAAATAAAAAGTCTAATAATGTAAAGCTGTTTGCAATAAAAACAGTTTTCCAAGGAAAACAACTTTTTATAAAAGAAAAATAATAGTTTTTTATATAGACAAAACATAATTTATTTATTAAAAAGATATGAAAACAATTTTTATTTAGAAAGACGACTTTTAAAATAGTGAAAACAATTTTTTAATAGTTGTGTTTTAAAATAAAATTTATACTATTCTGACTTTTTAATAGATGTACTCACCGCCAAAATCGTTTCTTCATTTTGAAAAAATTGAAGCTCATATGGATTCAAGTTGTTATATATCAAAAATCACAAATTAATAAATTAATGTTCGTGTGTACTGTGAAATTAAATCCAAACATTTGCAACAACAAAAGTCATTATGGAATTTCAAAAATAAACCAAAAATCATATCGATTCATTGTTAAAAATTATACCAAAAACGAAATAAAAGTAGGATGAAATTATTAAAGCAAAACAATAAAAAACAAAACTTATTCATTATTCGAAGTAAATGATACAAAAACACACAAAAGTGGAAGATAAAATTATTAAAGCAATAACATAATTTTGTACATCTTATTTCTCAAAATCAGTTATTAAACAACAAATTTAAATAAGTTAACTTTGTTGCTAAGACAAATTAAAACATATTCACACAATAGGTAAAAAGGAGGAGAACATGGAATGGTAGAAAACTTACCCATTTCAAAAAATCACCCGCCTAAATTTTTTTTTTTTTGTAGCATATCATGAGGTGTCCGGGTCAGCTTGCGCGCACATCGACTAATCCTCATTCAAGGTTCGTGGCTTCCGCTGGTCAAACATTATTTTGACAGTGCTGGAGATCGAACTGGAGACCAAACCCAATTCACCCCCAAGACTGTTCCAGTAGCAGCCTTATACCACTGGGCCAAGAGACTTGGTTCCCTCCTAAAATCTCTAAGATAAAAAAATATTCACACGATTGGTTTTCATTTAGTGGCTTCTTGTTTGGATTGCTTTCAAAGGGAGAGTGATAGGCACAGAAACTTATAAATAAATATGAAGTTAAAGAGACAATGAGGCTTCTAGTGAGGTAGAGAAAACTAATGAATTGGGTAATTCCATGTATAGGAATTAATAGTAGCCGTAAATGGAAAATGAAAGGTTTAGAGGGAGAAAAAGAGGGAAGGATTTTGAGCTTGACAAAGAAAGAGGTTACTAGATATAAATTAAGTATCCAAGTGTCAAAACACAAATTGAGACACCATATTACATATATATACTAGTTTTTAGCCCTGCGCGATGTGCAAGCACATGTAAATGGTAATGTAACTATGTTAATATGATTTTAGTTACGTTCAACTATATAAAGAAAATTTATTTAAGAAAATGGAAAATTTGAAGAGATTTATACATAAATAGAAAAAATTATAAGAAAAGAAGTTGTCCTGAAAGAGATAAAAACATTTTCAAGCCTAAAATAACATAGATTCTTAACTAAAAGTTTGCAAATTATTGTAAACAGACAGATACATACATCTACATACATACACACATAGCAAATTATAGTTAAAAAATAAATAAAACCTAGTGACTTGCGAGGGATCTAAATTTTGGGATAATATACTACTAAAATAATATATAAAACACATATACAGTTGTGAGTATTTAGTTTATGAAATTGAAATGAGTTACTATCGAGATTTAAAACCCAAACTTTTCCTTTAGCAAATGTATTAAAAGATTTAAAGTCATTCACTGTCTCCAAAACATTATGGCACCCCTAAAAAACTACTTTTAGCATAAAAAAATAAAAATAAAAAAATAAAAAAGTAGTAAGAAAACTTGTGGTACAATACAAAAAGGGAGAAGTACACACCATGGGTTGGTTTGAAGATTTGTTGTTTAAACTCAATAAATAACTACATTGAGAAGTATAGTATCTATATTAGATATGTCATCATTTATAAAGGCTTTGTTGGAAGTGAGGACTCGGGAGTTCTATGAAGATTTTATGAAACTTACATCTAGGGAATATCAGTAAAAGACATTTTAAAATAGTTTTTTAGGTGAGACAATAATTAGGAATTTCTTTATGGTAGGGAGTTTTTTTTTCCTTTCAATTGATCTATAATCTGATGGAAGTGTAAGTCTCATGTGCTTTACTCTTTGTCATATGTAATTCACATTGGTGTTGTATTCTCATGTTCTACGAATTATAGATATACTAATATCAGGGGGAAAACAACTATTTGGACAATTTTTCTATAGAAGAGACATACATCTATAAGTAGCCACTAAATATTTTTCTTTGACATCACATTTAACCAAACAGTTAATGTGCACTCCAAAAACTCATATGATAAATTCAATTCTAATTCATAAATTTTTCAAATGTTTGGGAGTTGGAAAAAATATCATTGATTGAAATAAATGCACTAATTAAATAAACAAATGTATTTTATAAGAAACGGAAAACTGTACAGCCATGTTCACATGAACTAATCTTTTTTGCAAGTTGCAATCGGAAGCATAGGCAAAAGTAGCGTTGTCCACGTTCCTCTCCAGTACCGCCTTCACATAAGCCAGCGCCTTGGCCATGATAGCCACAAAGTCAGGGATGCTCTTCGGTAGGCCCAGCTGAACCCGGTTGACCTCCCCGATGTGAAGGAAGATCTCAGCAGCCGCGATTGCATCTGTGAAAATGGATTAGTCCAGTGCACCTCCGTACGACTCGAACATAGGCCGGATAGTCCTGAAGCTCCTTCCGGAGCGCAACTCGGGCTCTGCACCAGACAACATGGACATGGCCGCTACCCGCGGTTGTTCATAAGATTCTTGTGTTTGTACGTAGTAGTGGTCAGGGAGAGAGGAAGAGATAAAAGACTCTTTTGGGGGAAGAAGCGTCTTTTATGGAACAACTCACATACTTTTGGCACAATTTAGTAGACTCTCAAACTCGAGAGAGAATAATAAATATATGACACGTGGCAAAATGACAGGAAAAGACAACATCTTTTAATATACTAGTTTTTAGCCCCGCACGATGCGCGAGCGATTTGTAGGAAATGTTGTAAACAACATATGATAAGAGTAAGCATACTCAGACTACTCGAGTACGTACGGAATGGCCCTGCTTTATAATGCAGGAAAATATGTAATACCTATCATCGCTGTGTGCATTTTAATTTTGTTTCTACAAAATCGTCCAAAGATAGTTCTCCAAGTGGTGTGTTGCACTTGGTATGAAAATGAATTTTCTTGTAATTTGGAAGTGAAAGGGAGTTGTTTACAGATTGAATAACCTTAAGGTGCTTTACCTCGTATAAAATATGCCACTATATAAAGTACATAGAAATGGTAACATAAAAAAAGGTAGTTAATAATTGAGAGTTACAGATCTCATGGTGTATTATCTAGTCTCATAATACTAAAAAAATATTGAACCATAGCAATTTGCTTGAGATAAAACTTTCATTAGGTAACTATTGAACATGAAGGAATACATGAAATATGAGGACACTCGGCCTTTGGGTGGATGGTTGATGCTTCTTTGCTATCTTTTCACAATTACCCCTGAACAAAACAATGAAGATAGTTCAAACATACGATGATAAGCAGAAAAATCAGGCATAGAACAAATATTCTACTACATAGTAAGATATTGATATATATTGTTAGATTTATTTATAATTTTGAAACAAAAATAATATTAAATGACCGAATTGGTTCTACACTTGTATATAAAGATGGACACAAAACAAAACAAAAAACTACATACCCACTTAACATTCACCTAGCCCTAGGCAAACCAAATCAATACTAAAAAGAACCATGAACCATGGAAGCCAATTGTTTTCTCATTCAAAATCTAAATTTAGATGCACAACCCCATGCAAAAAGCAAGTATACACATGGCTCACACTTTCCTCTCTTATGAATTCTACCCATAAACTTTCTCAAACTCATCACCTACCTCCAGACAAAATAACTCACATTTTTTATGTTTTTAAACCAATAATGATGGGGAAAAGAATAAAAAAAAACATGAAAAATACCCTCGATTAATATCATATAAAAATTACTTGTCTATACATCTTTACATAAATAACATAACATATATAATCGTTGAGATAATTTTAAAATACATGAACATTAACAAATATTTGTGTTGTCTTCATCGGAGATATGACAAACACTTCATGTGCATTATTTATTCCATGTTGACAAAATTAAGATAGTGGTGTATTTAATATATGTATAACATAATTTTACTTACTTTAAACTTACTTATACACGGTCATTTGCATCCTCTTTGTCATTTGATACTACAATAGATATGCAACTTGACATGATGAAAAAGGGTATATGAGTATGAGGGAACCAAAGTTAACTTAACTTTACCATAATACAAAGTCAATCATACTTAAATATAACATTTTTGCAATAACTTTATTTAGTTGAATATCATGTTTTCAAAGATACAATTCTCAAAGAAATAATATTTCTTATTGTAAAGAAGCAAAAAAACGTACTGGAGCTCTATGATTTCAAGCAGTGTGCCAATTCGTCCTAGTTGGCGAGCCATCGAGATCTGATACTACATTATTTAAAAGGCCAGACCATAGATTCTTATCGTTATTGAAGCCTCATAAAGATTTATTGCAGTATATGGACAGCGAAATTAAAAATGAGTATAACATTTATGTACACAATAACCCGCTCTATTGTTTGAAAGAAAAAGAAATCAAACTTACAAATTTCCGCGTTTCCATTTGGAGCTACATCTCGGAGATTTAGTGCTTGTATAAACATCTTTTAATCTTCCAGCTAGAAAAATCTAACGACGATAGACGAAGAATCACTCGTGTGCTACTAAGCCATTATCCCGACCTTAAATCAAATCCAAAAACATTCATTACCTCCGGCCTCCAATCGAACCCAAACAATCTCTGCAGATAGTACACCCCCACAAATTGATTCACCATCTCCACCCCAGTAGACATCACAAACCCTAGAAATCATCTTATATCTCTACTACTCTAAAACAGTAAACCCGAAGGGAAGATAAAGAGATTGTTTCTAAGAGAGATAAAAAGGATTAATAACAAAATGGGGTGGTTTAGTTTTTTTTTTCATTTTCAAAGGGTATTCAAATACAATATCAACGTTTACAAATATTAGCTTTCCAGATACCAATTGTAAGTCCATATAAAGACCAACATTCATAAAAAAATCAGTTATGCCAGCTCCTTGAGCGAAATTGACTCAGTTGAGATTATTATGAGCAAAATGCAATTACTTCTTTTTTTCACCCCCTTTTCCCCCACTTTTGTTAGTCTCCTTCTATTATCCAATTTCTCAACTTTTGGTCAATCAATTCTGGTTTGATATGGAACTATTCGCTAAAGCAGCTTCAAATTCCTGACGACTGCGTTCTCTCCTTCGTTCCCAATATGGATGAAAACAGACAAAATCATAGACAGGGGTGATTGTTGACACCAAAACAACATTGAGTCCAGTAAACAGCAAAAGTGCTGCCATAGGCCGAGTTCTACGTGGCATCTTTTCCTTATGCTTGAGATTTTACCTCTTAAGGATTTCGCAAAAAGAATGTGATGATGGGTAGAAGATGAAGAAAATTGGAAGTATGTGGTTGTTCTTCTCTAGGTTGTTGAGTTATACAGAGAAATAATTAAATAATCTAAAAAGAGGCAGAGATAAATGGAGGGGCGGGTGAATTAATTGTACACGCATCTGGAATTGAAGGGGTTTTCTTGACGGCAGAGAACAAAAGAAAACGAAGAAGTTTTCTTGGAAGAAGAAAAGGCAAGGTTGCCTTGGACGATGTTTGATTAATTAAAATGCCACGTGGACACCGTCATTGTTTAACAAGATTGAAAGCTCTTTAGATGGAATGCAAGCCACGTGTCCATTTTCTCTTAAGATACATCAAAATTATATTATATTATGTTATTTTATATATATATATATATATATATATATTAGATGTACGGAGTATTTAAACAAAGAAGAAGACCATTAGGGTGCGTTTGATTGACAATGGGCAAAAAAGTAGGCATAACAAAATTTACCTAGTTTTTCTCACATGAGGCTATCAAACAACCATTATGTGAAATTAAAGTCAATCCAATTAATTTATTTAAAAACAGATTTTATAATATATTCAAAAATGTTAAAAACAGTTTTTACAATATTTTTATATTACGGTTTTTAAAAAAAAATTGTAAAACATTTTCTTAACATTTTTTTATAATATTAAAAACAGTTTTTAAAATATTACAAAACAATTTTTAAATATTCACAACCGTTTTTTTAACTATTTAAAATATTTTTTAATTTTGTTTTTAAACTTTAAAACTGTTTTTTATATTATATTCAAAACAGTTTTTAAAAATGTTAAAAACTATTTTTACAATATTTTTATATTACGGTTTTTCAAAAAATTTGTAAAACATTCTCTTAACAATTTTTTATAATATTAAAAACAGTTTTCAAAACATTACAAAACAGTTTTTAAATATTTATAACAGTTTTTTTTACCTATTTAAAACAGTTTTTAAAATTATTTTTTAAAACTTTAAAACTGTTTTTATAATATATTCGCAACAGTTTTAAAAAAATGTTAAAAAAAAGTTTTTACAATATTTTGTTAGTACGGTTTTTTACAAAAAAATTGTAAAACATTTTCTTAACAATTTTTTATAATATTAAAAACAATTTTTAAAACATTGCAAAACATTTTTTAAATATTCATAACAGTTTTTTAATTATTTAAAACAGTTTTTAAATTATTTTTTAAAACATTAAAACCATTTAAGAAGTTGACAAATTTGTTGGCAAATATTTTCCACTCAAATAGGTAAGCAAAATTTTCCCACAGATTGTGCATAGGAGGTGTTGTACATTGGGAAATAATGCTTAGGCAAATAATGCAACCAAACAGTCAAAATGTGGGTAAAATTTCATATTTGCCAACTTTTTATCATTTGCCTAGGCAAAAAGAGCCAACCAAATGGATCCTTAGTCAATCATAAAATATATAAAAACAAAAAAATTAATACCATAATGTATAATAAATGGGGTTTTTACCAATTAGTCTCATTTACTAAGTATGTAGTTCAGTAGATCCTAATATCTTTTTTTTGCTCCATCAGGTCCCATGAAATAAGATTTTTGTTCCAATAGGTCCTATTTGTAAACATACAGTGAATATTCACTGTATGTACAAATGGGACCTATTAAGGTAAAAATATTGTGATAGGACCTAATAAGAAATATCCCCTTCAAACAGGACTTAATAGAAAGATCCCCATAATAAATTGGGTTGTGAAATGTTTTTTAAATACAAATTGCAAGAATATAAAGACCTTAGTTCTAAACTATAATTCTTTTCCAGAATATGATTATAGGAGGAAGGATAAACTTCTAATCATACGTACAAATAAGTGATCTTCTTTATCATACATATGTCATAGTTGAGTGTTTATTTAAAACTTAAAATTAAGGAAAATTACATCAAAATTTCTCAAAACTGTACGAACTAAACAAAACACCAAACACTTTCTAAACATAGAAAATTGTAATAAATAAAGTCATGAATTTATCCGTTGAAGTTGTAATTACAAAGTATTTCAGGTATTGTTTTTTTAAACTTAAAGTTTCTACGTCAGATCTTAGACCACACATGCACACACAGTAGAGTAGACTTTGGGTAGGCTTACTCTATGTCGACATATAGAAGACGTTTGATTAGGAATTGGACAGGTTTAATAAATAGCACCAATCAAAGACAATACACCTCACACAGATGAAATATCTCAGATCTTTTTTTTAAGAGAAGCGAAGTGGACTTGTTTAGTGAGTTTGAATTGGAAATTTGAAGGCAGGCAAGATGAAAACTAGTTTCTTCTCAGTGGCGGTGAGAATGGGGATAGGAAAGTTTATAGATTTACAGATTCATAACCCTAAACGGATTTAATGACAATAATGTAAGGAAGTGAAAGGGTACAAAAGAAGTTACGAGATGTTAAGTGGAAGAAAACTGGGCCTTTGAAAGTGGTGATTTAGTGAATTGGAAAGCTTCCAAAGGGCTGCTTAGGGAATATAGAAAGAAATGAAATTATTAGAGTGGGATAGTTAAAAATGGAGTATTTCTCAAATTCAATGTTGTAGCTGCGTGTCACAAAATAGAGATGAGACTCCATTTATATATAGAGAGAGAGCTAGAGAGAGGGGGGAAAAGTTTGATGTCTTTGAGACATAAAAAGTTTGATGTCTTGGAGGTGTGATTAGGTAATGCGGCAAAAACAAAATACAAAACTCTTTTTGTCTTTTTCCAAATATTTTATAAAAATAAAATCTTTTGGGCTTTTTCAAATTTTTCAAAAAAAGAAAATCTTTTTGAATTTGTTAAAATATATCAAAAAGGAAAACATAACTCCAAAAATGGTACACACTAGCAATGGGCAAAAAAGTATCATCATGCAAATCATCCTATGCTAGCAAACAAGTCTAAACCTCAACCGTTAGGTGCGGTGGAGTTTTCCAAAGGTGGTGACATCCTATGAAAAACATCCATCAAGTTATGTGAAGTCTTGACCAAAAACTTTACCTGCTCCCTAAGATGTGCAAACTCTCTCGTGTAATCATTCGTAGCATCATGTATGGGTGCGTGTGTGTGAACACGTGTAGTAGCAAAACGTGACACAAAACCCAGCTTAAAACAAAACTCTTTGAGGTGTCCTCTTTTCTTTCAGTGTGTGCAAACATAAACAGGACTAGGTACACCTCTCTCAAAACTTCTCCTACACTCTCTCCTATCAAGTACGGGATGCCTAGGTGGGTTAAGTTGCGATCCATATGGATCTATCACAAATTCAAGAACTGGCTCGGGTGCAACATGTGAAGTGCATGCACCGTCGTGACCTATTCCTTATCTCTCAACATCACCCAAAAAAGGATTGAGAACCGTCTTTCCAACCTTCTTAAATGCATTTTATAAAGGGACTTTGACCTCCCAGGCACGTTCAAGATCATGCTCGAGTTGGGATACACGTGTCGTCAGACTAGACACTGTGTTGGTCAAATCACTCTTTCCCCAATGTAAAAGAATCAACTATTCACTCAAAGAAACCTCCAGTTTCTCGAGTTGACTTGTACAAACCCACTAAAACTATCTAACTCTCTCTCCAAGTCTATCATCATAAGAGTTAGGTCTTTGTTCAACTTTTTGGTCTTTAGGGTCTCATCATATAAATCTCTAAATGCGATCTGGAGCTCACTATCACCCTCAGTAGCGCACTCACTCTCAGACTCGCTAGAAACACTCAAATCATCCTAGGGGGCCTCACGTGCACAAGTATCCTCATCTTCGTGGGACAAACTAAGAGTGATCTCATGACTAGCTAAAAAGGAAAAAATTTCCCAAGTGATAACTCATCCCTGAATCTTTCACCTCTTTCTCACTATCGCTAAGAGTGGATGGCATGGAAATCTTTTTTCGCTTTCTCTTTAGCCTAATGGGACACTCAAGCACTCTATGACCTCTCCCCTCACATTCAAAACACCTTCTCATCCTTCCTCACCTTCTTTCTCACCGCACTCTTCGGTCGCTTTTTTATTTTTCTCAAAAAATCTTTATTGGAAGAATTTTATTTTGAAAATTTGAGAAAATTTTTAAAAATTTCGCAAGCATGGCCATATCAAAATCAACCACACCCTCAAAGTTGGACTCATAAACTTTCACTTTATTTTTTTTCTCTCTCGTGGACACTTCCTATCCCTTCCTAGACTGGGCTCTAAGTGCTATCCCTCTATCCTTAGGCTTGGCAGTGTCCGAAAAAAATGTCAATTTCATATGTCTAGAGGTCTCCTACTAGCTCTTCTAATTTCAGAAGACTCAAATTACCTAAGGTATTCAAAACAGTCACTTTGGGGATAAAACATTTTGGCAGCGATCTTAAAATCTTTTTAACCACTCGTGCATCAGGTATAGGCTCACCAAGATTGGAACGAGGGTTACAATGTCAAATAAATGTGCATAAAAGTCATCAAAATACTCGGTCTCAAGCATGATTATTGTTTCAAATTGAGTAGTAAAATTTTGAATTTAAGACTATTTGACCGCGTTAATGCCTTCGTGGGTGAGTTGTAAAACATTCCACGCATCTTTAGATGTGGTGCACGTCATAATACGTCAGAACTCGTCGGGGGTGATGTGTCCAGAAATTGCACTAAGCCCACGTGAATTAAAATTGCTCCACCTAAACTCATCCCCAGTCCAGTCTGACACATGTTTTAAATTCGTGACATTATTTGTGGTGATAGTGGGAGGAGTCCAACCTCTTTCACAAATTACTCAAACTCGTTCATTGATAACTTTTAAATGGGATTTCATACATGCTTTCCTGTAGGGATAATTAGCCCGTCAAAAATTGGGAACCGATTATATAAGTTATCATTCAAAAATATTGCGACAATTTTAATAAAAACTATTTTTTTAAAAATAATAAATTAGTGAAACCTGCTCTGATACCAAATTGAATAAGAGTGTCGTGCGTGATACCGATTTAAATAAATTCGCAAATTCCCAATTTAAACTTATTTAACTGGAGCTAATTTTAAACCAAATTAAATTAGCCCCTAAACATGCAACTACGTATATGTGTGTGTGTGTGTGTGTGTGTCAACCATCACAAAAAAAATTGCTAACTCACAAATTTCAGGAAAAAATCCCAACCTTTATTTCACTATAATACTTACAATGAAATCCGCAATGAGTTAACTGCAGAAAATCCACATAAACCACAGCCTAGAGTCAGTAAGAACCGCAGCTCCAATTCAGCCCAGGAATACCCACGAGCACTCCCTATGACACGCAGTCAATGTCAGCCCAGAACTCCCCTCAAGAGTACCTAAATCAGCAGTAGAGATCTTCTCTACAAGAGAAAGTTCAACAAAGATGTGTTCTTGGGTTTCAAAACAATTTACACAAAGTAATTGGGATTTTGTGAGTTGAAAACAAAAGGATTAACACCCTAAAAGTGAGAAGACAAAGTATTATGTCAAAGCAGTTTCGTCTATTAAAAATTTGCATGTCTTTTGATAAAAAAATGAAGTTGGAAAAAATAATTTATAGAAAATCTAAGGAGGCGCGTTTCTCAAATGGAATGGAGCGTCGCTCGAATGAGATCAAGTTGTCGCTTGAACGAGATCTCACGACTTCACTCGACATTGTGTTGGTCGCTCGAACGACCAGATGAAAAATAAATCTTTTTCTTTTTATTTCAAAAATCCTCCTCAACGTTTAGAAAAATATTTTTAAGCCAAAACTTAAAAAGTCCGCTTCAACAGTTAAAAAATATTTGATAAAAAATATCACAACACTCTAAGTGAAATGCTAAGGAATTAAAATACAACCTTTACCAAATTTATCTTGCGGAGGCTTGGATGTTCAAGAACTTTGATATTCGGATCCGTCTTGATGCTTGAATGATCTTGAATTATTATTCGACGGTTTTAGCGATATACGACATACTCCATTGATAACGGACAATAAAAATAATGGCCTTACAATATGTCTGAAAATAATATTTCCCTCCTTTAGAGTACACTTGAAAATTATATGTTTATAAGGAAATTATAGATATTACATGATTTATTCTTGTTTATTAATATGGAATCGTTGTACCTTTTTTCATCTGCATCAATTTGGGAGAGTGGAAATCCAAACATTTTTTCTACTACCTTGTCGAACAGAACAAATGTTGTTTCTCCAGTGTGGTCCTCTAAATCTTGTTGTAGTTTCTATCTTAAATAAGTTATTTTATTGAAATTTTTAATTATTCACTATTCCTTTGTATGACATGTGTATTAATAAAATGAATTGAAGTCCTCTTACTTAGGGACTGGATATGCATTGTCTATGTTGCAAAATTTACACATGTAAGATTCCGCGAGCTTTGTCAACACCTTGTTACAAATTCTTCATGAGACATAAGATCATTCGAATTTCTCGTTGATATGACTTAACGTTGCTTGAATTGAGACAATCTTTACCTGTAAGAATTAATTATGTTATATATTTATATTGTTAAAGTAATTTGTTTAAATATTTATGAATAATCAATATTACCTCCTCTTCAGATGTTCCTCTCATTTTTTTGTGGTTGAACATATTTTCCATTATTGGCGACACATTACTTGAGGAGAAATTCTGTGATGCACATAGATTCCCCATTGACTGAAATTATTTCGCATTATTATTCCTGAATATGAATAAATAAATGTTAATTTTTTGTGAAATAAAATTGAAAATCTATGTTAATAATTTATAAATTTACCTGGTCATTAACGCCTAAAGCTCGGGTATCGCGATATTAATGTACTTATTTGTCACGTTTATGGATGATAGATATATATATATATATATATATATATATATATCTAGTAGTGAAATTTGATGGTTAAAAAATTAAAAATTGGATGTCCATACGTAATTTTAATTAAAAACATTGACATACCTCTGAGTTGTTTGACATTTAATGACATAATCACAATTGTTATTAAAGATTGTCGAATATCTTGCAGATCTTCATATAGTTTAATTACAGAATTGCCCTAAAAAATGATCTCGATTCTTGTGTTTCCATAATATATATATATATATATATATATATATATATATAATATCGATTCAATTAATATTATTGTTCAAGTTAGAAATATATACGAATGAAAATATGATGTGAGTATGAAAGTTAGTAATTAAGTACTTTGGATTAGAAATTTATATTTCTAATTTCTCAACATGGTTGCCATTGAGATTCATAGTGCTGAATTCGTTCGTTTCGATCAGTACCCTATATAAATCTGTACAATAGAGTATATTTAATATTTATGAAATATTTCATCATAATAAATCATAATCTTATAAAAGAATTGATATTTGTCAATTAGTTCACCCGTTAACTTCTCCTAATCAACGACTCGATCTCGCTTGGTTTTATAGTCAGTTAATTCAAAGTTGTACAATGAAATGTTTGGTCTATCTTCTCACAATTCCTCGATCCTTATTCCGGATGTAAAAGTTATTACACATGAATGCATAATCAGTTTGTATGGTCTCTTGTTCTCAACAACCTTGAAATTTGATATTTTATATGCCTTCCCTTCCTCAATAATTCCAGCATATTGGTTGACCTCATCTTTCTAAATAATTTCGTGAATATGGTCATCCTACGAAGAATATAAACAAATGTTACTATTGTATCCATGTCATCTCCCTATGAAATGTAAAACAATTATCCCCTCTATAGCAGCAGGTGGCCTTTTTTTATACCATATTAGCGTCATGAGATTTATATAAATTGAGAAGTACCAATTAGCAATATAAGTGGGGTGTACAATAAAAGTTTTACAATATTAAAATGAATATAGAAACATGCATTAAAGTATTTAGTTATTTAGTTGAATCCAGCACATAGAGTACATATGAATAGTTGGAAAAATTGATGCCATTTTATGACTTCCTCTATGCTTATTCCTCACTACCTTTGATGTTTATTTGATAACTATTAAATGGTACATTCATAGTAGAAACGGGAATTAAAGTAGCTCATTCGTGATTTCCATATGGGATAAAGATTTTTGCAGTCTGGAAAAGAGGGGAAAGATGTACTCTTCGATATGGAACTACTCCATAAGATTTAATTAAAAATTTACAAGTCCATTCTTTATTTAAGTTTTCCACTTCAGATTTTAGTCTAGTGAGATGAGGTTAATTTGTATTTCATCGATTGGTGAAAATTGAAAATACCCAATACCTAATACTTTAGAAGTGGAGTTGTCCAATATTTATATCTTAACTGTAGTTTGTTGCTACTTTTTAGGATTCAAGCCCATTAGATATAATAATAAAGTATGTGAAATCACTTGATTATGAACCCAAAGAGTATAACTTATATGATGTCATTTATATCCTAGTTGTTAGTTATTATTGTTGTTGTTTATGGCATTCAACAACCCTAATTAATTAAAGTACCTCAATAATGTGGACAGGTCCATTAGTAATGAAAACTTGTGCATAATTTTTCATCACATAAGATGGTAAAGTGAGTGCCTAGATTTAATTAGCTAAATATATCTCAAGTCATACTCATTGTAGATACTAAATTTAACCTGCTGATGTGGACCAATTATGTGGAGACACGTGTCAATCTACATGGCACCCGCGAACATTTTTGACAACCCCTTGACTCCGAGGAACTCAACCTCCCCGACCAACTCAGGCGCTCTGAGCAACAAGTGTTCTCCGAGGAACTTTATTGTACCGAGCAACTCATGTATATCGAGCTACTTAGGCGGTTCGAGCAGCTTAGGCGGTCCGAGATGCACCTCATACATAGCATTTATAATCGGATAATTAAGAGGATTGAATGCGCATTAAATGTTAATTATTATCATAAAGATGTACACGCCTATTGGACAACTATGTAATATTCTCTCGCATGTACAACCTCAAGACTATAAATACATTGTAACCTCCTCATTAGCAGGGGACTCGGAATTTCTTGGTAAATCCATTATCGAGAATTCTGCAAACAGTCAGCAATAACAAAATAGTGGATGTAGGCCATTCCTTCGAGGCTGAACCACTTTAAAATCCTTTGTCTTATTTATTTTTTATCTGTGATTAAATAATTAGAGATAATCTATTTTTTTACATCAACAGATTGGCACCGTCTGTGGGAAACGACTGAAACTATCGTTTTTCACCAAAACAATTCATCTCCAATGGCTGATAATCCTGAATCGAGTAATCAAAATGTTGGAAACCCCCTAAATCCATCCACTCCTCCAAGTGTCCAAGATCTGGCTGGAATAATGGCTAATTTAGCTCAGGGCCAGACCGCCATGCAAGAAACCATGCGACAACTCATGCAAACTATCCAGGGTGGAGCACCAGCCCAGTCAGGACAACGAAGCATTCAGAGAAATACCCAATTGCCTTCCTCGCGAACTAGAAGAACATTACTTCCAGAGGAATCTCGATCTAGACATGCCGATTCATATCGCACTGATAGATCTAATGATTTTTCTTATCAACCTGGCCGAACTTCATCAGTACGAGCCACAGATACTGAACAAAACGTCACTCTATCTCCAGAAAGGACAAGTGCTCTTGAAAGATTAAGTAGAGTCTCTCCTTTTGATCATTTGGGTCCTAGGAGTAATAAAAGTCCCCCTAGGATGGTGTTAAGGAACTCTCAATGATTCTCTGATTTAAAGGAAGGTTCTGCCCAATCCCGACCAGCTGCTCGTCGTGAAAGATCCCAAGAGGCAAATTCAACACGATCAGTTGCTCGGACCAACAGGCCCGAGGAGGGAAATGACGCATGAAAAGGCTCTATTCAGAGGTTGGAGGATAGACTAGGGAAAATGGCTAAGGCCAAAAATCCTCTACAAAGAACTTTTTTCCAAGGGACACCTTTTATCCAAGCAATTGTGGATTTTCCCACACCATCAAAGTTCAAAGCCCCAGTGGTAACACCAAAATATGATGGAAAAACTGATCATGTTCTACATATAGAACAATTTCAGGCAGCTGCTGATATCTATGTTGTTCCAGACGAGATGCGATGCAGGGCGTTTTCAGGAACTCTCACTGGATCTGCTCAAATATGGTACAACAATCTTCCTCGGGGGAAGATCACAACTTTTTTTCAACTGGCTGAGCTCTTTATTGTAAACTTATGTTTCGGAGCAAAACCAGTTAAGCGAGTGGCACACTTGTTAAGTGTTAGACAAAAAACAGGTGAGAGCACCAGGGATTATATTACTCGTTTCAATAACGAAAAGCTCGAAGTTATTGATTACGAGGAAAAGACAGCAATCACTGCTCTGATGAGTGGATTGTTGCTAAATAAATTGTATTATACTCTGGCCAAAGATCCACCTAGGACCATGTCAGAATTAATGGCAAAAGCAGCCAAAATCATGAATGCCGAGGAAGTTATGGCTCAAAGAAGAGCATGGACACTAAGGAGACCAAAGTTGAGGCCGAGAAGATTGAGAAGAAGGATCAGAAGAATAATGGTGGTAACAAGCAGTCAAAAGCAAAGCAAGCATTGGAACAGTTGAAGAAATGTGGAAGCTATACTCCTTTGAAGGTAGATATAAGCCACGTTCTAGAAGAGATCAAGAACAGCGAGGAGTTAAACTGGCAAAAAAAAATGACGACAGATCCTGACAAAAGGGATAAATCCAAATATTGCGAGTTCCATAAGGATCATGGTCATATGACCAAAAACTGTATAGCTCTCCAGAATGAAATTGAAGAGCTCATCAGGCGAGGAAAATTAAACAAGTATGTGGATCGCCGAAATGGTGGAAAAAGCAACGACCGAGCAAGGCAGAGGTCTAGATCTCCTCGACGAACAAAAGAAGATAAGAAGAGAAATCATGAAGAAGACCTGGATGAAGATCAAGACGACCCTGATCTCCCCAAAAGACCAAAACAGCCAGAACGTGAGGTATTTTCTATCCGTTTTGGATCATTTGGTTGCAATGTTATTACTGGTGGAGATGCAGGAGGTGGAGACCTTACTGCAGAGAGGAAAGCTTACCTAAATGAGTCTCAAGCTTGTTCATATATTCAAAGGATAAATCTAGCTGAGGATGATCTCCCGAGGAAGGTAAACAAAGATAAACTGGTCATCGGTTTCTCTAAGAATGACCTCGCAGGTGGCTATATCCTCATGATGACCCATTGGTGATCAAAATGAGGATGAAGGAAGTAGTGATTTCGCGAGTCTTGGTGGATAATGGTAGCTCGGTAGATATTATGTTCTACCCATGTTTTGATAGTTTGAACCTAAAGCTATCCCAGTTGGAGCCATATCATCGACCCCTCCTCGGCTATACTGGCGAGAAAGTTTTTCCACTTGGGACGATCAAGTTGGATATGTTCATCGGTACATGGCCTGCTTGTCGAACAAAAAGAGTGCGCTTTTTTGTGATGGATAAAAATGTCCAATCAGCTTACAATATCATTATGAGAAGGGTAGGTTTGAAGAGGTTTGAAGCAGTCCCATCTACTGTACATCAATGCCTAAAATTTCCAATTACCTTTGGAGTAGGAATTGTGAAGGGTGACCAAAAAGTAGCTCGGGAATGCTACTATTCATCTACCGAGCAAGAAGAACTGGAAGAATCTAGGAAAAAGACTACCACCTATCAAGTGGATGAAGGTGCAGAAATTGAAACGTTAGATCCTAGAGACGAGTCGCAGCTCGTAAAAGGTCAGGTGGTGGAAGCTACTGAAAATGTCATTTTGGACGAGGAACACCCAGAACGAACACTCAAATCGGTTCATCATTGGACACCCCACTAAAATAGGAATTTATAGCCTTCCTAAGAAGCAGAAAACAAACTTTTGCATGGAGCCACGAAGATATGCCAGGAATAGACCCAAATTTCTTGTGTCACGAACTTAATGTGAACAAGGAAATCAAACCTGTGAAGCAGCGAAGAAGAATGTTCAGCCCCGAGAAGAACCAAGCTATATAAGAGGAGGTCGAGAAGCTCCAAAAAGCTTGCTTTATTGAAGATGTTAGATATCCAGACTGGTTAGCTAATATGGTGATGGGAAGAAGAAGAACAATAAGTGGAGGATGTTGAAAAACATTGCTAATGTCGTTTAATACAAGATTAAACTGTATAAGCAACTCCGAGATGTTTGTTGAAGAAACCCTTTTATTTTGAAAATAAAAATGATAAACAACAAGATGTGTTTACAAAAACTTATGTACGAGAATAATCAAGACTTTGTAATCAGTTTTAAAACTAAGATAGTTTCAAAAATTCAGCACACTATAGAGTGATATGAGTAGATGAAGATAATCAGAACACACAGTTTTTAACGTGGTAAAACCTCTCCCAATAGAGGAAACATCCACGGTGACTTCTAACTCACGAAAGTAAAAATCCACTAAAAACAAATAGCAGTTACAAACAATACAACATACATACACACAACTCAGCCTATTCTAAGTTTAGGAATATACCCCACTTGGTGTCCTTCTAACTTCTCTTAGATCTGATTGTTTATGATGTTCTCCCAGTTTGATAACTTCCCCTTTGCTTTAGCTTCCTTGCGTCGACTCAATAATCTTTGATCTTATTCACAACACTTCCAGTGTGGTAGTGTGTTAAGTGTTTGTGATGTGATTCCTATCAACATGCATGAACTCACACACACTTAGTTTTTACAGAGAGTCCTAGAAAATTACATATAAAGACTATATGCTGTGATTTTCTTTTCTTTCTTTCTTACAGAACTTGAAACCTTTTTGACCTTTAATATATCCCAGATTCCACGGAAATCTTGCTTCAAAATCGGTCAAGACCTTAATCAATCTCTGTTTTAAAAATATTTTTGAGATTGAAAATCTCCAAGTGAGAATCCAACTAGGTCAAGGTTAAGTTTCATAAGAACAGAAATCATAAAATATTTATAGATCTAAATCAGTAAAGATTTTCACAAAATGAGAAAGAAATATGCAGATCTAGTGAAATATAACATGCAAAGTGTAGATCTACAATTTCTATGAAGAAAAAATACAGATCTTCACAAAAATGTTTAAGTTGGTAATAAGATCACAGATCAAGAGGTTACAGCTTCAAATGAACAAACCAGTAACACCACTCTCTCTCAAACACTCAAGATTGTGTTTGGGTTTGTGAATATACGAAGGTTTGAATCAGATTTGAAGTGTTTAGGGTTAGGGTTTGGCTAACACAGTTTCCCTTTCTCTCTCTTCTCTCTTTTCTTTTCTCTCTTCTCTCTCACTTATCTCTTCTCTCTATTTTTTTTTCTCTCAAAAATGACGACTGCCAAAAGTCTTAAAAGGTTGAGAATTAGAGGGCTTATATAGGAGTGGAGGAAGGTTCTGGATTGTCGAAGGCAATCAAGGGCTGAGATTAGGTCTTCCTAATATTGACTTGATCCAAGGGTGATAATATAGCGGTGGTTAAGTCGAAGTTGATTGGCCCACAGTGATAGCACATGGATAAGTTTAAAATACATGCAGGCCATAGATAAGGTTTGATCTAACGATCAGCAAACCACCAGGCAACCCTCTCACATAACAAACACAAATGAGTTAACAGGAGCATGACATGTGTTGGCACTTAATTGGCTTGCAAACGCGCGTCAAAAGAAATTACAGGCTGTTCCCTAGAGTCTCTAGCGCATTTACATTCTAACCAATCAAACATTCTAATGAAAAATGAATTTTTCAAAATAGCATATTAACCCCACAAAGTTTATAATCAAACTTTTATTAATGAAAACATTATTTTAAAAATGTTTAAAAATTCCCAAAAAAATATTAAAACAACATTTTAAGGGAAATTTAATCACACAATCAATATGATCAATATATACACATGTATGCACTTCTAATGTGTGTAGTGTGATTCAATTATACCTTGTTTGGATCATTGAAGATGATTAGAGAGAATATTTCTGAGGTTCTTTGGATTCTAGGTTAGACAACCAATTTTGTCACAATTTCCAAATTAGTTGAGCACTTATACAATATAGACTTAAGTAAGTCAAAGGTATAAGGTGCTTCAATCTCCCCCTTTGGAAATATGAGACAAAATCTCCTTTGAGTTAACTTAAACTCTTAGGGAAAAAAATAAAACCTAGTCCTATACAAAAGATACTATCTACCCATTTCCTAGAAAGTAAAAAAAAATACATAACTCAACTATTTACAAATTTGTACACTAGAGAGAAATAGTAGATAGCCAGTAGAAGAGATTCCTACAAAAATGCACTAAGATCAAGCAGTTTAGATGAAATGTGAACAAAACATTGAACCCGTAAGACTCAAATTTCTCCCCATTTTGTCTCAAATGGACAAAGGATAAAAATTACGGTCTTAAGAGTTTAATCAGTACATACCATACCTATAGAATTACGCAAATACAGAAATCTGTTATAGTCCAGAGGTTTAGTGAACATGTTTGCAAGTTGCAGATCAGTAGGTAGGTAATGGATTTCTAACTCCTTAGTCTCAACAAGTTCGCGTATAAAGTGATGGCTTATTTTAATATGTTTAGTTCGCGAGTGTTGAACCGGGTTTTTAGATATGTTAATGGCGCTTTGATTGTCACAATACAATTGTAACTGATCTTCTTTAATCCCATAATCGCTTAACATTTGTTTTATCCATAACAATTGAGCACAGCAACTTCCAGCTGCTATATATTCAGACTCATCCGTAGATAAAGATGTGCAATTCTATTTTTTGCTACTCCAACCTACTAAATTATTGCCGACATAATAACAGGCACCTGATGTACTTTTACTGTCATCAGTACAACCGGCCCAATCAGCATCAGTATACCCTATGATGGTGCTGCAGGTATCATTAGTATACCTAAGTCCAAGATTAAGAGTGCCTTTTATGTACTTTATTATACGTTTTACACAAGATAAATGGCTCTCTTTCGGGTTATTCTGGTAACGTGCATACAAACATACAACATACATTATATCTGGTCGTGAGGCAGTTAGATAGAGTAGGCTACCAATCATACTACGATAAAGTGTGGAATCAACTGACTTTCCATTTTCATCTTTACATAATTTAACAGTCGTACTCATAGGCGTTTTGGCAACTTTAGCATTATCTAAACCAAATTTCTTAACAAGATCTAAGGCATACTTAGTTTGAGAGACAAATAATCCATCAGAATTCTGTTTCACTTGAAATCCTAAGAAAAGCTGTAGCTCCCCCATAAGGGACATGTGAAACTCCTTATGCATAATAGCAGAAAAAGATTTAACTTCAGATGTTGAAGTAGACCCAAAGATGATGTCATCTACATAGACTTGGGCTATAATAATGTTTTTGTCAAAATGTTTGACAAAGAGGGTTTGGTCATTTCCTCCTCTCTTAAAACCCTTATCTAACAAAAAGTTGGAAAGGCGTTCATACCAAGATCTAGGAGCTTGTTTTAAGCCATACAAAGCCTTTTTTAGACGAAAGACATGGTCTGGGTATTTTGGGTCAATGAACCCTTTGGGTTGTTCTACATACGTTTCTTCGGACATAATTCCATTGAGGAAGGCAGACTTGACATCCATTTGATAAAGTGTAAATTTTAAGTGACAAGCTATGGCGAAAAGAAGTCGAACAGATTCAAGACGAGTGACAGGGGCAAATGCCTCGCTAAAATCTATTCCTTCTATTTGTGAGTAACCTTGAGCAACTAGTCTAGCTTTGTTTCTAAGGATTACCCCATGTTCATCAGATTTGTTCTTAAAGATCCAACGTGTGCCAATAACATTTTTGTTTTGAGGCCGCGGTACAAGATACCAAACATCGTGAATTACAAATTGTAAAAGTTCTTCCTGCATCGCAGAAATCCAGTGTGTGTCATTCAATGCTTCATTAACATTTTTCGGTTCCACAAGGGAGACGAAACATGCATAATTAGCATAATTTCTTAACTGGGATCTAGTACGGACTGGCGCATTAGGATTACCGACCACGTTGTTAATGGGATGATCTTTAGAGACCCAGCCATGTACTTCTGGACTCTCAATAGGTAATGAGTCATCTATTTCTGGTGAATCAGTTTTGAAATCATTTTCAGATTCAACCACAATAGGTGATTCAGATATCTTATTTTCGACAATAGTGTCGCTTACAATTACATTTATCGATTCCATAAGGGTCTTAGTACGCAGATTGTATATACGATAAGCACGACTGTTTGGAGAGTAACCTAAAAAGATGGCTTTATCACTACGCGTCTCGAACTTAGACAAATGTTCTCTATCTTTACAGACATAACACTGACTTCTGAAAGTTCTTAGATATTTCAGATTAGGCTTCTTACCATACCACAACTCATAAGGGGTTTGTTTAGTGTTTTTCCTAAGGTAAACACGATTAATGATATGAGAAGCAGTTCTAATAGATTCTACCCAGAAGTATTTAGGTAGATATTTGGCATGAAACATGACACGCGCCATCTCTTGAAGAGTTCGGTTTTTCCTTTCGGCAATACCGTTCTGCTGAGGAGTCTTAGGGGCACTAAATTCGTGTTTGTAACCGTTGTAGTCACAATATTCAACTATCCCGTGTCTATAAACTCTCCCCCTCTATCGCTACGAATGCGATTGACTTGTGTGTCCTTCTCATTTTCAATTCTTAGTAAAATTTTCAAAAATTTCTGAAACGTGTCAGATTTATGTTTCAAGAAGGCAACCCAAGTGAATCGTGTAAAATCATCAACCATGACAAGGATATAACTGTGTCCACAAAGACTAACAGTTCTAGAGGGACCAATAAGGTCCATATGGATGAGATCTAGAGGTCTAGAGGTAAGAATGTCTTTAACTTTTTTATGCGAAGTCTTAACTATTCCTTCCTAGCAATGACCACAGACAACACTGGAAATAGGTTTAATTTTAGGAATTCCTCTAACAATCTCTTGACTAGACAATCTACCAAGGATATCATAACTTAGGTGACCCATACAATTATGCGAGATTTCATTGTCATCCATTCTGACAATGTTACAGGTTTCTGAACTAGTCTTGACAGTATAACAATTGTCAGGTGTTCTAAATCCGGTAATAATGCATTCACCTTTATCATTTAGAATTTTGCAATTGTTCTTTGAAAAGGTAACAGTATGGTCTGAGTCACAAAATTGTGATATACTTAGGAGGTTGGCTTTAAGGCCTTTAACTAAAAGTACATTTTACAAAACAGGCATTCCCTCTTCTTTTAGGGTTCCTTTACCTATGATCTGTGATGAAACTCCGTCACCAAAAACTACTTTACCTCCAGAAAATCTGGTTTTGTTTAAGAGTTTGGTTTCATCTCCTGTCATATGTTTGGAGCATCCTGAATCTAAATACCAACCAGATGAAGTGTGTTCAGCCTTTAAGGCAGTGATAACAATGTTACACTTCATTTGGGGCAAAAGATCATCTTTTCTAACCCAAATAGCTCTAGTTTTAATTTTGCGAAAGTTTCCTCTCATTTGATAAAATTTTCGAGAAGCAGCTTTTTGTCGAAAAATATTTGGAGCAACAAACTGATTTTTGTGGAAAGGTTGAGCTTTTGGTTTAGGAAATTTTCTGGGAGCCTTTCTCTTAAATGAACTCTTAGTTTTGGTCTTTCTATTCCTGTAGTTAGAGTTCTTGTCAGGTTGTCTTGGAAGGACATAATGGTTACGATTTTGCCTAGAATAGTTAAAGTTCTTGTAAACAGGAGTGTTGTACACAGGGGTGTTTAGACGCCTAGCATAACAACCTTAAAAGGAATGACCATAAATGTCACAGTAGGAGCAATATTGATTACTTGAGGGATGTATTTCCTTAGGAAAACTTCTAAAGATGGGTTTAACAGGATTCTGTTCAGAATTCTTATTCCTAGGAGGTATGGTCTTAAAGGTAGATTCAGTCTTTCTGATCAAAGGACAGACGTATTTAGTCTCAAGTGTAGTGTCAACCTTAGAGTTACTAGACTCTCCAATGTCTTTCTGTTATTCCTTTTGATCAAATTCCTTTTTAATAAAATGAAAATCTGGACATGTTTCGATTGGTCTTTTGCCCCCAGACACAAACTTAATAGGTTCAAGATTTGTAGTTTGTGGTTTATGCTTAGGGCAGAATCCAATACCGGTTCTATCATCAGAATTGGTCTTGGAGTCAACAACAAAGTCAGTGAAACAATTTGAATTATTTTCAAACTTAGAAATTTTTTTGAAAACAGTAGCTGTCTTTGTTTTTGCTTCCTCCAGTTCTAATAATGTTCCCTTGTATTTCATTTCCAGGGTTTCATTAGTTTTATTCAACTCTTTTAATTTTTGATCAAAAGTTTCAATTTCAGATTGATGAGACAGATACTGGTTAGTGTACTCTTCGGCATTCAACTTCACAATAAGACTTAGATCATCTAATTTCTTAGTCAGGTCTCTAACAGTCTTCTCCAGTCTAGTGCCTTTTTTAAGAGTTTTAGCATACAAAGTATGAATATCTGGGAGGTCATCTGTGTCTGAGTCGCTAAGTGAAGTGTGTGTAGTGACCCCTAACGGTTCAGTTTCAGTACTCACGCACCCATTTACATCGTCATTATCGAGATCTCTTTGACTCACACACACGGAACTAGAGCTAGCAACATTTTCAGATAACAAGGCATCTAGGCCAGTCAAAGCAGTATTCACAGAAGCAGGAGTAGAGGTATCATTATCACACACAGGCATATCATCATTGTAAATGATCTTAGCAAAAAAGGACATGCAAGGGTCAAGTACATTTGATGACTCAAGTTCCTCTTCATCAGAGTCACTTAAATCATCCCAAGTTTTACAGACATTGGCTCTGTTGTGTGTGTTTGCTTTATTTAGATTAAGTCTGCAATCGTGAGCAATGTGACCTAGTTTCCCACATCTAAAACATTCAATCTTTTTAAGGTCTCTGTTAGATCTGAAGTTGTTGTCCTTAGGAGGTTTGTCAAGACCTCTCTCATGAGGTTTGGGATTAGACACAGTTGGATAATTAGGCTTGCCTTGTTTAGATGCCTGTTTGTTTCTAAATTTAACAATTTTCTTAAATTGTTTTGACATTAAGGCAATCTGATTATCTAGTTTGTCTATATCACACTCCTCATCAGAGTCATAGTTTGTCAAATTAGTCTCATGTTTAGATATCTTAGAGGAAAAACTCAAGTTAGAGTTGGGTTGTTTTCTTTGAGACTGATTTAATTGTTTCTTAAAGTCTAATTCCATTTTCACAGTCCTAAGTTTGCTACTGAGTAACTCAGGGGTGAGGTTTTGATCACTCATCTCCTCAATAGCATACCTTTTGCTGTCAAACTTTTGTGGTAATGATCTTAGAATTTTAGAAACAATCTCATTCCTATCATATGTAATACCATTAGCATGCAACTTAGTAACTATATTAGTTAAGTTCATGTAAAAGTCGTCAAAAGACTCAGAGTCAGACATAATCAAAGAGTTGTACTGCTGGGTAAGCATTTGAGTTTTAGCAGCTTTAACTCTTGAGTCTCCTTCATGGGCAGTGATTAATGTGTCCCAAGCTTCCTTGGAAGTGGCACAAGATGAGATTCTCTTGAACTCATACTCATTAATAGACATAAAAATAGCATTCTTGCCTTTATTGTTATTTCGAGAAATAGTTTTCTCTTCTTGGGTAAACTCACTTAAGATTTTCTTTACCCTCTCATCACTTCCTTCAGTGGCTGGTTTAGTAGGATAAGTATATTCGTTTTCAATAATGTCCCAGACATCATCTCCTAAAGTCCCTTGGATGAATGCAACCATTCTTACTTTCCAGTAAGCAAAGTTGTTTCCATCAAAGAGTGGAGGTCTGGACAGATTACCAAACCTTTCATTCTTCTTGTCCATAGTTAGGTTTTTCAGAAAACGATTTCAGAAACACAAGATCTTTTTGAAATAAAAGCTTACAGGGCTCTGATACCAATTGAAAAAAACGTTGCTAATGTCGTTTAATACAAGATTAAACTGTATAAGCAACTCCGAGATGTTTGTTGAAGAAACCCTTTTCTTTTGAAAATAAAAATGATAAACAACAAGATGTGTTTACAAAAACTTATGTACGAGAATAATCAAGACTTTGTAATCAGTTTTAAAACTAAGATAGTTTTAAAAATTCAGCACACTATAGAATGAGATGAGTAGATGAAGATAATCAGAACACACAGTTTTTAATGTGGTAAAACCTCTCCCAATAGAGGAAACATCCACGGTGACTTCTAAGTCACGAAAGTAAAAATCCACTAAAAACAAATAGCAGTTACAAACAATACAACATACATGCACACAACTCAGCCTATTCTAAGTTTAGGAATATACCCCACTTGGTGTCCTTCTAACTTCTCTTAGATCTGATTGTTGATGATGTTCTCCCAGTTTGATAACTTCCCCTTTGCTTTAGCTTCCTTGCGTCGACTCAATAATCTTTGATCTTATTCACAACACTTCCAGTGTGGTAGTGTGTTAAGTGTTTGTGATGTGATTCCTATCAACATGCATGAACTCAAACACACTTAGTTTTTACAGACAGTCCTAGAAAATTACATATAAAGACTATATGCTATGATTTTCTTTTCTTTCTTTCTTACAGAACTTGAAACCTTTTTGACCTTTAATATATCCCAGATTCCACGAAAATCTTGCTTCAAAATCGGTCAAGACCTTAATCAATCTCTGTTTTAAAAATATTTTTGAGATTGAAAATCTCCAAGTGAGAATCCAACTAGGTCAAGGTTAAGTTTCATAAGAACAGAAACCATAAAATATTTATAGATCTAAATCAGTAAAGATTTTCACAAAATGAGAAAGAAATATGCAGATCTAGTGAAATATAACATGCAAAGTGTAGATCTACAATTTCTATGAAGAAGAAATACAGATCTTCACAAAAATGTTTAAGTTGGTAATAAGATCACAGATCAAGAGGTTACAGCTTCAAATGAACAAACCAGTAACACCACTCTCTCTCAAACACTCAAGATTGTGTTTGGGTTTGTGAATATACGAAGGTTTGAATCAGATTTGAAGTGTTTAGGGTTAGGGTTTGGCTAACACAGTTTCCCTTTCTCTCTCTTCTCTCTTTTCTTTTCTCTCTTCTCTCTCACTTCTCTCTTCTCTCTATTTTTTTTTCTCTCAAAAATGACGACTGCCAAAAGTCTTAAAAGGTTGAGAATTAGAGGGCTTATATAGGAGTGGAGGAAGGTTCTGGATTGTCGAAGGCAATCAAGGGCTGAGATTAGGTCTTCCTAATATTGACTTGATCCAAGGGTGATAATATAGCGGTGGTTAAGTCGAAGTTGATTGGTCCACAGTGATAGCACATGGATAAATTTAAAACACATGCAGGCCATAGATAAGGTTTGATCTAACGATCAGCAAACCACCAGGCAACCCTCTCACATAACAAACACAAATGAGTTAACAGGAGCATGACATGTGTTGGCACTTAATTGGCTTGCAAACGCGCATCAAAAGAAATTACAGGTTGTTCCCTAGAGTCTCTAGCGCATTTACATTCTACCCAATCAAACATTCCATTGAAAAATGAATTTTTCAAAATAGCATATTAACCCCACAAAGTTTATAATCAAAGTTTTATTAATGAAACATTATTTTAAAAATGTTTAAAAATTCCCAAAAAAATATTAAAACAACATTTTAAGGGAAATTTAATCACACAATCAATATGATCAATATATACACATGTATGCACTTCTAATGTGTGTAGTGTAATTCAATTATACCTTGTTTGGATCATTGAAGAGGATTAGAGGGAATATTTCTGAGGTTCTTTGGATTCTAGGTTAGACAACCAATTTTGTCACAATTTCCAAATTAGTTGAGCACTTATACAATATAGACTTAAGTATGTCAAAGGTATAAGGTGCTTCAGATGTGTGTAGACTTCACCGACCTCAACAAGGCATGCCCAAAGGATCATTTTCCTTTGCCCCGAATTGATCAATTAGTGGACGCAACCTCGGGACACGAGTTGTTGAGCTTCATGGATGCTTATTCTGGTTACAACCAGATTAAAATGAAACCTAAAGGCAGGGAGAGTACCTCTTTTATTACCACTAGGGGAACTTATTGTTATAATGTTATGCCTTTTGGACTAAAAAATGCAGGTGCAATATATCAAAGGCTGATGAACAAGGTGTTTGCGGAGCAAATCATTCACAATATGGAGGTTTATGTTGATGATATGCTGACAAAGAGCAAGAAAGTTGCTGACCATCTAATTGATCTAGGTCAAACCTTTGATCAATTAGATAAATATCAAATGAAGTTGAACCCTACCAAGTGCATATTCGGAGTACGAGAAGGCATGTTCCTCTGGTATATTGTCAACCAACGAGGTATTGAAGCAAATCCAGAAAAGATCAAGGCTCTATTGGGGCTACGATCTCCAACGATGAAGAAGGAAGTGCAAAGTCTCACAAGGCGAGTTACAGAACTTAATAGATTCGTATCACGAGCAACTGATAGATGCCTCCCATTCTTTAAAACACTCCGAAAAACGTTTGAATGGAATGATGAATGCGAGAAGGCCTTTCAAGAGTTAAAGAAATACTTGGGAGCACCCCCACTGTTGTCCAGGCCAGTGATGGGAGAAAGATTATACTTGTATCTGGCAGTTTCAGAAAATGCAGTTAGCTCGGCATTGATAAGAATGGAGGATGGAGTGAAAAAACCAATTTATTACACTAGCAAGGCCTTCCAAGGAGCAGAGATCAGATATCTAAGACTAGAAAAGTTGGCACTAGCGTTGATTGAGGCAAGTAGAAGAATGAGGCCGTACTTTCAAGCTCATACCATAGTAGTGTATACCGATATGCCATTGAGGCAAGCTCTTCATAAACCAGAAAAATCAGGGAGATTGATGTACTGGGCAGTAGAACTTGGTGAATATAATATAATTTATGAGCCTAGGTCGTCACTTAAAGGGCAAGCAGTAGCAGATTTTATCGCAGAATTCACTTATCCTGACACCTCCGAGGAGTAAAAGATGAATACCGACCAACCTGTGGATGTTACAGGATCATCAAATTTAAACCCCGATCAACTTAAGTCAGTTGACGACCAGGAGGAGATGATCGACGAGCAGTAAGAAGTACTAGAGGAGGATAAAAGGAAGCAACAAATATTCCACCGAGGAACTCTGTCCGATCAAAAATTTGAGGACGAGGTGCCTATAGGGAATCTATATGTGGATGGATCATCTTACATGGGGCAGGGATTGTTTTGAACAGACCGGATGAGGTCGATGTGGAGTATGCTTTGCGCTTCCAATTCAAGGCTTCTAATAATGAGGCTGAATATGAAGCTATGATCGCAGGACTTGTCCTGGCAAAAACCATAGGGGCAGAGCAGGTTATCGTATTCAGTGACTCGCAATTGATCATAAATCAAATGTTGGGAGTATATGCAGCCAAAGGAGAATTAATGATCAGGTATCATGAAAAAGCAATAGAGGTTTTATCAAGCCTGATCGCAGTACAGATAATTAGAATACCAAGATTGGAGAATGCAAGAGCGGATGCCTTAACTCTGTTAGCTTCAGCCACACGCACCGAGTTACGAAGAACAATCTCAATAGAAGTCTTGGCTAGTCGAAGTATAGATGAAGATATGATGATGAACTTTATTACCCTTGATTTAGGACCATCTTGGATGGATCCCATCAGGGCATATATTGAGGAAGGGAAATTACCAACCGACAAACTCGGAGCCAAGAAACTGAAGTTTAAAGCTGCTCATTATGTATTGACTAATGGTATTCTATATAGACGAGGAATTATAGCAGGTCTGCAAAGATGTGTGCACCCTTTCGAGGTGAAAGATTTGGTTGAAGAGGTCCATGAAGTGTCCTGTGGAGCTCATGTAGCAGGTCAGACGCTTTTGCAAAGAGTAATGATGCAAGGATACTATTGGCCAATAATGAGGGCTGATTGTATAGCCTATGCCAAAAAATGTGATAAATGTCAACTCTTGTCCTCTATCTGAAGAACTCCCCAAGCATTGTTAAAACCGATTACTTCCCCTTGGCCATTTTCCATATGGGGAATTGATTTGGTCGGGCCACTTCCAATGACCAGGGGAAGATTTAAATATCTTGTGGTCGCGGTGGACTACTTTACTAAGTGGGTGGAAGCTGAGCCCCTTATTGATATGACATATGACAAGGTGTATCAATTTATATAGAAGAACATCATTTGTAGATATGGTCTTCCTCATGCATTCATCACAGACCATGGAAATCAATTTGATAACGACGAGTTCGCTGCGTATTGTCATCAGTCAAACATATTAAAAACCCACTCTGCACCAGGCCATCCTCAGAGCAATGGACAAACTGAGGTAACGAACAGAACGCTGCTGAATGGTTTAAAGAAAAGACTGGATTATGCTAAGGCAAATTGGATCAACGAGCTACATTCTGTACTGTGGGCTTATCGTACTACACCACGAGTAGCAACAGGAGAATCTCCATACATGCTGGCATTTGGAAGCGAAGCTGTTATACCTGCCGAGTTGGGCCTCCCCACACACAGAGTGCTGAATTTCAATTCTCCTATCAGTGACTTGATGAGAAGATTAGACTTGGATATGCTCGAGGAAGTTAGAGAAGAAGCAACAATCAAGAATGCTGCATACCAGCAACGAATAGCTCTGTTCTACAACAAGAGAGTAAAGAAATGTGACTTGAAAGAAGGGGACTATGTGCTAAAGAAAGTAATTCAAAGACACAACAAACTGGACGCTAACTGGCATGGACCCTACAGAGTGACAGAAGTTGTTCGACCAGGGACATATAGGATTGAAACCTTAGAAGGAGAGGAGTTTAAGAATGCATGGAACGCAGAGCATCTGCGCAAATATTATCAGTAGTTCAATCCTTATGTAATGCAGTTTTCTTTGATATGAATAAAGCTTTGGATGTTTTACCCAATTCTCTCCTTTTGTTGAAATTTTTTCGGAGTATTAGTGCTACACACTATAAATCCCTCCAACTACGGTTGGTCGATAAAATAAATCCCTCCAACTACGGTTGGTCAGTCCATCAACTACGGTTGGTCGGTAAAATAAATCCTTCCAACTACGGTTGGTCAGTCCATCAACTACAGTTGGTCGGTAAAATAAATCCCTCCAACTACGGTTGGTCGGTCCATCAACTACGGTTGGTTGGTAAAATAAATCCCTCCAACTACGGTTGGTCGGTCCATCAACTACGGTTGGTCGGTAAAATAAATCCCCCCAACTACGGTTGGTCGGTCCATCAACTACGGTTGGTCGGTAAAATGAATCCCTCCAACTATGATTGGTCGGTCCGTCAACTACAGTTGGTCGGTAAAATAAATCCCTCCAACTACGGTTGGTCGGTCCCTCAACTACGGTTGGTCGGTAAAATAAATCCCTCCAACTACGGTTGGTCGGTCCATCAACTACGGTTGGTCGGTAAAATAAATCCCCCCAACTACGGTTGGTCGGTCCATCAACTACGGTTGGTCGGTAAAATAAATCCCCCCAACTACGGCTGGTCGATCCACCAACTACGGTTGATCGGTAAAATAAAATCCACCTACTGCGGTTGGTCGGGGAATAAAAGTTCACCAACTCCGGTTGGTCGAAAACAAAAATCTCAACCCCCTAGTTGGTCGGTAAGCCAATTTCAATCAACTCCGGTTATTTAAATTAGGCAATACCATGAAGTGTAAGTTGTTCTATTATTTAGAATTAAAGATTGATAAATCACTACAATGAGATCAGTATGTCACAAGCATATATATATTTGCCGACCAACAAGCAAAAACATTCTATAAATTATTTAGAAGAAAATGAAATGACAAAAGACAAATTTTCATTCATACTAAGTAAAATTACAAATGACGTGAGAAATGTATTACCAAAATTTTTCATTCAAAACCAGAAGGATTGCGTATGCTGTGGAAAGTAAAAATTATTACATAAAATCCTATTCTATTGGTTTCTTCCCTTCTGCCTTTGAAACATGTTCGACTTAAGCAGGAGGATCATCTAAGGCATAAGGGGAATTTATGAAATTCAGATCTCGAAGCATTCGAACATTCATCACTGATGGCCGATCAAGCAGATGCTCAGGGCGAGAAATATCAACGTTGGAATGAAGACTGTAGTCACCGAGATATTTAGAGATTAAGCACTGAGGGATTGCCAGAGCAGGAATCCAACTCATATCAAGTTAAAAAGGTGGCACGGGCAACTCGAGCAATCCAGGTTTATGATAATCCCATAGATAATGGCCCTGCTCCAATTTTAATACACCTAGTGCATTCAGCCATCCTTGTTTATAACCCTCATTATTCGCTTGCTGGATTCGATCATCAAGATGGTAGAGGGCTTCATTATAGCGAGCCATCCAAAACTCTCTAGATTGTTTGTGGAATTGGTAAGTCAACCTTTCCAGATGCTCGTGGAGATTCTTCAAAAAAATTTCTTTATTCTCCAAGGAGGATCCTTGTGTGGAAAGTTGCTCGTTAAGGTCCAGAATCTTCTTCGACATCTCTGCCAGAGCTTTATTCTTCGCAACCAACTGAACTGCTTGATTTTCCAAAGATGCATGAGTTCTCGCCTCTTCAAGAGTAACCCGAGCAGCTCTTGCTCATCCCCGAGAAGCTCTTGCTCGTCCGCGAGCAGATGTGAAGGGTCCAATTCTCTTTAAGGTTTCCAATTCATCTCTCAAATTGGCATTTTCAACCTCCAGAAATGAGAAACCTTCGTCATTGACAGGGACCCAGGCTCCCGAGGTAGATGCTGCAGATTTCAGTTGGGATATCTCTCCTCGCAAGTTATTATTTTCCTACTCCAGCAGTTTCGCGATCTGCCTATGCTCTTCAACCTCGATCTTCAAAGTCCTCTCCTTAAAAATGTAAGCAACGATTAACTTATCATATCCTTTGTCAGCATTTAGTTGCTGATACTTTTTTCCATACCCCTGATGCAAAAGGGTAGAAGATTCCTTGTATTGTTGCTGAAGTTCCTCGATGGTACCTTGGAGATCTTCAATCATCTCGTAATAAGCCATATTATTGACAACAACTCGGTCGAATAAGCATTTAAGATATTGGTAAGCCTCCACTGCTCATTCAGAGGCATCTGATCCCAGGATATTAAAAATTTATTACTCATCCAAGTCTGTATGGCCAACTTTGAAATATTCATTACATTTTTTCATCAACTCAGTATCGTGAGCTGACAAGAGTTCCATCCTGGCCATAAACTAGCAAAGAGAAGCCATAAATAGGATTAATAAATGATAAAGGCAGAGTAAGACGAAGAAAGTCAACATGAACAATGAAAACTCGAATTTTTATTCATCAAAAGACAAGTACAAGGTTCAGGGTTACATTCAAAAGAAATAATAAAATTAAAGCCCGAGCAACTTTACACCTTCTCCTTATGTTTTGTGACTTCCTCGGAAAGCTGAGATGAGGAGGCTGGTTGCTCGGAGGATAGCGGCAGTTTCTCGGTTGAAGTACTGGTGGGCTGAAGTTGCTCATAGAAAGTCTGAACAACCGGAACGGGAGGAACTTGGTCTCTAATCATCATTGAAGACTCTTCAGAGGAAGCTTCGTCCTCTTCTTCTTCTCCAGGAGAGGGAGGAGGACCATGAACATGGTGTTGAAAAAGTTCAGAACTCTCAGAGACCTTTAGCTCCTGCAGAGCTGCAACCCATCCATCTCTGAAGTATTTAACACTAGCAAACTCCATCTGGGAAGACATGGCAGCTAGACCTTTGTTCTAACCTTTGTCCCAGCCAGCGCTGAAGGACTTTTTAACAGCCAGTTTCCTCTTCACCTTCTCCGAGGAAATCTTCTCAGACAGAAGTTCCTCGGCAGCTTTCAATTTCCTTTTTGCCTCTTCCTTCTGACGATCAGCTTCACGGAGTTTGCCCAGTTCCTCTTCAGCAGCTTTGAACTTGGTCTCAAGCTCTCCAGCATTTTTGAGCTTTTCCTCGAGCTCATTATTCTTCTTCTCACAATCTTTCATTTTCCTCTCCAACTCCTAAGAGTCCTCCACAGCTTTATCTCCCTCTTGCTTGATGGCCTTTAGTTGCTTCCCCCAAGAAAATTTGTCTTCGTCATACTTCTGACAAGAATCCTTTAAGGACTGTGTCAGACCTATAAAAGCCTCCTCCACACCTAACAAGGAGCTCGAAGCTTTAATAGATTTATCCTTTTTGAGAATGGTGTTGAAACAAGTTACCAACTGGAAAAAGAAAATAATTGTAAGTCAGTGCAAGGACATAACATGGAAAAATGAAAGTTTAGATTAGTAATACTTACTGAGGCAATATGTTGAGCTGCCAAAATGGTAACCCTCTCCCGAGAAAGATTGTCTTCAACACCTTGGATCTCGGTGATAATCCAAGACTTCACCGAGCTCATGGAAGAGCTCGGAGCAACAAAAGTGGGAACACCACTTCCCGCAGTTAGAGGGTGAGAGATAGATTCAGCCAATTTGTCCGAGGAATTTTTATTCAACTTCCTCGTGGGAGCAGGAACATTCTCGACCAAGGATGTTGTCTTGGTTGGTGATATAACTATAACCTCACTTGGAGGAAAAACAGCTACAATCTTGCTCGGAGCCACATGGGGATTCTCGGCAACCTTTTTAACAGCAGCAGGAGGGAATGCATTAATATTTTTTGTCCCTTCTTCTGGGACAGTTGGTTTATATTTCTTTGCCTCTCCAGTAGTAGAGGCAGAATTATCAAAGAAGGCAGGAGCTCTTCTTCTCTTCATTCTGTCACTAAGAGGAATATTTAATTCATGAGAGGAACCTTCAGAAGCTGGTGCTGGTTCTATGTCACTTATCACTGGACGAGCAGTGACAGATGAAGTGTAACTCTTGTACTGCAATAAGTACGAGGCTGGTCTGATATGTTCGTCAGCAACAGTTTGGTGCAAACTCCAGATAAGTTTCAAGTGCTTCAAATTGACATCAGTTTCTTTAGGGGATTTCTTTTTGCTATCAACTGCAAATAAACAAAAACTAAAATGTCAATGACGCATTTTATCAAACACAAAGAAAACATAATTTCAAAAATAAAATAAAATAAAAATAGCCTATCCCATTGCCATAGGGAGGGAATCTAGGACCCTAATACACATCATTTCCATTTAATGGAGCATGTTGCCAATTTTTCATAACAATCCCATGCTCGAAGTAATCCATGTTGGCATCGGGGAGATTGACAACTAAAACCCTATTTAAAAACCTAGTTTTTAAATAAAAAGTGCTATCACTAACAACCCATCTATAGCAAAACATAATTTCTGGAATTCCTAAATGAGTTCCTGAATTTGGTTTAACCTATGAACTCCATTAACTATTCTTCAAGTGTTTGGTGCTATTTTCACAGGAACAATATCAAAAAACTGACAGAACTCCAAACATAAGGGATTTGGAGGAAAAGAAAGGCCACATTCAGCTACAAAGAGACTGGGGAACCAATGTCCCTCAGCCAAACGAAAATAGTCAGAAGGTTCAGAAAGCTCTTCCAATATGACCCAGGAAGGAATAGAGAAATCAGAACGAAATTTATCAAGCGACTCAACAAGGTAAACCATGATGAACAAAGGAAATAAAAGAGAAGGAAGAAGATCTTACAGGAAAAAGATGAATCAGGTGACAACGAACAATGGAAGAAACAAACGCACAAGACAGAGAAGAAGTGAAGAAGTTCTAAGATGCAGATTTGAAAAAGTAAAAGATGATCGAATTTTCTGAAGCGTTTAAATACTTTACCTCGAGAATGGAGAAAAGCAATGATTACCAAGATGGACGATTGCGTATCCGGTGGCTAAAAAGAAGAAAAAGGCATGAAACACGAAGCGGTTATGGAAATTCAAAATACTTTAAAAGCCTGATACTATGTACTAAAAAAATGAGTTATGTACAACGAACGATTATCTAAAATCCATAAAGTTTAGGCAGCATAAATGTTCCATACTTTTCTTCAACATCAAACCATGAAACATTGGGGGCTTCTGTTGATACTAAATTTAACCTGCTGACGTGGACCAATTATGTGGAGACACGTGTCAATCTACATGGCACCCGCGAACATTTTTGACAACCCCTTGACTCCGAGGAACTCAACCTCCCCGACCAACTCAGGCGCTCCGAACAACAAGTGTTCTCCGAGGAACTTTATTGTACCGAGCAACTCATGTATACCGAGCTACTTAAGCGGTCCAAGCTGCACCTCGTACAGAGCATTTATAACCGGATAATTAAGAGGATTGAATGCGCATTAAATACTGATTATTATCATACAGATGTACACGCCTATTGGACAGCTATGTAATATTCTCTCGCATGTACAGTCTCAAGGCTATAAATACATTGTAACCTCCTCATTAGCAGGGGACTCGGAATTTCTTGGTAAATCCATTATCAAGAATTCTGCAAACAGTCAGCAATAAAAAAATAGTGGATGTAGGCCATTTCTTCGAGGCTGAAGCACTTTAAAATCCTTTGTCTTATTTATTTTTTATCTATGATTAAATAATTAGAGATAATCTAATTTTTTACATCAACACTCCTATAGCAGCAGTTTAAAAGTTGTAAATCTTTGTTAAATATTCTATTACTGATAAGATTTGGTTTATAATGTAACATATATATACTTATGTTATAAATCAAACTACCAACACGTTAATGTATTTAGTATCGGTAGCTATAGTTATCATAGGCGCATTTTTTTCAAAAGCAGGCCCCACTGTTATAATAACAGTTGCACTTATTTCATCATATTGACTAAGGTGAAATTATATTTATTTTAGCTTATTTACAGAACCTTTAACAAATATTTTTTAAATAGCTATTAAATGCTATATATGGACAAAATGTGATGTTTTTTATATTGTTGATGTAAAAAATTAGATTATATCTAATTATTTAATCACAGATAAATAAAATGAGACAAAGAACTTTTAAAGTGGTTCAGCCTTATAAGGATGGCCTACGTCCACTGTTTCTGTTATTGCTGACTTTTTGGGAATTCTCGATTACAAGATTTCTCCAGAAATTCCACTCACCCCACAATGAGGATAATACAATGTATTTATAGCCTTAAGGCTGTAATGTGAAAAGGTAATACATTCAATGCCCCTTAAGCGTATGCATTTGTATGATAATAAGCATTTAATGCGCAGTCAAACTGTTGGTTATCCTGCTATTAATGCTTTGTTCGAGGTGCAGCTCGGACCGCCTAAGCTGCTCGGAGCGCCTAAGTTCCTCGGTACTTAAAAGTTCCTCGGTACTCAAAAGTTCCTCGGAGAGTTCTTGTAGGTCGGAGCGTCTGATTTGATCGGGGAAGCAGAGTTCCTCGTTGCAATATGGTTCCTCGGAGTCAAGGTGTTGTTCGTAAGTGTTTGTCGCTGCCACGTAGATTGCCACGTGTCTTCACCCAATTGAGCCATGTCAGCAGACTAAATTTGGTATCAACAGAAGCCCCTAATGTTTCATAGTTCGAAATTTGAGGAGTGTGGAACATTCTTTCTTGATATATGGCGGTTTTAAACGGTCATCCTGAAATTTAGGAGTATTTTCTTTTGAATTTATTTCTCCTTCCAAATTCGTAGAATCGGCCTTTTTTGAATTTTTCTAACCGCTTCGATTCCCGCACCCCTTTTGTCTGTTTAGACGCCGGTAACGTAATCGACTCTTTTTGTAATCATTACTTTTACCCTTTCCCAAGGCAAAGTATTTAAACATTGCAGAAAATCCCATCGTCTTCTACTTTTTCAAATTTGTCTCTTTGAGTTTTCCATCGTCTCTCTCTCTCCTGTGCATTTATCTCTTCCATCATTTGTTGTCAACAGACTCATCTCTTTCCTATAAGATTTTCTTCTTTCTCTTTGATTTCCTTCTTTCATCATGGTTTATCCTGTAGAATCGATTGATAAATTTCGCTCTGATTTCTCTATTCCCTCATGGGTTATTTTGGAAGAACTTTCTGAGCCTTCAGACTATTTTCGTTTGGCTGAGGGACATTGGTTCCCCAGTCTCTTTGTTGCTGAGTGTGGCTTTTCTTTTCCACCAAACCCTCTATGTCTGGAATTCTGTCAATACTTTGACGTGGTTCCTGCAAGAATAGCCCCCAATACATGGAGAATAGTTAACGGTGTTTATAGATTAAATCAAATTCATGGAACTCGTATATGAATTCCTGAAATTATGTTTTGTTATAGATGGGCTGTGGGAGATAATACTTTTTATTTAAAAACTAGGTTTTTAAATAGAGCTTTAGTGGTCAATCTCCCAGATGCCAATAGGGACTACTTTGAGCACGGGGTTGTTAGGAAAAATTGGCAACACCCTCCATTGATTGGAGATGATGTTTACCAGGGTCCCAGATGTCCTCCCTATTGCAATGGGATAGGTTTTTTTATTTTATTTTCAAAATTATGCTTACTTTGTGTTTGATAAAATGTGCCACTGATATTTTAATTTTGATTTATTTGCAGTTGACAGCAAAAGAAAATATCCAAAAGAGGCAGACGTTAATATAAGGCACTTAAAACTTATCTGGAGTTTGCATCAGACTGTTGCCGATGAGCATATTAGGTCAGCTTCATATTTTCTTCAGTACAAGAGTTACACCTCCTATTTTACTGCTCGTCCGGTGATAAGCGACGCAGAATCAATACCAGCCTCTACAAGTTCTTCACCTGAGTCACATATTCCTTTGAGTGAAAGGATGAAGAAAAGAAGACCTCCTACCCTTTTTGAGAAACCTGCCTCTGGTGTTGGAGAGGCAAAAAGAAGTAAGCTTGATGTCCCAGGAGAAGGGACAAAGAAAATTGATGCACCTCCCTTGACTGCTCCTGTGAAGGTGGTCAAGAAGCCCCCAGTGGCCCGAGCAAGGCTGCTGCTCCAGGCGAGGTGATTATCATTTCCCCGACTAAGACTACAACGTTAGTCGAGAAAGTTGATGCTCCTCCGAGGAGGCTAAAGAAAATCTCCTTTATCAATTTGGCTGAATCCATCTCTCAGCCCCAGACTAGTGGTGTTCCCACTTTTGTTCCCCCGAGCTCTGCTATGAGCTCAGTGAAGACTTGGATCATTCCCGAGATCCAAGGTATTCAAGAAAACCTTTCTCGGGACACGGTTACCACATTAGCAGCTCGTCACATTGCTTCTGTAAGTCCTACAGTCTTAAATTTTCATTCTTTCCTTTTTGTATCTGTGCACTAACTTGCTTTCATTTTCTTTTCACAGTTGGTGAGCTGTTTTAATACAATTTTGAAGAAAGATGAAGCTATTAAAGCTTCAAGCTCCTCGTCAGGTGTAGAGGAATCTTTGGTAGGCCTGGCGCAGTCTCTGAAAGATTCTCGTCAGAAATATGATGATGATAAGGCAATTTGGGAGAAAAAGCTTACTTCGACTGAGCAGGAGAAGGCTCAGGTTATTGAGATCTCCAAGGGGTTGGAGAAAAAAAAATGAATGATTTGGAGAAGAAGAATAAAGAGCTCGAAGGGAAGCTCAAAAATACTGGGGAGCTTGAAAATAAGCTCAAGGCTGCTGAGGAGGAGTTGGGTCAACTTAGGGAAGTAAACCGTCAGAAGGCAGAAGTTGAGAATAAACTGAAGGTTGCTGACAATCTTCTCTCCGAGAAGCTTTCCTTGGAGAAGACAAAAAGAAAATTGGCCGTCAAAAAATCCTTCAGAGCCGGCTGGGATAAACGGTGGAACAAAGGTTTGGCTGCCATGATGTCGCAAGTCGAATATGGCAGCCTCAAATACTTTAGAGATGGATGGGTCGCTGCTCTACAAGAAATAAAAGTTGATGAAACTTCTGAATTATTTCAGCGATACATCCCTGACCCCCCTCCAACTCCTGAAGACGAAGAAGAGGACGAAGCTGCCTCTGAGGATTCTTCCATGGTGATGGTAGATCAAGTTTCTCATCCCCCAGCCATCCAACCCACTAACGAGGAACTTCAACAACTCGTTACTTCATTCGAGCGACTTCCAGCGCGTCCCGAGCAGCCCTCTGTTTCCTCCGAGCAACCTACCTCCTCGTCCCAGCCTCCCGAGAAAGTTTTGGGAGACAAGGAAAAGGTGTAGAGTTGTTCGTATTTCTCTCTATATTTTATTTTTCTTTGTCAAATGTAACTTCTGAACATGTAACTCTGAACTTTGTACTTCTGAACTTTGTGATGTAATAAAATTTGAACTTTTGCTTATGTATACTGTTGATTCTCTTCTTCATGCTCTGTTTATACTCTTATTGATTATTGCTTTTTCTTCCTCTACTAGTTTCTGGCCAGGATGGAATTATTTTCTGCTCATGATACAAAGCTGTTAAGGCAATGCAATGAATATTTTACAGCCGGTCATACAGACATGAGTGCAGCTCAAATTACCGACATCCTCGGTCATGGTGCTTCGGAGCAAGCAATTGAAGCCTATCAATATTTGAAGTGCCTACTCGACCGTGCAGTGGCTAAGAACGTAGCATACTATGATATGATTGAGGATCTCTAAGGCACTCTTGAAGAACTTCAGCAACAATATAAGGAATCCACTGCCCTTTTGCACGAGGGGTGCGAGAAGAAATATCAGCAAATCTGTGCCGATAAGGGATATGATAAACGGTTTGCTGCTTACGATGTGCGGGAGAGACCGTTTAAGGCTGAGGTCGAAGAGCACAGACAGATAGCCGAGTTATTAGGGCAAGAAAATAATAACCTGCAAAGAGAGGTGTCTCAGTTGAAGTCTGCAACTTCCACCTCAAATGCTTTGATCCCAGTGACCGATGAGGGATTCTCTTTCTTGGAGGTGGAAAACGCCAACCTGAGGGATGAGTTAGAAACCTTGAAGAGGTCTGGCCCTTCTACATCTACTCGGGGATGAGCAAGAGCTCCTCGGGAACAAGCAGGAGCTGCTCGAATTCCTGTCGAGGAACAGAGGACTCAATCTTCTCTAGAGAACCGAGCCTTCCAACTGATGGCAAAGAATCAGGCATTGGTTGAGATGTGTAAGAAGATCAGGGGTCTGGAAGAGCATCTCTCTGCGCAGAAGTCTTTCTTGGAGAATAAAGAACTCTTTATAAAAAATCTCTACGAGCAGCTGGAAAGATTGACATATCAATTCCACAAGCAGCCCAGAGAATTCTGGATGGCTGGTTACAACGAGGCTCTCTACCATTTGGATGATCGTATCCAAGATGCAAACAATGAGGGTTACAAACAGGGATGGTTGAATGCCTTAGGTGTGCTGCAACTGGAACAGGGTCATTACCTGTGGGATTACCATAATCCTAGGCTGCTCGACCTACCAGTGCCACCATTCAAGCTTGATATGAGTTGGATCCCTGCTCGGGCCATCCCTCGGTGTCTGATTTCTAAATACCTCGGCGATAACAATCTCCATTCCAATGTCGAGATATCTCATCCCGAGCACCTACTAGATCGACCATCTGTGATGAATATCACAATGCTTGAAGATCTTAACTTCATAAATTCCCCTCATGCTTTAAATGATCCACCTGCTGGCGAGGAACCTGTTTCAAAAGAAGAGGGAAAAAAACCAAGAGAATAGGAATCTTAATGTAATAAATTTGTATTTCATTTTTGATGTATTTTGTTCTACATTTAATGAAATACTTTTATTTACAAATCTTGACTGCCCTTGTCTTGTAATTATAAAACACTTTACATCTGTGCATGCATATCTGTTAAAAAGATAACAACATTTTGTTATTTTTCGATCAACTGGAGTTTGTTAAAACTTATTGTCGACTATCTTGAATTTGTGGTAATCATTTGATGACTAAACAAAATTGATGATACTTTGTTCCTCGACCAACTTGGTAGTAATTAAAAAGTCACGAGTATCAAAAATTTTGCTCCATCACTTTCTCGTACTCATAAAATGTAATGTTTCCGACCAACTAAGGTCGGTAAATTTTTCTTCTCGACCAACTACAGTTAGTGGGTTTTTTCTTAATGAGCAACTTTGGCACTTTTTGGAATAGTTTTACCTCCCGACCAACCTTAGTTGGCGATTTCGAGAATATATTTACTTCCTAACCAACCTAAGTTGGCATTTTTAGGAATACATTTACTTCCTAACCAACATAAGTCGGCATTTTTAGGAATACATTTACTTCCTTACCAACCAAGTTGGCATTTTTAGGAATACTTTTACTTCTCGACCAACCTTAGTTGGCATTTTCGAGAATATATTTACTTCCTAACCAACCTAAGTTGGCATTTTTAGGAATACATGAACTTCCTAACCAACATAAGTCGGCATTTTTAGGAATATATTTGAGTAGTCCGAGATCTGCGGAGTAGTGTGTAGCACTAGTATTCCGCAAAAAAATCCAATAAAAGGAAAGAATTAGGCAGAACATTGTCACTTTATTCATACTGATTAAACTGCATTACATGAGAGTTTACATTACTGATAATATTTGCGCAGGTGTTCTGCATTCCATGCATTATTAAACTCCTCCCCCTCTAAAGTTTCTATTTTGTATGTCCCTGGTCGAACAACTTCCTTAACTCGGTAGGGTCCATGCCAGTTCGCTTCCAGTTTGTTGTGCTTTTGAATCACCTTCTTTAGAACATAGTCTCCTTCTTTCAGGTCGCACTTCTTCACTCTCTTGTTGTAGAACAAAGTTGTTCGTTGTTGGTAAGAAGCATTTCTAATGGTTGCTTCTTCCCTAACCTCCTCGAGCATGTCCAAATCTAACCTTCTCATTAAATCGCTGATAGGGGAATTGAAATTCAGTATTCTGTGTGTTGGGAGACCCAATTCGGCGGGTATAACAGCTTCACTTCCAAATGCTAACATATATGGAGATTCCCCTGTTGCTGCTCGGGGAGTAGTTCGATAAGCCCATAGCACTGATTGTAGCTCGTTGATCCAATTTGCTTTCGCGTCATTCAATCTTTTTTTAAAACCATTCAACAGCGTTCTGTTTGTCACTTCAGTTTGTCCATTGCTCTGAGGATAGCTTGGTGCCTAGTGGATCTTCAAGATATTTGACTGATGACAATAGGCAGCGAACTCCTCGTTGTCAAATTGTGTTCCATGGTCTGTGATGAAGGCATGAGGAAGACCATATCGACAAATGATGTTCTTCCAAATAAATTGGTACACCTTGTCGTACGTCATTTCAATGAGAGGATCAACCTCAACCCATTTAGTAAAATAATCCACAGCGACCATGAGATACTTAAATCTTCCCCTGGTCGTCGGCAGTGGCCCGACCAAATCTATTCCCCATATGGCAAATGGCCAAGGGGAAGTAATGGGTGTCAATAATGCTTGGGGAGTTCTTCGGATGGAGGAGAAGCGCTGACACTTGTCACATTTTTTTGCATAGGCTATACAATCAGCTCTCATCGTCGGCCAGTAGTATCCTTGAGTCATCATTCTTTGCAAAAGTATCTGACCTGCTACATGGGCTCCACAGGACCCTTCATGGACCTCTTCAATCAAACCTTTCACCTCGGTGGGATGCACGCATCTTTGCAAACCTGCTATAATTCCTCGTCTGTATAGAATACCATTGGTCAGTACATAACGAGCAGCTTTAAACTTCAGTTTCTTGGCTGCAAGTTTGTCAGTTGGTAATTCCCCTTTCTCAATATATGCCATGATGGGATCCATCCATGATGACCCTAAATCGAGGGTAATAAAGTTTATCGTCAGATCTTCATCTATACTCCGGCCAGCTAAAACTTCAATTGGGATTGTTCTTCGTAGCTCGGTACGAGTACCTGATGCTAATCGAGCTAAGGCGTCTGCTCTTGCATTCTCCATTCTTGGTATTCTGACCAGCTGAATAGCAGTAAATTCCGACACCAATTCCTTTGCCTTTGCATGATATCTGATCATTAATTCTCCTTTAGCTGCATATACTCCCATCATTTGATTTATGACCAATTGCGAGTCACTGAAAATAATAACTTGTTCTGCCCCCATGGTTTTTGCCAAACTAAGACCTTCAATCATGGCTTCATATTCAGCCTCATTATTCGAAGCTTTGAATTGGAAACATAGGGCGTATTCTATGTCGACCTCATCTGAACTGTTCAAAACTATCCTTGCGCCACATCCTGTAGTGTAGGATGAACCATCCACATACAGACTCCATATAGGCAACCAGTCTTCAAATTTCTGATCTGGCAGAGTTCCTCGGTGGAGAATTTACTGCTTCCTTTCACCATCTCCTGATATTTCTTGTTGTTCGTCGATCATCTTTTCTTGCCCTTTTACCAACCTAAGATGGTCTGAGCTTGAATTTGATGATCCTGCAACATCTACTTGCTCTTTTACCAAGCTAAGTTGGTCCGGGCTTGCATTTGATGATCCTGTAACATCCACAGGTTGATCAGCGAGCAACGTTTGCTCCTCGGGGGTATCAGGATAGGTGAACTCTGCTATAAAATCTGCTACCGCTTGTCCTTTTAGCGATGATCTGGGTTCATAAACTATATCATATTCACCGAGTTCTATTGCCCAGCACATCAATCTTCCTGATTTTTCTGGTTTATGAAGGGCTTGCCTCAATGGCATATCAGTATATACTACTATGGTATGAGCCTGGAAGTATGGCTTCATTCTTCTACTTGCCTCGATCAATTCTAGTGCCAATTTTTCCAGCCTTAGATATCTGATCTCTGCTCCTCAGAAGGCCTTACTTGTGTAGTAGATTGATTTTTGTACTCCATTCTCCATTCTTATCAATGCCGAACTAACTGCATTCTCAGACACTACCATATACAAGTATAATTTTTCTCCATTCACTGGCCTGGATAACAGTGGAGGTGCTCCCAAATATTTCTTCAAGTCTTGGAAAGACTTCTCACATTCATCATTCCACTCAAAAGTCTTTCGGAGCGTCTTGAAGAATGGGAGACATCGATCAGTTGCTCGCGATACAAATCTGTTGAGTGTTGCTACTCGTCCTGTAAGACTTTGCACCTCTTTCTTCGTCGTTGGGGATCGCAGCCCTAACAGAGCTTTGATCTTTTCAGGGTTAGCTTCAATGCCTCGCTAATTGACAATGTATCCGAGAAGCATGCCTTCTCGTACTCCAAATGTGCACTTCATCGGGTTCAACTTCATTTGATATTTATCTAGTTGATCAAAGGTCTGGCTTAAGTAAACTAGATGATCAGCAGCTTTCTTGCTCTTTGTCAGCATATCGTTAACATAGACTTCCATATTGCAATTGATTTGTTCTGCAAACACTTTGTTCATCAGCCGCTGATATGTTGCTCCTGCATTTTTCAAACCAAAAGGCATAACATTATAACAATAAGTTCCCCTGGGGGTAATGAAAGAAGTACTCTCCCTGTCTTTAGGTTTCATTTTAATCTGATTGTAACCAGAATAAGCATCCATGAAACTCAGCAGCTCGTGTCCCAAGGTAGCATCCACTAGTTGATCAATTCGGGGCAGCGGAAAGTGATCCATTGGGCATGCTTTGTTGAGGTCGGCGAAGTCCACACACATTCTCCATTTGTTGTTCTTCTTTTTCACCATCACCACATTTGCTAACCAGTCTGGATATTTAACATCTTTAATAAAACAAGCCTTCTGGAGCTTCTCGACTTCCTCCTGTATAGCTTGATTCTTCTCGGGACTGAATACTCTTCTTCTCTGCTTCACAGGCTTGATCTCCTTATTCACATTGAGTTCATGACATAAGAAATTTGGGTCTATCCGAGGCATATCCTCATGACTCCATGCAAAAGTTTGCTTTCTGCTTCTTAGGAAAGTTATCAATTCATGTTTTAGTGAGGCTTCCAACGACGAACCTACTTGAGTAGTTCGTTCAGGGTGTTCATCGTCCAGAATGATGTTTTCAGTAGCTTCCACCACTTGACCCTTCACAAGTTGAGACTCATCTCTAGGATCCAATGTTTCAATTTCTGCACCTTCATCCACTTGATAGGTGGTAGTCTTTTTCCTTGATTCCCCCATTTCCTCTTGCTCGGCGGATGAATAATAGCATTCCCTAGCTACTTTCTGATCACCTTTCACAACTCCTACTTCAAAATTTGTTGGAAATTTTAGGCACTGATGTACCGTAGATGGTACAACCTCGAATTTCTTTAATCCTACCCTTCCCATGATGATATTGTATGCTGATCGAACATTCTTATCCATCACGAAGAAGCGTATTCTTTCTATTCGACAAGCAGGCCATGTACCAATGAAAATATCCAACTTGATCGTCCCAAGTGGAAAAACTTTCTCACCAGAAAAACCCAGGAGGGGTCTATGATAAGGCTCCAGCTGAGATAGCTTTAAATTTAAACTGTCGAAGCACGAGTAGAACATGATGTCTGCCGAGCTACCATTATCTACCAATACTCTTGAAATCATCACTTCCTTCATCCTCATTTTGATCACCAATGGGTCATCATGAGGATATAGAACACCTGCGAGGTCGTTCTTTGAGAAACCAATGACCAATTTCTCTTTATTTACCTTTCTCGGGCGATCCTCCTCAGCTATATTTATTCGTTGAATGTATGAGCAAGCTTGAGCCTCACAGAGGTAAGCTTTTCTCTCTGTAGTAATGTCTCCTCCTCCTGCATCTCCACCTGTAATAACATTACAGTCAAATGACCCAAAGCGTATTGAAAATACCTCATGTTCTGGCTGCCTTGGTCTCTTGGGAAGATTGGGGTCGTCTTCTGGATCAACTTCATGGTCTCTTTTCTTGTTATCCTCTGCTCGACGAGGAGATCTAGACCTCTCCCTTGTTCGGTCGCTGTTTCTTTTATCATTCCTCCGATCAATATATTTTGCCAGTTTTCCTCGTATGATGAGTGTTTCAATCTCATTTTGAAGAGCTATGCAATTTTTGGTCATATGGCCATGATCTTTGTGAAACTCGCAATATTTTGCCTTATTCCTCCTGTTAGGGTCTGCCTTCATTTTCTCTGGCTAGTTTAATTCCTCGTTGTTTTTGATTTCTTCTATAACATGATTGATGTCTTTCTTCAAAGGAGTATAATTATCAAATCTCTTCAATACCTCCCATGACGACCTTGTTTTTGAGTGTTTGTCATTACCATTGTTCTTATGCTCTTTCTTCTTAGCTTTATCACCTTCCACCTTGGTTTCTTTGGCATCCATATTCTTCTTCGCAGCCATAGCCTCCTCGGCATTCATAATCTTGGCCTCTTTTCCCATCAGATCTGACATGGTTCTAGGTGGATCTTTGGCCAAAGTGTAGTACAACTTGTTGAGAAGTAATCGACTCGTCAAGGCGGTAATCGCTGTCTTTTCTTCATAATCATTGACTTCGAGTTTCTCGTTACTAAAATGAGTTATATAATCTCTGGTACTTTCACCAGCTTTTTGTCTAACACTTAACAAATGTGCTACTCGTTTAACTGGCTTTGCCCCAAAATAGAAATTCCTAATGAATAACTCGGCTAGTTGGAAAAAAGTTAAGATCTTACCCCGAGGAAGATTATTATACCATATTTGAGCAGATCCGGTAAGAGTTCTCGAGAATGCTCTGCATCTCATCTCATCTGGAACAGCATAGATGTCGGCTGCAGCTTGGTATTGTTCTATATAAAGGACAGGGTCGGTCTTTCCATCGTATTTGGGGGTCACAATAGGTGCTTTAAACTTTGATGGTGTTGGAAAATCTACAACGGCCTGGACAAAAGGTGTTCCTTAAATAAAAGTTCGTTGTAGAGGATTCTTGGCCTTAGCCATTTCCCCTAATCTATCCTCCAGCCTCTGAATAGAGCCTTTCCATGCATCGTTTCCTTCCTCGGGCCTGTTGTTTTGAGCAACTGATCGCGTTGATGTGGCTTCCTGGGATCTATCTTGACGAGCAGCTGGTCACAACTGGGCAGATCTTTCCCTTAAGTCTGATGGTCGTCGAAAACTCCTCGATGCGGCTCTAGGAGGACTTTTGCTCCTCCTAGGACCTAATCGATCAAAAGGAGATACTCTGCTTAATCTTTCTAGTGCACTGGTCCTTTCTGGAGAGAGAGTGATACGTTGTTTAGTATCTGTGGCTCGTACCGACGAAGTTCGTCCAGGTTGATAAGAAAAATCTTCAGACTCCCCAGGACGATATGAATTGGTACGCCTAGTACGCGAAGGAGGTAAACGGGTATTTCTTTGAATACTACGCTATTCTGAATGGGTTGGTGCACCGCCATGGAGGGTTCGTATGAGTTGTCGCATAGTTTCTTGCATGACTGTCTGGCCCTGGGCCAGATTTGTCATTATTCCAGCCAGATCTAGAATATTGGGCGGAGCAGATGGATTTGGAGGGCTCCCAGCATTTCGATTGCTAGGTTCTAGAATATCAGCCATTTGTGATGAATTGTTTTTTATGAAAAATGATATTACCAGTCGTTTCCCACAGACGGCGCCAATCTGTTGATGTAAAAAATTAGATTATATCTAATTATTTAATCACAGATAAATAAAATGAGATAAAGAACTTTTAAAGTGGTTCAGTCTTATAAGAATGACCTACGTCCACTGTTTCTGTTATTGATGACTGTTTGGGAATTCTCGATTACAAGTTTTCTCCAGAAATTCCAGTCCCCCCACAATGAGGATAATACAATGTATTTATAGCCCTAAGGCTGTAATGTGAAAAGGTAATACATCCAATTCCCCTTAAGCGTATACATCTGTATGATAATAATCATTTAATGCGCAGTCAAACTGTTGGTTATCCTGTTATTAATGCTTTGTTCGAGGTGCATCTCGGACCGCCTAAGCTGCTCGGAGCGCCTAGGCGGTCCGAGCTACACCTCGAACAAAGCATTAATAGCAGGATAGCCAACAGTTTGACCGCACATTAAATGCTTATTATCATACAGATGTATACGCTTAAGGGGAATTTAATGTATTACCTTTTTACATTACAGCCTTAGGCTATAAATACATTGTATTATCCTCATTGTGGGGAGACTGGAATTTCTGGAGAAAACTTGTAATCGAGAATTCCCAAACAGTCAGCAATAACAAAAACAGTGGACGTAGGCCATTCTTATAAGGCTGAACCACTTTAAAAGTTCTTTGTCTCATTTTATTTATCTGTGATTAAATAATTAGATATAATCTAATTTTTTTACATCAACATATATGATGATAAATTATGAAGAAGAATTAACACTTCATGAATATCACCTGCTTTGCATTATTTCCTGGCCGTAGAGTATTATGTACAGTTGATTTAATCAAGATTGAATGAACCTTTTATTTCACTAAAAAGATTTGGTTTATTATGTGATAACTTGAACTTTTGGTATGATGGTTCGTTGTTGTCAAAATCCAAGTTAATCAACTCCTTTTATTTGCCTACAAAAATATAATACAAAACTAGTATTCCGGTAAGTAAAGGGTATCAATCCAACTTTATGGAGTAAAATACGAGAAAAGATATGTAATCCAATTTTTTAGTTATTTCTTTCTTAATTTTTTCGATTTTTCTTTTTGTTTATTTTCTATTTTTTATGATTTTTTTACATTAAAATGATTTTATGATGATGGTGAATTAACTAAACTAAGTGAAGGAAATTAACTAAACTAGAATAAAAGTTTAATGAAATAACTAAAAAGTGTGATGAAAAATGAGTGAAAGATAACTAAATGAAAGAGATATATCAAGGGATTTTCAAAATATTCATTTAATTCAAAAGGAAATTCCCATTACACTAATGAATTAATTAAATATTCTTTTAAAAAGTAATTTTAATTCCCACGACACTACTTAAAATTAATTAAAATTAATCAAATGAATCACCTTCTAGGATCGATTCACCCAACTAATTTTAATTAGGCAAAATAAAAAATAAGAGAAAGAGAAAATTATATTATTATTTTAATCAATTTGATAAGCCTATCTCTAGTTTGAATCAAATGATAAAATCATAACATAATTTTTAATCCTTTCTCAAAAATAATTTTCCATTTCTCCATGAGAAAATAAGTGTAGGAATTAAATTTACCAAGGTTCTAAAAAACGCGGGGCGTGATCGAGGCATGGAGGCCAAGCCTTAAGCCTTAGAAACCAAGGCGGGCCTTAGGCGTAAAAAGGCGTGAAAGGGCATTTAGGCCTTCTTATTATATTTTAATATTTTTTAACCATAACAAGGCCATTAAAATACTAAAATTGTACATATCATAGAAATATGTCTAAATATTTGCAAATTAAAATACTATTTGTTTATTATGGATGAGATAATGGTCCGGTTTGTAAAAAAAATCTTTAAAAGGAGATATCGTTTCACTAAAGTATTGTTTTTTTTAGAAAAAAAGTGCGCCTTAAGGGTATTACCAAGAATAAGGCATAAAATCTTAAGGTGGGGCATTTCTCCCAAGCCTCCAGCCTAGGCGGATTTTTTAGAACAGTGAAATTTACTAATCAACGGAAATCAAACAATATTAAAATTAACAAACTAAGTCGATTGGATTCATTGGGCTTCAATTCATCCCCTGAATGGGAGATTAGCTCTCCATAATCATCATCTAAGACATAAAATAAACAAATAAAAGCATGCAAGGATTAAACAAGAATTACAGAGGAATAGATCAAACTCAAAAATGCCTGCAGTTGCAATGAATTTCTTCAATTATATTTCTCTCAATTGAATTACAATCACTCAATATATTTTTTTGTCTAAAGTAAAAAAAACTAAAAAAACTAAAATAAGATTTCTATGTATATGGTCTTCTCCACTAGCTTTTTCTAAGTCTTTCTAATGAATGAGCCTTTATGGTTATATAAGATGCACATGGAGCTAAGGGAATAATTGGAAAGATTTAATAGTGCATGTTGGAGAGGTGTTATAAGGGTGTTTTTGTAAAAAGGGGTAAAAGTTCATTTAAGACACGGGGGCTTTGGATTTGGTCTTTGGTTTGTTTTATGTAAGTATCAAAATCGGGTAAGGCGAGAAAATGGAAAATGGGTATTTGGGTTGTGGTGGGTATTGAGTTTTGGAAGATGGTTTGATTCTTTGTTATTGGGTCGGAAGTAGGGGATAAGGTTAACCAGGGCGGACCGAGTATAAGTAGTGGGTTAAGGTCCAGTTTAGGCAAGTGGGTACTCCGGGTAAGATAGGGGGTTCAAATGGTTGGAACCGTCGAGGTAAGGTCCAGTCGGAGGTGATTCTGGGTTGAAATCGGGTATATAAGCAGTTGGTATGAAGGTGGGTTAAGGCTCTCCTAAATTAATGTCCGGAGTTAGGAGTGGGGGTCGCCGGTTTGAACTTTGGTGGCGGGTATTAGCGGGTTAGACATCCCGGTCAGAGGGTATTAGCGAGTTTGAACTTCGGTAACGGGTTAGCGGATTTTGTTGTTTGGTTGGGTAAGAGATGTTATGAAGTTATGTCTTTGGAGATTAGATTCATTGAGTTTTAGGAGAGAGAAGCTGATTTGGTTGTTGGTGTGAGGAGTGATTTGCTGTGTGTAAGGGGTATGGAATGTGGAGTGTAAGTTAGGGAGTGTATTAGGTGTATGTGAGTGTAAGGGAGTAATGATTGTGTGTGTAGGTATTTTATTATAAAAAATATAAATTATCTATATATATATATATATATATATTTATAACACTCACGCATTAAAAATATAAAAACTCAAACACGTACATAAAATATAAAAAAATGACTCACAATAAAATAAAAATAAAAATAACATATAAAATAAAGAACAATAAAAATGTAATAAAGATAGAATTAAATACACACCTAAATATATACAAACACTGACACGACGACACGCACATTTTATATAATATTTACATAAAATAATAAAATACAAAATAAATATGCTAAAATCAAATAAAAATAATAAAATAATAAAAATGACACAACCTGAATAATATATATATATATATATAGATATATATATTAAAAATAACAAAAATAATAATACCACACACACACACTGATGATGTATAGGACAAGCTAGGGATGGACTAGGCTTTGTTCAGGATAGGTTTATAGGTACAGGGACTGGAGTTTAGCTCATTCAACCGGATATGTGTTGCATTTTGCCTTGATTTTATGTTTTAAACTCCGCAAAAGGCATTTGACCTACAATAAAGACATGTATGCATATAAGACCGATTTTAAAGGGAATTAGCAATAAAAAAAACCATTTATTGGGGGTTTTATTTTAACACTTTTGGGTGCTTATCACACCACCCCCAACAGAACATTCTTATTCCTCAAGAAAAAATAGAGAGAAGGAAAGATAAGAAACAAAAAGTGTACCACTTTCGCGGACACATGCGATTGCACTTAGCATATACAACAAGCCTTTAAACTTATAGGTTACCCTAGGACGGGTTTTGTCTTGTGAGGTTTGCAGTGCATGTACCCATAAAATTCAAAATTTTATTGAAAGGGCAGTCTTTTATTTGACGACGAAAAGCTATACAACCCATCTATAAAGACTTCATGGAATACAACGTTCGACCATGAGTGTATGGCATAAAATTACTTAATACCAAAGGCGTAATCCTTGCTAAAAACTTCAGCGTGTGAAGTGTGAAACAATCTCAAGTATCATGAGAGTAATTATTAGATTGCCTTTATAGAATAAATGCTTTGACTTCAAATCTCACTAGATATGCCTCTCTTAATTGAACTTTTCAAGAATTGGGTAAGTGTATCTCTCTAGTGTGTGAGGAGATGAGTAAATGTAAACATGGTCAAACTTCTCACGCACTTATAAGAAATGACGGATACATGAAAGAATTTTATCTCATGAACGAATGCTAACCACTTTTTTGAGAATGTCGATTCATTTACCATATAGACTTCTCGTTTGCGCGAACACCTCACTAGGGATGAAAATGGGGCTTAAGTAGGTCATGAGGAACGAGATGAAGAAGATGGATGATATGATGGTAGTTTTTTTTTAGAATAATACAATTACTAATGTCTTCATTTTAAAATATGATCGCATGCTTTCTTTCTTTTTATTTCTTTATATATATATATATATATATATATATATATATATATATATATATATATATATATATATATATATATATATATATATATATATATTCTTTTCTTTTTTCAGGCGATGCATTTCTTTTTGCAAACCAACAATGAAGAGATTTTACATTTGGACTTTCAAACACTTTTTTTTCTCAAAAAGAAATTGATGGATGGTAATGACTGGAAATAATATATGAATGGAAAGGATAAAGGAAATATGGGAAGGTAATGGATGAACTGAATGGTAATGTGATATAGAGAAATGGTGAGTGTTTGGTAAAGAATGGTTTAGTGCTTGGGACAAACTACAAGACACATATTTCTTCCAACTCGAAGGTGATGTCATTCTCAGTGGTTATGCCAAAGATGAAGAATAATAAGATAATGCAATGACTGAGTTCGTTACCAAAGAAAGTTGAGTCATCTTGTGACTCGGAGGTACGTAAAAACCCTTAAAAAGGTGAATAACTCAATTCTCACATGTTTAGGTCTCCACAAGTGATCTTTTAGGGCTCTCTTGAGAATATAGTTACTCTTCAACTTTTGATTGTAAACATTAAAGTACAAATTTGATGAGTTTAGGAATTCATAGTGCAAGTACGCCTTAAGAGGTACTGCTTAATTTTATGGTGAAAGTGTAATTAGGGCACAAATAAGGGTAATCTGAGACTTTTAAAAAAGGTATGATAGATAATTAATGTCGTAAAAAATTGAATAAACTACATAAAAAAATTAAAGTGACTTTTTTCTGACAAAATTTTCAAAAGAGGTACGATTTTGATAAATTTCCCCACCCCAAAACAAAGGAGAACATCGTCCTCAATGTGTAAAACTATATATGAAAGCACAAGGTAGGCAAGAGATTACCACAATCAACCACTAATGAACTGGATCATACGTATACAAGATGAATCTGAATAGGTACTGAGATAAAAATGCGTACAAGTCTATAAACATGGTAAAGCATTGGATGGTGTGAAACACCACGCCCAAACAACATAAGACTCATACTAAAAAACAACGAGCTGTCTCCCGGTAGTGCTAAGTTTAATATCTTCAGCCAGACCAAAGGGAACTCACCCTAATAATGAGAACTATAAAAGCATGGGGTGGCAGAAAAAGTGGGTGATGACAATCACCCTCAAACAAGACTGAAGCGTCATTTTTTTTGGATAAACGCTAAAAGGTCAATGCACTTGTATGGAAAAGTGCTTCACGTGATACAAAGCATCGTTGGACCAAGGGTGTGTGGGAAGAATGGTATATGGAAGAAATGCAAGGGTGAGGGTGAAGAGGCATCAATCATGGGCCTTATTAAGCGTAAAGGTGAGGGAAACAAGGGCCATATAAGGATGGCATTATAATTGGATGGGAAGAAAAAATGGTTTGGAAAGTGGAATGGGGTGGGGATCATAGAAAGCACATGACCGTTCTATAAATGGATGATGATAATGGTCGCGCCATGACACATCACTGAGCTGACGGGAATAAAAAAACATCGTGAGAGGAGAGTGAAGAGCATGGAGGAACAACATCTGTGGCACCTAAATGGAGAGTAGAACCACAATTACTCTCATAAATGGAGGGGTGGGGGAAGAACTCACGAGTGGGATCATGGAGTTCATGGGTGGGTGGTGGTTTTAAGCAAGGACCTAGATGGGTAGATGAGAATGGTAAGGGAACAAGGTCCAAATATGGTGGTGTGTCAGGTGGGTCGGGAGGGACAATGGGTAGAGGAAGATGATATAACTTGAGAGTAGGGGATACACACTCATCTTAATGGTCGAAATAATCCTAAAGGTCCTCCTGAATATGGAGTGTGGTAGCAATTGTTGGAGAGATCAAAGTATCCACCAATGTTTCACCATCCGTGGTGGTGAAAGGGTCTAACGAAGCACTAAGATCCGAGATATATGAATCAACATCAATATTAGACTCAAAGTGAGCCAAACATCTCTAGAGAGGATTCATATCAAGGTAGGTGATAACCATATCCTATTTAATCTCAGTGCATTGGGGGAAACTCGTAGCCGGAGCTAACCTATAATGAATTGGTTCCTCAGGAAAACACACGGTCGGCTCAATAGGTGTAGACTCGGACGTATTTTTGGATTCATCAGGAGAGGGAATATGAACCTCAATGATGGGTTCTTTAGGAGAAGATGAGGTGTTATTAGTTTCACAATATTTAGATAAGTCAACACAATTGTGAACTTGGGGCCCAAACCACAGGATGGTCTCAACTTCAAGATTCTCGAGATAATAGGGTTGGTCACACTAAGAATTGATGTTACAAGATGACTCAATATCACTCCATGTGGGGGAAATAATATGTTCACTTGGGTTGGAATCCGACTCCTTCGCACACTCAAATTCATTTAACCTTTGTCCAAGTTGTTGAAGGGTGTCATTTTTATTTTGAGTAGCTTGCTCTTGTTCGAGGATAAACTTTTGCAAGAGGCTTTCGAGAGCAGATGTGGATGGTGGTGGTATAACGGTGTATGGTTGAGGTGGACACAACTAACTATTAGTAGGACTATATGGAGAATACTCATATGAAGTGTGTGGAACGAGATCAAGTTTTTCATACACGAGAGGATAACCTTCGTGAGAGACAAAAGTTTGATATTTATGGATAACGTAGTGAAAGGACGATCGGGATGTGGTGCATTAGGTTTCCATGAAGACTGTTGGAACCTGTGAGAATCCACAACACGGGGTTGGAATTCATATTACGTAGGAGGGTGATCAAGCCTCCACGAATAATTTGGTTTTTCACACTACTCGGCATTATATATGTCATGATAATAAGCCAGAGTGGGTTCCAAAACAGTGTCATATGGATACACATGTTCCACGGTGTGATCAAATGGATAAGGAAGGTACAAGAACTAATGGGACATGCGATTGGCGTGGAAGCAATAGGTGCACGACGAAGAAGTGGACACGTTGCTACTCGTCATCGGAGGCAGTGGAATGTGAGATGCGTGCGTGGACGACGCAAGAGTATTAACGGTGTGTGTGAGAGAGTTAAAGTCACTGAGTAAAGTATGGAGGTTTGACTCGAGATCTACTTCAAACATGCTTTGAGATAATGAAAAATGACCAAAGTGGTCCCTTAGAGGTTGTTTTTCTGCAATGATGAGAGAAATATTTTTGGGGGGTTTTAAATATTTTCAAATGGAAAGAAAATATTTTTGTGATTTTTATAAAAAGAAAGTAGGAAAATGTAATTTGATTTTTTTCGGAAGAAAATACGGGAGAAAAATATTTGGACTCTCGAATTGGACCCACTCCCTAAAACCGACTTCCAAAAGATTGAATTAGACACAAACAAGTCAAAGATAAATCCTAACAAGCACGTAGCCAATTTTGATATTCAAAATTAATGAAAGGGTAGCCAAATTTTAATTAATTCTGCGCGTGATAAAAATCACGGAATTTATCTTTTTGATCGCCTCTGCAAAAATGTACTCATAATTGGCTAGCTAGTTGATTGATTTTAAATTTAATGATAGCTAGGATAGCACACAATGGATAAGCGAGTGAGTCAGGTGATGAAATCCCTTCTCGTTTCAATGATTGAGTCTAGGTCTTAGGTTTATTAATTCATCAAACAATCCAAAATAAATGCAAGGCGATAATAAAAATCACATAGGAATAATTAAGCACAGAAGAACGGACTCACTTGCAGGAGATTCGCGAGTGATAAAGAAAAGTACCTCCCACGAATTTTATGGACGTGGGGTGAAGACCGAATTGAGTCGATCGGGGGAAAGGTCACCTACCTTTAGTCGTCCCCAGGAGTCCTACGGACCCAAAGTAGAGAGGGTTATCTTCCTCTTCTTTCGATGCTCTCTCTTCCTTATCTGATTTCCCTCTCACGCTTTTCTTCTTTTTATGAATTATTACAAATATAAATGAAAAATAAATGGTGTCTCCAAGCACCTCAATACAAGACAAATGAGAAAATCCTATTACAAAGCTTCTAATAAAATGAAAAAATGGTACTAAAAACTAAAAAGATATAACAAATGAATTACAACCCAAAAATTCTTCTCAAGCGCGTCAATCTCCAAAAAGTGGCAACGGCGCCATTTGATAGAAAAGGCTTTTTGTATGTGTCGTTGTCGAATGGCCTCTCTAATCAAAACATTATCTTCACCTACAAAAATATAATACAAAACTAGTATAGAGGTAAGTGAAGGGTATCAATCCAACTCTATGGAGTGAAACACGAGAAAAGAGATGTAATCCAATAATCTAGTTATTTTCTTTCTTGATTTTTCTATTTCGCTTTTTTTTGTTTTCTATTTTTTTATGATTTTTTATATTAAAATAATTTTGTGATGATGGTAAATTAACTAAACTAAGTGAAGAAAATTAACTAAACTAAAATAAAAGTTTAATGAAATAACTAAAAAGTGTGATGAAAAAAGAGTGAAAGATAACTAAATGAGAGAGAAAGATAAAGGGATATAAATCCACCCCTATTTCACACAATTAACACTAATTTGACTATTTAAATTGATTGATTTGCAAAATATTCATTTAATTCAAAAGGTAATTATTATTACACTAATGAATTAATTAAATATTCTTTTAGAAAAATAATTTTAATTCCCACAACACTACTCAAAATGAATGAAAATTAATCAAAGAAATCATCTACTAGGATCGATTCACCCAATTAATTTTAATTAGACAAAATAAAAATAAGAGTAGGAGAAAATTATATTATGATTTTAATCAATTTGATAAGCCTATATCTAGCTTGAATCAAATTAAAAAATGATAACACAATTTTCAATCCTTTCTCAAGAATGATTTTCCATTTCTCAATGTGAAAATAAGTGTAGGAATTAAATTTACTAATCAAAGGAAATCAAACAAAATTAAAATTAACAAACTAAGTCGATTGGATTCATGGGGGCTTCAATTCATCCCTCGAATGGGATATTAGCCCTCCATAATCATCACCCAAGACATACGATAAACAAATAAAAGCATGCAAGGATTAAATATGAAGAATTAGAAAGGAATAGATCAAACCCAAAAATGGCTTCAATTGTAAGGGATTTCTTCAATTATATTTCTCTAAATTGAATTATAATCACTCAATTTATTTTTTTCTCTAAACTAAAAAAAACTAAAATAAAACATATCTCTCTATGGTCTTCTCCACTAGCTTCTTCTAGGTCTTCCCAATGAATGAGCCTTCATGGTTATATAAGATGCACATGGAGCTAGGGAGCATAATTGGAAAGATTTAATGGTGAATGTGGGAGAGGTGTTATGAGGGTGTTTTGGTAAAAGGGATCAAAGTTCATTTAACACATAGGGTTTTTGGCTTTGGTCTTTGGTTTGTTTTATGCAGGTATCATAATCGAGTAAGGTGGGAAAATGGGAAATGGGTAATTGCATTGTGGAGTATTGAGTTTTGGAAGATGGTTTGATTCTTTGTTGTTGGGTCAGAAATAGGGGCTAAGGTTAACCAGGGCAGATTGGGTTTAAGTAGTAGGTTAAGGTTCGATTTGGACAGGTGGGTAATCCAGGTCAGATAGCGGGTTTAGATAATTGGAACCGTTGGGGTAAGGCCCGGTCGGAGGTGATTCTGGGTTGAAACCGGGCATAGAGGTAGTTGGTATGGATATGGGTTAAGGAATGCCTAAATTAATGGTTGGAGTTAGGAGTGGGGCCGCCGGTTTGAACTTCGGAGGCGGGTATTAGCGGGTTAGACATACGGGTTAGAGGGTGGAGTGTGATGGGAGTTTGTTGTTTATTTGGTTAAGAGATAGTGTGAAGTTATGGCAATGGAGGTTAGAGTCATGGAGTTTTAGGAGAGAGAAGATGGTTTGGTTGTTGATGTGAAGAGTGATTTGGTGTGTGTAAGGTGTATCTAATGTGGGTATAGTTTAGGGAGTGTATTAAGTGTATATGAGTGTAGGGGATTAATGATTGTGTGTGCGTAGGTATTTTGTTATAAAAAATAAAAAAATATGAATGTATACACACACACACACATATATATTTACAACACTCACGCAATAGAAATATAAAAACTCAAACATACACATAAAATATAAAAACAGGACTCACAATAAAATAAAAATTAAAATTAAAATAACATAGAAAATAAAAATATAAAACAAAGAACACAAAAATGTAATAAAGAGAATATTAAATACACACCTAAATATATACTGACATTGACACGGCGACATGCACATTTTATATAATATTTACATAAAATAATAAAATACTAAAATAAAGACGCTAAAATAAAATAAAATAAAATAAAATAAAAATAATAAAAATGACACAACCTGAATAAAAAAAAAATATATATATATATATATATATATTCAAGTAACAAAATAATAATACCACACACACACTGAGCATGTATAGGACAAGCTAGGGATGGACTGGGCTTGGTTCATGAAAGGTTTATAGGTACGGGGATTGGGGTTTAGCTCATTCAACCATGTATGTGTCGAATTTTTCCTTGATTTCATGCTTTAAACTCCGCAAAAGGCATTTGACCTACAATAAAGACATGTATGCATATAAGACCGATTTTAACGAGAATTAGAAATTAAAAATCGTCTATTTGGGGTTTTATTTTAACACTTTTGGATGCTTATCATTATGTAACATATGTATATAGTTATGATATAATTCAAACAACCAACACATTAATGTATTTAGTATTGGTAGTTATAGCGATAATAGGCCCATTTTTTTCAAAAGAAGGCCCCAGTGTTATAATAACAGTTTCACTTAAGTCCCGAATCGACTATAAGTCTTCTTTACTTTAGCTTGAATCTACGATCGACATATAATAAGTTTTTTCTTTGTTTGTTTGAGTACGCGTGATTTATCTACCTTATTAATTTAGTTGCGCTGAATCCCTACTTATTATTGCTTGTAAAAGAAAAATAAGTATTTGACTTCAACAACGCGATCGAAAACCAAGACTAGCGGAGTGTCAACCTTAAATTAACTTCCTAGCTGTTGCCTATTTTATCTCATTAAATGCAGAATCCCTATAGTGTACTTCCAACCATTTAATGGATAATTGTTCTTATTGGATATATACTCGATAGGGCTACAAAATGACTATATTTATGCGTTATGCCTTATGCAAGGCCTAACGCGTGAGAAAGGATGATAGCTATAGTGATTGATCAAGAGCAGTATTGGAGCTGCGGACCACATCGATGAATGGATGACGACTCGTTGACCGTGTATTAATGACTATCGATGAAGTCAACGCTTTTAATTAGTGATGTCAACCAATACCTTCTCTATTGAATCGATTCTCCACTGGAAGTAATGAAAACACTTAACCACCCTTTTTGTCAATGAAAGTTAAATAAGGGCAGGGGAAATCATCTCAATCATCGTGTGTGGCTAAAGATGATTTTTTCATATTGTTCCTGCCATGTCTATCATAGCAGGCATGGTTTGGTTCCCAAACTTATGTGATCTATTTATAATAAGCAGAGGAGGTTTATTATTATTATTATTATTCTTATTATTATTATTATTATTATTATTATTATTATTATTATTTCTATCAATTCGTGACACAGAACGACCATTATGATTAATAAACATTGTATAAAGTCGTCAAACAAATTAATGCAAAATTAGGAAATTAATTAGATTATAATTTCCGTGTAAGAGTTATATGAATATTAGGTGTTAGAATACCAGTACCAACATCAAAGAATGGTCAAAAATTGTACCTTTTCATCCAGAATAATGCAGTCAACAGAGAGAAGCTCGTTGTTTTTCTTAAAGTTTATGACTTCCCACTTTCTTGTCACTCGTACTTTGATTGTACAATTTTTTGCGTTGCTATTCAATCCTGCCAAGGATGCATAGGACTGAGTCATATTTGATCTGCATTAAGGAGCCAAATTTATGTTAATGACATAATTTTTTTAGAGAACATTAATGTCTATGCACATGATATAAGTTTTACATTTATAGTGTAATGTATGTTTAAATAATTATATATATTTTCCCGATTATAATTGCTATAATATCTCGTTGAACACTATATTCATAGTGTGATTTTGAGGAATGCCATCCTCATTTTTATAAGTAGTTCCAAACTTGATCTTGATGTGACTCTTTAAATGGCTACACAAAGTTGTCCATGGCAAAAAATCGGTTGTGGTAAGTATATTCCAATGTTGGAAAAAGTTTGTCGTTGACTCTTGTAAGGACATTTTTCTCACGTCCAACATGTTACATTTATGTATGTCGTACGCCGCTACATTTGGCACGTCTGCTCACGATCTCACATGACGGCCTCTATCCGAATTTCGGGAATCAAGCATTCAACATCTCCATTAATGTGTCCCACATCTTCCTCAACGACTTCACGTTCCACGATTTTAGGGACTTAATGCAAGTGGTACGCAAGAGAAGTCAAAACAGTGAAAAAAAGGCACGATATGGAAGTTCAAGGGCATTTTCGTAATTTTACAGCCATAGTCCGAAGGTCTGGTCAACTGGAAAGTTGAAGAACTCGCCGTAACGAAGATACTGGAAGAAACGGAACCTCAATCCGAGCTACGGTGAAGGAGTTATGACCTTTTGAAGTTGGAGAAAATTCCTTGAAGAATGCTGATTTTTTTTTAACCCCAAACCAGAAAGGTACCCCAAACCAGAGATGTACCCCAAACCGCATGAGGTACCCCAAATCGGTTCGGGGTACCTGTACGCTGGATAGAATTTCAGTGTTTTTATTTTGCAAAACTCTTCATCTGTTTTGCTATTTAAACCACCTTCGAGGGAGCAGTTTTGCAAGACTTTGGTAGACGTTTTTGAGAGTCTAAATACCTCTAGTCTTCATATTTTTTGAGTCCCAAGACTCATGTTTTGATTCACACAATTGCCAATCATTTGTGAATATTTTTGGTAACCCAAGAACACAACCTTGTGTTTGTTCAAACCTTTGTGGAGAGATCTTTGCAACCGAGGGCTGCGTGTCATTGCTGAGGGAGTCTCTACAAAGTTTTATGGCTGCGTGTCATTGAGGAGTGCTGCGGTTCTTCCTTTGTTGATTGGACTGAGGTTCATGTGGGTTCGCTGCGTGTGGATTCATTGCTGCCGACACCGACCGACACGGGTATTCGTGTGTCACTGTATTTCATTGTAATCTGTGTAAGTTGCGATTTACTTATTATAGTGAAATAAAAGGTTTTGCCCTGCGGGGATTTTTCCTTAACTTTGTGTCGCATGCTTTATTTATGGTTTGACACACACACACACGTAGTTGTTTGTTTATGGGTTGTTTCTAAATAGACTCGAATTAAATAAGGGTTACTTGAAATCTCGCGAATTTAATTTAATTTAAATCAATTATCACACACCGAACCTATTCGGTTTCTCAACTCTTGTTTATTATCATACCAAAACATAACCGCAGTGTAAAATTTTGACTTTTTAGTATGAAAAGGCCAATTCTTATTCGTCGATGTCTTTACCATTCCTGGAATGAAAATTTTTGCCCCAGTGTGAGACCCAATAATAACTCTTGTTTCAATTATCCATTCGCTTAGTTGACTAATGATCGACACCATGTTCCATTACAAAGGTCAGCACTTTAGTTAATGTTCCGCAATTGGATTACTAGGACTTCAACTTTTAGACAGTTTGTGGCTTGGTAAACCATTTTAATTCAAACTGTTTAGAAACTCGATCGGAAGTTATATGTCTTCGTCATTTGTTCAGCAGATGATTTATAAACGGAGTTCGAGATGAGGTGTGTAAGTTCCTCGGTTGGAATAGCATTACGAACAAAGGGATTTCTATTGTCCACCACATCGTTAGTGGGGGTCAGAATTGCTATTTATCTCAAGTAATCTTTGTTTTGGAAGTTCTGAATTAAAGTAGAGTGCATGCTTTCAACGATTGCTGCTATTGGATTGTCGCTTGGAAAAATGAGTAAATCATTTGGAATTTTAACCCATGTCTTATCCAACTCATAATTAAAATAAGTTGAGCTTATAATCCCTTATCCAATTTCGAGGACCCAATCTATAAATTAGGATTTGTCTTGTATTCTCATATTTTTTTAGGATAATAACTTTATAGTTATTCCAAATAGGATACATGTTAATTTAAGCCCGAAAAATATCATGTCTTGTTCATCTTTGGATAACTAGTAAGGTTTGCCTAAAATCTCCTCCAAGAAGAACAATTTTTCCACCAAATGTTTTACCGTTAGAGTCTGCATCGTCAAAACGGAGGATATCACGCAGTGTTGTATCAACTGCTTCAAACATAAGATGATGATCCATAGGAGCTTCATACCAAATAATTAGTGAGCATTTATGAATGAGATCGGAGAGGTTGGTCCCTTGTCTTATGTCACATGTCAACGACTTGTATATGTCAATTAGAATTGAAAAATGTGAATGAGCAGTTCTTCCTTTGAGTAGCAATAATGCAGAGATTCCAGAGGATGCTACAACAAGAACGATCTTACCTTCGGATCTTAATCGTGTACTGATCGTCTTGTACAAATATATTCTCCCTTTTCCTCCTTCCCCATAAATGAAATACAATCCTCCCGTGTTCCCATGAACAGATTCAATGACATTTTTATATACCAAAATTTGATTATATTTTAATCCTTCACGTAGTATTTCGTGTTGTGCAGTACTTTCCCAAATATCGTAGGATGACTTCTCACGAATAAATCGGTTACCCATATCCCTTAAGAAAGAATCATCCATAAGGGGCATTGGCGAGAAATCTTTCAAACTCCTATTATTACAATGCATGATTAGTTCAATTTTGTAAAGGGCATAATTTTGGAGCTGAGAATCAGTTAAGATTTTCTCTGTATGTACAAAACATCTTCAGATAGAATGCGTTCGTGTTGTTCCCAAAGAGAAAATGGATCAGTAACTTTGCAAAAAATAAGCATTATAACAAATAATTCACGTAGTTGATTACCATATAACCAGTTGGATGCATGAGATAGTGCATCGTGCCATTCTTTATCTCCATCCAATAATCAAAATGCATAACGTGTGGCCTTAAATATCGGATATTTGACACCATTTACGGTTCTGATCTCTTCATAACTGCGTGGGTCGTGCATAATGTTCTTCAACATTCGTGAGTAGAACCTCTCTCTGAATGTTGGATGTGCATACAGGATCCTCCTTATGCAATATTTCCTTTCTCTTCGTTTCCATTATTTGCATTTTGCCTTCCATACCCATTTAGTTGGGAATTCAACATACGCAAGTTCAGGAGCATCGACATTTTTAGAATTCATCCTCATCCACTCAATGAACATTATTGTTGCTTCATTTATCTTGTTAACGACATTTTCCAATATTTTTGAATCTCTAAACGTTATTTCTGCTCATCGAGTATGTGGAATGTTAATCTCTCAACTGCTACACTGCAATATTGAATGTCAAAATGAAATATTCTCGAGTCAAACTCATGAGCTGATACATACCTACAGTTAAGAAATAATCTAACTTCATTTATATCTATAACATCATCCTTACTTGTGTTGTTATTTCTAATGATATTTTCTTGGAGCAGAGATCTTGCATTTTCAGCACCCTTGTTAACATACATAAATTTGTACATAATAGCTCCTGAGTTAGTACACAACTCAACGTAAATATTTGCATCGTAGGTAATGACCAAGTCCCTATTATAATACACAACAAACGTATTGTCGAGTTTGATACCATTTTTCTCTCCATCATCTCTCCTTTTGTATATAGGGAAACCGTTTTCATCTAAAGATGTCTCGTGCGTTAATGATTTAGCAAATTTTTTGGAACAAATTATTTAGACATACATGGTGAGTTAGGACATTCTTCTCCGTAAGGGTCTTGCATCATATATTGTGACACGACTTTAAAACCAATAGGATTGTCTTCCTCATTTGGTAGCTCAACAGAGATAATCGTTTCAATTTTCATCGATATTTAAGGATTATCAGAGGGATGTAGGAATAATATTATATGAGCATGTGTCAATCCCCTTTTTTGGAATTCAGTAGTGTAAATAGCTTTAAGGAGAAGAGAGACAAAATGTTGATTTATATTATAATTCTGTTAAAAAGAAATTCTAATGGAAATTTACTTACTAGTTGTGATAGTCCCAAAATGTTTTTCGTATTTTACATATTTCATGAAATTATCAAGTTTTATTTTAAAAGATCTTTCAATAATGTCTAAATGTTCATAAGGTTGTTAGCAAGTAATTAATTACATGAATTGGATAATTTCTGACCACCTAGGGTATTCCACGAAAGTGATGAATAGGTCTGGGTTACCAAGCCATCTATAGATTTCCATGGCATCTTGGAAAATCTGAGCCATGTACATTGGTCCTCTTGTAGGCATATCCTTCACAAACTCTCTTCTTCTATACATGTATCATAACGCCTCGACCCGAATTTATGGGTTACCCATAGTCAACCGGGTCCGACCCAAGTATTTGGTGTGAAGTGCAATGAAACAACCTATATAATCTTGGTAGTTCAATTTTATTTTAATTAACGTTTCACTTGTTTAGCATGCGATTTCAATTTCAAAATAAACTACGTGAGGGACCCATGGGGAGCACCCCGAAGTCCAAGTAAACAGAGCTACTAATGTAAAAATAAATAAATTACTTACCTATATAACGCTCTCAAAATAAGAAACTGCTCCCAACCTGCCATAACAAAGCGAGGGTGTGAGTCTATGCCCAGTGGGAAATATACAAACGAAACATAGAATCGAATGGCAGAATGGAGACTCGATACGTTATGCCTACGTGCGCATTCAACTACACTGTATACATATATATACATACATACATATATATATATATATATATATATATATATATATATATATATATATATATATATATATACAAAATTCGTGAAAAGGTTTTAATTTTAAAAACCTTACTTATCCCGGTTAATTTACCTTAATATTATGGATATTTCCTTTACTCATCCTTATTATTTCATTACTTTATTTAACACACTCGGTTCAACACTTGAAACCATTACGTCCGATTTATCCAAACACATTCCTTTATCGGAATTACACCCTTTTATTTATTATAATACACTTTGGTATTTTCGTTGAAATCCACCCCTTCAACACACGCAAATATCGTGTAAGGAAATACTTATTTAATCTTTGAAAATATTTTTACGACACATTCTTGTGTTAATTATGGGTTTAACCGCTTAGGTTACTTATTCACCCATTTATCCACTCACTTTACCTTTTTCCTTACTTTTTTTACATTTATCAATTTTACATTTACTTTCCCATTTTAACCTTCATCGGAACATTTATTTATTCATTCAAGTTAGGTTATATTAATACATTTTACCACACAATCCATTTCTTGACATGTTCCAAATTCCTTTTATATTTTCTCGGAATCTTTCAATACCACATACTTTAACGGGCTTAACACCGCCGATTATGCACACCTTATGCTCTGGCCAGTGGTTTGGGACTTTTCACACTAGGGCTATGGGACCTTTTTTCTTTTCCCGATGTCATCCGAGTTCTTTTTAATGTGTTTTAACATTTTACAAATATCCGCATTACTTACCATTTCACCTTTTTGCGGTCGAAGCCAAAAATTCGGGACTTTCCCGCCTCTTTTATGTTTCACTTTGAACTTTACCATTTCATGTCCTTTACACATTAACCTTCATTTTATTCCAAAAATTATATTCATTTAGGACCATCTTGTGTAACACCTTTTTCAACATTTTTATTTCATAAAAATGTTACACTTTAAGTAAAATTGCCATTTTACACATTTATTTCCAAAATCGCCCCTTTCTCCATTTTCACAAGTGTTAATTTTTTACAAACACTACTAAGTTATTCATACCAATTTCTTAAGTGCTTTAACACCTTAACACCCTTCTATACTTGGAGTAATATTTTACTTAATTGGAAACACCTTTATCTCGTCATTTTCCTTTCAACTTCAACCCTCTTTTAACACTTTTACTAGCCATGTTTCCAAATTTGACATTTATTTAGTTTTTCATTCAAGAAATCTAATTACACTCAAAAACTACTTTTATAAGAAAATACCATCTCTTTTATTCAACACATGTAGTCTTTATAATCTCATGTTCATCATATGTTTTGTTCCAATTTCACACACTTTGAAGACTAAATATCTAACTTTTCTTATTTTATGTTTAAACGCATGAAAACCTTATCTAAACTTGTTTATACATTTAATGACAAAATACTACAAGTTTATATGCATTAGAAGATGGATTTTAAACCCAAAAATCCTACTACATGGTTTAAACATTTCATCTTGAGAATTCATTAGACTTGCAAAAATACATGTTTAAGGCACAAAAGATATATTTACTTATTTGACCTCAACAAATGTCTATTTTACATAAACCTTCATTTTTTTCAAGAACATTGAAATATTATTATTTCACCAAATATTCCAACAAAATCACATCATTTACAAACATTTTATAACCTCGGTTTTTCTTGAAAATACACCATCTTCACGAAATACCCACTTTTATCATTTCAAGACCTTGAAATAATTATCCATTCTTTATTTCCAACAAAATAATATTTTTTCCAACATTTTTATTTCATACAAATATTTATTATGTTCTAAACATCAATTATACCATTTAACTAAATGCACCCAACTCAAATAGTCTAACTACAAGACTACAATGCAAAATAAAATCTTACACTAAGAGTAAGGTTTTCTCACCTTAAATGGAGATCCAAATGATAGGTGTGAAAGGTATAAGAAGATGGAAACCTCCCACCTCCTAAGGTGGCCTCAAGGAAGTTGCCCCATTTCAAAAACATGCTCCGTCAAGATTCCCAGAAAAATCCCCCTTCAACTCCATGAAAACCCACCTTCATCTTCTCCAAAAATCACCCAAATATACCCTCCAAAATTCGTAAACCTTCTTTATAAATGGTGGAAATGGGTATTTTAGGCTTGGACATGGAGGAATATCATGTAAACTGGTGGTGGAGTGGTGGTTTGGTGGTGGGTGGAGGTGGAAGACCACCCACCTCTCTCTCCATCTTTCTCTGCTTCTTCCATTTTCTCCCAATAACGAATAACCCCAAATAACCGAACAACACCTTATAAAACCCTCCCGAAGGTCAAAAATCTCATTTTGCCCTTTCTGGGCTGATCTGGGCACGACAGCTCAAAGATCTAATGCCCAAAATCATGATAGCGCACAAGGGCACCTGCAGATTAAAAAATCTTGACTTACGTCATTCGAACAACTACCCTATGTCATTTGAACTATGTATCGCGGGACCCTTCGTGCGACCTGTTTCTGTAAACTAGTAGCACGTCGTTAGAAGCCTCTATCTCGCGACCTTCTCGTGACATACCCTTGTCGTTAAAACGACATACCATTGTCATTTGAACGACCCATTTTCTTCTTCTTTTATTTTTTTCCAATTTTTACCCACAATTCTTCCGTAAATATAAATAACTCCTCCTCATTTATAATCCCTATATAATTTCATTCAATTCGGGACAAGGTATTACAAACTTTCCTCCTTGGGGAATTTCATCCCTGAAATTCTAAATCCATCAATCCTCAAATACTCAACATGTGACATGCCCTAATGCTCACCCAAGGCAAATCGTAATTCAACCAACCGTCGTATATATCACCAAAAATCAACTCTAGCCTATGACCGCACATCATGTGTTCCAAAACTTTTCATGTTATCCTAACTAAACAACTCGCATGAGCTTGCTGATAATCATAATCTACTATTCTATCACTCCAAGGAAGAATAATCCCGTCAATTTATTACCTCACGCCCAGTTTACACCTTCCGATGCGTCACTTTGATGAACCTAGTACTACCCCCGATATTTTATCCTTGATTACTCGCTAGAGTCTCACTATAATTCACTCATCATGGAAAAGAAATATCGTGCCCTAAGATTTTATCGATTTCCATCATTATACTGCATCCTCAGGCCATCATCCTGCTCTTCACAACCCAAGACACTCACTGCGGTGACACCCCGCCTAATAAAATACTAGGCGAACACTCCTATATCAAATCGCCTAATAAAATATGGGGCGATCACTCCTATATCAAATTAAAATAGGAGTCACATATGGATCATTCTTAGCATCACTGTCGAAAACCAATTTAATTACTAATAACCTATTAGGCTGGCATCAAAATTTTACTTAACTACTCTTTTTAAACAACTACTAAATTAAAACATCCACACAGTTTATGTAAATGAAACTGAAATGAAATAAAATAACTGAACACTCAGTTCAAATATAATACAACCATATCGAATGCCGCACTAAAAGGCGGTAAAAGAATGAATAAATGCAATTGGGCCATTGGCCCGAATATTTATACAATACCTCCTATCTAGAGTACAAGAATAGAAGCGTCTATCAAGAACCTGCATGCATCCACAGCTGCTGCAGCAAGCGTCTGACTCGAAAGAAGTGTCATCCAGGCGTCCCTGTGTCTGGACACCTATAATATATATATATATATATATATATATATATAAAGTAGATAGACGGGTAAGAGCCCGAGTTTGAAAATATTTAGCAAGTGCATAAATGCTTTATTTTAAAAAATATTTTATCTCATATTTAAATTTGGTATCGCACTCCCATGAGTTACCCCTCACCTCCCTTCTAATAGTGCACACCTATCGCATCCCTCTATACATCCTAGTCAAGCTACGCTGCCTAACTAATCCGTCACCCATCTTCTAACCACCCTAGTTATTACCAAGTACTAAGCGCTAAACTTCTCCCCAGTCTCAACACGATGCCATGTTCGTGCGTGGGGTGTCTCGCAAAGAGAAATCCAAACAAGGAACCCCCCTATACACTACTACGCAGCAAGGTCGATCGTCAAGATCCATTAGACCCTCGGTACACGAAAGATATATATATATATACTCATAATTAAATACACATAACATACTCACCTTTTATATACGTATCATGTTATACTTCCGGATATATCTCTCGGAATGAGAATTCATTTACAAAATGTTTACCAATACAATTTTCATTTTTCATCTCAAAACTTTCCATTTCCTTTCTTCTATCTAGGAAATGTATTTAAAAGCCAATTTTATTATCATAAAAATCCTTTTTCATCTTATATGCTCCCATTTCCCTTCTTTCATCCACGAAATGGATATAAAGCCAATTCATTTATCCCATTTCCCTTCTTCCATCTAGGAAATGTATTTAAAGCTAATTTATTATCATAAATTGCTTTAACATCAATAATGTCCCACATTATTAAGAATAGTTATATTACATATCATATAACGTTTCTAAAACCGCTCGTTCGGGTTTCCCCACTGTGCGCTCCCCTAAATGGCTATCATCTTCCAGGGCCTATCAAACAAGACAACATGGGATCCTACAACGCAAGACGTCGGGAAGCGGCCATATGCCTGTGGGAGAGTCATAACCACAGCCAGAATTACCTCACCATCGCAGAAAAACATACAATAATCGCTCATATGGCCTAGGACTATATTCACCCTGCATTCATTAGCCAGGGGACTTCACCTTACGCGCGCAACTTCCCTTATGATAGAGATTTAGAGAGGTGTTTTTACATAAATTATCATTTATAAAAATCATTTCTTTTTCCAATTTGAAAACATTCATATTTTACATTCTCAAAATCATTTATTTTCAATGATTAAATACCAATCTTGGAATATGCATTTCCTATTCTCTTAGTCATATTTTATCAATGACCTAGGACCCGAAATGTAATTGTCCTCACACTAGTCCCCCAATAATCCAAAACTTCACCATTCTACCTTTCATTAATTCTAGGTTAACTTCCTATATCATATGGAACTTTAACCTCTATAAAACATCCTTAGAATAAACCCAATTAACCCCGTGCTAGTCTAGGATATTTGACTCCCTAATATAAGCCCACAATACCCTAAAATTAAATAGGTTGTGGATTTCCTTCCCATAAACCTAAGGACTACATCTCGTCCAAACAATCATTTAGAGGTCCCTAATCTATTTTAGGAACCCCAACCTCCTAATTTATCAATTATTCTTATTTCCTCGAAAATATAGTTTTTGTGTCGTAAACTTAAGACACTCTCGTAACCCCCATAATTCTCCTCAATTGAATAAACATAACTCCCTTAGCTAAGTCTATTTCTTTCCTCAATAAAATAGGCTAGAAATCCTTAATTTGGGAATATACCCCATATATATAACTCTAGGCAAAATTGCCGAAATTCCTGAAGGGTCGATCGATCGACCCCTGGTCGTCGATCGATCGATGGTTCGATCGATCGATCCCCCACGCTCGATCGATCGATCATGACGGAAAGCTTCTTCTCCGAGAAGCTATTTCGGCCATGAAAGCTTCTCCCAAGCTTTTGTCGCTTCACCCGACATCCTACAACCTCAACCAACAGCATCTACACATATAATAAGGGTTCTAAACATCCTAGAACCTGAAACCAATAATTAATTTTGATTAAATCCTAAGTTTCTCCGATTAGAAAATTATTGGGGTTTATTCGTTTTAACTCCCGAAAACCCATTTTATCCACAAAAACCCAACCCAAAATCTTTAGGGTTTGTTAATACCAAACTACGATATGAGATTTATGCTCAAAAATAAATAAAGCAAGTAAACAATTGCCTCGTGGATAAAATCCGACGATCCCGAGTCGAGTCCGGCGGAGTTTGGCCCGAAATCTCCCCTTTTCTCCTCTTTTTCTTCCTTCCTCTCTCTCATCTCTCTTTTTTTTCTCTTTTCTCCCTCTCTCCCTCCTCATATAGGGAGAAAAGGGTTTATACCCCTTAAAACCCAAAAACGACTCGTTTACCCAATTACGAGTCCGTTTACCTCTAAAATTTCCCAAACCTCAATTTCGACCATCGGACACTCTTTTTCGACTATCTCGGCCATTTCGAGACTCACGGCGCAGTAAAAATTTCCATCCGAGGCACTTGACCGCAACTCCCTATTTTAACCCATTGCATCTCACCGCGAATTTTCCAATTAAAATATTACCTTTTGTCGCTTGAATCAGCGATGACATTTTATTAAAATACTCCAATTCATTTACTTAACCCCAGAAGTAAATATATCACCCATCGACAATCATCTAATCCTTAAAATCCCAAAAATCACTATTCCGAGATATTCCTCAATTTTTCAATTTATACCCAATTATGGAATTTAATTATCCCCAAAAGTACGGGTTGTTACAACTGCCGAGCTAGCTAGTCGAAAGTCCATTAGTTCCAAGGAAGATAACTACTATGAGCAAATCGCGTGGCCGCAGATGTAGCCACCCATATGCAAAACTTTATGCAATAGCAAGAACATTACAGATGCAGTTACTGAGCTGCATTGACAAAACCCGATCCACCGTGATCTCCCGACCCAACCGCACTGTACCATGACACGACACCAGTCTGAGTCACCACAAGTGAGAATACCGAATCTCGATTACTGAAATCGAAAGGAACACACTTGATTCAGAAGGACAAGAAACTATCCCGAGGAATTTCTCCCATAAGCGTTCGACCCTGACTTACGAAAGCAAACCCACGATGTGCACTTGAAATCGTGCCACTCATTCCTAGAGTCCTCACCAAGCACAAATCGTAGCCATGCCCCCTGACTTGGGTCACTGGTAGTGGTGAATCAAATCGCAATCACTCATTATCATAATATGAAAGCATTTGATGAATCGGTAGTCCTTTATAAAGTCAATGCCCGACTTCCCTCCTTAGGCGCAAGGCCCTACCTTTCACATCCTTGGCGTAATCGAATCATTCTGATTTATAAACACCTCACGCTCTAGTTATTGATCTTGTCCAATCACTAGTGACGACGTCACCAACCTAATACACATAGGTGATTATCTTCCTTAAGATATCGTGACTGAAATCCCAAATTTCCATAGATATTACTTAGTCCAAGCAAAGCACTTACATAACCATGTTCTTTTGACTACATGAGATTGCCACCAAACTTACCTTCGATTTCTACCCACACAGAATTTTTGACAGGGATTTTGGGAATATTAGGGATAAAATCAGCCACCTATGGGGTTGTGATAGGCTTTTAGTGGTGGTTAGGGTTATCTTAGTAAGTTTTTTGGGGCTTTCCTACCATTTTTGGCTTTTTCCGGTGACCTCTGGTCATCTTCTCCGACAAGCTTCAAAGTTGTGTTCTTGATGTTCATCATTGAAAATGATTTTCTTTCTTTTGTTTGATCTTTAGTCAACTGAAGTTAAAGTTGATAGCTATTTGCTCTTTTTTCAGTTTTCGCACAAGTTGAGTCTCGTTCTGTTGATGTTAAGACGGTTGTATAAGTTAGCCAATGAGTTTCCCAACCTGAGAGAGAAGTACTTTAAACAAATCAGGAAGGTAGAGTCTGATAAAGATTAGAGTCATAAGGTCGAGTCCTTTCCCATTCGTCCAATTTATCCACCTCCCCTAGCTGTCACATACCCCCAAGTTACTGAGCCTTGTGAACCCATGTCTGAGTCGTCCTCATCATCTGACGACTCTATGTCTACCTCTTAACAAGTCAAGAGTGTTGATTCATACGAGGAAGCCATGGAATATTCTTTATCCCAAGCCGAAGGGTCTGAGATGGACGAAGCTTCCTCTCGTGTCTCATCTTCCCAAGGGGTCGATACATCAACTCAATCTGACTCTTTTTAGATACTTGAGCGTAGTTTAGTGATCCCTCCTCCAATAAATGCAATTCCTCTCTCAGCTGCAACTGGGATCGAGTTTAAACAAACATTTTCTAGTTGTGACCCTGCCAATCCTCAGGTCAAGGCATAAGAAGATAGTGGTGAGGAGAGTGAACTGACACATTTGTTGATGAAGAATATGAGAGCACTGTGTCTGAAGTTGACCTCTTGGTCTGGGGGCATCTCTACGTCATAGATTCTTCTATCTCCATGAGGGATCCTCTTAAGGATGAGAGATCTTTCCATAGACGAGAGGGTGAAGTCCGTGTTTATGAGAAAATGTTTAAGGTCAACTTTTGCCTGCCTATTCACCCTACGATTCGAGCTATTCTGTCCCATCTAAAAATTTCCCCGTCACATCTTTCTTTGAATTCCTCGAGGGTTATCCTTGTATTCATTTCCCTTTGGAAGGTTATCCGTCAAATCGACCCTCCAGTTAACATATTCCTTGCTTACTATACACCTTCATCTTCCAAGATTCATCCTGGTTACTATCATCTCATAGCTAGGAAGTCCGAGAAGAAGGTCTTACTGGTCACCCAAACTTCAAACCATAACTGGAAACCCCATTACTTCTTTGTCTATAGGGCTTGGGAATTTTGTCCTAACCAAGCCCGTGGGACCTCTGAGCCCAGGACCCCTCTGAGGTGGGAGAAAGTCTCTGCATCGGCCAAACTTGATATGGGATTGAACCCTGAGGCCTTTGAAAAGGTCAATAAACTTCGTAAACAAGGTGAAAATGGTCGTCTCGTGAAGTTTGAGCATTTAATGACTTCGTGTTATTTGGCTCAGACAGGTCTAGAGGTTGACCCCCTAGCCGATCTACATAAGTAATTATCCTTAACAATTGTCATCTCATACTTTGTAATTACCCATAATTAATTCTAAGGTTTACCTCTTGTAGGTCGTCCAAAAGGTATATTAGAGGAGTTTTGGAACATGGTGGCCCCCAACTTGAGCGAGCTCATCAATAAGCACAAAAAGACTGACCCCCCTATTGCTCAGACCAAAAATTCCATTATAGGTGGTCCCAGCAGGATCGATAATGCTGGAAAGAAAAGAAAGGTCGAGCCGATAATACCACCACCACCACTCGTTCCTCAAAGCAAGGTCATTCTGATAAGGCAATTCCGATCTCGACTGATGACGCTCTGGCTACTCGTCTGTCGTAACTGAAAATTGATGATGAGAGCATCATCGTCCATGGCAAGACAGCCATAGACGATATCGACTCTCTCGTCTATGAGGCCGACAGGTATTTCCTTCAGGCAATGGACATCTCTCTGTTGACTAAATTTGCTATTCATAGGGTTGTTCAGGTACTTTTTAGAAACATTTTGTGTGTAGTCTCTTCATTATTTATGTCTCGTGCTAACTTGTATCCCCTTTATTTGCAAGGTGCGATCTCTCTTCACCGTATGGGAGACTGGATCAATAAAAGGTTGCCCTTAATTTAAAAGGGGAGAGACGCTACAGCTATGGAGAATAGTTTGAGGGAAGAGATTCAGACGGCCAAATCGGCCCTGTAGGAGGCGAAAAATCAGGTAACCAACCTGAAGACTGAGCATGCTAACACTTTGAAGACCCTGGACAAGAGTAAGCATGCCAAAATTAATGCTACAGTTAAAATTTCCTCGGACAAGGCGAAGGTGCAAGCCATAAACAATTTTAAAACATCTGATGAATTTAGAGGTTATGCCTTCAAATACCTCGATTGGGGCATCAAGATTGTTGGTCAATGGGCCATTTTAAAGTATGCTAAGGATGGGACTCTATCACCTGATGACTTCTTAGTCCTTAATTTCAACGATCCCCTCCTTGAAACTACCCTGGATAAGATAGAAACCCCTACTGACCCTATGGAGACCAACCTTATTGAGGTTATATAGACGAATGAAAATGTAGCCAAGTTGGGCCTTATTGATGATGGGGGCGATACTACTAATGCTGGGGTTGATGGGGAAACTCAGGCAGGTGGTGATGGGAGTTTGTAGCCATGATCTCTTGTAACTTTTTGTTTTTACTTTTTTGCTATGACAGTCGGCATTTTTATGACGTTGTACTTTTTCGATGCTGAACACTTGTAACCTCTTTTTTTTAATGGAATGAAGCTTTTGTTTCTATCATTCTTTGTGTTTTTCTTTCTATGATCTTTCCCTTCGTAGGATTATTTGAATTGACACAAATCTTGTCTCTGGTTTCACTAACTTAATGGTGTCTACGTAATATGATTCATAAATTTAAATCCACTAAATTATGGTGTTTCATCATAAGTCCCGTCTCGTCGTTTTGAGAGTGTATGGATGAGTGTCGTCTCGTCCATGCACTGTCATCTTGGCTGAGAGAGTATAACCACTAAGTTAATGATGTTTAATAAATGAACCACAACTAAGTGATTTTTAAATTTGAATCCACCAAATTATGGTGTTTAAACATAAGTCCCCTCTTATCGTTTTGAGAGTGTATGGATGAGTGTCGTCTGGTCCATGCACTGTCATCTCGATCGAGAGAGTATAACCATTAATTTAATGATATTTAATAAATGAAGCATAACCAACTGATTTTTAAATTTGAATCCACCAAATTATGGTGTTTTATCTTAAGTCCCCTCTCATAGTTTTGAGAGTGTATGGATGAGTGTCATCTCGTCCATGCACTATCGTCTTGGTCGATAGAGTATAACCTCCAAGTTAATGATGTTTAATAAATGAACCACAACCAAGTGATTTTTAAATTTGAATCCACCAAATTATGGTGTTTTATCATAAGTCCCCTCTCGTCATTTTGAGAGTGTATGAATGAGTGTCGTCTCATCTATGCACTATTGTCTCGGCCGAGAGAGTATAACCACCAAGTTAATTATGTTTAATAATAAATCCATCTCGATGTTATTGTCAGTCCATGGACAAGGTCAACCCCGTTTGGACTATCGTATCACCAAGAGCAACTTAAGGCTACTTCACCACGAATGATGTTTTGTAGCTTAAGATGAGTTGATACAAGCAAACAACAAATATTCAAACAAATATACAAAGTATGAGATAACACTTTAGATTTTCGTTCATATTTCATTCATCATCTGAACCTCATATACATGTATTATGATCGAAGAAAAAAAATAAGCAAAATTAAAATCTTACTGGTAATACTTTTTGAGGTGGTCGTCGTTCCATGGGTTGGAGAATGGCTCTCCTTCCATATTTTCTAATCGATACGTCCCCGGGACCACCTCTTCAAAAACTTTGTATGGACCATGCCAATTTTGATGAAGCTTGTTAGGCTTTTGCCATGACTTCTTCAATACCAGGTCTCCTACCTTCAGTGGGCGTGCCTTTACTCTATTATTATAGAACTTCGTTGTCAGGCAGCTTGCCTAACCTCAACATCTTCTCTACTTTCTTCCACAGGGTCGAAATGAAGTCTTTGTTTAGAAATGTTTCCTTCTGGGTCATAGGTTTAAACCCTGTGGGTGAGGAGACCTACCTTTGTCGGTACTACTTCCTCTGGGACATAAGCCAACATAAATGGATTTTCCACGGTAGGAGTTCTCTTCGTCATTATGTAAGCCCATAGGACAACATATACCTCCTCAATCCATATCCTTTTGGCATCTTCCAATCTCTTCTTGATCCCATCAAGGATCGTTCTGTTCGTTACTTTTATCTGCCCGTTTGCCTGGGGTCGACCAGGAGTGGAGAAAAACTGCTTAATGCCCACTCGTTCATAATATTTCTCGAGGGAGATGTTCCTAAATTGCATCCCATTATTAGAAATCAGGGTATTGGGTAGGTCGTACCTACAGATGATGTTTTTCCAGATAAACTGGAAGGACTTCATCTCTATTATTGCTATAATTGCCTCGGCCTCTACCCACTTTGAAAAATAATCGATCGCCACAATCAAGTAATGATAATTATTCACAACCCTTGGTAGTGGTCCTACCAGGTCAATCCCCCAGATCGTAAAAGGCCAGGGAGATGTAATGGATATAAGAGGTTGATGAGGTTGATGGGGGTATGGTGGCAAACCTCTGAGACTTATCGTACTTCTTGACATATGTAGCTGTATCTTTGGCTAATGTCAGCCACCAATATCCCTGGGTGATGGTCCTCTTAGTCAGAGGACTTCCTCCAATATGGGTGGAACATTACCCTTCATGCATGTCCTTTAAGATATACTCTACCTCAGATGAGTGGACACATCTGAGTAGAGGAAGCAAGAATCCCTTCTTGTATAAGATGTCTCCTATGAGGGAGAACTTGGCAGCTTTATACCTTAACTTTTTTTCTCTGCTTTAGACTCAGGCAGTTCCCTGTCTCTGATGTAGCATATGATGGGATCCATTCAGAAAGCTCCCATACTCACATTGAAACAAAACTCCACAGTACTTTCTTTTCCCTCAATCGTTGGCCGGTGGACAATCTCTATCGGGACCATCCTTTTAATTTTAGTTCTGGTGGCTAAAGCTAACCTTGCCAGAGCATTGGCTCGGCCATTGTCCAGTCGAGGTATCTTCTTTAATTTTACCTCAACAAAATGCTTCAACAATGTCTTAACCCTTCCCAGATACTTTGCCATTCTGTTATCTTTAGCCTCATATGCCCCTAGAATTTGATTAACAACCAACCTGGAATCACTATGAACAAGGAGTTGGCCAATATTCAGTGCCCGGGCAAGGAAGAGGCTTGTAAGGAGGGTCTCGTACTCAGATTCATTATTGGAATCTTTGAAGTTAAATCTCAATGCATACTCAATATCGATCCCATCTAGTACTGACACTATCAATCCTGCTCCGCTTCCTTTCTCACATGAAGATCCATCAATAAAGAAGCTCCACATAGTACCATTTGGTGAAAAACTACCCTCTTCCAGGATTCCTCCTCATTCTCAGACACTTTATTTCTTTCTGAACTCGTCTCGGCCTCGACTAGGGGAGGATACACTCTACCATCTTGGTCGCAAGCTGTAGCTTTAACATCTTCAGTGTTGGCCTCATCCCATGTGAACTCGGCTATAAAGTCATCTAGGTCTTAACCCTTAATGGCCATTCTCTGCTGGTAGATGATGTCGAACTCTCCCAATTCAATTGCCCAAGCCATTAGTCTTCCTGACTTCTCAAACTTGTGAATGACCTGTCTGAGGGGTGAGTCTATGAGGAACACCATAGTATGTGCCTGGAAATAAGGATTCATCTTCCTCGAGGCATGAATCAACACATTGGCCAAATTTTCCATTTTGGGGAACTTCTGCTTGGCCCCCTGGAGGGCCTTGCTATTAAAGTAGACTGGTTTTTGAGCTATATCCTCTTCTCTTATAATAGAAACACTAATGGACGACTCTGACACTTCTAAGTATAAATACAGCTTCTCTCCCTAAACTGGTCTGAAAAGTAAGAGTGGAGAGCTGAGATATGACTTCAAATCTTTAAAGGCTCTATCACACTCATCATTCCATTCAAAAGCTTTTCTCAATACTTTAAAGAAAGGAAGGCATTTATCAGTGGCTCTAGACACAAACATGTTTAATGCTGACACTCTTTCAGTTGGTATTTGCACATCTTTTATTATTGTGGGAGTCTTCATCTCTAACAAAGCTTTAATCTTTTCGGGGTTGGCCTCGATCCCCTTTTGATTCACAATGAAACCTAAGAACTTGCCTTCTCTGACGCTGAAGAAATACTTGGTGGGGTTGGGCTTCATCCTTTACTCATCCATCGTGTCAAAAGTACACTCAAGGTTGTCCACATGAGTGTCGGCCTTGAGGCTCTTTATCAACATGTCGTCGATATACACTTCCATCGTCTTCCTGATCTAGTCCTCAAACATTTTGTTGACCAGCCTTTGGTATGTGGCTACAGTATTCTTCAACGCAAAGGGCATGACCTTGTAGTAATAGGTTCCCTTGTCAATTATAAAGACTGTGTTTTCTTCGTCGGTCAGATCCATAAATATTTTATTATAGACCGAGTAGGCATCCATAAATCTCATTAACTCATGGTCGACGATAGAATCTATCATCTGATCAATCCTCAGCAATAGGAAGCTATCTTTACGGCAATCTTTATTCAGATCTCTAAAATCAACACACATCCCCCATTTCCCTTTGGCTTTGGGGACGATGACAACATTGGCCAACCACTCTAGGTAAATGACCTCTCTGATGAAGTCTACCTTCTCTAAAATTTTCACCTCTTCTCGGATGACATCATACTTCTCTCACGAGTAGACTCTTCTTCTCTGTCGGATCGGCCTCGCATCATCGACCACATTGAGCTTATGGCAGAGAACTTTTGGATTAATGTCGGGCATTTCTTTGTGGCTCCAGGAAAAGATGCTCTGCCTCTTCCTTAACAATTTAACCAGACCCTCTTTGTCCTCTTCCCTTAGGTCCTTACCAATTTGGATGGTTTTTTCAGCTCGTCTTCATTGAGGACGATGGATTCTACCTCCTCAGCGGCCTCACCCTTCTTTAGATTCTTTTTGTCTCTAGGGTCAAAGGTATCAATATTATAGGTTGTAGTAGCCCTTTTGTATGGTTCTCTATCCTCTTCCCAGTTAAAGTAGCAGTCGCGTGCCTCAACTTGGTCCCCCTGAGCTTCCCCTACCCCATATGGGGTTATTAATGTAATCATCTGGTAGACTGTTGAGGGAACGACCTCAAATTCCTTGAGGGTTACCCTTCTGAATATTATATTGTAGGTCGAGTAGACATTTTCATCCATGATGAAGAAGTTGATCTTCCCCTTAAGACATTTTGGCCAGCTGTTCCCCATTCTTACTTCCATTTCATATATTCCTAGAGGTTGTACTTTCTCCCCACTAAGGTCGATGAGTGGTTGGTGATATGGAATCAACCTCTTATTGATCAGGTCGAGACCCTTGTAGCAATCCTAAAACATAATGTCGACGAAGCTGCCTCCATCTACCAGAATCCTTGGAACCTCATAGCCATGAACCAGAGTAGTGATGACTAAAGGGTTATCATGGGAAGCTAAAATTCCCTTGAAATCTAACCTTAAAAATCCAACAATTAAAGTATTCATATAAAACTTGGTTCTTTTATCTTTGACAGGCTGAATTGTAGCTGAGTTGACAATCTTAGGCTTTGGTGGGAGAGCCTTTGCCCCTCCTACATGTTCTTTCCTATCAGCGACTTCCTTCCTCCTCCAACAACCCTACGCAGATCATCTTGACCTCATGCGAGATCATATTGAGCTGACCCTTTGGATTAGCAAACTTAGGAGGGAGGTCAGGGTCATCTTCATTACCGTCGTTCGACTCATCATCGTCTCGGTTGGCTGTAGCATCTGGTCTAAACTTTTCATTTTTCTTCTTCTTTTAGGTGCCATCTCATCCACCCCTTGAACCACTCTTGTCTATGTACTTCCTCAGTTTTCCAGCTTTCAACATCTTTTCTATTTCATCCTTCAGACCAAAGCATTTATCGGTCAGGTGCCCATAGTCCTGGTGGAATTCACACTATAGACTTTTGTTCCTCTTGTGAGGAAGACCTTTCAATTTTTTGATCCACCTCAGGGACCGATCATTCTTGATCTCATTTAAGATATGTTCATAGCTGACTATGAGGGGAGTGTAGTCAGCGAACTTATCGTCCGCTGATCTCTTTTTTCCATCTTTGTTCTTCTTCTAGAACTTTACCCCACTACTAGTACCCTTCTCATCCTCATACTTTACTGCCATAGCTTCTTCACTGTTCATGACCTTTCCAACCATTGCCAATAACTCTGCCATGGACTTTGGTGGGTCTTAGGCAAGCTTCCAGAGTAACTTCCCCTTTTGCAGACCTCCTATCAAAGCTATCATTACAATGCTTTCCTCATAATCTTTGACTGCTAGCTTTTCCTTATTGAACCTCGCAATATATTCCCTGAGACTCTCATTCTTCCCCTGCTTAACGTACAACAAGTGAGTAATCTTCTTTTGGGGTCTCACCCCAAAACAAAAGTTGTGTATGAATCTCTCTACGAGTTGCTTAAAGTTTTCGATTGAATTCTTCGGGAGTGAGGTGAACCATACATGGGCGGATCCAGTCAAAGTTCTTAAAAAGGCAAGGCACCTAATATCATCTGAGACTGAGTAAATATTTGTAGATGACTGGTACATCTTAACGTGGTGAACTGGATTAGTGCTCCCATCACACTTGGGAGTGAGTTTGGTGTCTTAAACTTAGTCGGGGTTAGAAAATTGACAATCCTAGCCACGAAGGGAGAGCCTTATGAATACCCCCTCTATAAAGGATCTTGGCATCAGCCAGGATGAAATTATCTCCTGCCACCTCGGCTGGTCAAACCAAAGGTTCCCTTACCACAGACCTCTGTCGACTGTTCATCTCTCCTAACCCCTTGTATTGACCGCATTGGGTTCGGTACCCTGCTCTTTTCTTTTGGAGCCGACAATGCTCCTTTACCTGGACATTCGATATCTGAGATCACCCACTAGGCCAAGCCTTTCAAAGGCCGACCCTCTGCTTAACCGATCAAAAGTCGAGTTCCTTGGTTGATCGTCTTGATAAGGCCTCATGCTGTAACCTGAATGGGGCTTACAGTGTATCCTGATATTTCATATGGCTCCCAGCATTCAGCTTGAGCGTCTTCATCCTCATAGTCATCATACATATCTTTCGGGCAATGTTGACCTTTCCTTCCCAGGCATAAATGCCAAGGGTCAGCAACGTCTCTCCGCCATTAAAGAGGTGGTAACTCCTTGCATGGTTCCTAGGGTGGTCCCTTGGCGTTTGGATGCTTCTCCATGGCTGCCGAAGTAATCATCTCCGATGTTATTCTCGCGGGTTACACCAATACATTTTGGCTGAAGGCGGACAACGTTTCCTACATTGCCTGTTGGCAAGCCACCAATGACTTTAAGGTGGAGCGTGACTGGAATTAGGACGGTCACCTGGCGGTGGAAATTCTGATGCCATGTTTCAAACCTGATGGATGAGATGTAAGCTGAAGAGTAGAAGCTTAGAATCTCAAGAAGAACTTTTTCAATAATGAAATAGCTCCGCAAGAGGGGAGGACTGGTTCACCACCAGAGCCTCCGGTCAATATAATCTAGAGAATACAAGAGATGGTAATCCTCATTCCCACAGACGATGCTAGACTGATGATACGAGATATAATACCACCAGGTCACAATGATAATAAGCTCAAACAGGTATAACAATGGCAGAAAATAATTAATATAATAGTAAGAAGAGATGATGTAAAAAGGAAGAAGATACCGGATGTAAGTGGTTCAGCCTTTGAAGGGCCTACATCCACTGTATGAGTGTGTGAAATCCTCTAAATATGGACTCTAATGGCGATAGATACATACACTCAAGCTTTCTCTCTCTTACAGTCAATTTGAGAGAGTTTCAGCAGGGTTTTTAATGTGTTATCCCTTTACATGAAGTATAAAATAAGTATTTATAGTGCTTAGGGGGTGTAATGCACCCCCTAAGCATGCAGTAGGCGTGTGGTGATGAAGTCTCCCAATAGGATTATGACAGTTGTCCATAGCATATGTAACTAATGATGATGCAATATTCCCTCACGTGAGGGGATAATCTGGTTGTAACAGAATTATCCACGTGAGACACCATCTTGCAACCTTCTACTGCTCGTACTATAAATTTCGTCTGCAGAGGTCTCAGCCTGGCCGAGTATGAGGTTGCTAATGTAGTGCATGACATTATGCTGAGAAGTGCAATCTCGACCGAAGGCATTAGGCCGAAGCAGGTTATATAGGTCTTCCCCTGGTGTCAGCTGGTAAGGAGGATGAAGTTGTCCTTCCTGAAGAAATTCTCCCCCGAGGTCTCGGCCTATTGGGTGGACGAGGTTATAAGTGACGAGGTTGACCCCGGTATGGACGAGTCTTGGAAACGACCTTGGTGAGGTCCCTTGAGAACTCGATTGTGAGACCTTATATCCCTCATCCTAAGACGAGGTCACGCTTGGTCATATCAATATTAAGAAGCGGTTGACAAAGATGTTGAGTCCTCGGAGGGATACTTTTCGTAAGAATGATAAGTGGTTTGATTGGAAAATGGTTAGTCGTAATCAATGTAGTCAAAAGTTTGAATATGACTTGGGGAATGCATGTGGTTTGATGGTTCCATAAATGGTTCTTCATCATTAGAGACATTAAGGGAAATTCCAATAGTTTGATCGTCAAAAGCAGGGTCAAGATCGATGAAAAAGGGTGGAATACCATGTTGAACTTTATTGTTCGCATCATTTGTCCTATGGAGATCGCTGATGAGGGAATTAAGCATCGTTGCCTTGGCTTTGTGAACGTTTGGATAATTAAGGACCTTTCCTTCATTATTGTAATTTTATATAAAGTAATTATCCTCTAAGACCTTTACGGTGCAAAAAAATTTCTCGGCCCCTAATCTTTTGGGCTTCTTCTTTAATAGAGAGATGAATGCCTCAAGATTGTGTAATTGATGGGGGGAGGAAAACCTTTTGTCTCAGTGGCTTAGATTGTCAACATCGATAATTTCTCTCTTAGAGAACATGAGGTCTAACTTCAAAGGGAGTCCACGTTCTTTGAGAACCATGGTTATCCTAAATAATTTTTTTCAGAGGACAAAAATAAATTAGTTCCAAATGATTATGGTATATAATGGACACACGGTTGATTGATGGATATGAAACAATGGGGATAAGGAAGGGGAAAATCGGATTGTAATATATGGATGGAATGAACGTTCATAGAAACACAATTAAACTAAATATGTGTAAATAAATGGGCACCCGTCCTTTAACGAATAGAAGAGAGAAATAATTCAAGAACATATTTAAAGTCACAAAGTTTATGTAGTCTTTTAAGTCTACAATAAAAATTAGAAATATGACAAAGAGTTCTATTATTTTGAAAATTGATATACAGTTTTTTTTTATGAATTTGAAATATTAGAATACGTAGGGAGCAAAGATTATTAAAGGTTGGGTTTTAAAAATTACAAAGCAGGGAAATAAATATTTTTATTTGGAAGACAAATTATAACACGCGTATACTAAATCCTAAAACAACCACCCAAAAAATAAACAAAGATTTAATAGGAAATCTTAATTCCAAGTTCGTTGAGAAGTATGGTTATCCTAAATAATTTTTTTGAGAAGGTAAAAATAAGTTAGTCCCAAATAATTATGGTATATAATGGATACACGGATGATCGGTGGAAATGAAACAGTGGGGATAAGGAAAGGGGGCAATGTGATTGTAATATATGGATCAAAGGAACGTTCATAGAAACGCAGTTAGAGTAAACATGTGTACATAAATGGGCACTCGTCCTTCAACGAATAGAAGAGAAAAATAATTCAAAAACATATGTAAAGTCACGCAGTTTATCAACAACATAAAAATTAGAAATTTGACAAAGAGTTTTATAGTTATGAAAATAATTATACAATTTTATTTAATAAAGTTGAAATATTAGAAAATATAGGGAGCAAAGATTATAGCAGATTGGATGTTAAAAGTTATAAAGAAGGGAAATAAATCTTATTTTTATAAGGAAGAAAAATGATAACACGTGTTTTGTTTAATGAAGTTGAAATATTAGAAAATGTAGGGAGCAAAAATTAGAGCAGATTAGGTTTTAAAAGTTACAAAGTATGGAAATAAATCTTATTTTTTATTAGGAAGGAAAATTATAGCACGTGTATACGAAATCCTACAACAACCACCAAAAAAATAAACAAAGATTTAATAGGAAATCATAATTCCCTAAAATAGTTCATATCAACAAAAATCCCTATGACTATTTGAACGAAATTATAGTTATTCAAACATTAGTTCAAAAAATCAAATAGGAAGTTAAATCAATTAACATCCATAATTTATTATTATTATTATTATTATTATTATTTATCGAAAAGAGTACTAAACATTAACTTTTAAAATGATTTCTACTTCATATATCAATTTTTAAGGAAAAAAAATACTGTTAAAACTGGACATGCATTTGATTTATGAAAATCTTAAGAAGCAAGTCAATTTGTTCTAGTTATTTGACTTTCCGTTTACTGTTACACTATCTTTATAATTATGTAGAAAACTTTCTATCAAAATATGCATATAATGAAAGTTTTATTAAACCAAATATATAAGCAACTATATTTTACTCAATACATTGCTAAAGTACATTTTAAAAACTAAAACCTCCAACTGACATAATCTTTGTTTTAAACTTTATAGTATAACCACGGTCTTATTATATTGACAATACATTAGTAAAAAAAAGTAGTAATTATGGTCCATTATTCATCCCCAAATCAAGTGATGTCTGTGTTGATCGAAGTTGATTTCGGATTTGGAATAAAACAATTTTGTAAGTATGAATTTTTTTACCATATATATATATATATATATATATATATATATATATATTGATAGAATATTTCAAGAGTTCATAAATATCTATTTTTTTCATTAAAGCATGTGTCAAATTTTTTTTCCTAATATCAAAAGAAATTATAACATTTGTAAAAAATATCAGAGAATTTGTTGAATTCACTGACTGAGGCATGAGGTATCAAAATATGTGTTTGTAAACGTAAAGTTACCTTTCACAATATATCGAAGAAATATTATTGAATCACAATACCAAGTCGAGACAATTGAGTACTCTGTTCTGTACTGACATTAATCAAAATTTCAAGATAATTAAATGTTAAATGAAAAAAAATTGAGGAATAAACTTGAGAAATGGACATACATTTTAAAGCGTTTCAGTTGTGAAATATCGAATGAGATCATTTATTGGGTATATATACAACCCATTATGGAGTAGAGGAGATGAATCAAACGAATTTTCTTTTTATTTTTTCCAGGTTTTCAGCCATTGGCAATCGCCTGAGCGAGGTTTTTGTGTTGGACAAATCCAAAGTATTTTGGGATTGAGAAATGGAATGGGTCAGCCACAGGATTATTTTTTATTGGACAAATCCAACGTATTTTGGGACTGAGAAATATAAAGGTTGTTATTTAAAGAAGGGAGAAGCTGAAGTTTTGTTTTTTTTTCTAGCCGAAGTGTTGTTTTTGGTTGGAAAAATCCAACGTATTTGGGGATTGAGAAATGGAAAGAATATTGAAGTTTGAATTGGGTCATTCGAATTGTTTTCTTTTTTGTAAGATTTAAAGTTGAAGTGGGTATTAAGAAGTTAAGTAGTAATCACTTGTTTACATAATTAATGCTTTTTCCACATGGTAACGTGAGAGATCGACAAATATCTAAGGAGCTTAGGCTTACAGTTTTGTATATATCTAGGTAATTAAAAAGTTAACTTCTAATTACTTGTTCACATAATTAATGCTTTTGACACGTGGCAGCATGAGAGCTCGACAAATATCGTAAGGAGCTTAGGCTTACAACTATATAGTGTACGCAATTTATTATTTTGTCACCATAAATAACATATATATACACATAGAGTCGGACTCTAAAATTTACCCCTAATAATATACCTATTTTTTATTGGTACGAATATTTTTATTGGTATACTATTGAGGTGGGGTGCCATATTCTTTTACTTATATTTGCATACCTAAACATGTGGGTGTAATGATTAGACTATTGGTTTAGTCATATGTGTGTGTGTCCATATATATATATGTTCACAATTATGTGTGTTGGGAGTATGTTGGAGAGTCTCACTATCAATAGCGGACCCATAATTTTTGTTTATGAGGTGAAGGAATATTTTATAAAGGCCGGCGATTTAGGGGGGTGGGAGCCCCCTAAGGTGATTTTTTTAAGGGTGTTTGTATTATTTTTTTATAATTTTTAGCCTTAAAAATTTGAAGGTTAATATTCACGTCATACTCTAGAATGTTTTTTTCTTAACCTCAGATCAAGTGGATACTCTTCTAAATTCGGTTCAATATTGGGTGGGGGTGGGGGTGAAAAAGGTGGTTGTGTTGGCGTTGTTTAACTGTCACTTGGCTCGCGTTCGCATATCTTTTTAAAATACTTCAATACAGTTGAATCATATTTCAAATCATAACTCAACAATTAACTCACAAGAATTAAAATTAAACTAACGAACAATGAAAACAATAAACTCGCAATAATTAAAATTATATTAATAAACAATTAAACTAATTTAATATTTTTTTAGAAATTATAATCAACTATTTTAATCATTTAAACATTGAAAACAGAACCTACTAGTCTAAACTAATTTAACATTTTAATCATTGAAACATATTACATTGAACTAAAAAATTTAATTAATTTAAACATTCATTAACCATTCATTGCATATTCATTCAAAATTATTATTAAAATTGTTAAACAAACATTTAGCATTTTTTTAATATAAGTATTGAACTAAAAATAAATTACCTACGCTAGGAGGACGCCGCCGGAGGGAGGGGGTTGTCTTATAGCCTAAAGATGAAAAGAGAGAGAGAGAGAGAGAGAGAGCAGTGGAGGAGGGAAGAGAGGGGAGAGGCAGGCGAGAGGGAGAGGCGGGCGGTGTGGAGCTGGTGGTGGGCGCTGATGTGGAGTGGATAGAAGCGGAATAACTTGTATCTTGAGAGATGAAAGAGAAGAGATTAAGAGGAAAAACGAAAGAAAGAAAGAAAATTTTAAAAAGTTCATTTTTTTTCAAACGCTTGTTTTACATTACAAGTATTATTTATTACAGCTCCGTCGCTCAGCTTTAAAATTGCATAAATTCAATGTCGTTCACTATGAAAAATTACACATGGGTCCAAATAAATATTTTTTTAGTATAAATCTCAAAAAATTCTCGAAAACTCAGGTCGGACGACAACCCACCCTTGGGGCCATGTAGGTCCATCCAAGCTCACTGTATGCACTTATATTGAATGAAAAATTTGTCATCACTTACGAAACCTTCTAAGTTTCATCCAGATTTCTTAATTATAAAGTACACACCAGACAAAGAAGGAAATTATGTAAAATTAGTTTGATACATAAAATTAATCTAAGTGTATTTTAAGCTCAATGATTATTATAATTTTCTTATCAGATAATTGCACCACAGACTCTCTAATAAGAACTGTACTCGCCATAGCCACGACTAAATACATAAAAGGAAAATTCTTTAACGAGATATGACAATTTATAATTAACAACACTAACAAGAAATTTCCATTACATAACAAATACAAAGATTTAACAAGAACATGCAAGGAATATTTAAATTTCAAAAATAATTGAAATTTGGAATTAATTAATTAATTAAAAGTGGCATGTTCACATAAAAAATAAGATTTGATAAGGATTCATTCGGATAAGTCATCAAGATTTTAGTCTAATGATGCTAGATTAGTTTCCTAATTAGAGTCTAATTGCCAAGGATAGAAGAATTATAGTAAAAATGAAATATAGGTCTCCGCACACCCTATATATAGTGGATTATATGATATCGATAATTTACCTACTAACACACAATTTTTTTGGGGAAGAAAGAGAAAATTTCAAAATCTAGCATTATTATTTTTCCTCTAAAAATGAATAAGAATATGCTATATTGATTATTAAGAGTTTTTTTTACATAATCCCCACTTCTTAATACCATAATAAACATGACCCTCACATTACTAATGTCCTTGACATAACCCCTAACTTTTTGATACCGTCTGCACTCTGTTAAGAATTTCCTATTTACTAATTAAGCTTAACCCCTCGTGTATTTTTATGATCTAAATGCCCTTCTCACTTCATCTTCTACCCCAATTCAAAACCCTAAACCAATTTTCAGCCACCTCCACTTCTCACAACCTCCACAGCAGTCCCCGTGTTCCAATTCGTGCCCAAATCTACTCATGGCCCATATCTTCTATTTGTTGTCAGCTACAAAACAATTCCAAGAAATAACAATTCAATACCGACGGTAAAATATCGGTATCCGATAGTAAAAAGATGGGTACTTGTTGACAGAAAGAGACCATAAACTCACTGGAGATGTTCACGGTGTTTATTGGTTTCAATTCAAAGTGAATTTTTTTCTTCCGGTTAGTAAAAACAATTCACACCACCGACTCTAATTTGAAGAAAATTACACCGGAGTGAATGAAAGGGGATCAGGTGGAGAATTCCAAACTAACTCATCAACATAAGTGGCCTAGGGGCACAAAACAAGAGCATCCACTATTTAGGGAGGAAGTTATTCACGATCGGAATTTCTATGAACTCATCAAAGATGTTCACAGTCGGAATTTCAATAAGTTATTTATGGTGGGGATGTAGCACGTGGTTTCGGATGAGAGGGGGGGGGGGGGTTGATGATGGTGGTTTGGGATGGAACGGGATAAGGTGATTATGATTTTATGTTGGTTACTGATGGGGTTATGGGTATCGGTGATGCTCTCGGTGTTGGTGATAATATAGTTGGATAATTAGGGTTTGGTTTAGGGAAGATGAAGATGAAGTCTCTGTTCTAAAAGCCCGTCTAGGCTTGAGGCTTGAGAGAAACGCATCCCCTACGCCTTATTACGCCTTATTATTGGTAAAAGCCTTCAGGCACATTTTTTTTAAAAAAAACAAAAGATTAGTAGACAAATATTGGTTATGAAGCATGAATATGAGAAAGATGGCTACCAAACATGTGGATATATTTTCAAAATTCAAGGTATGTACTATTTTATTATATTACTAACCTTGGAATAATTAAAATAATAAAAAAAGGAAAAACGCCTTTTGACGCCTAGGCTCCTAAGGCTTGAGGCTTGACCTCTACGCCTCGACCACGCCTCGCGCCTTTTAGAACCTTGGATGAAGTGAGGGTATTTTTGGTTAAAAAATTATTTACGGGTTAAGTCTAATTATGAAATTAGACGTACTTTAATGGAGATGGAAGTGTGTTAGGTGTTTGAGGGTTATGTGTAAGACATGAGTAAAGTGAGGGTTAAGTCTAATATGGAATTAAAAAGTGGGGATATTGTAAACAAACCGTTATTAAGAGGGGTTCTAAACGAAATTAGATCAAAGCATTAGTCCAAGATAAGTTTTACTTTCTATTACTTAGGCATATTTTGTATAAGCATGAAAATCCAAAATCATTTTACTAAGAACTATTGTATACTAAAGTTTAATTAAATTAATAAGAGTCATGATAACATGTCCTTTAAGAGCTCAATTAAAACTAAAAAATAAGAAACATAGAATTTTGACACTAATAAAATACAAATGCCCGTATGAGTTAGTGGACACTGTTCTTATTTCTGAATTTTGAAGCCTTAAAATTTGACGATAAAAACTGCATTCGATTACGCTCCGTTTATTTGTCAGGAAAGTTAAGCGGGAAAATGATTCCCGAGAAAAGTTAAGCGGGAAAGTGATTCTCGAGAAAATGATTCCCGAGAAAAGTTTAAAGGTGTTTTTTTTAAATGCGAGTTATTATTGGCTGACTTTTATCACGAGAAAAACTTATCACCGTGCTCTCGGCACGAGCATCCGCTAGTGTATATATATAGTTATAATTTAACAATAAATATAAGTATTATATATTTATTATTTCAATCACCAGAAAATATGATTTATAAAATAAACATTCATTTAACTCAAACATTAGTAAAAATGAATTAAAAAATTGAAAATTGAATTAGTAAAAATATCCATATATTGAGTATTATTATAAATATTTATTGATAAATATTTTAGTACTAGTTGTAACAATAATAATAATAAAGTAAAATAACAGTAATAATAATCCACGTGATAATATATTAACTTTCCTTCAACTTTTCTGCAAAATCCTAGATCTTTTATAAGATGTGTTTTGTTCATGAATTTTTTTTTTACTTTTCTACTAATTAAACTCAACTAAAAATACAAAAAAATTGTTTTCCTTTATCTTTTCTTTTCTTTTATCTCGTGACAAACAAACAAACGCAGCATTAATTTTACAAATGGTTCGAATGGGAACCTTAGCTTTATAAAATACAATTATGCTAACTCTGCATATACAGTAAAACCAAAAATACGACTACCAGCACTGATCTGTTTCCCAACTACGCACAGTGTAACTTGAAAATCTAGAATGAGCTGACGTAACCACAGCAGGCTGATTTTGCCACAACAATGTTCGATCATAATCGGCCCGTTTGTGGGGATCAGAGAGAGTAGCATAGGCAGAGTGGATTCTGATAAAGTGAGTAGGGGTCCACTCATTTGACGCTACATCCGGATGTGAAACTCTTGCTAATCTCCTATACGCAGCTTTTATCTCCGGAAATGTAGCCCCAACATCTATACCAAGAACTTGGTATAGAGATGCCGGACAACCAATGCGGGACCTAGTTTTCCTCTCGGTCGGCTGCAATGGTGGTGGACGGGTAGAGGATTTTGGGGTAACTGAGAATTGGGTTGGGAGTGAGAAAAAAGAGGTAGCCATGATGTAACTGAGAATTAAAGCAAGGATTTGAGGAGATTGCGGTTGAAGGGTGGTGTATATAAAGCGAGTAGAGCGCGGTAATAGTCAACAACATTTAATAAACTGTGGGACAGATTGTCGGGCTTATCCATTTGGATGGCTGAGTCGGCAATGAAAGTCGTTGTGCTGGTATGGATCCAGCACCATAATCTCCCTACTATTTGGAACTTTATACCCATTTTCAAACAAAAGGAAAAATATGGTCTTCCGACTTATTTTTAGCCATTATTAAATGTTTTTTTTCTTAATGTTATTCGTGATAATTTAGATGGTCAATGATCAAATTTATTCCATATAAGTGGATTGATATATAAGATACACGAGGAACAGGACCGGCCCTAGAAAAGTTGAGGTTTCAGGTGCAAGATTTTAGGTGGGCCCTTTAATAATAATTTTTTTAACAAACTAACAGAATTTTAAAAATCTTTATTTTTTATTCGGGTTCAGGACCAACTGTGTAAATGCAAAGAATTACATAAGTTGAGTTAGAAACTTTTTTTTTTAATATTATACACACATGCTCACATATATTGTTGTAATAACATTAAGTTATCAAATATTTCTAGCAAAATTTAGTTTTTTTAGCTTTTTTTAGATGCAAATTATTAATTATTTTTTTACACTCAAGATCATACAAGATATCCTTTTCAATAGATAGTGTGGCCAACCTACTTAATTTTTCTTGTGACATTGTCGACCTTAAGTACGATTTTGTTAATTTTAATTTCGAAAAACTTCTTTCCGCAAAAACAATTGTCACATGTATTGTAAATAATATTCTATAGGCTATATATGCATTTGGAAAAGAATTAATTTGTTTTAAATAATTTAATACATCAATTGGAGTTTTTATATGATCTTTTAAAAATTCTCTCAATATTTTTAATTCATAAAATAAATCTTCGCCATCAATATCACGCAACTCTCTGTTGTTGAGGACATTTTCAAGTTTCACACAATACTTCATTAAGTTATCACCATTCAATGATTTCAATTTCTTTAAATCGAATAAGAATCCAAAATTTTCTTCCTAATTTTTAAATTGCTCAAATATATTATTAATAGATGAAAGAGCATAGTGTACTATATATAAAAAAATATTGCGTTCTAAAAGATTCTCCATTTTTTTTCACGTTTTTGAAATCCACTTTCAGGTTTTCTTTTTGGCATTTTTATATGCAAATATGCAGTAAGTTGTAAGGACATATTTTTTATAAATGTTCGTCACAATTAATTATGTCGTATACCGTTACAACCGTCGAAGAAGTTCAAGAGAAATCTACATCAACACGGATCCGAATATATCAAGGTTTTTCATCAAAAATTCTCCGCAAAGTTTACTTTGGTAAGCTTATGTTTTAAATACCCTAATTTTGCACTTAGAGTTTTGGGATATTTTTTCAAAATATTTACCAAGTGTTGGAGCGAACTTTTTTCGTCAAAATTTGAGAATGAGTAATTTTCTGAGTCCTGTAGCATTCCTCGATTTTGACGCTCAGGTCGTTCAAGCGAGAACCCATCTCGTTCGAGCGATATTGAGATGTCGCGCTATGTCGTTCAAACGACACGTGTACTTCGTTCGAGCGAGATCCCATTTTCGTTCTAACGACCGAGGTGGCGCGATTTTCTATAAATACTCATTAAATGGTTTCGTTTTCATTAAGAAGTCCCAGCATTTTGAAAGACAGAAAACTGTGAATCTGCAGAATTCTTTTTGACTTCTTCTTTTAGGGTTTTCGTCCTTTTTGTTTTCAATTCACAAAAATTCTATATGCTTTGGTGAATTATTTTTGGTGTTCAAGAACACACTTTACTTTTCATTCCTTACAGAGAGAACTCTACAACCGGAGAACTGTGTGCTATTATGGAGAGAGTCCTTGTGAAGATTTTAGATTACGTGTTTGGACTGTGCGTCATTGTGGTATAGCTGCGTGTGAACCACTGCTGATTTCTAGTCGTTGCTTTCGAGGTTTGACGAAGACACCGTGCGTTACTCTTGTGGGCGAAAGCAAGATGGTATGTAAGTCAATGGTCTTGTAAACTTGTCAAAGTTCTAGAAATAAAAGGTTTTGCCCTTCGGGAATTTTTCCTGAAATTTTATGTCGCATGTTTTATTTATGGTTTGACACACACACATACGTAGTTGCATGTTTGGGGGCTGAATTAATTTGATTTAAAAATAGACTCTAATTAAGCAAGGTTTAATTGGAAACTTGCGAATTAATTTAAATCGATATCATACACTGTCGCATATTTTACAAATTGGTATCAGAGCTTTATTAAAAGCGAGTGCATACCTCTTACAAATTGGTATCAGAGCTTATTTAAGCGATCACCACTTTTTCAAATCCGCTATGGATCACTTGTAAGGGGTTCAAAATCAAAGAGATTTGTATCGTGAGAAATTTGTTGCCTTGGTCCATGACTTTGTTTCTTTAAAATTGTCCAGGAAGGAGAGTGATGACAGGGTCCTATTTTTAGAAAAAGATTTAGAGGACCTTAAAAATTCAATGGTTTGTGTTTGTGCCAAAGAGGATAAAAATATTTAATCATTGAGTTTGTGGCACGTGAAAATACTCTTAGGAAAAAGTTTGTTTTTATTGAGGGGGAGCGAGATAACCTTCTAGGTGTGATTGATAATTTGAAGAAGGAGTCCCTCAGATTGGAAGAGTCTAATTCTTTGCTAGAGTAAAAAATTCTAAAGTTAAAAAATAATTTGACAGACTCGAGTAGGTTTGATAGTGATGGTAATGGCTCGTTTTATTCTCATTCTTCGAATGTTAAAGCCAAAACCATAGTTTGTTTTAGAGGGTCAACCAATTTCAAGGATGTTAAAAAAGGTCAACCCATAGGTGTCGTTCCACCCGTTTACACATGTTTATATTGTTGTAGGAAAGGTCAGCTTAGGCATTTTTGTTTTGATCTTGAAAAAGTCCTAAGAAGTCGAAGTCTAGTGTTTTGTTGGTTTAGGAAATCTCTTTTGGATACGCTAGATGTTAGACTTATTGATTCTCATATGCTTGCACATGATTCTTCTCTTGTCATATCATATAAATGAGTGTGTTTGCTTGTTTGTCATACACTAGTTGTGGTTTTATGATATATATTTGCTAGTGTGTTGACATGTACTTTTTGTAGTAAGTTTTTATTTTTGAAAATTTTTGAAAAATACAAAAAGATTTTATTTTGATAAAATTTTAAAAAATCCAAAAAGAGTTTTGTATTTTGTTTTACACCGTTTATGGATGGACACTTAGGATGACCGAGTCACAACATCATTCAGTTTTTCATATGGCTATTTAATAGTGTTTTGAGACAATATATCATGTCATCTTTGTGCTTTATAATGTGTGGAGTCATTAAGATGTAATTAAGTGTTACTTCCTACATATTTGACTCATGATTTCCTTTAATCCATACGTACACGGATTTGTTTGATTATTGTGCTTGTCTTATCACATGTTGGTTGGGTGTTTTCACTTCAATCCTGTCCTTAAAACGAACCAAGTGTGATAAAACTTGATAAGAAAGTTGTGCATGTAAGAGCTGTTGTGAGGTTGTGTGCATTATTTGAAAATGAGGAAGGGCTACGAAAGGTACTTATCTATCCTTTGCGATTAAGCCACCATTATATCGGAAATAAAAAATTGAGGAATTTTATTATACGGGGTCCAAAGAGGTTTAAAAGAGCCTGGAAAAATTTAAAGGCAGTAAAAAGAAATTCATGCCAAAAAGGGGCTATTAGGTTTTTGCACCAATTCTCCAATGTTTGAGAATTTAGATTACCTCTAAAAGAAAATATGCGTGAGGGAGTTTGGATGGAATTTAAAACGGGATTGCACATCCTTGAATGTCTTGAAAAAGCGTTAAATAGTTTTGAACGTTATTGGGGGTGGAAATCACTTTGACTTTGATTTGATAATTTGTATAAGACGATGTCATCTAAATTCAACAATTTTACACCTAAGGATATTTTTTATGTTCATTCGTTAGGGGTACATGTCTTCATCGTGCACATATGATTGATTGAGTTTATTTACCTATCGAATGCTCTGTTATAAAATAAACCGCCTAGGCTCCACCTAGGCTTAAGGCTTGGGAGAAACGCCCCACCTTAAGTTTTTCACGCCTTATTCTTGGTAAAACCCTTAAGGCGCACTTTTTTTCTAAAACCAACAATGCTTTAGTGAAACGATATCGCCTTTTAAAGAATTTTTTTACTAACCGGACCATTATCTCATCCAAAAATAATCAAATAATATTTTAATTTGCATATATTCAGAAATATTTTTATGATATGTACAATTTTAATATTTTAATAGCCTTGTTATGGTTAAAAATATTAAAATATATTAAGACGGCCTAAACGCCTTTTCACGCCTAAGGCCCCCTAGGCTTCTAAGGTTTAAGGCTTGGCCTCCACGCCTCGATCACGCCCCGCATTTTTTAGAACCTTGATCGAATATTTTCACACCCATAAATTCCATTTCCATGACTTGGTTGTTTGAGTTTAAATACATGGTGTGATTTTTGGTATCTTATTTTTGTACGAAAAATTTGACAAAATCAGAAATAGTTTGTGAAAGTTTTTGAGATACTCCTTTGCATGCGTGTAGTTTTATCCATGTTTGTTATGCATATGTTTCGTGACACTCCATGTTTCAATTTGTTTCTTCTTATCTGTCTATTTGGGGACATCATAAAATGGGCGAGAAAGAATTATCATGTTATGGGGGAGTTTTTGCATTATGGGGGAGATTTGAGTTTTTATTGATTTATTCTTATATCATTTCAAACTCGATGCATCACGAAGGTTTTTGCTTCATCTCATGTGTGTAGGTACAAAGATTGAAGATCATTATGTTGCACACTATGATGAGAAAAGCTTTGAGATTTGATGAAGATTTTTTGAAGAAAAATTTGAGATCTTGCAAATTTATTCATGGGAGGGTAGATTTGTATAGGTCATTTGGTATTTGATAATTCAGATGTTTTTATGTATGTTTCGGCATAGACATAGGGAGGATTTGTAAGGACATATTTTTATAAATGTCCATCAAAATTAATTATGTCGTATATGTAACACCCCGTATTTTTGAGCATTTAAATAATTATGTGGTTTATAATTATTGTTGGATTAATTGAATTAAAATGTGAGATTTAATTGTTAATTAATTCGAATTAAAATAGATAGTTATTAACTAGTGTGCCAGTGTTAATACTTATTTATTGAATATTACTGAGTGAATAAGTAATATGAAATTATTGAATTTGATAAATTGACAAAAATGAGAAATGCGACAATTGGTAATTTAAGTCGGACGCGCGTGTGAGTCGTGTCGGGACTAATTAATTGAAATAAGAAGAGGATTTATTTTTATAAACTCGTATGGTCATTCTGAGTGCGCCGTTGAGTCCGAAAGGGTTGAGATAGTAAAAAAACTCTACCCGGATGTTTTATTTGGACTCCGGGATATTTTTAAACCAAGTCGGCACCCCATAGGGGTAATTTTATAATTTGAATTTTTGGAGAAATTAAATGGACGAAAATTGGGATTTTATTTCATCATCTAAGTGGGAGAACTTAGGGTTTACATTCTGATAACTCAAGAGAGAGAGACACAGTGGGTGAGGAAGAGCAAATCCCAAACGAGGAGGGTCAATTAGCACCACCTTGCACAACCACCACCACCATCGTATAGATCGGAACGCGAGGAGTGCATCCATACTATCAACACCAACAGATCGCACCTTCAAAATCGAGGCATGTGTTTATTACTTGCTTTCATTTATCAATTGATTCGTATCGAATCCTGCACATTATTACCCTCAAACTTAGGTATTTTAGACACATCGGGTACCGTAATTGCTATAATTATGTTTGATAATCAGACAACCTCCGTTTTATATGCTAACATGTTATTTAAGGTATTATTGAGTTTTTATAGGTGTTACGGTGCTTAGTATGAAGTTTGAGCACGTTCTGGTTAAGTTCCGTCATGATTTGCACGTTCAAGGGCATTTCAATAATTTTACACTTTGGGATTTTTCCTCAAAGTCTTCACGGAAGTTGTAGCTCTCGGGACAAGCTTCTCATGGCCTCGAACGGTGCGCGAATCGGAGTCCGAACGAAGGAAACACGAACCTTTAATCAGAAAGAATTAAAAGAGATTCATTAACAATTTTATTAATTCCCCTTATATCCTTCTTCTCTTTTATTAACAAATTCATTAATTACATCCATGTCCCAAAATCGTTTTTGCTGGAAATAAAATGGCGATTTTTGTCCTTGGCTCGGGTTTTGGTTTCGTCCGAAATTCGAGCATTTCGTCTGAAATTGAAGCATGATTTGGGACCACACACGCAAATGGGTCTCTTGAGCCATTTTTGGAGCTTGGGTTTCATGGCTTTGTACATTAATGGAGCTTGTTGAAATTTTTGAAAATGGATCTCCTCCATAGCTGCTCTCGGCTCAAATTTAATGGAGATTTCATTTTGGTCTTCGTTTGTATTGCCACAACAATGATGTTTTTTTTTTGTTGTTGGTTTTGCGATGTGGGTCTAGGGTTGTGTTGACATGGAAGCCTCCATTGGAGGTCTTTGGTTTTGTAAAGTTACTGCGTGGTGGTGAGGGACTGGAGGACCGGTCGATCGGCTTCCGACACGCGGTCGACCGGGTTTTTTATTTTTTTCTGTTCGACCCAACCAGTATGCCTCCCCCCTATGACGCGATCGACCGGCCTGAGGCCCCCGATCGACCGGTACCCTGTTTTGAGCCGACTACTTTTTGCTACTTGGCCTTTTTTTCTTATTTCGTTTTATTTTTCTATTTTTTTCTCTCTTAATTAAGAGACTTATCCCTTTTTTATTTATTTTTTCCTTTTTCTTTTCTGGTTTTTCCCACTTAGTATAAAAGGGAACTTTGTTTATTTTGTAAAGGGATTTTTTATTTAGGAGCTCATTTTCTCTTCTCTTAATTAGTTTAGGTTAGTTCTAGGGTTTGAAAATATTGGGGTTTATTTGTGAGACCACCCCTCTCTTTCACTTTCTTTGTGTAATCCACCATTAATGTAAGTTTCCTTTATTATTCTAGTTTTGTTCCATTTCCATACTTTGTTAATTATGTCCATGCTTAGTTATTTAATTAAATTAATTTATTTCTTGCTTTAATTTATTAATTTAATCATGTTGTGTGAGTAGTTAAATAGAGTTTGGGTCGTGTGTCCGCCATTAATGGGCGTCGAGCTTCGAAAATTAGGTTTCGTGTAAAATTGTATTTAATTGAAACCTCGCGAATTAAAATGGGATTATTATGCGTTTAACTTTCATTGTCACGCAACGTTAGTATTTAAAGCGATAGTTCGATTTTAAGACGCGTGTGACCATTTTTTTATTAAATATTTAATCTCGCATCGTTCACATAAATTCCTTCATGTGTGATCTTTATGATTAATTAAAAATGCTCGATTAAATATTTTCGAACCGAAATTCTAATTTCGTGTGTTTAGCCCATGGTAGGTACGTGACCCCGACTCTCGTTTTATTTAGTATTGTTTAGACTTAACTTCTTATTTTTCTCTTTTATTTAAAATCTCCCATCACCATTTACATTTTTATTCCTGAAATAATAAATCGATTAAAATCTGTCGAACACTCCCTGTGGATTTGATACTCGACTTACCGCTATACTTGTATTGCAAGTGCAGTCCTAATTTAGGTTTTAGTATTAACGCGATGAAACGAGTACAATGATTAGCGTTTTGACGCGACGCTACTTTTCACGCTTAATCAAAATGGCGTCGTTGTTGGGGAGTGTTTTGTTATAGATTGTAATTGTCTTTTTAGTTCGTAGTATTCTTTCTTTTGGATTTGTATTCTTTGTTTTAAATTTTTTGCAAGAATTCTACACTTGAGCGCCTAGAAACGCTTGGATTTTCCCATCACACATTGCTTTGTGGAATTTGTCGTCTCGAGCCTTTGTTGGGGTAAGCATGTCTTATTCCAATCCTTTCGGTAATCATTATGATAATTCATAAAATCCCCGTTCTCTTTTGACTTTTGGTGAATACTTAGAGTCCCAAAAAATTGCAACATCTAAAATGACTTTGGTCGAGTATTACAAAAGTCAAGCTTTGGAGTGCGTATATTTTGAGGATGATGATAATGATTTTGGGCCTTTACCGCCTTATAATAGGAATTTTGAAACGAATTGCAATAGTTTTAAAAATTCATATAATAATGAGTTTAACTTTAGTGCCGATAATGATTTTCAAACTCCTCATTTTCAAGCATCCGGACCTCGGCCTATGGCTTTCGGTGAGGGTTTGCTTATGCTTGAGAACAAGAGGTATGAAGAACGTTATCGGGAAGAACATCGTTGTTGGGAGCAAGACTTGGATTTATTATTCGAATCCGACGACGATATATCTTTCGAGACTTTTGAAGTCGAGGAATGTTTTGAACCAATTAAGGACTTTGTGCCTACTTTGGAACAAACCATCCGTCACTTCGCCTATCTTGTAATTAAGAATGAAAGAGAGGATGAAATGGATGTAGTATCTATTTGCAATGAGATGATTTTTTCTTTGGATCCCAAAGAAGAAAGTTTCATTGAAGATGATCCTATCTCCTTTGAAATTCCAACTTTGAGTGATGATAACTCATCTCTTGAGTTTGAATTTCTTTCCTCCCCATTTTCATTCTCCATTATCACATCGTCACAAGTACCCGATGAATCGGTACCGAACTTTAAAACGGTCAACCCTTTCACCGACGAGGAGAACTTGCTCGAGTTGCTTTCCATGAAGGAATCTTTTCCCTCATATGCGCCACCTCCCATTCCGCGTGCTAAATCTTTGGGAGGAAATTCAGTTTTTTTTTGTCCCCTTGTGTATTTTTCACCCGTCCTATCTAAATCCCCCATCCTCCCTCCCAAATTTTTAATTGGGGATGGTTCACCTTTTCCACCACCCACATGCCTTCCGTCATTTTAACGGAATTCCAATATTCCGGGAGGCGTGTATGAAAGGGAGGGTCCACCGTTGATCCTCCAAAGTCAAATTGTATTTTGGGTGGACCCTAAAAAATTTAGACTTCTAGTGTACAGTTAGTGTGAAGCCTAAATAGTAGGTTGTATATAGTTAGCTTTTTATTCTTTCTTTCTTTCTTTCTTTTTATATTTTCTTTCCTTTTTAATTTAGTCTAGTGTAATTAGTTAACTTTTTGTTATTTGTTTTTGTTATGCTTTGGTACTAACATGTTTTGTAGAATCATTGGACTTGTACTTTTCGGAGATCGCTTCATTTTGGGTAATATCGCTATGTTCCTTCTTTAACATGGTTCTTAATATTGAGGACAATGTCAGTTTTAAGTTAGGGGGTGTGGGATATTCTATCCATTCATTGGTAGTGTCCATGATTTTGATTATATGTTATTTTGAAGCATGCTTTTCTTGAAAAATTAAAAATTTCAAAAATATTTTCTTTCTTTTTTCTCCTTTGTTGGGCATTTTGCCTTTGTTTCTGATGATAAATTTCAATAATTTCCCGGTCCAATAGACAACCCAATGATGCATGTCCTCAATTTTAGAAGTTATTAGACTTTAGTCTCAATTTTTGATATTATGAATAACTTCATGAATTAAACTTTAATCCCATGAGCACATGAACTTTTATTGTTCTATTGATTTGGTTTAAGATTTTTATAACTCGATAATATTTTATTGCATTGTATATACTTACACCGAGTAATCTTTGTACCTTTCGTCGTTTGTGAGTGTATACACTATTCTTTTGTCATTGAAAATGTTGATTTCGTTGGTAATCTCTCTATTCTTTTATTGACCGTCCATTAATTGAGTTCATTCCTGAAATGTGTTACTTGAGCATGATTTTCATATATTATTTTGACTCGAGAATTGCGTAAACCTTTTGAAATGATCATAGGCCATCTTTTTATATCACCCATATGACCTTGACCTCACATTTTATATGTTCCCTAGTCAACCCACTTGAGCCTAAATACTAGCCTTTCATTTCATTACCCAAAATCCCCTAACCAACTCCAAATTAGAGTTTTATACCATACATATTACTTTACATACCCTTATTTGGATTGTTAGTTGGGATTGAATGATATTGTTGTTTTGTGGTTGCAATTTGAGCATGAAAAGAGTGAGTAAAGAAGAAACTGTAGTAAAAAAGAGAAGAAAAAGAGAAAGTTGAAAACAAAAGAAAACAAAAGAAAAAGTGAGAAGAAAAAAGGAAGAGAAATTTGTATATATTGTTTATAGTGATTCAATAATCCTTGTTACTCTCTCGATTGTTATATCTAATGCCCATTTGGAAATAAATTGTCCAATTTTGATATTTCCTGTATTTTCCTATTATCCCGAGTTTCATTCCCAAACACCTTTGAATCCGTACATACATCTCTTTCATTTCGTACCCTAGCCTAGCCTTCATTACAAGTCTATAAAGTCCTATGTGATCTTAAGTAGATGTAATTCAAAGGTTTAAATAGTTTTCATAATCTGTGAAAATGCTTTTCGCCTCCTTTAATGTGCGGTATCTTTCACTGAGATTACAATTTTTATTTTCTATATAGTGTTCTTCATTTGTGACATGTGTGCAGCCTAGTTTCCATTTACATTTACTCTTTATGCCCGCATGTCCCCTGTGTTACCTCTTTGTTTCAAGTGTGAGTGTAATGACCGTGAGGATTGACTTATATGTATGATTTAATATTTAGTATCCGATTTATTTAAGTTTTTGCCAAATCATATGTTGCGTGTGCTCACTCCCCTCCCACATTTTAAAGTTTCAATTCATTGAGGTGCATTCGATAATGTTAATAACTACGGACTTTTCACGTGAATTCATTTGCTATGCTAATAACATGTTGAAATCTTGTTCGTATTATTGGGTTTGTCGCATGTGATTGGGAATATTTTGAGGAAATTTTATGATGTTTGTGGGTTTCATCCTTAAAAACCCTCGCGAGACGGCACTCGTCCCCTAGGGTAACCTAGGGGTTTAACGACTTATTGCATACGCTAAATGCAATCGTGTTCCCTACGAAAGTGGCATTTATATTTCGATGCATATATACATATTGTGTTTTTCTTATAGTTCTTATTGCTTTGAATTTCATTACTAGGGACTAGCAATATGTAAGTTAGGGTGTGTGATTCGTATCGAATACTGCACATTATTACCCTCGAACTTAAGTATTTTAGCCCCCTCGGGTATCGCAATTGCTATAATTATGCTCGATAATCAGACAACCTCCGTTTTATATGCTAACATGTTATTTAAGGTATTATTGAGTTTTTATAGGTGTTACGGTGCTTAGTATGAAGTTTGAGCACGTTCTGGTTAAGTTCCGTCACGATTTGCACGTTCAAGGGCATTTCAATAATTTTACACTTTGGGATTTTTCCTCAAAGTCTTCACGGAAGTTGTAGCCCTCGGGACAATCTTCTCATGGCCTCGAACGGTGCGCGAATCGGAGTCCGAACGAAGGAAACACGAACCTTTAATCAGAAAGAATTAAAAGAGATTCATTAACAATTTTATTAATTTCCCTTATATCCTTCTTCTCTTTTATTAACAAATTCATTAATTACATCCATATCCCAAAATCGTTTTTGCAGGAAATAAAATGGCGATTTTTGTCCTTGGCTCGGGTTTGGTTTTCGTTCGAAATTCGAGCCTTTCGTCTGAAATTGAAGCTTGATTTGGAACCACACACGCAAATGGGTCTCTTGAGCAACTTTTGGAGCTTGGGTTTCATGGCTTTGTAAATTAATGGAGCTTGTTGGAATTTTTGGAAATGGGTCTCCTCCATAGCTGCTCTCGACTCAAATTTAATGGGATTCGTTTTTTTTTTTTTTGCGATGTGGGTTTGGGGTTGTGTTGCCATGGAAGCGACCGTCCATTGGAGGTCTTTGGTTTTGTACGGTTACTGCGCGGTGGTGTGGGACTGGAGGACCCGTCGATCGGCTTCCGACACGCGGTCGATCGGGTTTTTCATTTTTTCTGTGCGACACAACCACTATGCCTCCCCCCTATGATGCGGTCGACCGACCTAAGGCCCCGGTCGACCGGTACCCTGTTTTGAGACGACTTCATTTTGCTGCTTAGCCTTTTTTCCTTATTTTATTTTATTTTTCTATTTTTTTTCTCTCTTAATTAAGAGACTTATCCCTTTTTTTATTTATTTTTTCATTTTTCTTTTCTTGGTTTTTCCCACTTAGTATGAAAGGGAACTTTGTTTATTTTGTAAAGGGATTTTTTATTTAGGAGCTCATTTTCTCTTCTCTTAATTAGTTTAGGTTAGTTCTAGGGTTTGAAAACATTGGGGTTTATTTGTGAGACCCCCCCTCTCCTTCACTTTCTTTGTGTAATCCACCATTAATGTAAGTTTCCTTTATTATTCTTGTTTTGTTCCATTTCCATGCTTTGTTAATTATGTCCATGCTTAGTTAATTAGTTAAATTAATTTATTTCTTACTTTAATTTATTAATTAGTTGTTTTATTAATTTAATCATGTTGTGTGAGTAGTTAAATAGAGTTTGGGTCGTGTGTCCGCCATTAATGGGCGTCGAGCTCCGAAAATTAGGTTTCGTGTAAAATTATATTTAATTGAAACCTCGCGAATTAAAATGGGACTATTATGTGTTTAACTTTCATTGTCACGCAACGTTAGTATTTAAAGCGATAGTCCTATTTTAAGACGAGTGTGACCATTTTTTATTAAATATCTAATCTCGCATCGTTGGCATAAATTTCTTCATGTGTGATGTTTGTGATTAATTAAAAATGCTCGATTAACTATTTTCGAACCGAAATTCTAATTCCGTGTGTTTAGCCCATGGCGGGTACGTCACCCCGACTCTCGTTTTATTTAATATTGTTTAGACTTAACTTCTTATTTTTCCCTTTTATTTAAAATCACCCATCACCTTTTACATTTTTATTCCGGAAATAATAAATCGATTAAAATCTGTCCAACACTCCCTGTGGATTTGATACCCGTCTTACCGCTATACTTGTATCGCAAGTGCAGTCGTAATTTTGGTTTTTGTATTAACGCGGTGAAACGAGTACAACGATTAGCGTTTTGACGCGACGCTACTTTTCACGCTTAATCAAAATGGCGCCGTTGCCAGGGAGTGTTTTGTTATAGATTGTAATTGTCTTATTAGTTCGTAGTATTCTTTCTTTTCTATTTGTATTCTTTGTTTTAACCTTTTTTGCAGGACTTCTACACTTGAGCGCCTAGAGACGCTTGAATTTTCCCGTCGCACATTGCTTTGTGGAATTTGTCGTCCCGAGCCTTTGTTGGGGTAAGCATGTCTTATTCTAATCCTTTCGGTAATCATTATGATAATTCTCAAAATCCCCGTACTCCTTTGACTTTTGGTCAATATTTAGAGTCCCAAAAAATTGCAACATCTAAAATGACTTTGGGCGAGTATTACAAAAGTCAAGCTTTGGAGTGCGTATATTTTGAGGATGATGATAATGATTTTGGGCCTTTACCTCCTTATAATAGGAATTTTGAAACGAATTGCAATAGTATTCAAAATTCCTATAATAATGAGTTTAACTTTAGTGCCGATAATGATTTTCAAACTCCTCAATTTCAAGCATCTGCACCTCGGCCTATGACTTTCGGCGAGGGTTTGCTTATGCTTGAGAACGAGAGGTATGAAGAACGTTTTCGGGAAGAACATCGTTGTTGGGAGCAAGACTTGGATTTATTATTCGAATCCGATGACGATTTATCTTCCGAGACTTTTGAAGTCGAGGAATGTTTTGAACCAATTGAGGACTTTGTGCCTACTTTGGAACAATCCATTCGTCACTTGGCCCATCTTTTAATTGAGAATGAAAGCGAGGATGAAATGATTGTAGTATCTATTTGCAATGAGATGATTTCTTCTTTGGATCCCAAAGAAGAAAGTTTCATTGAAAATGATCCTATCTCCTTTCAAATTCCAACTTTGAGTGATGATAACTCATCTCTTGAGTTTGAATTTCTTTTCTCCCCATTTTTATTCTCCGTTATCACATCTTCACAAGTACCCGATGAATCGGTACCGAAATTTAAAACGTTCAACCCTTTCACCGACGAGGAGTACTTGCCCGAGTTGCTTTCCATGAAGGCATGTTTGCCCTCATGTGCGCCACCTCCCATTCCGCTTACTAAATCTTTGGCAGGAAATTCAGTTTTTTTATCCCCTTGGGTATTTGTCACCCATCCTATCCAAATCCCCCATCCTCCCTCCCAAATTTTTAATTAGGGATGGTTCACCTTTTTCACCACCCACATGCCTTCCGTCGTTTGAACGAAATTCCTATATTCTGGGAGGCATGTATGAAAGGGAGGGTCCACCGTTGATCCTCCAAAGTCAAATTGTATTTCGGGTGGACCCTCAAAAATTTAGACTTCTAGTGTACAGTTAGTGTGAAGCCTAAATAGTAGGTTGTATATAGTTAGCTTTTTATTATTTCTTTCTTTCTTTTTCTCTTTTCTTTCCTTTTTAATTTAGTCTAGTGTAATTTGTTAACTTTTTGTTATTTGTTTTTGTTATGCTTTGGTACTAACATGTTTCGTAGAATCATTGGACTTGTACTTTTCGGAGATCGCTCCATTTTGGGTAATATTGCTCTTTTCCTTCTTTAACTTGGTTCTTAATTAACATTGAGGACAATGTCAGTTTTAAGTTAGGGGGTGTGGGATATTCTATCCATTCATTTGTAGTGTCCATGATTTTGATTATATGTTATTTTCAAGCATACTTTTCTTGAAAAATTGAAAATTTCAAAAAAAAATTCTTTCTTTTTTCTCCTTTGTTGGGCATTTTGCCTTTGTTTCTGATGATAAATTTCAATAATTGCCCGGTCCAATAGACAACCCAATGATGCATGTCCTTGATTTTAGAAGTTATTAGACTTTAGTCTCAATTTTTGATATTATGAATAACTTCACGAATTAAACTTTAATCCCATGAGCACATGCACTTTTATTGTTCTATTGATTTGGTTTAAGATTTTTATAACTCGGTAATTTTTTGTTGCATTGTATATACTTACACTAAGTAAGCTTTGTACCTTTCGTCGTTTGTGAGTGTATACACAATTCTTTTCTCATTGAAAATGTTGAATTCGTTGGTAATCTCTCTATTCTTTCATTGACCGTTCATTAATTGAGTTCATTTCTGAAATGTGTTACTTGAGCATGATTTTCATATATTGTTTTGACTCGAGAATTGCGTAAACTTTTTGAAATGATCATATGCCATCTTTTTATATCACCCATATGACCTTGACCTCACCTTTTATATGTTCCCTAGTCAACACACTTGAGCCTAAATACTAGCATTTCATTTCATTACCCAGAATCCCCAAACCAACTCCAAACTGGAGTTTTATACCATACATATTACCTTACATACCCTTGTTTGGATTGTTAATTGGGAATGAATGATATTGTTGTTTTGTGGTTGCAATTTGAGCATGAAAAGAGTGAGAAAGGAAGAAACTGTAGTAAAAAAGAGAAGAAAAGGGGAAAGTTGAAACAAAAGAAAACAAAAGAAAAAGTGAGAAAAAGAAGAAAAGAAAAAGGAAGAGAAATTTGTATATATTGTTTATAGTGATTCAATAATCCTTGTTACTCTCTCGATCGTTATATCTAATTCTCGTCTGGAAATCAATTGTCCAATTTTGATATTTCCTGTATTTTCCTATTATCCCGAGTTTCATTCCCAAACACCTTTGAATCGTATATACATCTCTTTCATTTCGTACCCTAGCCTAGCCTTCATTACAACCCTATAAAGTCCTATGTGATCTTAAGTAGATGTAATTCAAAGGTTTAAATAGTTTTGATAATCTGTGAAAATGCTTTTCGCCTCCTTTAATGTGCGGTATCTTTCACTGAGATTACAGTTTTTATTTTCTATATAGTTTTCTTCATTTGTGACATGTGTGCAGCCTAGTTTCCATTTACATTTACTCTTTATGCCCGCATGTCCCGTGTGTTACCTCTCTATTTCAAGTGAATTCATTTGATGAGTGTAATGCCCGTAAGGATTGACTTATATGCATGCTTTAATATTTAGTATCCGATTTCTTTAAGTTTTTGCCAAATCATATTTTGTGTGTGCTCACTCCCCTCCCACATTTTAAAGTTTCAATTCATTGAGGTGCATTCGATAATGTTAATCACTACGGACTTTCAACGTGAATTCGTTTGCTATGCTAATAACATGTTGAAATCTTGTTCGTATTGTTGGGTTTGTCGCATGTGATTGGGCATGTTTTGAGAAAACTTTATGATGTTTGTGGGTTTCATCCTTAAAAATATAGCACTCATCCCCTAGGATAACCTAGGGGTTTAACGGCTTATTGCATACGCTAAATGCAATCGTGTTCCCTACGAAAGTGGCATTTATATTTCGATGCATATATACATATTGTGTTTTTCTTATAGTTCTTATTGCTTTGAATTTCATTACTATGGGCTAGCAATGTGTAAGTTAAGGGGTGTGATTCGTATCGAATCGTGCACATTATTACCCTTGAACTTAGGTATTTTAGCCCCCTCGGGTACCGTAATTGCTATAATTATGCTCGATAATCAGACAACCTCCGTTTTATATGCTAACATATTATTTGAGGTATTATTGAGCTTTTATAGGTGTTACGGTGCTTAGTATGAAGTTTGAGCGCGTTCTGGTTAAGTTCCGTCGCGATCCGCACGTTCAGGGACATTTCGATAATTTTACACTTAGGATTTTTACCCGAAGCCTTCACAGAAGTTGTATCCCTCGGGCCAAGCATCGCGTGGTCGCGAACGGTGGGTGAATCAGAGTCCGAACAAAGGAAACACGAACCATTAATCATAAATAATTAAAAGAGATTCATTAACAATTTTATTAATTCCCCTTATATCATTCTTCTCTTTTAGTAACAAATTCATTAATTACATCCATGTCCCCAAATCGTTTTTGTAGGAAATAAAATGGAAATTTTTGTCCTTGGCTCGGGTTTTGGTTTTGTCCAAAATTCGAGCCTTTCGTCTGAAATTGAAGCTTGATTTGGGACCACACACGCAAATGGGTCTCTTGAGCCACTTTTGGAGCTTGGGTTTCATGGCTTTGTACATTAATGGAGTTTGTTGGAATTTTTAAAAAGGGTCTCCGCCATAGTTTCTCTCGGCTCAAATTTAATGGAGATTAGATTTTGGTCTTGGTTTGTATTGCCACAACAATGATGGGTTTCGTTTTTTTTGTTGGTTTTGCGATGTAGGTCTGGGGTTGTGTTGCCATGGAAGCAGACCTCCATTGGAGGTCTTTGGTTTTGTACAGTTATTGCGTGGTGGTGTGGGACTGGAGGACCAGTCGATCGGATTCCAACACGCGATCAATCGGGTTTTTCCTTTTTTCTGTGCGACACAACCACTATGCCTCCCCCCTATGACGCGGTCCACCGGCCTAAGGCCCCGGTCGACCGGTACCCTGTTTTGAGCCGACTTCTTTTACTGCTTAGCCTTTTTTCCTTATTTCATTTTTTTTCTATTTTTTTCTCTCTTTATTAAGAGACTTATCCCTTTTGTATTTATTTTTTCCTTTTTCTTTTCTTGGTTTTTCCCACTTAGTATAAAAGGTAACTTTGTTTATTTTGTAAAGGGATTTTTTATTTAGAAGCTCATTTTCTCTTCTCTTAATTAGTTTAGGTTAGTTCTAGGGTTTGAAAACATTGGGGTTTATTTGTGAGACCACCCCTCTCCATCACTTTCTTTGTGTAATCCACCATTAATGTAAGTTTCCTTTATTATTCTTGTTTTGGTCCATTTCCATGCTTTGTTAATTATGTCCATGCTTAGTTAATTAGTTAAATTGATTTATTTCTTGCTTTAATTTATTAATAAGTTGTTTTATTAATTTAATCATGTTGTGTGAGTAGTTAAATAGAGTTTGGGTCGGGTGTCCGCCATTAATGGGTGTCGAGCTCCGAAAATTAGGTTTCGTGTAAAATTGTATTTAATTGAAACCTCACGAATTAAAATGGGATTATTATGCGTTTAACTTTCATTGTCATTCAACGTTAGTATTTAAAGCGATAGTCCGATTTTAAGACGCGTGTCACCATTTTTTATTAAATATTTAATCTCGCATCGTTTGCATAAATTCCTTCATGTGTGATGTTTATGATTAATTAAAAATGCTAGATTAAATATTTTCGAACCGAAATTCTAATTCCGTGTGTTTAGCCCATGGCGGGTACGTGACCCCGACTCTCGTTTTATTTAATATTGTTTAGACTTAACTTCTTATTTTTCCTTTTTATTTAAAATCACCCATCACCTCTTACATTTTTATTCCTGAAATAATAAATCGATTAAAATCTGTCGAACACTCCCTGTGGATTTGATACCTGACTTATCGCTATACTTGTATCGCAAGTGCAGATGTAATTTAGGTCTTTGTATTAACGTGGTGAAATGAGTACAACGATTAGCGTTTTGACGCGACACTACTTTTCACGCTTAATCAAAATGGCGCCGTTGTCGGGGAGTGTTTTGTTATAGATTGTAATTGTCTTATTAGTTCGTAGTATTATTTCTTTTGTATTTGTATTCTTTGTTTTAACCTTTTTTACAAGACTTCTACACTTGAGCATATAGAAACGCTTGAATTTTCTCATCGCACATTGCTTTGTGGAATTTTTCATCTCGAGCCTTTGTTGGGGTAAGCATGCCTTATTCCAATCCTTTCGGTAATCATTATGATAATTCTCAAAATCCCCGTACTCCTTTGAATTTTGGTCAATACTTAGAGTCCCAAAAAATTGCAACATCTAAAATGACTTTGGGCGAGTATTACAAAAGTTAAGCTTTGGTGTGCGTATATTTTGAGGATGATGATAATGATTTTGGGACTTTACCTCCTTATAATAGGAATTTTGAAATCAATTGCAATAGTTTTCAAAATTCCTATAGTAATGAGTTTAACTTTAGTGCCGATAATGATTTTCAAACTCCTCAATTTCAAGCATCTGCACCTCGGCCTATGACTTTCGGCGAGGGTTTGCTTATGCTTGAGAACGAGAGGTATGAAGAACGTTATCGGGAAGAACATCGTTGTTGGGAGCAAGACTTGGATTTATTATTCGAATCCGATGACGATTTATCTTCCGAGACTTTTGAAGTCGAGGAATGTTTTGAACCAATTGAGGACTATGTGCCTACTTTGGAACAAACCATTCGTCACTTTGCCTATCTTGTAATTGAGAATGAAAGCGAGGATGAAATCGATGTAGTATCTATTTGCAATGAGATGATTTCTTCTTTGGATCCCAAAGAAGAAAGTTTCATTGAAAATGATCCTATTTCCTTTGAAATTCCAACTTTGAGTGATGATAACTCATCTCTTGAGTTTGAATTTCTTTCCTCCTCATTTTCATTCTCCGTTATCACACCGTCACAAGTACCCGATGAATCGGTACCGAACTTTAAAGCGTTCAACCCTTTCACCGACGAGGAGTACTTGCTCGAGTTGCTTTCCATGAAGGCATCTTTTCCCTCATGTGCGCCACCTCCCATTACGCTTGCTAAATCTTTGGGAGGAAATTCAGTTTTTTTTGTCCCCTTGTGTATTTTTCACTCCTCCTATCCAAATCCCCCATCCTCCCTCCCAAATTTTTAATTGGGGATGGTTCACCTTTTACACCACCCACATGCCTTCCGTCGTTTGAACGAAATTCCTATATTCCTGGAGGCATGCATGAAAAGGAGGGTGCACCGTTGATCCTCCAAAGTCAAATTGTATTTCGGGTGTACCCTAAAAAATTTAGACTTCTAGTGTATAGTTAGTGTGAAGCCTAAATAGTAGGTTGTATATAGTTAGCTTTTTATTCTTTCTTTCTTTCTTTTTATCTTTTCTTTCCCTTTTAATTTAGTCTAGTGTAATTAGTTAACTTTTTGTTATTTGTTTTTGTTATGCTTTGGTACTAACATATTTTGTAGAATCATTGGACTTGTACTTTCCGGAGATCGCTCGATTTTGGGTAATATCGCTCTTTTCCTTCTTTAACTTGGTTCTTAATTAACATTGAGGACAATGTCAGTTTTAAGTTAGGAGGTGTGGGATATTCTATCCACTCATTTGTAGTGTCCATGATTTTGATTATATGTTATTTTCAAGAATATGCTTTTCTTGAAAAATTAAAAAATTCAAAAATATTTTCTTTTTTTTTTCTCCTTTGTTGGGTATTTTGCCTTTGTTTCCGATGATGAATTTCAATAATTGACCGGTCCAATAGACAACCCAATGATGCATGCCCTCGATTTTAGAAGTTATTAGACTTTAGTCTCAATTTTTGATATTATGAATAACTTCATAAATTAAACTTTCATCCCATGAACACATTCACTTTTATTGTTCTATTGATTTGGTTTAAGATTTTTATAACTCGGTAATCTTTTGTTGCATTGTATATACTTACACCGAGTAGGCTTTGTACCTTTCTTCGTTTGTGAGTGTATACACTATTCTTTTCTCATTGAAAATATTGAATTTGTTGGTAATCTCTCTATTCTTTCATTGACCGTTCATTAATTGAGTTCATTCCTGAAATGTGTTACTTGAGCATGATTTTTATATATTTTTTTAACTCGAGAATTGCGTAAACTTTTTGAAATGATCATAGGCCATCTTTGTATATCACCCATATGACCTTGACCTCACCTTTTATATGTTCCCTAGTCAACCCACTTGAGCCTAAATACTATCATTTCATTTCATTACCCAAAATCCTCTAACCAACTCCAAATTGGAGTTTTATACCATACAAATTACCTTACATACCCTTGTTTGGATTGTTAATTGGGATTGAATTATATTTTTGTTTTGTGGTTGAAATTTGAGCATGAAAAGTGTGAGAATAGAAGAAAGTGTAGTGAAAAAGAGACGAAAAAGAGAAAGTTGAAAACAAAAGAAAAAGTGAGAAAAGGAAGAAAAGAAAAAGAAAGAGAAATTTGTATATATTTTGTTTATAGTGATTCAATAATCCTTGGTACTCTCTCGATTGTTATATCTAATGATCGTTTGGAAATCAAATATCTAATTTTGATATTGCCCGCATTTTCTCATTATCCCGAGTTTCATCCCCAAACACCTTTGAATCCGTATATACATCTCTTTCATTTCGTACCCTATCCTAGCCTAAATTACAACCCTATAAACTCCTATGTGATCTTAAGTAGATGTAATTCAAAGGTTTAAATAGTTTTGATAATCTGTGAAAATGCATTTCGCTTCCTTTAATGTGCGGTATCTTTCACTGAGATTACAGTTTTTATTTTCTATATAGTGTTCTTCATTTGTGACATGTGTGCAACCTAGTTTCCATTTCCATTTACTCTTTATTCCCGCATGTCCCGTGTGTTACCTCCCTGTTTCATGTGAATTCATTTGATGAGTGTAATGCCCGTGAGGATTGACTTATATGCATGCTTTAATATTTAGTATCCGATTTATTTAAGTTTTTGCCAATTCATATTTTGCGTGTGCTCACTCCCCTCCCACATTTTAAAGTTTCAATTCATTGAGGTGCATTCGATAATGTTAATAACTACTGACATTTCACGTGAATTCGTTTGCTATGCTAATAACATGTTGAAATCTTGTTCGTATTGTTGGGTTTGTCGCATGTGATTGGGCATATTTTGAGGAAACTTTATGATGTTTGTGGGTTTCATCCTTAAAAACTCTCCCGAGATGGCACTCGTCCCCTAGGGTAACCTAGGGGTTTAACGGCTTATTGCATACGCTAAATGCAATCGTGTTCCCTACGAAAGTGGCATTTATATTTCGATGCATATATACATATTGTGTTTTTCTTATAGTTATTATTGCTTTGAATTTCATTACTAGGGACTAGCAATGTGTAAGTTAGGGGGTGTGATTCGTATCGAATCCTGCACATTATTACCCTCGAACTTATGTATTTTAGCCCCCTCGGGTACCGTAAATGCTATAATTATGCTCGATAATCAGACAACCTCCATTTTATATGCTAACATGTTATTTGAGGTATTATTGAGCTTTTATAGGTGTTACGGTGCTTAGTATGAAGTTTGAGCGCATTCTGGTTAAGTTATGTCGCGATTCGCACGTTCAGGGGCATTTCGATAATTTTACACTTAGGATTTTTGCCCGAAGTCTTCACGAAAGTTGTATCCCTCGGACCAAGCTTCGCGTGGCCGTGAACGTTGCGTGAATCGGAGTCCGAACGAAGGAAACACGGACCTTTAATCAGAAAGAATTAAAAGAGATTCATTAACAATTTTATTAATTCCCCTTATATCCTTCTTCTCTTTTATTAACAAATTCATTAATTACATCCATGTCCCAAAATCGTTTTTGCGGGAAATAAAATGGCGATTTTTGTCCCTGGCTCGGGTTTAGCTCGGGTTTAGCTCGGGTTTTGGTTTTGTCCGAAATTCGAGCCTTTTGCCTGAAATTGAAGCTTGATTTGGGACCACACATGCAAATGGGTCTCTTGAACCACTTTTGGAGCTTGGGTTTCATGGATTTGTACATTAATGGAGCTTGTTGAAATTTTTTGAAATGGGTCTCCTCCATAGCTGCTCTCGGCTCAAATTTAATGGAGATTTCATTTTGGTCTTGGTTTATACTGCCACAACAATGATGGGTTTTGTTTTTTTTGTTGGTTTTTCAATGTGGGTCTGGGGTTGTGTTGCCATGGAAGCTGACCTCCATTGGACGTCTTTGGTTTTGTACAGTTACTTTGTGGTGGTGTGGGACTGGAGGACCGATCGACCGGATTCTGACACGCGGTCGATCAGGTTTTTCATTTTTTTTGTGCGACACAACCAGTATGCCTCCCCCCTATGACGCGGTCGACCGGCCTGAGGCCCCGGTCGATCGGTACCCTGTTTCGAGCCGACTTCTTTTTGCTGCTTGGCCTTTTTTCCTTATTTCATTTGATTTTTCTATTTTTTTTCTCTCTTAATTAAGACACTTATCCCTTTTTTATTTATTTTTTCCTTTTTCTTTTCTTGGTTTTTCCCACTTAGTATAAAAAGGAACTTTGTTTATTTTGTAAAGGGATTTTTTTATTTAGGAGCTCATTTTCTCTTCTCTTAATTAGTTTAGGTTAGTTCTAGGGTTTGAAAACATTGGGGTTTATTTGTGAGACCACCCCTCTCCTTCACTTTCTTTGTGCAATCCGCCATTAATGTAAGTTTCCTTTATTATTCTAGCTTTGTTCCATTTCCATGCTCTGTTAATTATGTCCATGCTTAGTTAATTAGTTAAATTAATTAATTTATTTATTTCTTTAATTTATTAATTAGTTATTTTATTAATTTAATCATGTTGTGTGAGTAGTTAAAGAGAGTTTGGGTCGTGTGTCCGCCATTAATGGGCGTCGAACTCCGAAAATTAGGTTTCGTATAAAATTGTATTGAATTGAAATATCGGGAATTATAATGGGATTATTATGCGTTTAACTTTCATTGTCACGCAACGTTAGTATTTAAAGCGATAGTCCGATTTTAAGACGCGTGTGACCATTTTTGATTAAATATTTAATCTCGCATCATTGGCATAAATTCCTTCTTGTGTGATGTTTATGATTAATTAAAAATGCTCGATTAAATATTTTAGAACCGAAATTCTAATTTCGCGTGTTTAGCCCATGGCGGGTACGTGACCCCGACTCTCATTTTATTTAATATTGTTTAGCCTTAACTTCTTATTTTTCCCTTTTATTTAAAATCACCCATCACCTTTTACATTTTTATTCCTAAAATAATAAATCGATTAAAATCTGTCGAACACTCGCTGTGGATTTGATACCCGACTTACCGTTATACTTGTATTGCAAGTGCAGTCATAATTTAGGTTTTTGTATTAACGCGGTGAAACGAGTACAACGATTAGCGTTTTGAAGCGACACTACTTTTCACGCTTAATCCGCAATAATCATGTTCATGTTAGTGTGGGTAAATTTGATAATGAATTTCATTGAAATTGGGTGAAAATTTAGAGAAGTAATTTGTGATTATGGACAGTTGGTTCAGTAGTTAATTCCTTTATGTATGCAAGAGAATTTAATATGAAATTGGAGTACAAATTGACGAACAAATCTGAGTTAATTAAGTTCTTGAATGGAAAATTGGAAAACTAGGGTTCTTATGATATTAATTGGGGATTTCGTTTTTACCCTATGATTTATAATGATTGAATGATCCTCGCATGTTAAGAATTGTTTAAACATGTTGGGTTATCAATCAAAATAGTTACATTGAAGTTTGGATATGAACTTGAGGTTTTGGGTGCGAATGTGGTGAAAATGTAGTTGTAGACACCCCATTCTATTACCCCTAACTCTCCTTAGGTCCCTAGTACCTCCCTTCATCACTATAAACCCAGGTCACGTCACGAGTACTGACCTGAAAGCCATCGGGCACTCCCCGGCTCAGTTTGACCCAAAAGTCAAACTCTTTGTCTCGACCGATACTCAATGAATCTTCGAAGGGGACTGAATACCCTTTCTAATGGTCTGCCCCGTGCGCGATTTCGACTTACCATGCGGACGAACGATCCGTTTGCGTCCGAAACCTGACCCAGAGGCCACCGGGCGCTCCCGGGCTCTATTTGACCTAAGTCAACTCTTTAGCTCGATCGAGGATGAATGAATCTTCTAAGGGCACTGAATACTATTTCTAATGGTCCATCCCGTGCGCGATTCTGACTTTCCATGCGGACGAACGATCCGTTTGACTCCGGGAGTCCACCGAGTGCTTCCCGGGCCCGATTGACCAAAGTCAACTCTCCAAACTGGGTCAAACTCTTTGGAATGTTGAAGTACATCTCCTTACCTTTCCAACAGTATGCCCCGTGCGTGATTCGGACTTACCATACGGACGAACGATCCGTTTGCGTCCGAACGATTCCCCGTGCAATGGACCGACAAACGCTTCCGATCCATATTTGACCCAAAGTCAACACCCAAACCCAGGAGCAGTCCAAAGGACTTTCAAAGGTCTCTAAATCACCTTTCCAACGGTATGCCCCGTGCGCAATTCTGACATACAGTTTGCCCTAAGCGGCCGATTTTTCGAAAAATCCTGAACCACACTGCCAAACGTCAGGTTCCAGGCTCTGCCTATCGGCACCTGCCGATAGGCAGGAACAAGTCTATGCCGATAGGCACTCACCTGGGCCTATAAATGGAGGCCTTCCCCTCATTTACAAAGGGATCCCATATTCGATAGAAATCTCTCTCAACGCATCCCAGAAACCTCTCCCGAAAGCAGCGTGATTTCAACTCCCAAATCCCTTTTTTACTTCCACTTTTCATCATCCTTTTCATCAAACTTGGTGAATTAACCACTCTCCATCATCATCCAAGCTCAAGGGATTCTATTCAACACTCAAGATCAAGCTCAAGATCTTCAAGAAGGTCCAACTTTCTCACATTTCTCTTCAAATTCTCTTGAGTTCTCAATAACTTTCTTTATTACTTAGCACTTTTTTATTATCTCATCTCACACATCCTAATATACTTTTTATTTAGTATTATTGCACATCCCTTATTTTCATATAAATAAAAACCCAAAAAACAAGAAAAAGAGGGTTTGCTCATAAACTCCAAATAGGGATTCTCACACTTTTTTTTACACTTTTCTCACAACTAAAACACTTTTCCTACACACACACACACACATTCACAAATAAGAGATCCACCATTTGGATTAATGGGATAAATCCCACCCCTCGTTTTGTATACGAACTACGTGGACTTTTAGGCCTTTATAGGCTACGTAGGCGTCTCGGGGTAAAACCCGAGACTCGAGTCCTTTTCTCACCTTTTCTCTTATTTTCTCTTTTCTCTAAATCCATTTTTCCTATATTCTATATAATTGCCCTTAGTAACGTATTGCTCCATATGCGTTATCGTTCCATTATAACGGTCAATGTAGGGGTAATCGCGTAAATCTTATTTTTCTAATATTATTCTTATATCTTCCTACGGACGACTCGCTTTATCTTTTCCATGATACAAGTCGAGGATTCCTACCTCCATTCTATATATATACACATGCACACATATCACGGGGGAAAATAAAAGGAAAATAGCAAATATTCATGAGAGACCGAAAGGGCGGAATGGGTGCCTAACAACTTCCCATTTCGTAACTAAGCCTCCGAACCCTTCTCGAATCATCTTGGTTTCGCACGCACCCGTATGTCTTTGGATGTCATCCTTTGAGGTGGCTTCCCCTTTTTCTTTTGTCTGTTTTGAGTAAAATAGACTGGCGACTCTGAATCTCTCTACACTTTTACACCACATCTCAAACGACGTCGACTGAAGCGCTCCCGAGAGGGACGCGCGGGACCCGAAGGATCCTTCTCCTCCACGGCGGGGATCGGGGATGGCCATAGTGGAGACTCCGCTGGGAACATGTGTTTTTGCTTGTGGGCTTGACTCTATTTACATGAATGTTATATTTGCTTATGTTTCCCCCTATATTTGCATGTTCCCCTTTCTCATGTGTATCCCATGCTTATACTCATGTTCACACACTTGTAGAAATTTCTCCATGTACACTTCACACCACATGCACCTAGGATCACATGTATATCCCCATGTTGCATGCATCACCCATCCACACTTGGTGTACCTTTTGGGGTACTTGTACTTTGCTCCCCGTTTGGCATAATCAAGAAAGACATTCTCATTATAAGATACTAATAAGAGAATCATGCATGATTCACACGATATCACCAAAGAGCATTGCTATTGACCAAATTTTACCCAGTAACTGCAGGGTCACTTCGTGATGGGCGCTGGTCCAGAAGGTCGCAGTTAGCTTAAGCGATACGAATCTCACCTTCCATTGGCCAAGTACCTTCGACGTATATGGAACGGTTCTCCCGCATCGTACCGCTTGACCGAAGTCATGACGGGAGGTATATCGCAGGGAATTCGTTCACGTACGATGAGTATATCAAATTTTCTCTCACACGTACCATCCCCACGAGGTATATGGTGAGGCAATTCACGTACACTCAGGTATATCAAATGGTTTGTCCACACGTACCGATTGCCCGCAAGAGCAAGACGTATATCGTGGAAGTCACGCCAAAGGGGGGAATCCATGCCGATTCACCCAACCAACTTCATACCCGCATATAGGTGTCAAACCTAGGACATGCACTTTAGATTTTCGATTTCAACCCGAAACTCTGCCGAAATTTCGGGTCGGCCTGCCGCCCAATTTTCGCGCATTTTTAAAATGGGACCCTATCCGTGAGCCTGGTTACAAGTCCAAACCGTAGCTTTGCATATATTAAAACCCCACTTTCCCAGGCTCGAGTCCCGTTCGGCATTGCATTTAGGAGAATTGAATACAAGTGAGAGCATAATAATCATATTAATCATGCTGAGTTCCGTCTCCAAAAGCATTTTTCCATTCTTTATCAAATATCCCAAAAACATTTTTCCCTTCTTTATCAAAAATCCAAAAACATTTTTCCCTTCTTTATCAAAAATCCAAAAATAGTTCTTCCTTTTTTCTCAAAAATAAATCTCATCCTACGCCTTCTCAGGACGATCGCAAGCCCTTGGCTTGGCTCCCTATTGGCTTCGGTCTTCAGTCAAATCACCCCGGAGTCTCGACCATTCTTCTACTACTTCTTCCGAGTCTGGAATCCATCCATCTTCCATGGAGAATACAGATCAAGCACCAGTCATACAGTCGGATCTGACGACAGTCCTAGCTCAGCTCGTGTCCAAGATTGACAACCTCCAAACTGAGGTCCGAGAGATGCAATGAAACCAGGTTCCAATTCTTCAAGAGCCCGAGGCCCTATTCCCTCGTGCTATGGGTCCACCCGAGCCTATTTGGGTTTTGAAAGAATATCAGCACGCTCCACGTGCCCCTCCTGCCAATGGGCCGCCGCCTGCCCAGCTTCTAATGCCTAACATTGCCCCGTCTATGGCTAACCTGCCTGTAGTCGTTGATCTAAAGGAGGAGGAGTTTAATAAAGTCAAAGAGGATCTCAAGATGCTCACCAAGAAGTTTGACCAAGTCAAGATCTCTGGGAATTACATGGACTACACCCACATGTCTCCTTATCCTAAAGCAAGGTTACCCGAGAAGTTCAAGATGCCAAATACCGAGAAGTTCGAAGGGAGTGGACCCCCAATTATTCATCTTCGCAGTTATCATTGTTCCATGACTCTACTAGGGGCTTCTGAAGAAGTTATGGCCCAATTGTTTCAGCAAACTTTGAAGGATAATGCCCTCTGATGGTTCTTATCTCTTGAAGAATCCAGAATCCGTAGCTGGGAGAATGTAGCCCAAGAATTCATGTCGTGGTATAAATACAACGAAGATCTTGAGGTCACCCATCGTGATTTAGAGCTGCTCAAACAGAATCCTGGAGAATCAGTTAGTAACTTCATAACCCGATAGAGGGAGCAAGTAGCTACCATGACTAATTGGCCATCCGAGGAGGAACAAGTCAACATAGTGAAGAAGAATTTCTTGCCCCATGTCCAAGCAACGATGGGAGGACAATACTATCCCCAATTCCGAGCTCTCAGAGAGGTTGGAGTAGAAATAGAGGAAAGCCTCGTTAAAACAGAGGTCGAACTGAAGAAGGTGTCCAGACAGTTCACCCCTAGAAAGTATGACAAGCCTGCTAGTGCTACAGTCTCGACCATCAACAACATCTCTCAACCAACCACATTATGGGCACCAGAAAGCCGCCTTGCCCCCATCCGAAGGGAATACACTGAGATCCATGCTCCCCTCTCCAAAGTTTACCAAGCCCTGTTAAGCCGAAACCTCATCAAACCCTTGGATCCACGTCCATTGCCAAATCCACTCCCAAAAAACTTCAAAACCGATGCTCATTGTGCCTTCCACCAAACTACTGGTCATACCACCGACCAATGCTTTCACCTACGGAACATAATCCAAGATCTCATTGAACGGGTTACCATCGCCCCACCAGCCAATCCTAAGCCAAACACTACTCACAATCCACTTCCGGATCACACCAATGCCATCTTCTTGGAAGAAAACCCATATTTCGATCCCTCAACTCAAATCACACCCATATACTCTCCTAAACCTCTTTAAATTTGCCCATATTTCCTCCTACACCCTACTAGCCTCGCTGATCAGGCACTGTCACTTCTTACCAGAGCATGCATCGTTGTCCGTACCCATTTTGAAAATAGAAGTATGGAATTATCAGAGGTGTTAAACCAACTCTAGAGTTCGGGATGAAATTGCCCTCGCAGATGGTCATCGATTGCCAGAAGTTCAGCACACTGTTCTTAGAAGCACGAAAATGGGCTCGAGATTCAGACAAATGGTGGTACCAACCGACGAAATCAGCTTAGATGATGTTGTCCAGATCATGGCAGAATTATTTAGGAAAACCAACGGCATTTGCAGTATCACCGGGTTACTTGACACTTTGAAGCTACAAGGGTGTTTGGTCCCTTCAATCGCACATATCCCCACGGCATGGGAGGACCTGTATGAAGAAGCCGTTGAAGTTATGGAATGCATCGACTTTACATGGTAAGATAAAATTATTGCCACCGAATGGGGGGAAGAATTCAAAGATTCGAGCGAAGAACAAGCTTCAGGAAGAGCTGGCCCAGTAGCCGACATATGTGGGATGATCATGTTTGAAGAACTCCTCGGAGAAATAAATAAGGTGGCAGAACAACCTGAGATTGATGAGGAAACGAGATTCATGTTCTTTTCTTCTTAAATAAATCACATGACCAGATCAGGGAGACATTACCAGGTTCCAAGCTCACTACCATCAAATGACAAAGGGAAGGGCGTTGAAAACCTTCCTATGCCAGAGATGACGATCGAGGAGAGCAAGATCCTCGATCAACTGAAGAAAACTCAAGCTAACATCACTCTATGGGGACTTTTCATGTTTTTTCAGCTGCACATAAATGCTTTAATCAAATTGCTCACTGGACCCATAGTTCCTCCCTCTACCACACCAGAAGAAGCGATAAATCTGGTCGGATCTTTGACCTCTACCCGAATGCTATCATTTTCTGAAGAAGAAATCCCCAGAATTGGGCCAAATCACAATCATGCACTCAACATCTCCGTTGAAGTTATGGGAAGGGCTGTGCCACTCTCCCTTGTCGATAACGGATCCGCCTTGAACATTTGCCCTATGAGAACCTTCACTCCAACCTCTGCCGCTGTGCGTGCCTATGATAATACCCGTCATGAGGTGATGGGCTCCATAAAACTTGTAATAAGGGTTGACCCTATAAACCCCGTCGTTGAATTCCAAGTCATAGACATCCCAGCTTGTTTCAACCTGTTGCTCAGACGCCCCTGGATCCACAATATCAAGGGTGTGTCTTCCTCACTCCATCAGAAATTGAAGTTCTTCGCCGACGGGCGAGTCATCACCATTTTGGGCGATAACGAAAATGTCGAGGGTGCGAACACCAACAGTCCAATCCTTGAGATACAGCACGGGTCGAATGATATGCTCCTATCAGGATTTCGAGTTGAGCCACTCCTACTCTCGGCAGGGGACGGTTTCAAAGAAAGGGTTTGTCCAGAATATGACCCTCACGGCAATGTCAATGTGATTCAGATGTTCAAAAACATGCACTTCATGCCGGACTGGGGCTAGGGCAAAGGAAGCAAGGGATACTCGAGCCCATCGAACTGAAGAAAGATTTCCCTCCTTATGGCTTGGGGTATCAACCATCAGAACAAGAGCTCAGAATGATCCACCAATCTTGACCAAAGAGAAGATTTGATTGCACTCGAAATATCTCAGGAGACTCGTTGAATGGACGATTCATCAAAGAAGGCGAGGACTTCCCCTTTTGCGGTTTTCCAGAACCATGGTATGACCACACAGACAAGAAGATGAAGCCTAGGATGAAGATCTTTTTCCAAGATAGCTACCCATGGGCCAAAAGTTTCCCACGCCGCGTACAACCGCTCATTAAAGATGCCAACGAGACTGAGGAAAGTGATTCTGAAGATTCCTTCAACTTACAGGTACTAGGGCTGACCCTCTGCATGGTCCATTCGGGCACTACATCAATGGACCCATCCCATCTGATTAAAGCTGCTGATACTACTCTCCTCAACTGGCATGCTGCGCCAGTTCTACCTCTTGAAATCTCCCCTAACCCCAATGTTTACCCTATTTCTTCTTCTGTTTTCTATCCTTACTCAAATGTAATCGAGACCTCTTTTGATGAGGTCCTTAATGATGTTTTTCCTATCAATGAAATAAATGAAGATTTTGAGTATCTTGTTGTGCCTTACATTAATTATTTAGATTCTAATCGAACTTTTGATGACGATGATTTTGCAAACGAACAATTCTTAACTGATATAAATAAGGTTAATAATAAATAACATAACCGCGTTCAAGTTAATGAAGAAGAGACTGTTGTTATTAATCTCGGTTCTAGTAGCCAACTACACGATATTAGGATAGGGGCCACCCTTGACGAGCATAAGCGCACAGAACTCGAAGAATTGCTGAAGGAGTTCATGGATGTCTTCGCATGGTCCTATGATGATATGCCCGGCATTGATACTGAAATAGCTCAGCACGAGATCCCCACTCTCCCAGATTACAAGACATTTAAATAAAAAATTGAGAAATCTCTACATCGAATCGTCGCTCAAGGTCAAAGAAGAGGTGGTCAAATAGTTAAATGTGGGTTTCATTCGGGTGATCGAATATCCCACATGGCTAGCCAATATTGTACCTGTACTGAAATCAGGAGGAAAGGTTCGAATGTGTGTAGATTATTGAGATTTAAACAAAGCTTCTCCAAAGGATGATTATTCGCTACCCAATATCGACATGATCGTGGACAACACAACCAGCCATGCTCTCAAGTCATTCGTTGACGGGTTTGCCAGATACAACCAAATCAAGATGCACCTAGACCACCAAGAAAAAACCGTGTTCATTACCCCATGGGGAACCTTTTGCTACACCGTTATGCCATTTGGTCTCAAGAATGTTGGGGCTACCTACCAAAGGGCTGCCACAACCATTCTGCATGATTTGATTCACAAAGAGGTCAAGGTTTATGTGGATGATATGATTATCAAGTCCAAAACTAGAGAAGGTCATGTTCCTGCTCTCCAGAAGTTCTTCGAACGACTACGACGGTATCAGATCCGACTTAATCCATAAAAGTGTGTCTTCGGCGTTACAAAGGGAAAACTCTTGGGATTCATGTTCAGTGAAAAGGGGATAGAAGCAGATCCTGCAAAGCTGAAGGCCATACTTGAGATGCCACCGCCCCGAACAGAGAAAGAAGTCCGAGGTTTTCTTGGAAATTACAATATATCAGCCGGTTTATCAGCCAGCTAACCTCCATCTGTGAACCAATCTTCAAGCTCCTCCGAAAGGATTTAACCAAGGTTTGGAACGTGTCCTGTCAAGAAGCTTTTGACCGAATCAAATAATACCTGACCCAACCTCTAGTGCTCATGCCACCACAGTCTGGTCTCCCTTTGCTCCTATACCTAACCATAACCGACACTGCAGCTGGGGGATTTGCTAGCCCAATAACTTGAGGACTCCCGTAAAGAAAGAGCCATCTATTATGCCAGTCGCAAATTGGCTGGGTATGAGGTCAACTACACTGCTTTAGAAAAGGCATGTGTCGCACTTATATGGATCACCCAAAAGTTGCGACACTACATGCTCGCCTTCCCCATCAAATACCTTCTTGAGAAATCTGCCTTATCCAGTCGAATGGCCTGATGGTTGATGCTCTTAACCGAGTTCAACATCGTGTACATCACACAGAAAGCTGTTAAAGGAAGATCCATCTCTGACTACCTCGTTGACTACCCTGTAGAAGAAGTAGATGTCTGGATCTCCGAATTCCCAGATGAAAATATCCTCTGCACCACTCAAGACCGCCTTCGATGGAAAATGTTCTTTGACGGCGCTGCCAATAAAAAGGGATACGACATTAGGATCCTCCTGATCGCCCCAGATGACTCCCACACTCCCATTGCCATTAAATTGGATTTTTCTTGCACCAACAACATGACGGAATACGAGGCATGCACAGTGGGCCTCCAAGCGGCTCTCAAGAAAGGTATTCAATACCTTGATGTCTACGGGGATTCTGCCCTTATCATCGGTCAAGTGCTCAGAAAGTGGAAAGTCAAAGACAAAAAGATCCAACCCTTTCCTGCCCAATTAGAAGAGTTAGCCTCTCGATTCTGAGATATTACCTTCCATTACCTACCCCGAACAAAGAATAACCTAGATGATGCTCTCGCCACATTAGCCTCCATGGTCGACATGCCCGAGGGAATAACAATGACCCCCTTCCTAGTTCAAAAACAAGACAAACTGACCCATTGCTACCATATTGAGCTTGCCTCCACTGAAGATCTCGAACTAGCCGATTGCTGGTACTATGATATCTGGTGCCTCCTCAAACATGGTAGGTATCCCGAGGGTTCCAACAAGAAAGATCGAATGACCTTCCGAGGACTGGCCGCCCAGTACATCATATGTCATAAAGCTCTACTCAAGAGGAAATTCGATAGAACTCATCTACACTGCATCGCAGGGGCTGAAATTGAGAAGATAATGCAGAAAATCCACAACGGGGAATGTGGACCCCACATGAATGGTCACATGCTTGCTAAGAAGATCGTCTGACAGGGTTACTACTGGACCACCATGATCCAGGATTGCACCGCCTATGTCCGGAGGTGCCTCAAATGCCAACAATTCTCCAATCTTCAACACTTGCCTCCGCGAGAGCTATACAACATGACCTCTCCCTAGCCGTTCTCCACCTGGGGTATCGACATCATAGGGAAGGTTACACCAAAGGATTCAAACGGATATGAGTTCATCCTAGTCGCCATTGATTACTTCACCAAATGGGTCGAAGCTGAGTCATACGCAGTGTTGAACGCCAAGAAAGTGGCCGAATTCCTCAAGAAAAATACCATCTACCGATATGGGGTCCCTCACGAGATGGTATCAAATAACGAGCTGCATTTTGAAGCAGAAGTCACAGAAGTAGTCAACGAGTACGGAATTCAGAGACACAAATCTTCTCCCTACCGACCTCAGACCAATGGTGCAGTTAAAGCCGCCAACAAGAACCTCAAAACCATCATCAGCAAGATGATCAAAAGTTGTAGGGATTGGGCCGACCAGATCCCGTACGCCCTCTGGGGCTATCAAACCTCAATCTGAACCTCCACTGGGGCTACCCCTTACTCCCTGGTCTACAGCATGGAGGCAGTCTTACCTGTGGAGCTGGAAATACCCTCACTATGCGTCATGCTCGAAAGCAAAGTTAGTGAAGAAGACTGGTGCCAAAGCCGTCTTGATGAGCTAGCCCTCCTAGATGAAAGAAGATTAAAATCTCTTTACCACATACAAGGGTACTATCGCCGAATAGTGCGATCATTCAACAAGAGAGTCAAGGACCGAGGTGTTCGGGAGGGGGATTTATCCCTCAAAGAGATAATAGAACCTATCTTGGATCCCAGAGGGAAATTCAAGCCCAATTAGAGCGAACCCTACATTGTGAAGAAAATCTTATTCGACGGTGCCGCCATACTCATTGACCTGGATAGGGAAGAGATGGCTCGTCCAGTCATTTTGGACCATCTCAAGAAATTCTACCCCTAGTCCGAAATCTCAGCGCGCTATGACTCTTCTCATCCCCCTTCTATTCTAAAAAAAAACTCTTCATTTCTCTCTACCCAAAACTACGTGGGCCTGATCCCCTGCAAAAACTATTTTCAAACAAATACAAACTTTTTCAAAAATCCCAGAGGTACGTAGGCGCTCATGCACCTCACATGAGTGCGGCCCTTTCTTTTTCACAAAATACTATTCTTTTCTTACCTCCGAGAACGCCGGTTCATTCTAAAAAATATACTTGAACTAAAGGATTATGTATGCCTTAGAGATCAGTATAGATAATTCAAAACACAAAACTCATCAAAAGGCACAGCTGGATGATCAGAAACTTGTTTATTTCATTAATAAGAAAATTCAGCATGGATTACATAAGAAAAAGGAACGGATATAACCCCCTTCCCCCTACTACCATAAAAAGCCAAATAAAATCCCCACATACATTCCCTATTACATAAATAAACTCTCCAAGAGTCCTACCCACAGCTACCAAAATAGCCTACACCCTCATCATCCACATCCTGAGGACCCTAAGTTTCCTCTGCCTGAATAGAGTGCCGTAAACATTCCATGGATCGATGAGCCTTAACCATCTTCGAAAAAACCACAACACCCCCTTCCATCGAGTCAGATAAAATAAACCATCTTTGTCCACTCTCTACTGCCAACATCTTGCTGACTACTTTCCTCCACAACCACTTCATATAATCTTTGGGGACATGTCAAACCTTCCCGATAGACTGAGAGGGACGGGTCGACGGACGTCGATTTTCCCACAGAGATCTAAGCAACAGATGCAAGCGCTCAGTCAAATCCTCTACCGGAAAGAAATTTATTGTCCGAGGTGGCACAACCTGTGCCCAGCCAAATTGGCGCAGAAGCCGCCAAGGGAAGTAAAAAGAGGTCTGCCTGAGACCAACCGGCCGCACATATGAGTACTCTCCTAGCTCCAGAACAGGCTGCAACTGTTCCTACCAAGGCACTGACCAATACAGACCACGAGCCCCATGCTCCACAAACCAATTCTCCCAGTTCTCGACATACAGGCCAACGCTGATGAAGTAGCGTGAAAAGAAGTTGGGTAGGGCCGACAAGGGATATTCTGGAGGAGTGACAAGCAGAATCTTTCAAATAACCATATAAACAGCATCACGGGGATACCCCTCAAAAATTCAGAACGGCCTTATCTCTAGGCATCCAGGCTGTTCAGGGTCTCTGCCAGTATCACCGCCGCAGGATTGCGACGATATGACATCCATGAAGTAATGGCTGCAAGTTATGGGTCCACTCGTACTTCTCCAGTCACCAGAAGTAATTTGGAAACTAGGCCCAGAACAACGGCTCCAGCATAGCCAGCATCACCTACTTCCCGCAAATGCACAGACTGCAGCACCGCCGGGAGGGAGACCATTCCTCCAGCAACCAATGACCTGGCCACCGAAGGCAAAATGTGAAGAAGCCCGGCCAACAAATCCCTAAGGAATGGGAAAATTTAGGCAAAGCCGCAGCAACACTGGGATTTACACCTAGTATGGCAGAAAATTCCTCGTAAGTAGGACAAACTTCTTCCAATCCAAAGCGGAATACATGGTATTCGGGGTACCAAAATTGTACCGCCGCCATCAGCATATTCCACTCAATAGGTCGATTGCGCAACAAGGAGACTCGACGCATGTTGAAAGCATCGTAGTCGACATTATAAGAGCACATAGCTTCCAAGGCTTCGAGGTAGTTGGCAAACTCAATGCTATCAGGGAGAGCCATCTTGCAAGGCTAAAAGATAATGGGTAAGTATGTAAGAATGCAAAGGTGTGATGAAAACACTCCACCCTTACCCCTTTTTATACTTGAAAACCCTCACAAGGGACATAATCCTTGCAAAAAAATCGGAGGGAATCCTACCCCACAAGGTACCAAAGGTTGAAGAGTGTACCATTCAAAGCTTTCAATTGATGGGACTGGACTGAACTGTCGATAGGCAGGTCAGGGTGCTTGTCGATTGGCAACCCCCCCCCCCCCCATTTTTGGAAATTTCCCTTTTTTCCTCTTTTGTCAAATCAGAAAACTCAAATAAATTGATATTCTCAACAGAATTTTAAGAATCCCTTTTTTCTCCTTATAAAATTTCCCCCTTTTTAATCAAAAAACTTTACTTCAAAAAAGACCCAAAATATTCCTTTTTACGGTCTCAGCAGCAAAGTAAAAGGCGCATGTGCATTCATTCATCATTAAATAAAAGATAATAAAAAAAACCCATTGCATTGCATATATCTATTTTATGTGTTACATCATTTTTGCAGGAAATAAAAGAAAAATAACGGGACTCAACCCGAACCCACATTATCTCTCTCTCTCTCTCAAGATCTTTCACCCATGCGACGTGCTCTCTTCCCCTACGGCGAGATGACGCACCACCACTTCTCGAACCAGAGTCCTCTCCGGACGAGGCAGACGACACCAAGCAAGAAGGAACGGGAAGCGCATCCCGAATATGGGCAGTCGCCGAGGAGATCCAGTCTCTAATGTCCCTGAGCCAAGTAGTCGACACCCGAACTTTCTGCAAGAAAAAGCAAAATCAGTATCAAAGCAAGGATGACCAAAACAGAAATGAAAGAGAAAAAGAAAAAGAAAGGAACAGAAAGGTATACCGCAGGTCGAAGGACCTCCTCTGTCAATCCCAAGTCCTCCGGATCCATCGCATGAGGACAGTGCAACATAGGCACCATCCCTCCATCAGCTCGTCGAATGTTGTATGAAGGGGTATGCAGCCGTACAAAAGGGACCTCCGAGGTCACCGCCGCCACAGATGCCGACGGACCAGCGCCGCTGTGAGAAGAACCCATCGCCCGACTCGAACCCACAGGAAGGAAGGGCAACGTATCATATATGATGGGCGCATTCAACCAGCTCGTCACAAAGTCCATATAGTCATGCGGCGCAGCCGTATCAGTGTATAGCAAGTAGGACTCGCCGATCATCGCCGCAATCCTCTCATCCTCTAACATCAGTCGCTAGTGCCTCATGGACGTAGGAGGCTGCGCGGGTGGCACCACCACCTCCTCCTCAGCAATCTGGCGAATCACCCTCTCCCCGAGGTACCAGGAATGGTCGAACTCATGCGCCAGCAAATGCCTCATCCGCGCGTTCACCCCGGTCGCCCCCGCATCCTGAATGGATGTCCCCCACGGGTAAAAGGTCACCTGAAAATCTCCAAGCGAGCATAAATCAATACAAGATTAGAAGGTGCAAAAACCAAGACTGAAATGGAAAGAGTCTTACCCTACCACTGGTCAGGTCATTCAAGACCTGACGCACCGCCTCGAAAAAAAAGATCCCTTCGACTTTCGATTGGCCTTACGCCATCGATACAATCGACAAAAATCCCCAACAGTGTCGTCCTTCAAAGCAATCAGTGGGGTGTTGCACCCAATCACCTCATAGAACCACGTCTGAATTCATAAGCAAAAAAAGACGTGTAAGGAAAATGCGAATATATAAAAGGAAAATGCGAATGCATGAAAAGAAAATGCGCGAATTAAAGACTACCTCAAGAAGGTACGTGGCCCTAGTAAAGGTCTGCCGGCAGCACCGACTGAATGCATCCAGAGAAAAGTAAAGGGTCGCCAAGGTCAGACTCCCCCAATCGTAGAAAGGGATGTTCGAAAACATCCTCAAGTACGATAGAAACCACAAATGAACGACGCCAGCCGAAGCTCTCCCGAGAAGGACGCGCGAGACCCGAAGGATCCTTCTCCTCCGCGGCGGGGATCAGGGATGGCGCTCGATGCCACCATGTAACCTCTTAAAACTAGCAGAATAAATAACCGGGCCATCTGCCTCACTTGCAGCCCGTCCTCCACATGAATCACCCTGCTCAGCAGAACATCCTTCAGCAGGGACAGCCGGATAGAATCCCCAGAAACTATTCTCCCTACATCACCAAGTGCCGCACGCACTGCCTCCAGCCTCACTCGTAAAGAGAGATCCACCTATATTTGCTCTCCATCACAATCCAGCCCCAACAGCTGCTGCACATCTATGGGAGTCACCGTCATCTCCCCGAATCCAAAATGAAAGGTGTGGGTAGTGTCCCACCACTTCTCTCCCAAAGCGCACAGGACCGCTGTCGAACGAGGCGTCTCATCCAGCGCCGATGCCAACCGCCAAAAACTCATTGATGATAGCATCCAGTGAACCACATGTGGGAGATGCTCCCAGACATCCTTGAGCCCCGTTATCCCACGGGCACGCATGTTCTTCAAAGAAATATCAGACTGGCAAAAAGAAAGGTCTCATCAAAAGTCAAGCAAGAAAAGCCACCAAAAAGAGAAGAATGCCAAAGGTCAGGTTACTTACATAACCACCGGGGATCACTCTCGAAGAGCGATGATGCGATGGCTCCCACAGTAGGGTCCGCTCATCCACAATAGGCTCAAACGCATCAAAGGAGTTCTCACTCCCCAAGGCAAGAGGCGCCCTAGCCCTCCACTCCACATTCACCTAATCATCAACGGTCAACCACTCTCGATGGACTACAGTGCTCACAAAAGCGGCCATTTCTTGAAGATCAAAACGCTAGATCGATTTAAAGAAGAATCGCAGAGAGAGAGAAAGCAAAAGAATTTGTGAAAAAATGAGGGGATTCACCCCCTTTTTATAGGATGCCAAGCACCATGACGATCGGCACCTCCCTCTTCCATACCGACCGACACTGACCCCTTGCCTTCCCGAGGTAGCCCAAAAGTCTGTGCCACTGCCGAATGGCACCCTTCATACTATGCCAACTGGCACCCCCCTTAAATTTCGTACAAAAATTCCAAGAAAATACCAGAAAGCATCCAAAAATCCCCGGAAAATTCCCAAAAATCCCAGGAAGGATCTAGAGCCTTTTTACCAAGAAAAATTCGCATTCCCTCGAGCAAAACCCCTCTTCCCCAGTGGAATCCTCAAAAACCAATTGAAAAATCCTCCCGGCAAAGCTCTGGAGGATACTTAAGGATCACCTGATCACTTCCCCAGCGGAATTCTCTTACATCACCCAAAATAGGTTATTCCCCCCGACGAGGTCTACTAAAAGCTTCCCCAGCTATCAGCTCCCCAACTCAGATCAAAATTGCAAAGCTCTTTCTCCAACAGAATCAAAATCCAATCTTTATCCACTCTTGGGTCAGAATTGGCCCCGGTCTTGGATCGTCACCTGAGTTAGGTCAGAATTGACCTCGGTCCTCGGCCGTCACCACTCTTGGGTCAAAATTGGCCCCGGTCTTGGATCGTCACCTGAGTTAGGTCAGAATTGACCTCGGTCCTCGGTCGTCACCACTCTTGGGTCAGAATTGGCCCCGATCTTGGATCGTCACCTGAGTTAGGTCAGAATTGACCTCGGTCCTCGGTCGTCACCACTCTTGGGTCAGAATTGTCCCCGATCTTGGATCTTCACCCGAGTTAGGTCAGAATTGACCTCGGTCCTCGGTCGTCACCACTCTTGGTTCAGAATTGGCCCCGATCTTGGATCGTCACCTGAGTTAGTTCAGAATTGACCTCGGTCCTCGGTCGTCACCACTCTTGGGTCAGAATTGGCCCCGATCTTGAATCTTCACCTGAGTTAGGACATAATTGACCTCGGTCCTCGGTCGTCACCACTCTTGGGTCAAAATTGGCCCCGGTCTTGGATCGTCACCTGAGTTAGGTCAGAATTGACCTCGGTTTTCGGTCGTCACCACTCTTTAGGTCAGAATTGGCCCCAGTCTTGGATCGTCACCTGAGTTAGGTCAGAATTGACCTCGGTCCTCGATCATCACCACTCTTGGGTCAAAATTGGCCGCGGTCTTAGATCGTTACCTGAGTTAGGTCAGAATTGACCTCGGTCCTCGGTCGTCACCACTCTTGGGTCAGAATTGGCCTCGGTCTTGGATCGTCACCTGAGTTAGGTAAGAATTGTCCTCGGTCCTTGGTCGTCACCACTCTTGGGTCAGAATTGGCCCCGGTCTTGGATCGTCACCTGAGTTAGATCAAAATTGACCTCGATCCTCGGTCGCCACCACTCTTGGGTCAGAATTGGCCCCGATCTTGGATGGCCACCTGAGTTAGGACAGAATTGACCTCGGTCCTCGATCATCATCACTCTTGGGTCAAAATTGGCCCCCGGTCTTGGATCGTCACCTGAGTTAGGTCAGAATTGACCTCGGTCCTCGATCATCACCACTCTTGGGTCAGAATTGGCCCTGGTTTTGGATCGTCACCTGAGTTAGGTCAGAATTGACCTCGGTCCTCGGTCGTCACTACTCTTGGGTCAGAATTGGCCACGATCTTGGATCGTCACCTGAGTTAGGTCATAATTGACCTCAGTCCTCGATCGTCACCACTATTGGGTCAGAATTGGCCCCGGTCTTGGATCATCACCTGAGTTAGATCCGAATTGACGTCGGTCCTCGGTCGTCACCACTCTTGGGTCAGAATTGGCCCCGGTCTTGGATCGTTACCTGAGTTAGGTCAGAATTGACGTCGGTCCTCGGTCATCACCACTCTTGGGTCAGAATTGGCCCCGGTCTTGGATCGTCACCTGAATTAGGTCAGAATTGACCTCAATCCTCGGTCGTCACCACTCTTGGGTCAAAATTGGCCCCGGTCTTGGATCGTCACCTGAGTTAGGTCAGAATTGACATTGGTCCTCGATCATCACCACTCTTTAGGTCAGAATTGACCTCGGTAGACCTTTACCCTAAGCTCGTAGATTCAGCTTTGACCCAAAGAATTGGTTATCCCCAGTACACTCCTTCGGTCCTCAGAATCGACCTCGACCCTCTGAATCGGTCATTCCTCCTCAAAAGCATCATGTGGTGTCTATTCGACGGTCATCATTTGTTCCAAACTCACCCGTCGAGGGGCTCTGTAGACACCCCATTCTATTACCCCTAACTCTCCTTAGGTCCCTAGTACATCCCTTTATCACTATAAACCCCGGTCACGTCCCGAGTACTGACCTGAAAGCCATCGGGCACTCCCCGGCTCAGTTTGACCCAAAATTCAAACTCTTCGTCTCGACCGAGACTCAATGAATCTTAGAAGGGAACTGAATACCCTTTCCAACGGTCTACCCCATGCGCGATTCTAACTTACCATGCGGACGAACGATCCATTTGCGTCCGAAACCTGACCTAGAGGCCACCGGGCACTCCCGGGCTCTATTTGACCTAAGTTAACTCTTTAGATCGATCGAGGATGAATTAATATTCTAAGGTCACTAAATACCCTTTCCAACGGTCTATCCTGTGCGCGATTCCGACTTGCCATACGGACGAACGATTCGTTTGACTCCGGGAGGCCACCGAGCGCTTCTCAGGATCGGTTGACCAAAGTCAACTCTCCAAACCGGGTCAAACTCTTTGGAATGTTGAAGTACATATCCTAACCTTTCCAACAGTATTCCCCGTGCGCAATTCGGACTTACCATGCGGACGAATGATCCATTTGCGTCCGAACGATTCCCCGTCCAATGGACCGACAAACGCTTCCGAGCCATATTTGACCCAAAGTAAACTCCCAAACCCAGGAGCGGTCCAAAGGACTTTTAAAGGTATTTTAATCACCTTTCCAATTGTATGCCCCGTGCATGATTCTGACAAACGATTTGCCCTCGGCGGCCGATTTTCTGAAAAATCCTAAACCACACAGCCAAACGGCAGGTTCCAGACCCTGCCTATCGGCACCTACCGATAGGCAGGAACAGGTCTATGCCGATTGGCACTCACCTGGGCCTATAAAATGAGGCCTTCTCCGAATTTTCAAAGGGATCCCAGATCCGATAGAAATCTCTCTCAACGCATCCCAGAAACCTCTCCCGAAGGCAACGTGATTTCAACTCCCAAATCCCTTTTTTTACTTCCACTTTTCATCATCCTTTTCATCAAACTTGGTGAATTAACCACTCTCCATCATCATCCAAGCTCAAGGGCTGCTATTCAACACTCAAGATCAAGCTCAAGATCTTCAAGAAGGTCAAACTTTCTCACCTTTCTCTTCAAATTCTCTTGAGTTCTCAATAACTTTCTTTATTACTTAGCACCTTTTTATTATCTCATCTCACACATCCTAATATAATTTTTATTTAGTATTATTGCACATCTCTTATTTTCATATAAATAAAAACCCAAAAAACAAGAAAAAGAGGGTTTGCTCATAAATTCCAAATAGGGATTCTCACACTTTTTTTTTACATTTTTCTCACAACTAAAACACTTTTCCTACACACACACACACACATTCACAAATAAGAGATCCCCCATTTGGATTTATGGGATAAACCCCACCCCTCGTTTTGTATACGAACTATGTGGAATTTGATGCCTTTATAGGCTACGTAGGCGTCTCGGGGTAAAACCCGAGGCTCGAGTCCTTTTCTCACCTTTTCTCTTATTTTCTATTTTCTCTAAATCCATTTTCCCTATATTCTATATGCTTGCCCTTAGTAACATATTGCTCCATATGCGTTATCGTTTCATTATAACGGTCAACGTAGGGGTAATCGCGTAAATCTTATTTTTCTAATATTATTCTTATATCTTCCTACGGACGACTCGCTTTATCTTTTCCATGATACAAGTCGAGGATTCCTTCCTCCATTCTATATATATACACATGCACACATATCACGGGGGAAAACAAAAGGAAAATAGTAAATATTCATGAGAGATCGAACACTACACCAAAATGGGCAAATTGTCACCTTTCAGCCGGCCAGCCTTGTCAAGGTCATTGACCGTGACAAAAAAACACGCGTTTTATGTCACGGTCATTGACCTTGACACGACCGTGACAACGAATTGTCACGGTCATTGACCGTGACAATTCGTGTCACGATCAAAGACCTTGACACGACCGTGACAATGTTCGCAGCAAAAACCATATCCCCCTTCTTTTTTCCCTCCCGCGCCGTTCCCTCCATCTCTCTCTCTCTCTCTCGACGCTGCTCTCTCTCTCTCTCTACTTTCAGGTCCATTTTCTCTCTCTCTCTCTCTCTCTCTTCCATTTATATATATATTTGTGTGTATATTTATGTGTGTATGTGTATATATATATGTGTGTATGTGTGTGCGTGGAGGGGGGCAGGGGGTGGGGGGTGGGGCGGGGTGGGGCAGGGTGGGGGAGGGGGTGGTAGGGGGTGGGGCAGGGTGGGGCGGGGTGGGGCAGGGTGGGGGAGGGTGGGGTGGGGTGTGTGTGTGTGTGGTGGTGTGTGGTGGGGGAGGGGGTGGGGTGGGGTGTGTGTGTGTGTGTGGTGGGGGAGGGGGTGGATGAGGGGTGGGGCAGGGGGTGGGGTGGGGTGTGTGTGTGTGTGGTGGTGGTGTGTGGTGGGGGAGGGGGTGGGGTGGGGTGGGGTGTGTGTGTGTGTGGTGGTGTGTGGTGGGGGAGGGGGTGGTGGAGGGGGGCAGGGGGTGGGGTGGGGTGTGTGTGTGTGTGTGTGGTGTGTGGTGGGGGAGGGGGTGGTGGAGGGGTGGGGTGGGGTGGGGTGGGAAATCATATGAAATGAATTCAAATTATAATTGCTCAAAATAAATATGAAATCATTTTAAGATATCAATTTTAAAATATCAAATTATAATTGCTCAAAATAAATAAATATGAAATCATAAGATAATTGCTCAAAATAAATATTAAATAATAATTACTAAGATATCAATTCAAATAAAGTCTTAATAACCTAACCAAAAGAAATAAAATAAAATATCAAATAAATTATCATCCACCTCATAGACATTCCCTACCAATCATTTTAAGATAAATATCAAATAAAATATTAATTTGAAAATGCTTGTTTTTCTTTCTAGAGATCCGTGTCGTCAAAACTTGGTAGTGTTCGAGTGTGTTTTTATCACTAAATTATTATTTCACTAACAAATACTCCTTATATCCTAGATTAAGAGTCCATATTTAATTTTTGTACTTACTAATAATACACTTAATCAATGGCTAGGATTAACCCTTATTCACTATCATGAAATTTGGTTAATTGATTATTTAAAAAAAAAAAGCAAAAGAAGACTAACATATATACACAATACTAAAAGTAGACATCAATTTTATAAATAATTGATATTTTCATTCTCAAGCATAGAAATTCAATCTCAAGCAATTTAATATTAATCTCTACAAATTTATGCATGTATTCAAGGGATTTATGAAGGATTAATATTAAAATTCAATTCCTATACATAATCTAAAAATTATAACTCAGATTTAACTAGAAATAAACCAAACCAAAGTTAGTTAAATAAACCAAAGGATTAATATTAAAATTCAACTCTATTAGTTAAATTATAAATGTAATAGAATTAATCCATATAAATCACATAGGCTCGATACAAATATTCTAATTAACTTGCCTCAAATTTGATGAATAACAAGGGCTAAAAGTATTGTTCATTTAATTCAATTAGGTAAAACCCATGATAATGAAATTTATGCTACAATTATAATTACAAAATTGAAACGAAATGGTATTGACGGAACTTACACATACGTTATAATATAGACGGAACATTTTTTTATCTGTACTAATAACATTTTTTTTATCTGTACTAATAACATTTTTTTTACAGCAAAAATGTCTCCTTCAGATGTTAGGGCGAAGATGATGATGCTGTTTATGATGATGTCGTCGTCTGGGTTCGGTGGTAGCGGAGGCGACGAGGGCTCCTCCGCCCCTAGGCTCCCCAAATATGGAAAATTTGGGATTACCGTCGAAAACAAGTCGGAGCTTTTAGCGAGATCCCTCGAGCTGCTAAAGACGGTCATCGGCCCGGGGTTTATGAGTTGGAAGGAGGTGCCGTATGAGCTCAAGTTAGCTGTTTGGGCGGCACTACAGGTAATATTTATATGAATATTTCAATTTCAATTTATATTTATATTTATATTTATATTTATATTTATATTTATATTTATATTTATATTTATATTTATTCGCAACTAACATTGTATTTGTTGGACAGGAACAATTCAACTTGTATCCAAAGCTACGCGATTCCGTCTTGGAGCAGTTGAGGGAGCAACACAAGACGTGGAAAAAAAATATGCGGACACGGTACTTTGGAAAAATACGAGAGACCATTTTACAATGGCGCGGATCCGTCCCGCCCAAGGAGCCGATCTCATTGGCACAATGGCAAAAGTTCATTGACAATGAGATCGAGGATAGACAATTGGCATCTCGCCAATCGGGGAGGGAAAATCGGGCTAAAAAGACGGACGTGCACTACTCCGGCCGGACCTCTTACGCTGAGGTGGAGCATAGGATGAAGGTAATAATTAATTTATCTATAAGTACAGAAATATATTATTGGATATTATTTTACTTTGCGGGGCCGATACTAATTTTACTTTACTTTATTTTATTTCAGGGGGTAGGGAGTGGGCCAGGGGGTAAGCCACATAGGCTCGATACTTATGTGGCTCTTCGGACGAAGAAGGGGAAGGACAAGGAGGTGTCCTCGAGCGTCACGGCCACGATTGTAAGTAATCCGACAGTTTAATTATTGTTAATTACGTTATAATTTTTTAGTTTACTTATTTTACTAATCATGTGCTTTTTGTCGTTTCAGGCAAAGCTTAAGGAAGTGCATGAGTCGCAGTCTGATGCCGACAAGGCATCTTTGTCCACAGACGCACTCAGCCAAGTGCTTGGCTCTGATCGCAAGGGGAGGACAAGGGGAGTGAGCTCGCGGGTGGCCAAATCTAGGATCATCGGATTGGAGACGAGCGACACCGGGTTGGCTCGAACGGTGGATTCACACGACGCGAAGCTGTCTCGTTTGGAGGCGACGGTCCAAGATATGTACGCATTCATGAAGCGTACGTTGGGTGGAGACCGTAAAGAGAAAGGTAAAGGGAAAGGGAAGGAGAAGGCGGTGGAGGAGGAGGTGCGGGAGGACGAGGCGCAGGATGGCGAGGATGTGGACCTCGCTGCTTCATCACCGACACGTTCGTACTTCGACGATCCACTTCCCTATTTGACGCCCTCCAACAGACCATTATCGACAATTGGTTGGCCGAGCGTGTTCATATTGGACATATTTGATGGCCAGCGGATAGGGCGGGGGTTGAGGGACCCGGATATCGTCGAGGGTGGAATGGTCCATGGACGTGTGCTTCAACAGATGGAGTCCAGGGTGATCGTCACGCATGTCATAACCGAGAAGGAGAACTCCCTATTGTGGTTGCGCGAACAATGCGACACGACGTATATTAGTGGGTGCGTCAATTCGTATGTCGTGTGGCCTACTCACCTCCTCAGTTTTATCCAAGACATGTAGTAACATTATTTTCTAGTTTGTCCATTTTTAATTATATTTGGATTATATCGTCATGTATATTATTTTTACTTTGAAGATTTGGATTATACTGTCATGAATATATATTTGCATTATCTTTAGTTTGTGTTGGATATATGATGTTTGGAACAGGTACAACGTTGCTATAACAGGTACAAATATACTGCTGGGCAGTGGCAGTGGCCATACTGCCCAGCAGATTTTTTTTAAATTCTGCCCAGAATTGTCACGGTCATTGACCGTGACAAGTCCGTGACAAAATTTGTCACGGACGTGTCACGGTCATTGACCGTGACAATTTTTTTTAAAAAGGGTCACGGCTTTGTCACGGTTTATAACCGTGACAAACGTGTCACGGTCATTAACCTTGACACGACCGTGACACAAAACGCGAGTTTTGTGTCAAGGTCAATGACCGTGACACGACCGTGACAAAAAAAGTTGTCTCGCCTCGAAATGTCACGGTCATTGACCTTGACAAGGTGAATTTGTCAAGGTCAATGACCTTGACAAATGGGCAGATTTGGTGTAGTGGAAAGGGAGGAATGGGTGCCTAACATCTTCCCATTTCGTAACTAGGCCTCCGAACCCTTCTCGAATCATCTTGGTTTCGCATGCACCAGTATGTCTTTGAATGCCATCCTTTGAGGTGGCTTCCCCTTTTTATTTTGTCTGTTTTGAGTAAAATAGACTGGCGACTCTGAATCTCTCTACATTTTTACACCACATCTCAAACGACGTCGGCCGAAGCGCTCCCGAGAGGGACGCGCGGGACCCGAAGGATCCTTCTCCTCCGGGGCGGGGATCGGGGATGGCCACAGTAACTGTTAAAGAACAAGTCTGACATAACAAAACCGGTTCCTTTTCTAATAGGAACGGTTCCTTTTTTTACAGGATAGGTTCGTTTTTCTGATAGGATCGTTTCTTTTTTCTGATAGGATAAGTTCATTTTATTTTAATAGGATCGGTTCACTTTTCTGGAGGATCGGTTCGGTTCGTTTTCTGAATACTTGTAGTGCAGCTGCAGACCCTGGGAGAAACTTTCGAATCTTAAATTGTGAGGTTAAGGAATAATGATATCCTGGACAAGTAGAGTGTTGGACCTTATCTACTGTCTTGATATGTAAATATAGTAGTACCCTTCGAGTGAGGAGAAATACTCGTGAGCGCTCAGTAATGAATTTAGCTATGAATTACTACTACGTAGATTATTTGGGATAAAATAAATATACTATACGTAGTTATGACAGAATAATATGTACATAAATATATGTTTGGGTTAGGTGAATACCTATGAATTTCTAATAGGATGTGTGTATGCATATTATGTGATATTATTGTTAAGTGCTCTAATGGGTGATAACCCGGGGGTGCAAGAATCTTATTGCTAGGCGCACTAATGAGTGATAACTCGGGGGTGCATGAATTCTATTATTAAGTGTACTAATGGGTGATAACCCAAGGGTACAAGGATATTATTGTTAAGTGTGTGATAACCCGGGGGTACAAGGATAATATTGTTAAGTGTACTAATGGGTGATAACCCGGAGGTACAAGCATATTATTGTTAAGTGTACTATGGGTGATAACCTGATTGTTAAGTGTACTAAGGTGTGATAACCCGAGGGTACAAGAATCTTATTATTAAGTGAGCTAATGGGGTTTAACCCGGGGGTGCAGGACTGTATATATATATATATATATATATATATATATATATATATATATATATATATATATATATATATAATTATGAGAAATTCTACTAAGAGAAACTAGCAGTTATGGCAATGAAGACAAATGAATTAATCTTAATGAGATAAAGACTTAAATATTCATAGTGAACATAAAAGGTAGTGAGCTAGGATAGATTACTTATGACCGTATTGTATGGGCGATACGAATATACTACGGGTGAACGTAGATAGTGATATGATTAATTCAAACTAGTTAGCCTGGGTAGCCTCGCTAGGATGGGTTAGAAGATGCGTTAAGTGTGCAAAATAGAACAGAGGTGATTATCTCATGCGAGAGTTCGATAACTAACATGCACTTAATACTTGCTTTAAGGCAGTTTTAAATACTTACTAAAACATATTTTTACACATTGGGCTCTGAACCGTCTCTTTCATCTCTTTTCTCTCTTGCGATATATATATATATATATATATATGTGTGTGTGTGTGTGTGTGTGTGTATTATATCAGGTGCTCAGCCACGGGGACACCAGAACTAGAAATTTGGATTGCTTTACGTGTTGCAGCTATTATGGAAGCTGTAGGTCCTTGCATTAGACTCATCCATCATTTCCATTCTGTTTTATCTAGACATATCAGTTGGGGCATGTATCTCACATTCCTAGTTTTTATCAGAGTTATTATTTAGTTTACTTTACCATTCTTTTAGTTGGATGGATTTTACTATGAGTCTGTGGATTGGCGTTTTGAACTGGGAGGTTTTACCCAGTCTTATTTATTTTAGTATTTAATTCATGTTCAGTATTTAGTATATTCTTGTGGATGATGAATGGTTTATATTTTAATAATTAAATTGATAAATGGTTTTATTTGGTTATATTTAAAAAGGAAAATGTTATGATGCCTAGCTTAATTCAATATTAGGGAATTTGTATGTTTTTAAGTTTTTCGACAGTGATACTAAGAATGAACCAACTGAACATTCTGTTTTAAATTGGTAAAGGACGGATCACCCTATATTTAATTGGGCGGGGTGTCACAAGTGATATCAGAGCATCAGGTTCCAGCGTCCTGTAGGATCTGTACGGCTTATTACGTTTTAGCTTAGCGTTCTTTGATATAAATCCCTATTCTAGGATTGTTTTATTCCAATACATATGTAATTTACTCTCTCATGCGATTAAGTTTAGTGAATCCAATTCACATGCGATTTTGATTCGACTTCGCACACCGAACAATGTGGGACGACCAGGGAAGGCCGTTAGCAGGACTGCAGGAGGAGGGAAACAATTGAAAGTTGTGAAGCATTAGGGGAACGGTGATCATGATAGAAGTCACCAATAGTATTATCTAAGTGTGATGAGCCAATAGAGGGAGCTAATCCAAAGGAAATAGCGTAAGGTAGAGTGACACTACACCAAAATGGTCAAATTGGCACCCTTTAAGTGCTTAGCATTGTCACGGTCATTGACCGTGACAAAAAATACGCATTTTTTGTCATGGTCATTGACCGTGACATGGTCTTGACAAACTTATAAAGTTGTCACGGTCAATGACCGTGACATGTCCATGACGATTCTGTCAGTAAAAAACCCTCCCTCTTCTTTTTTTCCCACCGATTTTGTTCCCTCCATTTCTCTCTCTCTCTCTCTCTCTAAAACTTTGTTATGTTTTCTCTCTCTATTTCTCCTCCATTTATGTATATGTGTATGTATATGTGCGTGTGTGTGTAAATGTGCATGTGTGTGTGTGTGGTGTATATATGCGTGTGTGTGTGGGGGGAGGCAGCAGGGCTGGTGGGGGGAGGGGAGGGGATCTATGTGCGTGTGTGTGCATGTGTTTGTGTGTGTATATATGCGTGTGTGTGTATATGTGCATGTGTATATATGTGTGTATGTGCGTGTGGTGGGCAGGGGCAGCGCGGGGGGGGGGGGGAGGGGGGGGAGGGGGGAAGGCAGGGGGTGTATATGTGCGTGTGTGTATTTTTTTTAATTAAATTTTTATTGGTTTATTAGATATTTCCCCTCATATTGTAGTGCCCCTTGTAAAAGAATTGATTGATTTAATATTGATTGGTTGTTAATTTTTTTTGTAAATTAATAATTGGTGCCCCTTTCATATGCAAGTAGGATTGCTCCTCATTGTAAATTAGTAAATTAATAATTGTATACTTTAATTGTTAGTTTAATTGATGAAAATAATTAATTGGGTAGATGAATTAGAAGGAGTACGACATACACATTTATTGTTGCCATTGCGGTTGGATTATAGTGGATCGATGTTGGGTTGGTTAATTTTAAAAGTGGCATGACCACTGGATTATTGTCTATATGGGGGTGGGATTTTCAACTTTTTTTAAAAAATTACTTTATATAACGAACAATATATATATATAGTATGGTAATTAAATGAAACATACTTGAAATTTCATATAGTGCGCATAGATACTAGCCTTCCAGTTCTTATGCGTACGCATTCAATAGCCCTTAGATCCATTCGAGAGTCATTACCCCAGTAATGAGATCTCTCGAATTGTCCCGTCTGGACAGTTTGGGACTCCATAACTTCTGTATAATAATATTCTTAGTGTCTTAAAGTTGTTACTTTTAGAGAAAGTTCTGCAGTCGTATCATAATGTTCTCTGGGTACATAGTAGATTAACAAGTGTGACTGTTATTTCAATTGATCAATTAAAATAAGACTCACACTTGCCAATCTACGTCGTGTACTTGGAGAACTACGGGGATATGCTATCGAATTTTTCTCAAACCGTAACAATGTGCATGAGCTGTTAAGTATATTACTGAAAAATGCGGTCTTGAATGGGATAGGACCACTCACCCTTTAGAGGTGATGGAGGAAATAGAAATTTCTATTATAAATTGAATTTGAATTTGAAATTTAAAAATCGAATATAAATAAGACATAATTAAATGAAACATACTATAAATCTATGCTTCTTACCTTTATAAATCTACGTTTATAAATCGAATATAAACATACTATACTAATCCATGAATATACGCTTCTTACCTTTAATAGGTGATTAGTTGTGGTAGCTATGATGGGATATCCGAAATACACAGAATGGATGAGTGAGACAAATAGAATGGGGGATGTGTTTCGTAGAGGTGCTAATGAATTTGTGAAATACGCAAAGAGATGTCATAATGATAAGGAGTTTCCGTGTCCATGTGCTAGGTGTAAGAATGGTAAGGTGTTTGAGTGGAGATAGTTATCGATTTTGGATTTTTCACGGTGAGTTAAAAGTTCATTTTGTCCCCGAACAACCTTCATAACAACATTCTACAAGTAGGATAGATGTAGAAGGGGATGACGTAGATCATAATATATTAGAGGATTTAGTTGATGATGCGTACGAAGTTTATTTAGTAGAGGAGAATAAGGTTACTGATGATGTACAAGGTTCAAGTGCTCATAAAGATATCATGATAAACCTTGACGATGACTACCAAAGTTTAAAATTTAAGGTGACCCAACCGTTATACTCTGGCTGTGAGAATGATCAAACAACTTTACATGCCATGGTTGGTTTGCACAGTTTGAAGACGCAGTACGGTTTGTCTGGCAATAGCGTGACAGGAATTCTGAAATGGGTGAAGGGGTTACTACCCAAGGAGAATACGCTTCCAAATAGCTATCCTGTTATGAAGAACATTTTTAAAGGTTTGGGAATGAAGTATAAATCGATTCATTCTTATGTGTATGACTGCATACTGTACCGAAAGGAGTATTTACGATGAACCTAGATATGTCCAATCTACTAGTAAGGAAGGCACAAGCTCAAAAGTGCCTCAAAAAGTATTGAAATATTTTCCCGTTGGGCCTAGATTTAAGAGATTTTTCACAATACCATGGATTGCAGAGGCAATGAGTTGGCATACTAGGGAAAAAGTAGGGGGTAATATCATGTGTCATCCTATTGATTCTACTTCCTGGAGGAGGATGAATTTTGAGTATCTTGATTTTGCTCGAGAACAACGCAACATTCGTTTGGCTATATCAACAGATGGTTTCAATCCATTTGGAAATCTAAGCACCAATCAGAGTGTATGGCCAGTGATCCTAGCCCCACTCAACCTCCCTCCTTCACAATGTATGAGACTCGAATTTTCGATGATGGCTTTGTTGATACCTGGGCCAAAGGCACTAAGTGATGACATCGACGTCTACCTGGCTCCTTTGGTAGAAGAATTAAATAAGTTGTTGGAAGAGGGAGTGCAATCATTTGACTCTTTTAGAAAAGAAGAGTTTATGCTGAAAGCTATATTGATGTGGGCAATTCATGATTTTCCTGCTTATGGGACATTATCCGGTTGTGTAGTACATGGTTATTTAGGGTGTCCTATTTATGGAGAGGAGACTGAATCTCTTCGTCTATCCTTTATCTCAAAAAATGTATACCATTGCCATAGAGGTTTTTACCCCCAGCTCATAGTTTCAGATTTGAGAAAGGTTCCAATTTTTTATTGGGCGGGGTTGAACATAGGCTACCGTCGAGACAACTTTCAGGTTCTGAAATTGAAAGTAAATCTTCTGAGTGTGGCCCTTATATGCCAGGTAAGAATCCCAAATTTATGAATGTCAAGCATAAGAAGACACCAACTGGGAATAAAACTGAGACAAGAAAGGCATGGTCTAGAAGGTCAATTTTATTAGACTTGCCTTATTGGAAGAATAAGCCGGTGCGCCATGTATTGGATGTGATGCATGCAGAGAAGAACTTCGCTGAACATATTGTGGGCACTTGACTTGGGGGAGTCATTCGAAGGATGGAGAAAATGCACAAAAAGACCTTAAATCATTGAAACTTAAGCCACATCTATGGTTGAAAGAAGATAGTAGGGGAAGGACAATAATTCCCCCCGGTGCGTTTACTTTGACGAGTGGGGAAATGAAGGTTCTTTTAGACACAATATATAATTCGAAGGGCCCATCTAATTTTTCGTCCAACTTGTAAAGGATTGTGAATTATGCTACTCATGATTTACATAAGTGTAAGTCCCACGATTGGCATGTGATCATGCAATTGGTTCCTTTATTGTTTAAGCATTGTTTCTCTAAGCACAAGGATTTGCGGAGGGATATTATGCAAATTAGTATTACCTTCTCACTCTTGTGTGAGAAGGTAGTCAATCGAGAACACATAGTGGCCGTAAAATTGGCGGTGACTGAAGTGATATGTGTGTTGGAGAAGTACTTTCCCCCGGCATTCTTTGGCATAACTGTTCACTTGTTGGTATACCTATGCAACGAGGGACTTCTTTGTGGTCCAGTTAGATATCGATGGATATATCCGTTTGAAAGATTGATGAAAGTTTTTAAAGATTACGTCAAGAATACGCGATACATCACAGGATCAATTGCAGAGGAATACATCACCATGGAGTCATCAATATAACCTCGGGAATATATGCCTGACTCGCCAACGTTGATGACACCAATGAGTTCGTCGATAATGGTGGTCATGTGATGGGAAAACGAGTGAAATTAATGAGTTTGCAACATGAACAAGTAGCTCGTTATCTATTTAACACACATGAAGATGTCTAAGAATGGAAAAAGTAAGTTTAAATTATTTTAATGTTTAACATTATTTTAGAATATTTTAGATTATTTTATACATGATTAATTTTGTAATATGCAAAAAATATGAAGCCTGTGAGAACAATAAAAGACGAAAAACAATGGTACAATCAGACAGCGAATATAGGTTGTGGTTGTTGATAACTCTTCAATTTGTATTCCTTGTGATATGAATTTGGAATGTCGCTGCTGTCAAACTTCGAGTATCAAAATTCCTGGAATTACCTACAAAACTTGTTAAAAATTTAGTATCGCGGTAAATTCGGGTATCAATCCAATTTCTAGCGTTGAAACGGTTATCATGAAAGCTTGCAATTCCAATTCTTATTAAAAATCTTTTTGTGTTTTTAAAATTTTTACTTATGTTTTTTTTTTTATATTTTAAAAATAATTTTCAAGGGAGGAAACGAAAATTTATCCAACTCAGATGACTATGAAAATTTAGAAAGTAATCTAGTTTAGAATTTATGAGAAGAAACAAGAGGTGGGATTACACAACATAGTCAAATTGATTTAAAGTCCTAATTACTCAATTGAATAGTTCAAAATAATATTGAATTTAAAATTTAACTCTCGTTACAATCCTAAATTCAATTTTATCTTTTTTAGCAATTAAATCGGTAATAGTCACAACATAAAAAATAAGATTCACAATCATTTCAATAAAATATCCGCTAAGATTAATTTATTAAAATTTGTACGAATCTTTGAATTGCATACATAGAATTAATATTTTAATTTAAGAATAATACTTATCTCTAAGTGAAATCCAGAAATCAAATATTGATATGCACCATTAATTTATTAACTCTCGTTACATAAATTAATGTGTGATTTTTCCCAATTTAATTAGCCTAGAACACATCAGTGAATCATTATTCAAATAAAAAAAATTCAACATACGCGTTTCATCCCACCCCTTGAATGGGGTGTTTAGCCAGACATGATTAAATTTTTAGTACAAGCACAATTAACAAACAAAAAACTAAAGAGAAAGAGAAAGAATACGATACGCAATAATTTCTTGTGCCAACTGTGTGCATGAACACGCATCCCAAACTTGTCACAAAATTTGACTGGATTACAAAACTGAAAATAAAATGTGAAGCTACAAATTTTTCTAGACCTAAAACTATATTTTTTCATTTTTTTCTAACGATTTTTCTACCCTTTTTTTTTCTTTTTCTGTCTCTCCGTTCTCTCTCTGTATCTCCTTTTTTTCTTTTTGTGCTGAGAGAGTCCTCTTATGAGCAGCTCTCCTTTATTTTATAAGACCCACGATTTTGTTTTTTTTAAGGAGATATTGGTGGGATTTTGTTCTAGCTTGAAAGATTGGTTTGGTTCCTATTTTAAAGGAGGTTAGTTATCTTTGAATTTGTTTTGAGTTTGTTCCGATTTTGGTGGAGATATGGAGGTTGAAATGGATTTAGATGGTGGTCGGTTTGATGTGGGTCGCTGGGCAACTCGGGTTTCAAACTCGGATGATGAGGTTTCGGGTTGGGATGGATCGAGAGTCAATCGGAGATGGGGTTTCGGGTTGCTCCCGACATGGGTAGGTGTCGCGCCGGCAGCGGGCTGTTTTTTGCCCGAGCGGTGGGCTGATTCGGATTTGGAGGTTTTGGTTGGTGTATATGGGTTTGAGTTATTGTGGTGGTCGAGGTGGAAGAAGGCTTAGTTGTTAATGGAAGTGGGTTTAATGGTGGAAAGAGATAGGAGAGAGAAAGGGTGTGTTGGAGAAGATAAAATGGGAGGGATTAGGGTGTAATGAGGTATAGGGAAAAAGGATGAGGATTTGAATTAAGTGTAGGGGTGTATGGAATAGTTAGTGTGTGTGTGTTTAATTTGTACCCCTAAAAAAAATAATACTACCTAAAAATAAAAATAAAAATAAAAATAAATAAAATAAAAAATTAAAATCTAATAAAACTAAAAAAAACTAACATCTCAAACTAAATAAAAAGAAATAAAATAAAACTCTATCAAAACTAAAAAAATAGAATCTTAATAAAACTAAAATAAAAAAAATCTAATAAAACTAGAAAATAAATTCTAAAAACCAATCCTAATAAAAATAAAATAAAGATTAAAAAATAAAAACTAAAAAAAATAAAAATCCAAATAAAGAAATAGAAAAATAGAAAATAAATCCTAGAAAATTCTAAATAAATCCTAAAATTAAAATGATTCAAAATAAAAATCTAGAAAAATAATAAAGGTACAAACTAAACACACACCGGGCTTGGGGAATGGTCAGGGCTCTATGTAGGCTCATGTTAGGGTTACGGGACTGGTTTGGGACATCGAAACTCTTCTGGGCAAGCTCAATGAGGACTCTGACTTCACGGTCTCTTTTGATTTCTTCATTGCACTCTTTTGGCCGCTTATGTGTCGCAATTGACTTGATTTAGTATTATCTGATACTACGACTCCTAATTGACCTGATAAATAAATAAATATGACATAAGCCCATTTTTAATTAAAATGAGTGACTAAAATGTATCTATTCGGGGAATGAAATATACACTTTTGGGTGCTTATTAGTTGTCACAAGAGGTAACTATAATGAAAATAGTCGTTATATAACGTTACATTACACTCAAACTTTACAACTAGTCTAATTAATTTATCTATATTCCCATCTCTAAAAGACGGGTGATGCGACATCAAAGCTTGCTCGTCTAGCCACTGGACCCTTGTTCGTGGCACAAGAGTACAAAAAGTATCGATTTAACGATTACGTATTTGACACAAAAATGTACGAGGAAAGTAAAAGTGTACAGAACTCGGGCATTTCATACAAGGCTCTTACGATCTTTCGAGTGAGCGCAAAAGATAAAAACCTTGTTGAAGCTGAAATGACTTACTATGGTGTAATTCGAAATATATTTGAATTGGATTATATAAGCTTCAAAGAGGTTGTATTTTACTGTGACTGGGTAAGAGTTGAGGATAAAAATGCTTGTAAAGTTGATCATGTCACCAATTTGATCATGGTTGACTTGTCCAAGTTGAAGAGCAATGACCACGTGAGCGATGAGCCGTTTGTTTGTGCATTTCAAAAGGTTAACCAAGTATTTTACTCGGAGTATATCAACAACGAGCCGTGGTCAATTATCCTACACGCGCCAAAGCGTCTAAATAGTAGTGTGGATGACTTGGCTGCTTCTACCGAATATCAATCCATTTTTTATGATAAACCGAATTTGAAATAATTTTTCAATTTGTAATAAATATTCCAATTTGTACTTTATCAATCCATTTTTAATGCTTTTAATTGATTTGCACTTTATCATTTTCACTCTTGTGTAGTGTACGTGTGTGGGCAGTAGGGGTGGGGGTGGGGATGTTTCGGATTTTTAGTAATTGTACATATTATGAGCTAGATGCTGTTGTTTTGGAATTCAAAATTGAGGTGTTGAACAGTAACAATTCATTTGGATTTGTAATAATTGTACATATTTGCATGTCTTCTTCTAATTCATTTTGATTTGTACTAATAACAATATTTTTTTACAGCAAATGTCTCCTCAAGGTATTAAGGCGAGGATGATGATGTTGATTATGATGATGTCGACTGGGGATCGGTGATAGCGAAGGTGAGGAGGGATCCTCGACCCCTTGGCTCCCCAAATATGAAAAATTAGGGACAGCCATCAAGAAAAAGATGGGGCTATTAGCGAGATCCCTCGAGCTGGTAAAGACGATCATCGGCCCGGGGTACACTAGTTACAGGGATGTGCCAAATGAGCTCAAGTTAGCTATTTGGGTGGCACTACAGGTAATGAATTTATATTTATATTTATATTTGTATGAATATTTCAATTTTGATTTCGATTTCATTTTATATTTATATTTATATTTATTCACAACTAACATTGTATTTGTTGGATAGGAACAATTCATCCTGGATCCAAAGCTACCCGATTCCATCTTGGAGCAGTTGAGGGAGCAACACAAGACGTGAAAGAAAAATATGTGGACCCAGTACTTTAGGAAGACCCAAGAGTCAGTTATCCGAATGCGTGAATCCGTCCCGCCGAAGGAGCTGATCTCATTGGCACAATGGAAAAAGTTCATTGACAATGAGATCGGGGAGTAACAATTCGCACCTCGCCAATCGGGGAGGAAAAATCGGGCAAAAAAGACGGACGTACACTACTCCAGCCGGACGTCTTACGCCGAGGTGGAGCATAGGATGACGGTAAGATTTAATTTTTCTATAACTATAAAAATATATTATTCTGTATTATTTTACTTTGTGGGGACGATACTAGTTTTACTTTATTTTATTTCAGGGGACAGGGAGTGGCCTTGGGGTAGGCCACATAGGCTCGATACTTATGTGGCTATTCCGACGAAGAAGGGGAAGGATAAGGAGGTGCCCCCGAGCGTCGTGGACATGATTATAAGCAATCCGACAGTTTACTTTTTAATAATTACGTTATATTTTTTTATTTACTTATTTTACTAATCATGTGCTTTTTGTCATTTCAGGCAAAGCTTAAGGAAGTGCATGAGTCACAGTCTGATGTCGACAAGGCATCTTTATCCACAAGCGCACTCAGCCAAGTGCTTGGCGCTGATCGCAAGGGAAGGACAGGGGGTGAGCTCGCGGGTGGCCAAATCTAGGATCATCGGATTGGAGACGAGCGATACTAGGTTGGCTCGAACGGTGGACTCGTATGACGCGAAGCTGTCCCGTTTAGAGGTGACGATCCAAGATATTTTCTCATTCATGAAGCGTTCGTTGGACGAAAACCGTAAGGGGAAAGGGAAGGAGAAGGTGGTGGAGGAGGAGGTGCAGGATGAAGAGGGTGTGGACCTCGCTGCTTCATCGCCGACACATGCGAACTTTGATGATCCACTCCCCTATTTGGCTCCCTTCAATCGATCGATGTCGACACTTGGTTGGCCGAGAATATTTTTATTGGACATATTTGATGGCCAGCGGATAGCACGGGGGTTGAGGGACCCGAATACTGTCCAGGGTATGCTAGTTCATGGACGTTTTCTTTAAGACATCGAGTCCAAGGTGCTCGTCAGGCATGTGATACCCGAGAAGGAGAACTCCTCCTTGTGGTCGCGCGAACAATGCGGCACGATGTATATTACTGGGTGTGTCAATTCGTATATCGTATGGCCTACTCACCTCCTCAGAGTTAACCTTACCCCAGACATGTAGTGACATTATTTGAATTGAATTGTTTTAAGTTGTTACATTTGAATTATATTTGGATTATATCGTGATGCATATCGTTTTGAATGTATATTTGCATTATCTCTATTTTATTTGGATATATGTTGTTTGAACAGGTACAACATTGCTATAGCAGGTATAAATATACTGTTGGGCAGTGGCCATACTGGCCAGCAGATTTTTTTTCAATTATGCCCAGAATTATCACGGTTAATGCCCGTGATAATTTTTTATTAAATATCACGTGTTTGTCACGGTCCTTAACTATGACAAAACTTGTCAAGGTCAAGGATCGTGACATGACCATGACAAGTCTAACGAACTTGTCACGGTCATTGACCGTGACAACTCTAACGAACTTGTCACGATCATTGACCGTGACAAGTCCGTGACAACAAAAGTTGTCACCCCTAGAATTGTCACGGTCATTGAGCTTGACAAGTCCAACTTGTCAAGGTCAATGACCGTGACAATTTGACAGATTTGGTGTAGTGTGAAGTGACACTCAGAATTTAAATTTCAAACGAAATTTTCTAGCTCAGAGAAGCAGTATAAAGAGTAAGTGCAGTCAATCACATTGAGATATAGGGTGTGGGTTGACCGTGTAATTTTCCATCTACTCATCAGACGGAAATACGAAAAATATTTCTAACTTATCACAAGTAGGTCAGGTAGGGACCGACCGTGAGAAATAAGCTTACTTGATAAGAGAACTTCGTAACCGAAGTAGGGGTTAAGGAAGACAAAAAGAGTCCACAAGTTGAAAATGGACTCGTGAGTGGAATGCCCAAGCGTGAATGGGGGGTGCTACTAATGTCGTAAAAAAATATACGTTTATGAGAATACGTCAACGCCCCAGAAGAAAGGGAGTTAGTAGAGTTGTGATACCCAGCCGAAGGGAGAGATTGAATTCAATAGTGTTAGTGAAACACCACCAGAAGGTATACCCAGTGGGGAAGACTATTTAAAAGGATATGATTCCATTTCAACGTAGTGGCGATGGATTCAGGCAAGACGAGCGAGGTCGACCGCGTATTCCATATGTCCAGTAGAGCCAAAGGAATAATGGAAATGACAACTGGGAGTTAAGACTACCAGGTTCAAGAGAAGGACATACCAATAAGGCCAGGAGGACCAGTGAAAGGGAAATGACCTTGTATGTAGAGAGAGGGGTTACTAGTATTGAATGTGTTCACATGATAAGTGAAATTGTTAATATCGGGAATAACAGACCATGCCTGTAAAGCATAACAATTGGAAAAGTGAAATATCCAGTGTAGAAATCGGGTCAAGAGAATTCGGTCCAGGAACTAATAACCCGAGAGTAGTGGGTGTAGGCAGGACCAGCTTAGTCCTCAATGACTATAGTATACCGTATTTTGGGGTCGACGGGGCCCAGGAAATAAAAGGAAAGCTAGTAACGCCATATTTGAGGCCTAGAGATATGGGGCCAATGTATCAATGTCAGGTGGGTAAGCCGTAAAACAGAATAATTTATCCACAATAAGGAAGGGAAAGTCTAATGATTGGAATCCGAAAGGTATAATGATTATAAATAATTATGGGTCGCGAAACGAGCGTGCGGGGACCGTACGATCAGGATAGATTGATGAAGCTTTGTTTCATCCGTGTGAGTAAATGATGAATTTAAATGACATGGGTGTGTTACAACATATATGGATGGTTAACACTAAGGATTCGAGTGTGCATCTGGTTTAGTGGGCACGCTAGCGATATCAGCCTTATTACGTAGATGACTACCAATTGGTAGCGAGACTTTTGTGCCACATGCGGGGAGGAGCAGGCGTAAACACTAAGAGAAATTGTATATGGTATTATGTAACGATTCATGATCCTTTGCGCGCTATGATAGTAGAGAATATTATTATTACATTGCATGGTTACTAGTTACCGAGGGTTTGAACGGTAGTAAATTGTGTGATAAAACTATCGTAATTGAATTTTTAATTTAAATATATGGTTTTAGTGAGGCATCACCTGAAGGACGGTTGAGCCTGCATATGTTTTGTATTGTATTGTAGACTTTAGTGAGTATGTTGTCTTACTATATTGATACCGGTGAGAAGGGATGTTTTATTGAAGTGATTCAGGGTATATTGGCTTATTGTAGAGCGGAGAGATATAGCTCGTTAATTATATAGCGCTAATAACTTGTGATAGTGAGAGCGTTGCGTTGTATATCGTCTTTAGTGAAATGATAGTGGACGAGTAGACTTTTTATGTTTGTAGTCGGGAATTCAGGGATATATGTTATCGATTAAGGACTTAACAGATCTCGACGACCAGCAGTGTTAGATAGTACCGTATCGGGGGGTTCCTTATTTGGATTTCGCTTTGCGAGACATCCCACGCATGAAACTTAGTGAACGTTGGAAGTTGGGAGAAGTTTGCCTTTAGTACATGGATTTAGTACCGTAGTAATTTCACGTACACATAGTTATAACTGTGAGATAATGGTTATATTACAGATTAAGGCCGATGGAGTCGTATAAGACTAATATGTGGTAATGTTACCAATCGTTTACACCACGAGCAGACCGGTGGGACAACATAAGATATTATTAGGTGGAAAAGGTTGGGTGGCTGAGTAGGACCCTACCATATAGTCATTCGAAGTATGTGGGGAATAATTTGAGATATATATAACACGTCTAGTACGGTGGTGCTGTAATGCCCAAAGTATAGGGTGTATGTGCACCCTAGATATTTGGGTAATAATGTTTTTCCTTAAATGAAAGATTGTGAGACAATGCGTATTTTATAAGTGACTGAATGTAAGAGTGTGACTTCAGGACTTAGCTGTGTGATGGGTTAGGGCAGTTAGGACCGTTAATTCCCAAATGTGCCACGAGGATGGTATAAGAATAATCCGATAAAGTTTAACTCAGGAAAGTTGAAACTTACTTGGTAAGACGTGTAGAGACCATGTTTTATGAGAATCTAAAAGTTTAAAGAGAGGGGGAAGGACTTATGACACGTGGCGCTGAAAATTGTCACACGAGTCGTGGATGTGGATTCATTTGTGAGTAGGTAAAAATGCATCATGATATAAAATCATAATAGTGATGGCATAAACAAGACAAGATATTACTAAGCTCAAATTGGAAGTGGACCATCAGGAAATAATAGAGTTTCCTTTAGCATTAGGAATTCCTTGGTAATAATGGGAGAGTGAATCCCCAGACCATTACAGAATTAATTACTTCGTAACGGTATCACGACCCTAGGTGGGTGAAAGTGGGTCGGGTAATCAAAGTAGCTCAAGTTATACCAAGTCAGGACAAATCATAATGTATAACAGTAAACCCCAACCATTATTCCTGGGATAGTAAGGTTATGTGGGGGTATAATTAGACATTTTATCTGATAGAGTCTTGAGAGAGTTAGGACTCGATTATTGGGAAGAGTTTTCAGGAGGCCATGAGTATCGAGATGCGAATGTGTACGGCCTAACACACCCACAGGCAGACGGGTAAATTGAGAGTTCCAGTCACACATTGCGAGATGTGTGATATTTCCAATTATGGGAAGGTTTAGTGTAATATCTTCCTGAGAGTGCGAGCTTTTCTAAATCAAAGATCTGATACCACTTGTTGACGCGCGAGGCCCCCAATTCTAAAATATTATTTCCTTTTTATGTAAACTCGATGCGGAAGCGGTGTGATGGTTCAACTTTAAAATAACAAATGTTAATTTCTTAAACAAATTAAAATTACACCAAGTGAAGTCAAATTAATCAATTAATATATTCACTTAAACCAATTAATTAATCCAAGTCCTAGAATTTGCCTAATTCATAATTATCAATATTAGCAAATTAGGCGAAACCAAATTTTAGCAAATGACTTGAATTAAATAAACTTTACCCAATATTCAATTTAGCACCAAATTAAATGAGTTTGATAATTTAAACCAAATTTTATCTTGAATTATTCTAAACATGCGTTCTACGTTATTTTGCAAGATAAAATAAATCAATCACACTACGCCGCGATGTACGAGGAAAAACCCAAGACAGGAAACAACCTCGGACGGCCCTAGCCACAAATCCACTAGATACGGAATTACAAGTACAAGACAAAAAAAGACTTACAACACACGACTTGATCCCTCTCAAGCCTTGACGCTTCTTCTTGTAGACACCTCTTCCTAGCGGATAACTTGGAACACCACTGCGGTCTCGGAATCCACCGATAGGACTTTATATGGTCACCATCACCCGTACATGGAGCCTTTCTCCAAGTGAGTAGAATCGCAACAAAACGTCTTCTTCATTGATGGATGTAGAAGCAAACCAAAACTTCTCTTTGAAATGGAAGAGATAAACCAGTGCCAAACTCCAAGCAATTGATATGTATATATGTGAACTTGGATAAACAATATGGGTGTAACACTAGAGTGATAAAATATTTTCTCTTGAAAATTAGCACTCAAAACTTGAACATTTTCCTTAAATAATTTTAACTCTCAAACTCTCTCTAAGAGATGGAATGGAATGGAAAAGTTAGGTTGGAAAATGTTCTTCCCGCACATATTAAAGTCTGAAAAAGTTGGTTAAAAACTTAGTGGGAAAGTGGGTGAAAAACTGCCAAAAAACTGCCAAAAACTGTTCCCGCCTGGCATCTCGTTCGAACGAAATCTCGTTCGAACGAGACTTCTAACGACGTTCCAGATTGGACTCGTTAGACACTCGTAGGAAATCTCGTTAGAACGAACAATCTCGTTCGAACGACATTTCGAACGACGGACCAGTATACCTTGGTGGGAACTCGTTGGCAAACTCGTTCGAACGACATCTGGTTCGAACGAAAAACTCGTTCGAACGACATATCGAACGACTTTCAAAAGTTTTATAAAATTTGATTTTGGCACAGAAACTTTATATACTTTATTTTAAAGTTCTAATTAAATTTTTCTGAAAATAAAACACAGTTTTTATTAAACCTAACACCCAATAAACTTGTTCCAAGCTCCTATATATATAATATTGCATTCATACCTTGGGAGCATGGAACCATAGTTGATGACGTAGAAACGAGACACACAAACCGGCATATTTGATGAGGCTTTATACTCTTTGCCGCTACGTCTTTAACAAACACTTCATAGGCTTGAGAGTATTACAATTACATACTATCCTATGAATAAATGTTTTTGTCCGGAATTGAGCCAACACTGTACATGGACTCAATTGGAAATTTGTATCCTTACAAATCTCCCCCTTTGGATATTCCGGGATAAAAACCAAACAAAAATCCTAAAGGGCCGTCAAGCTCTACTAGACTCAAAACATAACCCACCCAAACTTGACTCAACCCAAGGATCAAACGCTTTGCCATTGAAAGATGCCGCTTTAGAATAATTCCTGCACACTTAAGCAAACTCATCAAATGCATAGGGAATATCAAAATATTAAATACAATTAAGTAATTACTCCCCCTAAATTAATTCTCCCCTTTATCAAACAAATGACATACTTAGAAAGACGTCTACCCCTAAGATAAATCTACCCCCAAACTAAGATACGATAATAATAGGATTAGATACCATTTCTCCCCCTTTTTGTTCAGAAATAGGCAAAGGATAAAGAACTAAGAAACACGTTGAAGCTTAAAGTGTTAAGACATTAAAGCACATGAGAAACAAAAGCATAACTAATCAAAGATATATACCAATAATGAAGTATAAGCATGGATGGACTAGAAAGCAAGGCAGAGACAAACAAATATCATATATATATAAACTAGAAATATACCAATGAAGCACTTGCATATATATATATATATATAGATATAAATACACATATAACACAAAATACAATAAGTTTGCACACTCGTATGGCAAAAATGTGTCATATGGAAACGTAAGTGTAGGGGTGTGAACTAGCAACAATTAAATTTAGACCCAAACACTTAATAAACATTCATGGAGTTCTCATTTGATTGTAAACTTTATCACATTTAAATATAACCTCATGTGACAATATGAAGATTGAACTCAATGAACAAACATACACAATGCATACAAGCCTAGCATGATGACGATTCTACAAACCAAATAGAGTCATGACATTAAAGACAACTAGGATAAAACGGACATTGTACAAACCGTTGATATACCATCCAATTTTCCCTCAATAAGCATATATATTCTTGTGCTTTTGAATGAATATATCAAACAAACATAGGCCTTGGCAATTGTTTTCTTTTTAATGCCAAATATTCTATTTTTAGGCCTTTGGATCACGTATTTCTTTTAGATCCAATAAACGGTGGCTTACTATCACAAAGGATTTAATTCATCCTTTCGGAGCCCTTACCCGTGCACATTTAGATATATAATTTTTTTATCTCACAAAGCTCACGTGCAACGGATTGTGACATGCACTAGTCCTCCTAGGTCATAGATATGTAGATGACTAGATTGGTAGGAGAACACCTCAAAAAGCTCAAATATAACATGTGACATTAAGATTTCAAAAGAGCTCGTGCATGTGTGAAAAGAGGCATATAAAAATAGAATCCATTTAAACAATACAAAATCGAACTGCTCCATATAAAACATGGTAAAGAACATTTTAAGGATTGAAAATCTAAACCAAAAGTTCTAGCCACGTGGGAGCGTAAAAGATGGGATTCAAACACAAATATATGCCACATAAAGTGTGTCAAACTAAAATACACACAAAATAAAATCTTTTTGAGTTTTTGACATTTTTAACCAAAAATAAAGATACATACTCAAAAGAATAAACAAAAATCATTTGTATTTTTCATTAAGCTTAAATGAAATAAATAAAACACAAATGATAAGAAAAAATCTTTTTATATTTTTTCAATTAATTCAAACACAAAATATAATACTAAAAGATAAACAAGTCATAATTTCTAGCATGTGATATGAAATAAGGAAATGACTAGAAAATGACTAAACATGCATACATCTAGCAATGATATATAATATGAAGCACAAAAAGCTAGAGTATGTATAAAACACTAACACATTCAACCTTTAAATTTAGCAAGGGGGTTTCATGTGATAGTAAATGAGAATCAAAAACCCTATTTTGCAAAGCAACCAAGTCGGATTTCCTAACCTAAATTAATGAAGAATGAGTATCTAGGGGTGTTGGAACTTTAACTACCGTGGTTACTTTACTATGGTATTTTCTTGGAATTCGTTTAAGATTAAAACAAAATTTCCTAAGATGACCTTTTCGACCACAATGTGTACAAGTAAAAACATGTCGAAAAGATTTACCCAAGGAGTGATCTCTAAATGTTTTCCTAGTATATTCTCCTAAAACGTTGGTCTTGGCTTTATGAGTAGATTTATTACATGTATTGAAACCTAAACCACACGTGTCATTTTTAATTTGGACCGTTCCTAAGATTTTATCTAGTTTTTCCGAACGACACTCCAAATCAAATTTGACATTACTAGAGTCTTTTAATTTATGTTGTAAATCTAAAATGTTAGACTCTAATAAAACATTTCACTCTTCAAAAGCAAGAAGCTCCTTTTTCAAGGATTCTATTAAACCCTTAAGGCTATCTCTTTCGCCTTCTATATATTCTAGCTTCTCTCGAAGAGTCCTCTCACGTGTCCTAAGGTCTTCTATTAAAGCATTTTCATCAATGACCTTGACACTCTCTCTTAAACAAGCTTCTAACTTCAAATTAGCTCTTTTCAATTTAATAGATTCTTTATAAAGTTCTTGAAAAGCATTTTGAAGTTCACACACATTAACCTCTTCTTCAATTTCACTCTCTCTTTCTTCTCCACTCTCACTATCATAAAAAACAAGAGAATCATAAACAATAACCTTGGAAGTGTCATGTGTTACAGTTTCATCAATCGATGAGTTCTCACTATCACTCACATGACTAGCCATAAAAGCCACAAAATTTTTCTTAGTGGGGGAATCGGGTCCCTCTTCCTTATCACTCTAAGGGTCGCATTATATGAAATGGGTCGCTTACCCTCTTTCCTTAGTTTAGTGGGGCACTCAAAAGCCCTATGGCCATAACCTTCACAACCAAAACACTTATTAGACTCGTCCCTATCTAAATTTTCATTACTAGGTTTAGGGATCTTCTCGGCTTTAGGAATCTTATCGCCTTTAGAAATCTTTTCGCCTTTGTCATGCTTAGAATTTTCGAATTTCTTAAAATCATTTTTAAATTTATTTTTGTTAATTTTAAGAAATTTTCTAAATTTACGAGCAAATAAAGCCATGTCTTCCAAGTCACTATCACTCTCGCTCTCTACTACTTATTTGACCTCTTTTAGGGCTTTTAAAGCAACGCCCTTTTTGATTTTCTTTTCAGTTTTAGAGGGAAACATATCTAGTTCATAGGTTTGTAAATCACCTACAAGCTCTTCTAATTTCGTAGAGGCTAAAGTTGGTAAAGAATTTAAAACGGTCACTTTTGGAATAAATCTGTCGGGTAGGGACCTTAAAATTTTCTTTACAACACGGTCGGCAGGTATTTTCTCTCCCAAGTTAAAAGATGAATTAACAATATCAGAAAGTCTAGCATAGAATTCATCAAAAGTTTATTTTTCATTCATTTTGATAGTTTCAAATTGAGTGGTGAGGTTTTGGAGTTTTGAAGCTTTAACGACACTAGTTCCTTCATGAGTTAATTGTAAAATATCCCATGCTTCTTTAGCGGTCTCACATGTCATAATACGTCGGAATTCATCCGGTGTGACAGCGCTAAACAAGGCATTCAAACCTCGGGAATTAAAATTAGCAAGTTTAAACTCATTTTCAGTCCATCTATCGGCGGGTTTGATAACACATTCATTTTCAACTAAATAAGTTGGTGGGGACCACCCGTTAACAACAGACATCCAAAATCTCTCGTCGATAGATTTTAGTGCCGATTTCATGCACGCTTTCCAATACGCGTAGTTTGAACCATCGAAAATAGGAAATTTTGAAAATGGGGAAAATTCCATTTTAGCCAAAAAATATTTAAGGATCGTTAACGAAATAATTTATCGCTTTGGCTCTGATACCAATCTGAGAGTGCGAGCTTTTCTAAATCAAAGATCTTATACCACTTGTTGACGCACGAGGCCCCCAATTCTAAAATATTATTTCCTTTTTATGTAAACTCGATGCGGAAGCGGTGTGATGGTTCAACTTTAAAATAACAAATGTTAATTTCTTAAACAAATTAAAATTACACCAAGTGAAGTAAAATTAATCAATTAATATATTCACTTAAACCAATTAATTAATCCAAGTCCTAGAATTTGCCTAAGTCATAATTATCAATATTAGCAAATTAGGCGAAACCAAATTTTAGCAAATGACTTGAATTAAATCAACTTTACCCAATATTCAATTTAGCACCAAATTAAATGAGTGTGATAATTTAAACCAAATTTTATCTTGAATTATGCTAAACATGCGTTCTACGTTATTTTGCAAGATAAAATAAATCAATCACACTACGCCGCGATGTACGAGAAAAAACCCAAGACGGGAAACAACCTCGGACGGCTCTAGCCACAAATCCACTAGATACGGAATTACAAGTATAAGACAGAAAGACTTACAACACACGACTCGATCCCTCTCAAGCCTTGACGCTTCTTCTTGTAGACACCTCTTCCTAGCGAATAACCTTGGAACACCACCGCGGTCTCGGAATCCACCGATAGGACTTTATATAGTCACCGTCACCCGTACACGGAGCCTTTCTCCAAGTGGGTAGAATCGCAACAAAACGTCTTCTTCTTTGATGGATGTAGAAGCAAACCAAAACTTCTCTTTGAAACGGAAGAGATAAACCGGTGCCAAACTCCAAGCAATTGATATGTATATATGTGAACTTGGATAAACAATATGGGTGTAAAACTAGAGTGATAAAATATTTTCTCTTGAACATTAGCACTCAAAACTTGAACATTTTCCTTAAACAATTTTAGCTCTCAAACTCTCTCTAAGAGATGGAATAAAATGGAAAATTTTGGAAAAGTTAGGTTGGAAAATGTTCTTCCCGCACATATTAAAGTCTGAAAAAGTTGGTTAAAAACTTAGTGGGAAAGTGGGTGAAAAACTGCCAAAAAACTGCCAAAAACTGTTCCCGCCTGGCATCTCGTTCGAACGACATTTCGTTCGAACAAAATCTCGTTCGAACGAGACTTCTAACGACGTTCCAGATTGGACTCGTTTGAAACTCGTTGGAAATCTCGTTAGAACGAACAATCTCGTTCGAACGACATTTCGAACGACGGACCAGTATACCTTGGTGGGAACTCGTTGGCAAACTCGTTCGAACGACATCTGGTTCGAACGAAAAACTCGTTCGAATGACATATCGAACGACCTCCAGAAATTTTATAAAATTTGATTTTGGCCCAGAAACTTTATATACTTTATTTTAAAGTTCTAATTAAATTTTTCTGAAAATGAAACACAGTTTTTATTAAACCTAACACCCAATAAACTTGTTCCAAGCTCCTATATATATAATATTGCATTCATACCTTGGGAGCATGGAACCATAGTTGATGACGTAGAAACGAGGCACGCAAATCGGCATATTTGATGAGGCTTTATACTCTTTGCCTCTACGTCTTCAACAAACACTTCATAGGCTTGAGAGTATTACAATTACATACTATCCTATGAATAAATGTTTTTGTCCGGAATTGAGCCAACACTATACATGGACTCAATTGGAAATTTGTGTCCTTACACTTCCACTAGTTGATTAGAGTAAGATTACTCCCCTCAACTCATATTCCATATGACTCCATTTGAGGCGTTACATATAATTCCCTGTCGTCCTTGTGCTTATTGGTACCAAGTGATGTGGGATCTTTTTCTATTATTGTTAAGTTGGAACCGGTAGCTTACAAGCTTGGGTTCCATAGTCCGTTACTGAGGCAGTATGGTGGAAATGTGTTAACATTGATAGTACATATTATGTTCAAAGTATATACCGTATAAATAAGAATAAACTACTGATGCGATATGGTAGTAAGACGAATTCGTATATTTTTAATTACTGATTAATCTACTGGTGCGAATATGAGGGGGCTAGATAGTAATTATCTAAAATTTAAGTAGTGAAACTTAAATGGTAAGGCTTGGAGAATAAATTATAACATCAATGAGGGTTTATTATTATGGGTATTTGAGAATATACTGTATGGGCGGTACATCATAGATTACATGAGATGTGAGGTAAATACCCGGAGTTGTCCTTACCAGAAATGCCTTACTTTTCGAATTTTGGGACGAAATTCCGTTATCAAGGGGAAAGTATGTAACACCCCGTATTTTTTAGCATTTAAATAATTATGTAATTTATAATTATTGTTAGATCAGTTGAATTAAAATGTGAGATTTAATTGTTAATTAATCCCGATTAAAATAGATAGATATTAACAAGTGTGCCAGTGTTAATACTTATTGATTGAATATTACTGAGTGGATAAGTTATATGGAATTATTGAATTTGATAAATTGTCGAAAATGAGAAATGCAACAATTGATAATTTAAGTCGGATGGACGTGTGAGTTGTGTCGGGACTAATTAATTGAAATAAGAAGAGAATTTATTTTTATAAACTCGTATGGTCATTATGAGTGCACCGTTGAGTCCGAGAGTGTTGAGATAGTCAAAAAACTCTACCCGGGTATTTTATTTGGACTCCGGGATATTTTAAACCAAGCCGGCACCCCGTAGGGGTAATTTTGTAATTTGAATTTTTGGAGAAATTAAATAGACGAAAATTGGGATTTTATTTTACCATCTAAGTGGGAGAACTTCGAGTTTACATTCTGATAACTCAAGAGAGAGAGACATAGTGGGTGAGGGAGAGCAAATCCCAAACGAGGAGGGTCAATTAGCACCACCTTGAACAACCACCACCACCATCGTATAGATCAGAGCGCGAGGAGCGCATCCATACTATCAACACCAACGGATCGCACCTTCAAAATCGAGGCAAGTGTTTATTACTTGCTTTCATTTATCAATAATCATGTTCATGTTAGTGTGGGTAATTTTGATAATGAATTTCATTAAAATTGGGTGAAATTTTGGAGAAGTAATTTGTGATTACGGACAGATGGTTCAGTAGTTAATTCCTTCATGTATGAAAGATAATTTAATACGAAATTGGAGTACAAATTGACGAACAAATCTGAGTTAATTAAGTTCTTAAATGGAAAATTGGAAAACTAGGGTTCTTATGATATTAATTGGGGATTTAGTTTTTACCCTATGATTTATAATGATTGAATGATCCTAGGATGTTAGGAATTGTGTAAACATGTTAGGTTATCAATCAAAATAGTTACATTGAAGTTTGGATATGAACTATGAGGTTTTGGGTGCGAATATGGTGAAAACGTAGCTGTTAAAGAATAAGTCTGACATAATAGAACCGGTTCCTTTTTCTAATAGGATCGGTTCCTTTTTTTGATAGGATCGGTTCCTTTTTCTGATAGGATTGGTTCGTTTTATTTTAATAGGATCGATTCATTTTTTTGGAGGATCGGTTCGGTTCGTTTTCTCCAGACTTCTAGTGCTACTGCAGACCCTGGGAGAACCTTTAGAATCTTAAATTGCGAGGTTAAGGAAGAATGATAGCTTGGACAAGTAGAGTGTAGGGACCTTATCCACTGTCTTGATATGTAAATATAGTAGTACCCTTCGAGTGAGAAGAAATACTCATGAGAGCTCAGTAATGAATCTAGCTATGAATTACTACTACGTAGATTATTTGAGATAAAATAAATATACTATACATAGTTATGAGAGAATAATGCGTACATAAATATATGTTTGGGTTGGGTGAATACCTATGAATTTCTAATAGGATGTGTGTATGCCTATTATGTGATATTATTATTAAGTGCACTAGTGGGTGATAACCCGGGGGTGCAAGAATCTTATTGCTAGTCGCACTAATGAGTGATAACTCAGGGGTGCAGGAATTCTATTGTTAAGTGTACTAATGGGTGATAACCTGGGGGTACAAGGATATTATTGTTAAGTGTATTAATGGGTGATAACTCGGGGGGTACAAGGATATTATTATTAAGTGTACTATGGGTGATAGCTCGATTGTTAAGTGTACTAAGGGATGATAACCCAAGGGTACAAGAATCTTATTGTTAAGTGAGGTAATGGGGTTTAACCCGGGGGTGCAGGACTGATATATATATATATATATATATATATACACACTAAGGGAAACTAGTAGTTATGGCCATGAAGACAAATGAATTTATCTTAATGAGATAAAGACTTAAATATTCATAGTGAACATGAAATGTAGTGATCTGGGATGGATTACTTATGAACGTATTGTATGGGCAATACTGATATTCTACGGGTGAACGTAGATAGTGATATGATGAATTCAAACTAGTTAGCCTGGGTAGCCTAGCTAGGATGGGTTAGAAGATGCATTAATTGTGCACAATAAAAGAGAGGTGATAATCTCATGCGAGAGTTCGATAACTAACATGCACTTAATACTTGCTTTAAGGCAGTTTTAAATACTTGATAAAACATAGTTTTACACATCGGGCTCTGAACCGTCTCTTGCATCTCTTTTTTCTGTTGCTATATATATATATATATATATATATATATATATATATATATATATATATATATGTATATATATATATATATATATATATATATATATGTATATATATATATATGTATATATATATATGTATATATGTATTATATCAGGTGCTCAGCCACAGGGACACCAGAACTAGATATTTGGATTGCTTTACGTGCTGCAGTTGTTGTGGAAGCTGCAAGTCCTTGCATTAGACGCATCCATCATTTTAATTCAGTTTTATATAGACATCTCAGTTGGGGCATCTGTCGCCCATTCCTAGTTTTTATCAGAGTTGTTATTCAGTTTAATTTACCGTTCTTTTAGTTGGATGGATTTTACTATGAGTCTGTGCATTGGAGTTTTGAACTGGGAGGTGTTACCCAGTCTTATTTATTTCAGTATTTAATTCATGTTCAGTATTTATTATATTCTTATGGATGATGGATGGTTTATATTTTAATAATTAAATTGACAAATTGTTTGGTGATTTATATATTTTCAAGTTTTTCGACAGTTATGCTAAGAATGAACCAACTAAACATTCTGTTTTAAATTGGTAAAGGACTGATCACCCTATATTTAATTGGGAGGGGTGTCACAGTATATCGTTATAACCGTCGAAGAAGTTCAAGAGCAATCCACATCAAGATGGATCCGAATATATCAAGGTTCTTCATCAAAAAGCCTCCGTAAAGTTTACTTTGGTAAGGTTATTGATGATGCCAGAAATAGCACCATCAGATAAGGTGTTAACAATCCCAAGCAAGTGATAACAATGGCAGCACAGGAGAATATAAGTGTATATGTAGAAGGAGGTGATGAGAAGAGGATGAAAACCAATATGTAAGTGGTTCAGCCAATTAGGTTTGCGTCCACTATGCAAGTGAGTGAGTAATGTCAATGAAATAAGGCACTAACGACCATGGATACAATCTCTCAATCTTTCTCTCTCTATTATGTAAATTGATAGAGTTTTAGCTAGGGTTGTAATTCTCGATCCTTTACAATATTGAGGATGACCTCTATATATTATGCTTGGGGGTGTAATGTACCCCCCAAGCATGTCATGAACATATCATGAAGATCCAACCAGTGTAAGGATGGCACCTGGATGATCTTAACTAAATAATGATGACCTAAATATTCTCTCAAGTGGAGGGAATGATTCAGTTATAACAGATTAATTCATGTGTTCCAAGCCGTTCATATGCGTGTAAATTCTCGGCTGTCTTCGCTTGGTACCAACCGCGGCCTAGATGAGTATGAGGTTTGGTGTTGTTGACCCCCTCCATGTCTGAGAATTATATGATGACCTTGGCTGGGATGCCAGCCGAGGTTAGATACCTGGAACGTCGGCCAGGGCCGATGTTGTCTTAACACTTGATGTTGAGCCTGCGAGGTTTTGCTGATCTTAGGTGAAACTTGTAACGTCAGCTATGGACGATGTTGATGCTGATAGATAACCCATGTCCATACTTACCCCGACTGATGCCCTCATCGAGGTGATACTTGTAATGTTGGCTGCGGCCAACCTGATGGATAGCTGACCCTATGAGTCATGCAGACCTAGGATGATGCCCAATCATGGTGATACTTACAACATCGGCCGTGGCCAACCTGGTTAAGGACGACATCGCTGATGGGTAATCCTGAGCTCTTGTTACCTCGGTCGTTATACAGGTCGAGGCTATCATACAGGCCGAGGTTAATGTCTTTGAGCTGGCAGGTGCACTTTGGGAATATCAATCACCCCCTAGCCTTTAATTACCTATGTAAATAGGTGACTAATGGGTATGTATGTCCGAGGCTGTATTTCCTTATGTACTAATATTTCCTTGACATGTGTCAACTCCTGAAGTGAGTAGCATGCCTGGCAATGTGTAAATGATGCTAATTATCTTTTGGGATCCCAAGGGAATGATGGGCCTTAAGATGCGTGCAAAACGATTTGAGGGTTTAAACCCTTTTCTTCTCCTTCTTCTTCATTCTTTCCATTTTTCCTGCCTGTACTCTCTACATTTTCTTTCTCTTCAAAATCTCAATCATTGCTGTGTTTGAGGATTTCATTATTCTTAATCTTCTTCTTCTTCTTCTTCTTCTTCTTCTTATTCTTCTTCTTCATTTCGTACTTCCTCAGGTATCATTTTTTACCTTTCCTTTCCATTTTCAGCCTTATATTTCCATTTTTGCATTTTCCAGTGAGGATTTAGGTTTTTCGGTGGTAGTTTGAATTTTTTGGTGAACTTGTTCTTAGTTGTTCTTGGTTTCAAACCTTTCAAATTCCAAGTTTGATCTTTAGTTTAAATTATGCCAAGTTGTTTTTTTATGGTTTAGCAAGTGCAGGGTCGTATATCTTATGCTCAGGCCTTTGTATAAGCTTATAGAAGAGTTCCCTTCTCTTAGAGGGAAGACCTTTGAAAAAATTAGGCAGATAGAGCTAGCCCAAGAGGAAGATCGTAAGGCTGAGGACTTCCCCCTCAGACATATCTTCCCTCCACCTCTGAAGGTGGTATACCCTGAGCCTACTGAGCCAGCAGAGGATCCAATAGACCCCACTCCCATGTCTGAGTCTGAGTCGTCTACCCCCTATGTATGTAGACTCTTTCCAAGAGGCTATGGATTATTCCATTAGGCAAGATCAGGTCTCTGATCAGGACGAGGTCCAAAGTCGTGCCTCGTCCCACAATGGTGCTAGAACCTCACAGACTTCTTCTGATGTCGAGATTGTGGGGCCGAGTGTGGCTGTTACCCCACCCATTGATGTTATCCCTCTGTCGGCCGCCACCAGGGCTGAGTTCGCTCAGAGGTTTCCCGATGGTGTCCCTTCATCTGCCCAGGCCGACATTACCAGGGATGAAGATGATGGTCACGAGAGCGAAATTGATACCTCGGAGGCAGCCGAGATAGATATCTCTGTTACTGAGTATGATCTCTTAGCCTTTAGGCACATCTATTCAATAGGCCCCTCTATTAAGCTTAGGAGACCTTTGAGAGGTGAGAGGGACTTCGATGGCCAAGATGGGGATATTTGTGTGTACGAGTAGATGTTTAAGTTGGGATTCTGTCTCCCAATCCATCCTCGGATTAGAGCCATACTGTCCCATATCAACCTAGCCCCTTCACAATTATCCCCCAACACTTGGAGGGTGATTATTGGTGCCATTATACTTTGGAAGGCAGTCCACCACTTAGACCTTCCTGTTAGAGTTTTCACGGGTTGCTACGTTCCATCCTCTGCTAAAAACCACCCCAGATACTACCACTTCCTAGCTAGGAAGTCAGACAAGAAGATGATGTTGGTTACCCAGACTTCGAATCACAACTAGAAACCACGATATTTCTTTGCCTCGGGGGCATGGGAATTTGGTCCTTGTGCCACCTCTTCATCGTTGGAGCTGAGGACACCTTTGAAGTGGGGAAAGATGTCCCTAGATAATAAAGATGACCCTGAGCTTAGCCAAGATAACCTTCTGAAGGTTAAGAATCTTCAAGAGCAAGGGGAACAGGGTTGGCTGGTAAAATATGAACATCTGATGACCCCCTATTACCTCTTTGAGATTGGCCTAGGGAGAAGTCCTCTGACCGAGTTTTGTAAGTATTATTTTGCATAAGTTTTACCTCTGACTTTTAATACCTATGATTTACTAACTCAGATACTTATTTTTGCAGAACGCCCAGAAGGCATCTCTGACGAGTTTTGGAAGATGTCTGCCCCAAGCCTTGTTAAGCTGATGAAGAAAGCAGGGCATAATGTAGCCCCTCCTCCACCCAAGCAGAACGTCGGCACGTCTAAGGCCGACATTACAAAGAAGAGGAAGATAACTGCTAACTCAGAGGATCAGAGGTCGAGAAAAAACTAAAAGGGAGATCGTTCCATCCCTTTCTCAATAGATGATGCTCTTGCTACTCGTCTGGCCCAACTGAAGATCAGTGACAGTTTGATAGGCCATGGTCTGAAGGAAATGGATTCCATCAGCTCTGGAATGACCGACGCAGACAAATGTTTCCTACGCTCCGTAGATACCCCCTTGCTGGCCGAGTTTAGCCTTTATAGGTCAATTTAGGTACCAACTTCTGCTTTTTTACTCTTCCAAGTGTAACCTCGACCTAGATGTAGGTTAAAAATTGAACTCATACATCTGACTTTTCATTATAGGTTATTCTCTCCATGCACTAATTTGTTAATTGGACTCTGAGGAAGATGCCCGTTATTGAGAAGGGAAGAGAAGCCCTAAAGGTCCAAGCCTCCTTGACTGTTGAAGTAGATCGTCTGAAGGAGGAGTTAAAATAGGCTAACAAGATGATTAAGCAGAGGGATAGAGACATCGTTGACCTTAATAAAGACCACGAAGTAGCCCTGAAGGCCAAAGATGATTACCTTCAGACCAAAGTGGATGTTGTGGTTAAAGCCTCATTGGAGGACGCCTCAAAGATTGCATACCTTAAAAGTGGTATTAAAGCAACTGGGAAGTGGGAAGCTTCTAAGGAACAGGAGTCAGGGATCTTATCTTCCTCAGACTTTACCGGTCTAGGCTTTGGAGACCCTCATTTTGCTCAGGCCTTGCAAGAGGTTGAGGAGGATGGTGCTGCTCTTGCAAAGACTGCTCCTTTGGAGGTTACTGAAATAGAAGAGGCCATTCATCAGGACGACGCTTTAGAGGTGACTAATGTCGGTCAAAAGGACACCATTCTAGCTGTAGATACTTAGGCCTTTCTATATGAAGCTTTTAATTTATAACTTTTGCTTATTTTTGCCTGTAATTTTTCTGAACTCTGATGGATCTTCATAACATTTGAGTTGTCTAACTACTTAAATGTAATATCATATTCTTCAGAGGATTTTACTTCTTTCAATGAATGTCTTTTCTTGCATGTTGTTTTAATGTATGAGGTTATCACAATACGATGTTTACCTCACAATTTTCACCAAACTAATGATGTTTAAGGTCTGATGTCACCAGCATATGATGTTTCACCTCATAATTTATCACCAAGTTAATGATGTTTAAGATCCGAGGTCACCATAATATGATGTTTCACCTCATAATTTATCACCAAGTTAATGATGTTTAAGGTCTGAGGTCACCATAATATGATGTTTCACCTCATAATTTATCACCAAATTAATGATGTTTTAAGGTCTGAGGTCACCAGCATATGATGTTTACCCTCATAAATATCACCAAATTAATGATGTTTAAGGTCTGAGGTCATCACAGTATGATGTTAACCTCATAATTTCACCAACTAATGTTGTTTTAAGGTCTGAGGTTATCATAATATGATGTTTACCCTCATAAATTATCATCAAATTAATGATGTTTAAGGTCTGAGGTAACTAGCATATGATGTTTACCCTCATAAATATCACCAAATTAATGTTGTTTAAGGTCTGAGATCATCACAATATGATGTTAACCTCATAATTTCACCAACTAATGATGTTTTAAGGTCTAAGGTCATCATAATATGATGTTTACCCTCATAAATTATCACCAAGCTAATGACGTTTAAGGTCTGAAGTCATCAATTTATGATGCTTACCCTGATAATTTGCACCAAATTAATGATGTTTAATGTCTGAGGTCATCGATTAATGATGTTTCACCTCAAGGTCTAAGGTCATCATTGTATGATGATATTTTTTCCTCATAATTTTTCACCGACTTAATGATGGTTAGGGTTTGAGGTCACCGAAATATGATGTCACCTCATAATTTATCACCAAATTAATGATTTTTAAGTCTGAGGTCATCAAATTATGATGTTAACCTCATACTATGTCACCAAATTATGATGTTTAAGGTCTGAGGTCATCAAATTATGATGTTAATCTCATACTGTGTCACTAAATTAATGATGTTTAAGGTCTGAGGTCACCAAATCATGATGTTTACCCTCATAAATTGCCACCAAATTATGATGTTTAAGGTTCGAGGTCATCAAATTATGATGTTAACCTCATACTATGTCACCAAATTATGATATTTAAGGTCTGAGGTCATCAAATTATGATGTTAACCTCATACTGTGTCACCAAATTATGATGTTTAAGGACCGAGATCATCAAATTATGATGTTAACCTCATACTGTGCCACCAAATTAATGATGTTAAAGGTTCGAGGTCACCAAATCATGATGTTAACCTCTTACCGTGTCACCAAATTAATTATGTTAAAGGTCCGAGGTCACCAAATCATGATATTTACCCTCATAAATTGCCATCAAATTATGATGTTTAAGGTCTGAGGTCACCAAATCATGATGTTTACCCTCATAAATTATCACCAAATTATGATGTTTAAGGTCTAAGGTCATCAAATTATGATGTTAACCTCTTACTGTGTCACCAAATTAATGATGTTAAAGTGTGAGGTCACCAAATCGTGATGTTTAAGCATAATAGAACAATATTGACATAGGAACTGCTCTTCTCATTAATATCCTATTCATAAAATGATACATGTATTACAAAGAAACAATTTTAACATCATATGTAATACTTCGTCAGGTGATAAGCGTTACATGGATTGGAGAAAGGTTCCCCTTCGAGATTTTCTAGCCAGTAGGTACCAGGTACAACCTCATCGACTACTTTGTAAGGACCATGCCAGTTCGGGTGGAGATTTTTTGCTTTCTGCTATGTCCTCTTCAGCACTAGGTCTCCCACAGCTATAGGACTTGATTTCACCCTTTGATTATAGAACCCTGTTATTCTCTGTTGGTAGGCTGCCTGTCTGATCTCAGCATCTTCCCTTCTCTCTTCAATTAGATCCAAGTCAAGTCTTCTTTCTTCCCCATTCCTCTGAGGATCATTGGTCTGAACTCTGTGGGTGGGGAGTCCTACTTCTGTAGGTATGACGGCTTCTGAGCCATGGGCTAACATAAATGGGGTTTCCCCCGTTAGTGTCATTGTTGTTGTTCTGTAGAAACATAACACTGCATAAACCTATTCCGTCCATCTACCCTTGGATTCTTCCAACCTCTTCTTAATCCCATTAAGGGTTGTTCGGTTCGTGACTTCAGTTTGACCATTTTCCTGAGGTCGGCCAGGAAAAGAGAAGAACTGCATGATCGCGACTCTCTCGCAGTATTTCTTTAAGGAAGCATTCTTGAACTGTGTTCCATTATCTGAGATGAGGGTGTTTAGGAGACCGTATCTACATATGATGTTCTTCCATATGAATTGGAAGGTCTTCTACTCGGTTATAGTGATCATGGGCTCAGCCTCTACCCACTTGGAGAAGTAATCAATTGCTACTATCAGAAATCAATAGTTATTCGCAGCTCTCGGCAATGGTCCCACCAAGTCAATCCCCCATACTTTAAATGGCCAAGGAGAACTGATTGACGTCATATGTTGATGAGGTTGATAAGGGATAGTAGAGAATCTCTGGCATTTGTCAGACCTTTTCACGTAGGCAGGAGCATCTTTGGCCAAGGTCGACCACCAGTATCCCTGTAAAATTATCCTCTTGGTTAAAGGTATGTACATCCTGCAGGATGTGGGGGTCTTCTGTGGGATGGACACATCTGAGGAGAGGTATTAGGAATCCTTTTTTATACAGGACATCTCCTATTATTAAGAACTTGGCAGCTCTATACCTCAACTTTCTCCTTTCCAACTTTGATTCTGGCAGCTCTCCCTGTCTGATATATCTGATAAGGGGGTCCATCCATGAGTCCCCTCGATTCAAGTTAAGGCAAGGTTTGGCAAACCTCTTCTTACTCAATGGTCAGTTTGAGTTGGATCTCGACTGGTACTATCCTTCTGATGCCTATCCTTGTTGCTGAGGCCAACCTTGCTAGTGCATCTTCATAACTGTTGTCCAACCGGGGTATCCTCTTCATTTTCACTTCTGTGAAGCTTCCTAGCATCGTTCTCACCCTCTTTATATTTTTGGCCATCCTTTCATCCTTGGCCTTATATACTCCCAGGATTTGGTTGACAACCAACCTTGAGTCGCTATGGACTAGGAGTTGGCCAACACTAAGATCTTTAGCCAATGAGTGGCCTGCTATCAAGGCCTCATACTCTGACTCGTTGTTTAATGCTTTAAATTTGAATCTAAGTGCATATTCAATGTCGGTACCATCCGGTGCTGACACTATTAGCCCTGCTCCGCTACCACTTTCACAAGAAGACCCATCGACGAAGAGGTTCTAAACATCTTCATTTGAAGAGAAGTTCCCCTCTGACAGGGTCCCTTGCTTGAAGAGGTACATGTCTTCCTCATTCTCAGCTACTCCTTTTCTAGCTCTACTGGACACAACCTGTAAGGACATTTTTCACATGTCCGAAATGTTTCATTTATTTATGTCGTACGCCGCTACATTTGGTACGTCTCCTCACGATCTCACATGACGGCCTCTATCCGAATTCCGGGAATCAAGCATGCATTATCTCCACTAATATGTCCCACATCTGCCTCAATGACTTCACGTTCCAAGATTTTAGGGACTTAATGCAAGTGGTACGCAAGGGAAGTCAAAACAGTGAAAAAAAGGCACAATAGGAGAGTTCAAGGGCATTTTCGTAATTTCACATCCATAGTTCGGAGGTCTGGTCAACTAGAAAGTTGAAGATCTCGCCGCAACGAAGATACTGGAAAAAACGGCACCTCAATCCGAGCTACGGTGAAGGAGTTATGACCTTTTGAAGATAGAGAAAATTCCTTAAAGAATGCTGTTTTTTTTGTACGCTGGATAGAATTTTAGAGTTTTAAGAACGTGAGACTCTTCATATTTTTTCCTATAAATACCAACTTCGGGGGAGTTGTTTTGCAAGACTTTAGGAGACGAATTTGAGAGTCCAAATACATCTAGTCTTCATATTTTTGAGTCCCAAGACTCATGTTTTGATTCACACATCATTGCCAAACCTGTGTGAATCCTTTTGCAACCCAAGAACACAACTTTGGTTTGTTCAACCCTTGTGGAGGAGACCGTTCTTCTTCTTCATTGCAGCCCTACTGGAAAGGGATAATTCCAGCCGCGACTACAGAATCCGATACCCGAGGGTAATTCTTAGTCAACTTGTATTTTCATTGTAATCCGATTGTAAGCCGTTTTCTTACAAATTATAGTGAAAATAAATGGTTTTGCCCCTGAGGGAGATTTTTCCTTAATTGCATGTGTTTGAATATTCTTGCGTAGATTATCAATTTATTCAATCACATACTGCTGCATGTTTAGGGTTTGTTTGGATTAAAAGGGTTTTATATATAATTTGATCATTTGAACGCGAGCACACACGTTCTCAAATTGGTATCAGAGCAGGTTACGCTAATTTATCGCGTATTCCTTTTTCCGCAAATTTTTTTTTCTAAGATATCAATTTTCTGAAAAAATTGATTTCTGAAAAAGTGCGTGTTCAAATGGAGAAGTCATATTATAAAATGCCTGTTTTTGACGGGACAAATTATGCTTATTGGAAAGCCCGTATGAGGTCGGCTTTAAAAGCCATTGATGAACGTGTCTGGATTTTGGTTGAACGAGGGTGGACTCCTCCCACCGTGACTGTTGATAATGTGACCAACTTGAAACCTGACATTTCTTAGTCTGATGAAGAAATTAAATGGTCATCTTTTAATTCTAAGGGTCTAAGTGCTATTTCTGGGTCTGTCACACCTGATGAGTTCAAACGCATAATGACGTGTACCACGTCAAAAGAGGCATGGGATGTTTTACAACTCACCCATGAAGGAACTAATGCTGTGAAAGAGTCTAAGTTACAAAACTTGACAACTCAATTTGAAACAATCACCATGCATGATTCTGAATGCTTTGATGAATTTTATGCTAGACTTTCTGACATTGTGAATACTAGTTTTAATCTTGGTGAACAAATTCCGAATGCTAGAGTTGTTAAAAAGATTCTTCGTTCTTTGCCTAAGCGTTTTATCCCTAAAGTCACTGTGCTAAATTCTATGGGTAATTTAAATACGCTAAAATTGGAAGAACTTGTAGGAGATTTGCAAACTTATGAAATTGATATGTTCCCTAAAAATTCTAAATCTAAAGATAAGGGAATTGCTCTTAAAGCCCAAGAGAGAAGGAGTGAGGGGTCATCTAGAAAGAGGGTAGAGTCATCTAGAAAGAGAGAGACTGACACGTCAGATTCTGAGTGCGATTTTGACTTAGATGATTTGGCTCTTTTCGCAAAAAATTTCAAGAGGATTCTCAAATTTAAGAAAAATGGCAATTTTAAAGATAAAAAGAAATTTGAGAAAAATAAGTTTGAAAAGAAAAATGAAAAAGTTTCCAAAAATCCTCCTCTGAAAGAAAGTGAGAGATGTTTTGAGTGTGATGGTAGGGGTCATAGAGCTTTTGAGTGTGCCAATCGTCTGAATAGAGAGAAAGGGAAAGCTGTTCTTAATGCTACCCTTAGTGACGACAGTGAGGTCGAGACGGTGGATTCTGGAGATGAGTCACCGCATGAGTGTAACTTCACCGCATTCATGGCCAGCCAAGTGAGCACTCCTAGTTCTCCTCACGACGTTGAGGATGATGCTTCACAGGGACACCTCGACAGTGAGAGCGATGTGAGTGAGGGGGAGGATGACACAAGTGAGAGCAAGAGTGATATACAACGCGCCTACGCTGAGTTATATTCTGAGTCTTTTAAAACTAAAAAGCGTAACAAAGCGTTAGTTATTAAGATCACTTGCCTAGAGGAAGATTTAACGAAAGCGAGAGAAAGAGAGTTCTCCACCTGCACCGCCCTGAGAGAGAGAGAGTCTACCTGTGTCGAGAATGAGAATTTATTTAGAGAGAGAGAGTACTCTAGAGAAAGAGAGAGGGGACTTGATCAAGCAAGTGGCTAGTCTTACGAGTCAGCTCCATTCCTCCGTGGAGACTCGGAAGAAACTTGAAGCCCTTGTTTCCCAGCTGACTCATGATCTTGAGAAAGCACAGGAAGTCAAGGTACAAATCGAGGACATATCTGGGAAGATGGGAAAGATGCTCCTCGGCCCCGCTTTAGGTTTTGTTGATCGTCAAGGAATTGGATATGATGGTGCCTCCACGTCCCAAATTGCACCTGGACCAGTTTCTGAGTTTACTACAACTCCTTATGGTCACCGTAAAAAACCTCAAAGGAGAGTTCGACCAAGAAAAGCGAACCAAGGTCCGCCTTTGACTGAGCTCTTTTGTACTTATTGCAAAAGAAAAGGCCACCTTAGGGAAACTTGCTATAGCATGGGTCGGACACGACGTACTACTGCTCCACCACGACATACTGATGAGTTTTCTAGTCTGAGAGAGCGAGTTGAGTTCTTAGCTGCCACGACTCACAGTTTGATGAAATAATTCCGACGGATGTCTTCGCCGTTAGTGAATGCTTCTTACATTCCAACTAAAACCAACAAAGGCAAACAAAAGGTCATCTCTGCTTGGGTGCCTAAGAAAGATAAAAAGGCCTTTGTTGTTCATGTTGCTCTCAAAGCACATAATACCTCACAGTGGTATTTTGATAGTGGGTGCTCCAGACACATGATAGGTGATGCCTCATTTTTTACTACTCTTGAGGATTATCAAGATGGCAGAGTCACCTTTGGAGATGGGAGTAAGTCTAGCATTATAGGACGAGGTACTATCGAGTTACCTGGTTTTCCTAAGCTAGAAAATGTTTTGTACGTCAAAGGTTTGAAAGCAAACCTTCTCAGCATTAGCCAGCTGTGCGACACTAACTTTGCAGTAAAGTTTGACCGGGACGCGTGTAAAGTCTACAATCAAACCGGTAAACTATTGATGCAAGGGGTGAGGACCGAGGATAATTGCTATGGGACTGAGCCCACATCCTCACTTGTTTGCAACAGCGCCACGATCACTCCTATGGATCTGTGGCACCAACGTCTAGGTCACGTGAACGTTAGAGATCTTAATCGTTTAGCTAAAAAGGACCTAGTACGTGGCTTACCATCTCTTGGAAAGTCAACTTAGACCATTTGTGGACCCTGTCAGTTGGGAAAACAAATTCGTAGTCCTCATAGGAAGTTGCATTCCATTACCACCTCTCGTGTTCTGGAGTTGATTCACATGGATCTTATGGGTCCCACTCGTACTGAGAGTCTAGGTGGTAAGAGGTACATCCTCGTGATGGTAGATGATTTCTCCAGATACTCCATTGTAGGTTTTCTGAGAGAGAAATCCGATGCTGTAGATTTCTTAACGACCAAGTGCCGTGTCCTGCAAAATCAACACGGTGTCACTATTAACAGAATACGTAGTGACAACGGCACTGAATTCAAGGAAGCAAAGGTTGATTTGTACTGTGATAGCCTTGGGATCAAACATGAGTTTTCTTCTGTGAGAACTCCTCAGCAAAATGGGATTGTTGAGAGAAAGAATAGAACGATCCAAGAGATGGCTAGATCTATGCTTCTAGGTCGTAAAGTTTCTAGGAGATTTTGGGCAGAGGCAGTGTCTACTGCATGCCACACGGTGAATAGGGTGTATCTGCGTCCACATACACTTCACACTCCTTATGAGTTGTGGACTGGCAAGAAGCCCAACCTGGCATATTTCCGTGTCTTTGGGAGTAAATGCTACATCCTACGGGATAAAGAGCAATTAGGAAAGTTTGACTCCCGAAGCGACGAGGGAATATTTTTAGGATATTCATCGAATAGCAGAGCGTACTGGGTTTTTAACCTGAAGAGATCTAAGATTATTGAATCAATAAACGTCACCGTGCAAGATGACGAACCTCCGACGGTTATTGATCCTAACCTTCAGTGTGAGGATGAGGATTGTTCTGACAGTGATTTACCTGTTCCTCTCTCACACTCTGTGGACCCTACTCCTGTGTTAGGGGACACACTTGCTTGGGTTTGCAAGAGTCATGACCCTTCTGCCATTGTTGGTGATCCCACTCTAGGGGTCAAGACTCGTGCTCAGCTAGAGAACGTTGTTAGCCATCTTTGCTACACGTCCAAAGTCGAGCCCAAGAACCATAAAGAAGCACTCAAGGAAAAACACTGGATATCTGCTATGCAGGATGAGTTGCTTCAGTTTAAAAAGAATGATGTCTGGGAACTTGTCCCCTGACCTAGTGAGATTAATGTGATAGGTACCCGGTGGATTTTTAAGAACAAAATGGATGAAAATGGTACCATAATCCGAAATAAGGCTAGGTTGGTCGCTCAAGGCTACACACAGATAGAGGGTGTAGACTTTGGGGAGACATTTGCTCCTGTTGCGAGGCTTGAGTCCGTCCGTCTTCTGCTCGCCATCGCATGTCATCTGCGCTTCAAGGTGTATCAGATGGATGTCAAGAGTGCCTTTTTGAATGGCATTCTACAGGAGGAGGTTTATGTGGAACAACCAAAAGGGTTTGAAGACCCTCAGCACCCTGATCACGTCTACTATCTGAGGAAAGCCTTGTATGGTTTGAAGCAAGCACCCCGTGCTTGGTACGAGAGGCTTACTTCTTATCTCTTAGCTCGTGGCTTCAAGAGAGGGGGAGTAGATATGACGTTGTTTGTCAGGAGAGATGACGGTGCTATTTTGGTTACCCAGGTCTATGTGGACGACATAGTCTTTGGATCCACATGCTCCCAGCATGCTCACCACTTTGAGGAGGAGATGAAAAGTGAGTTTGAGATGAGCATGGTTGGTGAGCTTACATTCTTCCTTGGTCTCCAGGTTCGTCAGCTAGAGGATGGGATGTTCATCTCCCAATCCATGTATGCTAGAGACCTAGTGAAGAAATTTGGTTTAGACTCCGCTAAGCATGCACGTACACCTATGAGTACCACTACCAAGCTTAGTAAGGACACTTCAGGCAAGGACGTAGAGCAAACCTTATATCAGAGTATGATAGGTAGTCTCCTCTACTTGATTGCCAGTCGTCCCGACATCGCCTTTAGTGTTGGAGTCTGTGTGCGTTATCAGGCATCCCCAAAAGAGTCACATTTACTTGCTCTAAAACGTATTATTAAATACGTAAGTGGGACTCTCTCATACGGGATTTGGTATTCCTTTGATACCGATGACCGTCTGTCCGCCTACTCGGATGCCGATTGGGCTGGGGATGTAGATGGATGTAGGAGCACTTCTGGTGGGTGTTTCTATTTTGGTTCTGCTCTTGTCTCCTGGCTGAGCAAGAAGCAAAATTCCATCTCTTTGTCCATTGCGGAGGCTGAGTACATAGCCGCCGGGAGTTGTTGCACACAACTCTTGTGGATGAAGCAAATGCTGGAGGATTATGGGATATCACAGGACACCATGACCATTTCCTGTGATAACACGAGCGCGATACACATATCCCGCAATCCAGTTCAGCATTCGCGCACAAAACACATCAGGATACGTGAGCACTTTATTCGTCAGTTAGTTGAAGAGAAAGTCGTATCCCTGAGTTTTGTTCCTACCGACCGTCAGTTAGCCGATATTTTCACGAAACCTTTAGATGCCCTTAGATTTGAGAGTCTTAGGAAATCTTTAGGGATTTGCACAGTTGACTGAGGGGTTGGTCTATATCTAGAATAGGATGCTTCTTCATGTTCATATCATATGCTTCCTATTGCTAGTCTGTTTTATATGTACCATTACTTTGTTGTACAACTTTGTTTTATTCCTTTTGCTTTTTATATTTCTTTTAAAAAAAAATACAAAAAGATTTTCCTTTAAGAAAAATTTTGAGAAAAGCACAAAAAGATTTTATTTCTTTTTTTCCAAATTTTTGAAAAAATCCAAAAAAGATTTTTGTATTTTGCTTCTTTTATGGATGAGCATGTAAGATAGCCAAGTCACAACTTTATTCCATTTATCCATGTGACTGTTTGATAGAGATTTGAGAGGCTACATCATTTCATCCATGTGCTTTACATTGATTGGAGTCTTTGAGATGTAATTAGTGATATCTTCCTACATGTTTGACTCCTATATCCTTTATTGCACACATGCACGGCTATATTTGATTATTGCACTTGTCTATCTCATGTTGGCTTGCGTGTTTTCATCTCAATCATGTCTATACAATGTACAATATGCGATAAAACTTGACAAGATTGGAATGCATGTAAAAACCGTTTTGGTGAGACTGTGTGTTTTTGTATAACGGGGAGGGGCTGCGAAAGGTAATCATCTATCCTTTGCGCAAAAGACACCGTTAAAAAGGACCTAAAAAATGGAGGAATTTTAATATCCGAGGTCCAAAGAGGTTAAAAGAGCCCGAAAAAATTTAAAGGCAATAAAAAGCAATTAATGCCAAATATGGTCCACTTAGGTTTCACCATCAATTCTCCAAAGTTTGAGAATTTAGAATGCCTCTATTTAATACAATATCTGAGGGAGTTTGGTTGGAGAATCTAAACGGGTTTGCACTTCCTTGAAAGTCCTGAAAAAGCATAAAATCATTTTGGACGTTATTGGTGTGAAAATCATTTTGAGCTTTAATTTGTTGATTTGATTGAGTCAATATCTTATATTGTCACTCTTTTACACCAAAGGAAGCATTTGAGTTCATTCGCTAGGAATATCCAATATTCATCGTGCACATATGTCATGTTTGTATGCATTGATTTTCCTATCGAATTTGATCACACCACTTCATTTACGCTATCATTGACTTGGTTGCTTTCTGTTTATTCATGGTGTGTTTTTATCCTAGTGACACCCCACACTTGCTTATTTGATTTATTTCTCTAATTTGTCCATTTGGGGACATCATAAAAAGGGGGAGAAAGAATTATCATATTATGGGGGAGTTTGAATTCTGGGGGAGTTTTTGAGATGTTGCTTATATTTTTATCATATATTGATATCCATGTTATCTCATTTCAAACTCGATATGTCACGTGGTATTTGCTTTGTCTCATGTGTGTAGGTATGAAGATTGCAGATCTATATGTTGCACACCCTGATGAGAAAAGTTTTGAGATTCCTGAAGAATTAAAGAACAAACGATGAAGACTACTCATTTGTACCTTTTCCAGTTTTGGGTTCATGGGAGGGTAGATTTGTATAGGCAATTTCATATTTGATAATTCGGATTTTTTATGTATGTACCGGCATAGACATAGGGGGAGATTTGTAAGGACATTTTTCACATGTCCGAAATGTTTCATTTATTTATGTCGTACGCCGCTACATTTGGCACGTCTCCTCACGATCTCACATGACGGCCTCTATCCGAATTCCGGGAATCAAGCATGCATTATCTCCACTAATATGTCCCACATCTGCCTCAATGACTTCACGTTCCAAGATTTTAGGGACTTAATGCAAGTGGTACGCAAGGGAAGTCAAAACAGTGAAAAAAGGCACAATAGGAGAGTTCAAGGGCATTTTCGTAATTTCACATCCATAGTTCGTAGGTCTGGTCAACTAGAAAGTTGAAGATCTCGCCGCAACGAAGATACTGGAAAAAACGGCACCTCAATCCGAGCTACGGTGAAGGAGTTATGACCTTTTGAAGATAGAGAAAATTCCTTAAAGAATGCTGTTTTTTTTGTACGCTGGATAGAATTTTAGAGTTTTAAGAACGTGAGACTCTTCATATTTTTTCCTATAAATACCAACTTCGGGGGAGTTGTTTTGCAAGACTTTAGGAGACGAATTTGAGAGTCCAAATACATCTAGTCTTCATATTTTTGAGTCCCAAGACTCATGTTTTGATTCACACATCATTGCCAAACCTGTGTGAATCCTTTTGCAACCCAAGAACACAACTTTGGTTTGTTCAACCCTTGTGGAGGAGACCGTTCTTCTTCTTCATTGCAGCCCTACTGGAAAGGGATAATTCCAGCCGCGACTACAGAATCCGATACCCGAGGGTAATTCTTAGTCAACTTGTATTTTCATTGTAATCCGATTGTAAGCCGTTTTCTTACAAATTATAGTGAAAATAAATGGTTTTGCCCCTGAGGGAGATTTTTCCTTAATTGCATGTGTTTGAATATTCTTGCGTAGATTATCAATTTATTCAATCACATACTGCTGCATGTTTAGGGTTTGTTTGGATTAAAAGGGTTTTATATATAATTTGATCATTTGAACGCGAGCACACACGTTCTCAAATTGGTATCAGAGCAGGTTACGCTAATTTATCGCGTATTCCTTTTTCCGAAAATTTTTTTTTCTAAGATATCAATTTTCTGAAAAAATTGATTTCTGAAAAAGTGCGTGTTCAAATGGAGAAGTCATATTATAAAATGCCTGTTTTGACGGGACAAATTATGCTTATTGGAAAGCCCGTATGAGGTCGGCTTTAAAAGCCATTGATGAACGTGTCTGGATTTTGGTTGAACGAGGGTGGACTCCTCCCACCGTGACTGTTGATAATGTGACCAACTTGAAACCTGACATTTCTTAGTCTGATGAAGAAATTAAATGGTCATCTTTTAATTCTAAGGGTCTAAGTGCTATTTCTGGGTCTGTCACACCTGATGAGTTCAAACGCATAATGACGTGTACCACGTCAAAAGAGGCATGGGATGTTTTACAACTCACCCATGAAGGAACTAATGCTGTGAAAGAGTCTAAGTTACAAAACTTGACAACTCAATTTGAAACAATCACCATGCATGATTCTGAATGCTTTGATGAATTTTATGCTAGACTTTCTGACATTGTGAATACTAGTTTTAATCTTGGTGAACAAATTCCGAATGCTAGAGTTGTTAAAAAGATTCTTCGTTCTTCGCCTAAGCGTTTTATCCCTAAAGTCACTGTGCTAAATTCTATGGGTAATTTAAATACGCTAAAATTGGAAGAACTTGTAGGAGATTTGCAAACTTATGAAATTGATATGTTCCCTAAAAATGCTAAATCTAAAGATAAGGGAATTGCTCTTAAAGCCCAAGAGAGAAGGAGTGAGGGGTCATCTAGAAAGAGGGTAGAGTCATCTAGAAAGAGAGAGACTGACACGTCAGATTCTGAGTGCGATTTTGACTTAGATGATTTGGCTCTTTTCGCAAAAAATTTCAAGAGGATTCTCAAATTTAAGAAAAATGGCAATTTTAAAGATAAAAAGAAATTTGAGAAAAATAAGTTTAAAAAGAAAAATGAAAAAGTTTCCAAAAATCCTCCTCTGAAAGAAAGTGAGAGATGTTTTGAGTGTGATGGTAGGGGTCATAGAGCTTTTGAGTGTGCCAATCGTCTGAATAGAGAGAAAGGGAAAGCTGTTCTTAATGCTACCCTTAGTGACGACAGTGAGGTCGAGACGGTGGATTCTGGAGATGAGTCACCGCATGAGTGTAACTTCACCGCATTCATGGCCAGCCAAGTGAGCACTCCTAGTTCTCCTCACGACGTTGAGGATGATGCTTCACAGGGACACCTCGACAGTGAGAGCGATGTGAGTGAGGGGGAGGATGACACAAGTTGTTGGATTAATTCCAATATTTATTGAGTTTAATTTTTAGTTGTTAATATTTTATTATATTATTTGTGTTTTATTTTAAACATAGTTTGGGTTTTAATTTAGAAAGTAGAAACATGAGCAAATGGGTGTGAAAGATATGGGGAATGCTCAAAATCCCATATTGTCCCACATTGGAAGAATACTACAAAAGGTAGTGGTATATCAACTAAAGGACAACTAAGATTCTTAGTTGACAAGTCAAATAAGAGGCTATGATCCTACGCATCGCGGTGGTGCTTAAGCACCACCAATCGCGGCGCGCGAAAGGGCGATTGGGCGACTTAGGGCGCATTGCGCGCTTTGACGCGCACTTGGCACTTCGCACGTGCGCATCGTCGCTTGGAGCGTGGGAGCCTAAAGTTTTGACGAGGTAAAACAGATCAACGGTTGTGATTAAACGATCCGATCAAAGGGTTTAAAATCCGAAACGGCTTGATCTAAACCGTTAGATGAACTCGTAGCGTTTCGTGTAGGGGATGTCCATTCGCTTACGATGGGACGCCTAATCTGAACCGTTAGATCGTAGCTGTTCCAAACAGGCACGATCCAACGGTTGCTGAGTCACTCCATGAAGAGTTGTGACTGTTGAAGAACAGTCACAGAAATGGCTATAAAAAGAGTTCCAGACCTCTGTTTTGGACACCGAAAATTGCTAGTTTCTCCTCTCTCCGTCCTCTATACTTTGGCATTATCAAGTTACAAATTCAGAGTGTTCTCGGGTTTGATCAAACAGTACATAGTTTGAATCAAACAACTGTTCATACTGCATTGTATCCTGAAGGCAGGTTCTACAAAACCCATTGTGTACTCGCGGTTCTGGTTCTGTCTCAACCGGATTGGGAGAAATTTTGCCTAAAAGAAAGCGTTCCAAGAACGTGCCTTACAGAAATTAATTATTATATTTCGTTCTTTCCATAAGAAAACTCCAACAGTTTTAGGCAAAAATTTTATATTCTTATTACTCCACTCAAATGGAAGGAACTGTGGCACAATCTATCCAAGTCATGACTCAAGACTTAATTCGACTCGACCGTTTTGATGGCGGAAATTTCACCCGTTGGCAAGAGAAAGTTATGTTCTTCCTCACATCACTAAAACTTGCATACATTCTAGATGATAACCTTGAACAAATTCCCGAGCCCACACCCGAAGACACCGAAGGAATAAAGCAAAAACGTGTGAAGAGGAAAGAAGACGAATTTATGTGTCGAGGACACATCCTCAATGCTTTATCTCAAACTGTTTATAGCGCTCATAGAATGATTCCGACGGCAAAGGAATTATGGAAGGCTTTGGAGATAAAGTATCAAAACGAGGAAGCGAGCAATCGTAAGTTTCTAATTTCAAACTATATGAATTTTAGAATGAATAATGATAAATCTGTCGTTGCACAAGCCCATGAACTCCAACAAATTGTTGGTGACCTTAAAGCCGCTGGTATTAATCTTCAAGATGAATTTCAAGTAGGGGTGATTGTTTCAAAACTTCCATCCTCTTGGAATGGCTTTAAGAAGAAAATTAATCATGATGAAAAGACTTATACTGTGGAATCCCTTCTTCGTCACCTTCGTATTGAAGATGATACTCGTATTCGAGAAAAGAAGGATGAACAAAGTGAGGGTCATTCAAAAGCTAATATGGTTGAGAATAAAAAATCCAAGATTACCAAAGACTCAAAATTTAAAGCAAAGAATGATTCCAAATTCAAGAACCAAGGTGCAAATAAGAAAAAGAAGGGAAAATGTTTCTTCTGTGACAAACCGGGCCATTATTCTCGAGAATGTCGTCTTAAAAAGAAGGCATTTAAAGAAAAACAAGGGTCGAAGGAAACCAACAATGTTGAAGATCTTATTGCTACTGTTTGCGAAGCAAATTCAATTGATAATGAAAGTGGATGGTGGCTGGATACCGGCGCAACGGTCCACATATGCAAAGACCGCTCTTCATTCAAAACATATCAAGAAATTGATGGAAAAGAAGTGAAGATGGCAAATAATCTTCGCGCCAATGTAGTTGGAAAAGGCACAGTGGAATTGAAGCTAACTTCTGGAAAGACACTTACTCTAATTGATGTACTTCATGTACCTGATATGTGTAAAAATCTTGTGTCTGGGGACCTTCTCAATAAGAGAGGTTTCAAACTAGTGTATGAGTCTGATAAGTTTGTATTGTCTAAGAATGGCCAATTTATTGGCAAAGGGTACTCTTGTAACGGCATGATTAAAATTAATGTAATCAATGATATTAGTTCTGCTTATATGGTTGAGTCTATTTCTTTATGGCATAGTAGATTAGGTCATGTGAATTATAGAAGTATAAAAAATATGACTAATCTCGGCTTAATCTCGGATTGTAAATTTGATAACCTTTCTAAATGTGAAATTTGTGCTCAATCGAAGATAACTAGAAAGTCGTTCAAATCTGTTGAGAGGAAATCCGAAATGCTTGATCTTATTCATAGTGATGTATGTGATATGAAGAGTAATATGACTCGTGGTGGAAATAAATATTTCTTAACTTTCATTGATGATTACTCTAAGTATGCATATACATATTTACTTAAAAGTAAAGATGAAGTTTTCGAGAAATTCCTAATTTTTAAAGCAGAAGTTGAAACTCAACAAAATCGAAAAATTAAAGTCCTACGATCCGATAGGGGTGGTGAATATTACCCGAGTGAGTTTATACAATTTTGTAATACTCATGGGATAATCCATCAAGTTACGGCGCCATATACGCCACAACAAAATGGAACGGCGGAAAGGAAAAATAGGACTTTAGTTGAAATGATAAATTCAATGTTAATCAGTTCTGGTTTACCTTTGTCGATGTGGGGAGAAGCGGTTTTATCCGCATGTTATATTTTAAATAGAGTTCCATTGAAAAACAAGGATATTACACCATATGAATTATGGTTTAATCGTAAGCCTAATCTTAGACGTCTTAAAGTTTGGGGATGTCTTGCTTATGTAAGAAAACCCGAACCTAAAAGACCTAAACTAGGAAATAGGACTTACAAATGTGTTTTTATTGGATACTCTAGTAACAGTACGACTTATAGATTTTTAAACCTTGAAACTCAAGAAATCATTGAGTCGGTAGATGTGCAATTTTTTGAACATCTAACAAAGTTTAGTACTTTGAATCAAGGTTTAGAAAATAATAATTCGACTGTTGACTCCTCAAATTTAGAAGAAAATTCACAACCTATATCTTCTTCAGAAACAACGAATGACGTTGAACCACGAAGGAGTAAAAGACAAAGAACTGAAAAAACATTTGGGCCTGACTTTGTTATTTATTTAGTTGAAGGGGATTTAAATGAGACTAAGAACAAAACTAAATTTGTTCTTAATGTAGAAGATGAACCGACCACATTTCATGAAGCGGTAACATCTAGGGATGCTGTCTTTTGGAAAGAAGCAATAAATGATGAAATGAACTCAATTTTGTCAAATCAAACTTGGGTTATTTCCGATCTTCCCCCCGGGTCTAAACCTATTGGGTGCAAATGGATATTTAAAAGAAAATTAAATCCGGATGGTTCTATAAATAAATTTAAGGCAAGACTAGTTGCTAAAGGCTATAAGCAAAAATATGGAATTGATTACTTTGATACATATGCTCCTGTTGCTCGAATCACTTCCATTAGGATATTAATATCTCTTGCTTCTATTCACAATTTAGTTATTCATCAAATGGATGTTAAAACTGTTTTTTTAAATGGTGATTTAGAAGAAGAGATTTATATGGAACAACCCGAAGGGTTTGTATTGCCTGGCCAAGAAAAGAAAGTGTGTAAATTGGTTAAATCTCTTTATGACCTTAAACAAGCTCCTATGCAATGGCATGAGAAGTTTAATAATATTGTTATATCCCATGGATATAAAGTTAATGATGCCGACAAATGTATATATAGTAAATTTGAAAATGGTGTTGGTGTTATTATATGCTTATATGTGGATGACATGTTAATATTTGGGTCTAATCTCAAATATGTTGAAGAAACCAAAAGGTTTCTTTCATCAAAATTTGATATGAAAGATCTTGGAGAAGCTGATGTGATTTTAGGAATCAAAATTGTGAGAAAGGATAATTCTTTAGCGTTATCTCAATCTCATTATATAGAAAAAGTTCTTAAAAGATATAATCATTTTGAACTTAAGCCAGCTGCTACACCTGTGGATCCTAGCATCAAATTAATGAAAAATACTGGGCGTGCTATGGACCAACTTAAATATGCTAGTATTATTGGGAGTCTAATGTATGCCATGCATTGCACTAGACCAGACATTGCTTATGCAGTGAGTATATTGTGTAGATTTACAAGTAATCCAGGACAAGAGCACTGGAATGCAATTTCTAGGGTGCTTAGATATCTGAAGAGGACTTTGAATTATGGCTTACATTATGTAGGATATCCATCTGTTTTAGAAGGATATAGTGATTCAAGTTGGAATAATCTTGAATCAAAATCCAAGTCAACTACTGGTTGGATTTTTACGCTAGGAGGAGCAGCTATCTCTTGGGGATCCAAGAAACAAACATGTGTATCAGATTCAACAATGCAATCTGAATTTATAGCCCTAGCAGATGCATGTAAAGAAGCAGAATGGCTTAGAAATGTGTTGTATGATATTCCTTTATGGAAAAAGCCATCACCTTCTATTATGATAAGTTGTGATAACCAAGCCACAATTTATAAAGTTTCGAACAAAACTTACAACGGAAAATCTAGACACATTAGTCTAAGACATCAAATTATAAGAAAATTACTCAAGGAAGGAGTAATTACAGTCGACTATATTAAAACGAACAAGAATTTAGCAGATCCTCTGACTAAAGGTCTTGTAAGAGAGATGATATATATCACCTCAAAAGGAATGGGACTAAGGTCTATTAAATAACACAACTATATTTAATGGGAACCCAACTCATATCTTGAAAATATAGATAGAGTTCAATGTGGTACAAACAAGTTAAATTATAGTTATGGAACACTAGGAATTTATACAAAAAGTTCCATTCCTATATGCCTAGTGTTGGTTTTCTGCATGTTAGAGGATGAAGTTCACTTCTTAATAAATCATATAAGTGTGACTCGCAGAATCACTAAAGTTGATTTACCTATTCGAGTGTCGAAAGTGTGGCCGCTTTCTATGAAATCAAGACCGATCCTAAAGCGCTCGTGAAATCAGGATTAGCACAAGGCCATAAAAGTGCATGCTAGAAGAACACTTATAAACTCAGAAATCGGTATGTGTGATAGTTCCGGCTAGTCTCAAAAGGTCCTTGGTTCAAGATACGTTCACCACAGCACCTTGATGAAGCTTTGAATTATTTTCACTATATGGAAGTTCAAGTCCGAAAGACACTTCTCATTTATGTACTAGATTTTAGCGATAATGCCAAAAGTTATTTATTGTCTTTTTTTCTTTGCTCTCTTGTGTATATTGAAATTGGTGGGAGAATGTTGGATTAATTCCAATATTTATTGAGTTTAATTTTTAGTTGTTAATATTTTATTATATTATTTGTGTTTTATTTTAAACATAGTTTGGGTTTTAATTTAGAAAGTAGAAACATGAGCAAATGGGTGTGAAAGATATGGGGAATGCTCAAAATCCCATATTGTCCCACATTGGAAGAATACTACAAAAGGTAGTGGTATATCAACTAAAGGACAACTAAGATTCTTAGTTGACAAGTCAAATAAGAGGCTATGATCCTACGCATCGCGGTGGTGCTTAAGCACCACCAATCGCGACACGCGTAAGAGCGTAAGCGCGACACGCGGCGCGCGAAATGGCGATTGGGCGACTTAGGGCGCATTGCGCGCTTTGACGCGCACTTGGCACTTCGCACGTGCGCATCGTCGCTTGGAGCGTGGGAGCCTAAAGTTTTGACGAGGTAAAACAGATCAACGATTGTGATTAAACGATCCGATCAAAGGGTTTAAAATCCGAAACGGCTTGATCTAAACCATTAGATGAACTCGTAGCGTTTCGTGTAGGGGATGTCCATTCGCTTACGATGGGACGCCTAATCTGAACCGTTAGATCGTAGCTGTTCCAAACAGGCACGATCCAACGGTTGCTGAGTCACTCCATGAAGAGTTGTGACTGTTGAAGAACAGTCACAGAAATGGCTATAAAAAGAGTTCCAGACCTCTGTTTTGGACACCGAAAATTGCTAGTTTCTCCTCTCTCCGTCCTCTATACTTTGGCATTATCAAGTTACAAATTCAGAGTGTTCTCGGGTTTGATCAAACAGTACATAGTTTGAATCAAACAACTGTTCATACTGCATTGTATCCTGAAGGCAGGTTCTACAAAACCCATTGTGTACTCGCGGTTCTGGTTCTGTCTCAACCGGATTGGGAGAAATTTTGCCTAAAAGAAAGCGTTCCAAGAACGTGCCTTGCAAAAATTAATTATTATATTTCGTTCTTTCCATAAGAAAACTCCAACACAAGTGAGAGCGAGAGTGATATACAACGCGCCTACGCTGAGTTATATTCTGAGTCTTTTAAAACTAAAAAGCGTAACAAAGCGTTAGTTCTTAAGATCACTTGCCTAGAGGAAGATTTAAAGAAAGCGAGAGAAAGAGAGTTCTCCACCTGCACCGCCCTGAGAGAGAGAGAGTCTACCTGTGTCGAGAATGAGAATTTGTTTAGAGAGAGAGAGTACTCTAGAGAAAGAGAGAGGGGACTTGATCAAGCAAGTGGCTAGTCTTACGAGTCAGCTCCATTCCTCCGTGGAGACTCGGAAGAAACTTGAAGCCCTTGTTTCCCAGCTGACTCATGATCTTGAGAAAGCACGGGAAGTCAAGGTACAAATCGAGGACATATCTGGGAAGATGGGAAAGATGCTCCTCGGCCCCGCTTTAGGTTTTGGTGATCGTCAAGGAATTGGATATGATGGTGCCTCCACGTCCCAAATTGCACCTGGACCAGTTCCTGAGTTTACTACAACTCCTTATGGTCACCGTAAAAAACCTCAAAGGAGAGTTCGACCAAGAAAAGCAAACCAAGGTCCGCCTTTGACTGAGCTCTTTTGTACTTATTGCAAAAGAAAAGGCCACCTTAGGGAAACTTGCTATAGCATGGGTCGGACACGACGTACTACTGCTCCACCACGACATACTGATGAGTTTTCTAGTCTGAGAGAGCGAGTTGAGTTCTTAGCTGCCATGACTCAGAGTTTGATGAAAGAATTCCGACGGATGTCTTCGCCGTTAGTGAATGCTTCTTACATTCCAACTAAAACCAACAAAGGCAACCAAAAGATCATCTCTGCTTGGGTGCCTAAGAAAGATAAAAAGGCCTTTGTTGTTCATGTTGCTCTCAAAGCACATAATACCTCACAGTGGTATTTTGATAGTGGGTGCTCCAGACACATGACAGGTGATGCCTCATTTTTTACTACTCTTGAGGATTATCAAGATGGCAGAGTCACCTTTGGAGATGGGAGTAAGTCTAGCATTATAGGACGAGGTACTATCGAGTTACCTAGTTTTCCTAAGCTAGAAAATGTTTTGTACGTCAAAGGTTTGAAAGCAAACCTTCTCAGCATTAGCCAGCTGTGCGACACTAACTTTGCAGTAAAGTTTGACCGGGACGCGTGTAAAGTCTACAATCAAACCGGTAAACTATTGATGCAAGGGGTGAGGACCGAGGATAATTGCTATGGGACTGAGCCCACATCCTCACTTGTTTGCAACAGCGCCACGATCACTCCTATGGATCTGTGGCACCAACGTCTAGGTCACGTGAACGTTAGAGATCTTAATCGTTTAGCTAAAAAGGACCTAGTACGTGGCTTACCATCTCTTGGAAAGTCAACTTCGACCATTTGTGGACCCTGTCAGTTGGGAAAACAAATTCGTAGTCCTCATAGGAAGTTGCATTCCATTACCACCTCTCGTGTTCTGGAGTTGATTCACATGGATCTTATGGGTCCCACTCGTACTGAGAGTCTAGGTGGTAAGAGGTACATCCTCGTGATGGTAGATGATTTCTCCAGATACTCCATTGTAGGTTTTCTGAGAGAGAAATCCGATGCTGTAGATTTCTTAACGACCAAGTGCCGTGTCCTGCAAAATCAACACGGTGTCACTATTAACAGAATACGTAGTGACAACGGCACTGAATTAAAGGAAGCAAAGGTTGATTTGTACTGTGATAGCCTTGGTATCAAACATGAGTTTTCTGCTGTGAGAACTCCTCAGCAAAATGGGATTGTTGAGAGAAAGAATAGAACGATCCAAGAGATGGCTAGATCTATGCTTCTAGGTCGTAAAGTTTTTAGGAGATTTTGGGCAGAGGCAGTGTCTACTGCATGCCACACGGTGAATAGGGTGTATCTGCGTCCACATACACTTCACACTCCTTATGAGTTGTGGACTGGCAAGAAGCCCAACCTGGCATATTTCCGTGTCTTTGGGAGTAAATGCTACATCCTACGGGATAAAGAGCAATTAGGAAAGTTTGACTCCCGAAGCGACGAGGGAATATTTTTAGGATATTCATCGAATAGCAGAGCGTACTGGGTTTTTAACCTGAAGAGCTCTAAGATTATTGAATCAATAAACGTCACCGTGCAAGATGACGAACCTCCGACGGTTATTGATCCTAACCTTCAGTGTGAGGATGAGGATTGTTCTGACAGTGATTTACCTGTTCCTCTCTCACACTCTGTGGACCCTACTCCTGTGTTAGGGGACACACTTGCTTGGGTTTGCAAGAGTCATGACCCTTCTGCCATTGTTGGTGATCCCACTCTAGGGGTCAAGACTCGTGCTCAGCTAGAGAACGTTGTTAGCCATCTTTGCTACACGTCCAAAGTCGAGCCCAAGAACCATAAAGAAGCACTCAAGGAAAAACACTGGATATCTGCTATGCAGGATGAGTTGCTTCAGTTTAAAAAGAATGATGTCTGGGAACTTGTCCCCCGACCTAGTGAGATTAATGTGATAGGTACCCGGTGGATTTTTAAGAACAAAATGGATGAAAATGGTACCATAATCCGAAATAAGGCTAGGTTGGTCGCTCAAGGCTACACACAGATAGAGGGTGTAGACTTTGGGGAGACATTTGCTCCTGTTGCGAGGCTTGAGTCCGTCCGTCTTCTGCTCGCCATCGCATGTCATCTGCGCTTCAAGGTGTATCAGATGGATGTCAAGAGTGCCTTTTTGAATGGCATTCTACAGGAGGAGGTTTATGTGGAACAACCAAAAGGGTTTGAAGACCCTCAGCACCCTGAGCACGTCTACTATCTGAGGAAAGCCTTGTATGGTTTGAAGCAAGCACCCCGTGCTTGGTACGAGAGGCTTACTTCTTATCTCTTAGCTCGTGGCTTCAAGAGAGGGGGAGTAGATATGACGTTGTTTGTCAGGAGAGATGACGGTGCTATTTTGGTTGCCCAGGTATATGTGGACGACATAGTCTTTGGATCCACATGCTCCCAGCATGCTCACCACTTTGAGGAGGAGATGAAAAGTGAGTTTGAGATGAGCATGGTTGGTGAGCTTACATTCTTCCTTGGTCTCCAGGTTCGTCAGCTAGAGGATGGGATGTTCATCTCCCAATCCAAGTATGCTAGAGACCTAGTGAAGAAATTTGGTTTAGACTCCGCTAAGCATGCACGTACACCTATGAGTACCACTACCAAGCTTAGTAAGGACACTTCAGGCAAGGACGTAGAGCAAACCTTATATCAGAGTATGATAGGTAGTCTCCTCTACTTGATTGCCAGTCGTCCCGACATCGCCTTTAGTGTTGGAGTCTGTGCGCGTTATCAGGCATCCCCAAAAGAGTCACATTTACTTGCTCTAAAACGTATTATTAAATACGTAAGTGGGACTCTCTCATACGGGATTTGGTATTCCTTTGATACCGATGACCGTCTGTCCGCCTACTCGGATGCCGATTGGGCTGGGGATGTAGATGGATGTAGGAGCACTTCTGGTGGGTGTTTCTATTTTGGTTCTGCTCTTGTCTCCTGGCTGAGCAAGAAGCAAAATTCCATCTCTTTGTCCATTGCGGAGGCTGAGTACATAGCCGCCGGGAGTTGTTGCACACAACTCTTGTGGATGAAGCAAATGCTGGAGGATTATGGGATATCACAGGACACCATGACCATTTCCTGTGATAACACGAGCGCGATACACATATCCCGCAATCCAGTTCAGCATTCGCGCACAAAACACATCAGGATACGTGAGCACTTTATTCGTCAGTTAGTTGAAGAGAAAGTCGTATCCCTGAGTTTTGTTCCTACCGACCGTCAGTTAGCCGATATTTTCACGAAACCTTTAGATGCCCTTAGATTTGAGAGTCTTAGGAAATCTTTAGGGATTTGCACAGTTGACTGAGGGGTTGGTCTATATCTAGAATAGGATGCTTCTTCATGTTCATATCATATGCTTCCTATTGCTAGTCTGTTTTATATGTACCATTACTTTGTTGTACAACTTTGTTTTATTCCTTTTGCTTTTTATATTTCTTTTAAAAAAAAATACAAAAAGATTTTCCTTTAAGAAAAATTTTGAGAAAAGCACAAAAAGATTTTATTTCTTTTTTTTCCAAATTTTTGAAAAAATCCAAAAAAGATTTTTGTATTTTGCTTCTTTTATGGATGAGCATGTAAGATAGCCAAGTCACAACTTTATTCCATTTATCCATGTGACTGTTTGATAGAGATTTGAGAGGCTACATCATTTCATCCATGTGCTTTACATTGATTGGAGTCTTTGAGATGTAATTAGTGATATCTTCCTAGATGTTTGACTCCTATATCCTTTATTGCACACATGCACGGCTATATTTGATTATTGCACTTGTCTATCTCATGTTGGCTTGCGTGTTTTCATCTCAATCATGTCTATACAATGTACAATATGCGATAAAACTTGACAAGATTGGAATGCATGTAAAAACCGTTTTGGTGAGACTGTGTGTTTTTGTATAACGGGGAGGGGCTGCGAAAGGTAATCATCTATCCTTTTCGCAAAAGACACCGTTAAAAAGGACCTAAAAAATGGATGAATTTTAATATCCGAGGTCCAAAGAGGTTAAAAGAGCCCGAAAAAATTTAAAGGCAATAAAAAGCAATTCATGCCAAATATGGGCCACTTAGGTTTCACCATCAATTCTCCAAAGTTTGAGAATTTAGAATGCCTCTATTTAATACAATATCTGAGGGAGTTTGGTTGGAGAATCTAAACGGGTTTGCACTTCCTTGAAAGTCCTGAAAAAGCATAAAATCATTTTGGACGTTATTGGTGTGAAAATCATTTTGAGCTTTAATTTGTTGATTTGATTGAGTCAATATCTTATATTGTCACTCTTTTACACCAAAGGAAGCATTTGAGTTCATTCGCTAGGAATATCCAATATTCATCGTGCACATATGTCATGTTTGTATGCATTGATTTTCCTATCGAATTTGATCACACCACTTCATTTACGCTATCATTGACTTGGTTGCTTTCTGTTTATTCATGGTGTGTTTTTATCCTAGTGACACCCCACACTTGATTATTTGATTTATTTCTCTAATTTGTCCATTTGGGGACATCATAAAAAGGGGGAGAAAGAATTATCATATTATGGGGGAGTTTGAATTCTGGGGGAGTTTTTGAGATGTTGCTTATATTTTTATCATATATTGATATCCATGTTATCTCATTTCAAACTCGATATGTCACGTGGTATTTGCTTTGTCTCATGTGTGTAGGTATGAAGATTGCAGATCTATATGTTGCACACCCTGATGAGAAAAGTTTTGAGATTCCTGAAGAATTAAAGAACAAACGACGAAGACTATTCATTTGTACCTTTTCCAGTTTTGGGTTCATGGGAGGGTAGATTTGTATAGGCAATTTCATATTTGATAATTCGGATTTTTTATGTATGTACCGGCATAGACATAGGGGGAGATTTGTAAGGACATTTTTCACATGTCCGAAATGTTTCATTTATTTATGTCGTACGCCGCTACATTTGGCACGTCTCCTCACGATCTCACATGACGGCCTCTATCCGAATTCCGAGAATCAAGCATGCATTATCTCCACTAATATGTCCCACATCTGCCTCAATGACTTCACGTTCCAAAATTTTAGGGACTTAATGCAAGTGGTACGCAAGGGAAGTCAAAATAGTGAAAAAAAAGGCACAATAGGAGAGTTCAAGGGCATTTTCGTAATTTCACATCCATAGTTCGGAGGTCTGGTCAACTAGAAAGTTGAAGATCTCGCCGCAACGAAGATACTGGAAAAAACGGCACCTCAATCCGAGCTACGGTGAAGGAGTTATGACCTTTTGAAGATAGAGAAAATTCCTTAAAGAATGCTGTTTTTTTTGTACGCTGGATAGAATTTTAGAGTTTTAAGAACGTGGGACTCTTCATATTTTTTCCTATAAATACCAACTTCGGGGGAGTTGTTTTGCAAGACTTTAGGAGACGAATTTGAGAGTCCAAATACATCTAGTCTTCATATTTTTGAGTCCCAAGACTCATGTTTTGATTCACACATCATTGCCAAACCTTTGTGAATCCTTTTGCAACCCAAGAACACAACTTTGGTTTGTTCAACCCTTGTGGAGGAGACCGTTCTTCTTCTTCATTGCAGCCCTACTGGAAAGGGATAATTCCAGCCGCGACTACAGAATCCGATACCCGAGGGTAATTCTTAGTCAACTTGTATTTTCATTGTAATCCGATTGTAAGCCGTTTTCTTACAAATTATAGTGAAAATAAATGGTTTTGCCCCTGAGGGAGATTTTTCCTTAATTGCATGTGTTTGAATGTTCTTGCGTAGATTATCAATTTATTCAATCACATACTGCTGCATGTTTAGGGTTTGTTTGGATTAAAAGGGTTTTATATATAATTTGATCATTTGAACGCGAGCACACACGTTCTCACAACCTCTTTTGGATTTTAGAAGATTTTATTGTCTAATTCATATGCAATCTCTGGACTACTCTGAATCTCAGCCTCATCCCCATGTAAACTCAGTAACAAAGTCTGCGAGCACCTACCCTTTGATGGCCACCCTGGGTTGATAAACAATGTCATACTCCCCCAACTCGATGGCCTGGGTCATCAATCTACCCGACTTTTCGGGCTTGTGGAGGACTTGTCTTAGTGGGGAGTCAGTGAGGATGGATATAGAGTGGGCCTGGAAATAGGGCTTCATCTTTCTGGAAGCGTGTATCAAGGCGTAGGTTAACTTCTCCATCCGATGATAGTTCTGTTCAGACCCTTGAAGAGCCTTACTATTGAAGTACACCGTCCTTTGCACTACATCATCTTCTCTTACTATCGCTACATTAATGGATGATTTTGAGACGGCTAGATACACATATAACTTCTCCCCCAAGATGGTTCGAGATAGGAGCAAAGGAGATTCGAGGTAGGACTTTAGCTCTTTGAAAGCCTTATCACATTCCTCATCCCATTCAAAGGCCTTTCTAAGAACTTTAAAAAAAGGAAGACACTTGTCTTTAGCCCTGGAGATGAACCTGTTCAGCGCAGCAACTCTTTCGGTTAGCCTCTGAATGTCTTTGATGGTTCTGGGTGTCTTCATTTCAAGCAGAGCTTTGATCTTCTCGGGATTGGCCTCTATTACCCTTTGATTGATAATGAATCCAAGAAACTTTCCTGCTCCTACTTCGAAGACACACTTAGCAGGATTGAGCTTCATGCTATATAAGTCCATGGTGTCAAAAGTCCTCTCTAGGTCGGCTAGGTGAGTGTCAACCTTCAAGCTCTTTGTCAACATGTCATCCACATATACCTCCACAGTCTTGCCAATCTGACTCTCGAACATCTTATTTATAAGACATTGATAAGTGGACCCTGCATTCTTCAAGTCGAAGGTCATGACCTCGTAGTAATAGGTCCCCTTGTCGGTTATGAACGTAGTCTTCTCTGAGTCTTCTGGGTCTATAAAAATCTAGTTGTACCTTGAATACGCATCCATGAAGCTCATAAGTTCATGCCCTACTGTGGCATCTACCATCTGATCAATTCGAGGCAAAGGGAAGCTGTCTTTTGGGCAAGACTTGTTCAAATCAATGAAATCTACGCACATCCTCCATTTCCCGTTAGCCTTTGGCACGATGACGGCATTAGATAACCACTCAGGGTATATGACCTCTTTGATGAACTTGGCCTCTTCCAGCTTTCTGACCTCTTCCCTGATGACATCCTACTTTTTCCTAGAGTAAACTCTTCGTCTTTTCTTGATTGGCTTGGCATCTTTTGCCACATTGAGTTTGTGACACACAATCTCAGGGTTAATGGCTGACATAACTTAATAGCTCCAAGCAAAGACACTATGCCTCCTCTTTAAAAGCTTTACTAGCTCTTCCTTGATTTCAGGTCTTAGGGCTTTACCTATTTGGATGATTTTTTCTGGCTCGTCCTCATTGAGGACGATGGATTCTACCTCTTCCGTGGCCTCTCCCTTCTTTAATTTTGTTTCATCCCTTGGATCAAGTGTATCAATGTTATATGTGGTTGTTGGACTCTTATGGGCCTCTCTCTCTTATGTCGAGTTGGAGTAGCATTCCCGTGCCGAGGTCTGGTCACCTTGCACTTCCCCTACCCCATAGGGGGTTGGGAATTTTAGCATTTGGTGGACCGTCGATGGCATGGCCTCAAATTCTTTGAGGGTTACTCGTCCTATGATGAAGTTGTAGGCTGAGAAGACATTTTCATCCATTACGAAAAAATTGATCTTTCGGGTCAACCTCTTAGGCCACTCGTTTCCCATTCAAACGCCCATCTCATACATGCCCAGGGGATGGATCTTTTTACCATTGAAGCCAATTAACGGATGACGGTACGGTACAAGCCTAGCTTTGCTGAGGCCTATGATCTTGAAATATGGCCAAAACATTATGTCAGCTGAACTTCCCCCATCGACTAGGATTCTCTGCACCTCACATCCAGGCACCCTTGTGGTAATTACTAACGGGTCATCATGTGGAGCTAGGATACCTTTGAAGTCAAGTTGGGAGAATCCAACTATAAGAGTATCCATATTTACCTTCTTTCTCTTTTGCTTAGCCTCTGAAGATGCTAGATTCACTACCTCTACTTTGGTCACTGACTTAGCCTCTGCCACATGAGCTTTACGGTCGGCTACTTCGGAGCCACCCCCTTCTAGTCCTCCACATATGGTGTTAACACCAAAGGAGATCATACCAACCCTCTTCATAAGGGCATTGTCGTCTTTCGGTGGGAGGTCAGGATCATCCTCATCATCACCATCTGAGTCATCATCTCTTCTTGTTAGGGGATCTTCTCGACATCTGTCGTTTCTCTTCTTTTTAGGGTCATCTCTTCCCCTCTTAGGAGCTTTATCATCGACATACTTTTTGAGCTTTCTAGACTTCAACATCTTCTCAATCTCATCCTTCAAGGCGAAGTACTTGTCAGTCATAGGATCGGTCATTTTTTATTTCATTGAGGATGTGTTCGCAGCTCACAGTTAGAGGAGTGTAGTGTGCAAACTTTTCATCTTCAGACATCTTTCACTACACCAAATCTGCCTAATTGTCATGGTCATTGACCTTGACAAGTTCAACTTGTCAAGGTCAATGACCGTGACAATTCGGGGCAAGATAACTTTTTTTGTCATGGAATTATCACGGTCATTGACCGTGACAAGTTCGTTAGAATTGTCACTATCGTGTCACGATCGTGTCACGATCCCTGACCGTGACACGTTTAGTCACGGTTAATAATCATGACAAAGCCTTGACCCTTTTTAATAAAAATTGTCACGGTCATTGACCGTGACAATTCTGGGCCGAATTTAAAAAAATCTGCTGGGCAGTATGGCCACTGCCACTGCCCAACAATATATTTGTACCTATTATAGCAACGTTGTACTTGTTCAAACATCATATATCCAAATAAACTAGATATAATGCAAATATACATTCAAAATAGAAACTATTTAAGAAGAAACATCATATATCCAAATAAACTAGAGATAATGCAAATATACGTCTTTAGGAGCTGAGAATATCGATAAATTAATTATATTAGTGGTAAAATTTGAGTGTAATATAACGTTATATAACGACTATTTTCATTATAATTACCTCTTGTGTCAACCACAACCTAAATTCGTTGTCTGATTGTACCATTGTTTTTTGTCTTTTATTGTTCTCACAGGCTTCATATTTTCTGCATATTACAAAATTAATCATGTATAAAATAATCTAAAATAATGTTAAACATTATAATAATCGAAACTTACTTTTTTCATTCTTCGACATCTTCATGTGTGTCAAATAGATAACGAGCTACTTGTTCATGTTGCAAACTCGTTAATTTCACTCATTTTCCCATCACATGACCACCATCATCGACGAACTCATCAGTCTCATCAACGCTAGTCGAGTTAGGTATATATTCCCGAGTATATATTGATGACTCCATGGTGATGTATTCCTCTGCAATTTATCCTTCAATGTATCGCGTATTCTTGATGTAATCTTTAAAAACTTTCATCAATCTTTCAAACGGATACATCCACTGATATCTAACTGGACCACAAAGAACTGCCTCGTCACATAGGTGTACCTACAAGTGAAAACTTATGTCAAAGAGTGCTGGGGAAAAGTACTTCTCCAATATGCAAATCGCTTCGGTCACCGCCAATTTTGCGGCCACTATGTGTTCTCGATTGACTACCTTCTCACACAATAGGGAGAAGGTAATACTAATTTGCATAATATCCCTACGCAAATCCTTGTGCTTGGAGAAACAGTGCTTAAACAATAGAGGAACCAATTGCATGATCACATGCCAATCGTGGTACTTACACTTATGTAAATCATGAGTAGCATAATTCACAATCCTTTTCAAGTTGGACGAAAAAGTAGATGGGCCCTTCAAATTATATATTGTGTCTAGAAGCACCTTCCTTTCCCCACTCGTCAAAGTAAATGCACCAGGGGGAATTATTCTCCTTCCCCTACTATCTTCTTTCAACCATAGTTGTGGCTTATGTTTTAACGATTTAAGGTCTTTTCGTGTATTTTCTCCATCCTTCGAATGACTCCCCCCAAGGCAAGTTCCCACAATATGTTCAGCGACGTTCTTCTCTGCATATATCACATCCAATACATAGCGTACCGGGTTATTCTTCCAATAAGGCAAGTCAAATAAAATTGACCTCCGAGACCATGCCTTTCTTGTCTCAGTTTCATTCCCAGTTGGGGTCTTCTTATGCTTGACGTTCTTAAATTTGGGATTCTTACCTGTCATATTAAGGCCACATTCAGAAGATTTACTTTCAATTTCTGAACCCGAAAGTTGTCTCGGCGGTAGCCTATGTTCAACCCCGCCCAATAAAAAATTAGAACCTTTCTCAGATCTAAAACTATGAGCTGTGGGTAAAAACCTCCTGTGGCGATGGTATACATTTTTTAAGCTGGAGGATAGATGAAGAGATTCAGTCTCCTCTCCACAAATAGGACACCCAAAATAACCATGTACTACACAACCGAATAATGTCCCATAAGCTGGAAAATCATGAATTGCCCACATCAACATAGCTTTCAGCGTAAACTCTTCTTTTTCTAAAAGAGACAAATGATTGCACACCCTCTTCCCACAACTCATTTAATTCTTCTACCAAAGAAGCCAGGTAGACGTCGATGTCATCACTTGGTGCCTTTTGCCCAGGTATCAACAAAGCCATTATCGAAAATTCGAGTCTCATACACTGTGAAGGAGGGAGGTTGAGTGGGGCTAGTATCACTGGCCATACACTCTGATTGGTGCTTAGATTTCCAAATGGATTGAAACCATATGTTGATATAGCCAAACGAATGTTGCGTTGTTCTGGAGCAAAATCAGGATACTCAAAATTCATCCTCCTCCAGACAGTAGAATCAATAGGATGACACATGATATTACCCCCTACTTTTGCCCTAGCATGCCAAGTCATTGCCTCTGCAATCCATGGTATTATGAAAAATCTCTTTAATCTAGGCCCAACAGGAAAATATTTCAATACTTTTTGAGGCACTTTTGAGTTTGTGCCTTCCTTACTAGTAGATTGGACATATCTAGGTTCATCGCATACCGAACAACGATCGAGATTTTCATACTCCTTTCGATGTATGCATTCATACACAGAAGTATGAATCGATTTATACTTCGTTCCTAAACCTTTCACACTGTTCTTCATAACAGGGTATCTATTTGGAAGTGTATTCACCTTGGGCAATAAGCCCTTCACCCATTTCAGAATTCTCATCACGCTATTGCCAGACAAACCGTACTGCGTCTTCGAACTGTGCAAACTTACCATGGCATGTCAATTTGTTTGATCTTTCTCACAGCCAGAGTATAACGATTGGGTCACCTTAAATTTTAAACTTTGGTTGTCATCGTCAAGTTTTATCGTGTTATCTTCACGAGCACTTGAATCTTCTACATCATCAATAACCTCATTCTCCTCTACTTCATAAACTCCGTACGCATCATCAAATAAATCCTCTAACATATTATGATCTACGTCGTCCCCTTCTACATCTATTATACTTGTTGAAGGTTGTTGAGAAGGTTGGTCGGGGACAAAAGGAACTTTCAATTCACCGTGAAAACTCCAAAATCGATAACTATCTTGCATACCCGATCTTAACAAATGTAGTTCAACTGTTTTCCACTCAAACACCTTACCATTCTTACACCTAGCACACGGACACGGAAACTCTTCATCATTATGACATCTCTTTGCATATTTCACAAATTCGTTAGCACCTCTGCGAAACACATCCCCCATTCGATTTGTCTCACCCATCCACTCTTTGTATTTCGGATATCACATCACAGCTACCACAACTAATCACCTATTAAAGGTAAACAAAACTTATATTTATAGTATGTTTCATTTAATTATGTCTTATTTATATTCAAATTCAATTTATAATAGAAATTTCTATTTCCTCCATCTCCTCTAAAGTGTGAGTGGTCCTATCCCATTCAAGACCGCATTTTTCTGTAATATACTTAACAGCTCATGCACATTGTTACGATTTGAAAAACATTCGACAGCATATCCCCGTAGTTCTCCAAGTACACGATGTAGATTGGAAAGTGTGATTGTTATTTCAATTGATCAATTGAAATAACAGTCACACTTGTCAATCTAGTATGTACCCAGAGAACATTAAGATACGACTGCAGAACTTCCTCCAAAAGTAACAACTTTATGCCACTTAGAATATTATACAGAAATTATACAGTCTCAAACTGTCCAAACGGGACAATTCGAGAGATCTCATTACGGGGGTAATGACTCTCGAACGGTTCTAAGGTCTATTGAATGCGTACGCATAATAACTAGAAGGCTAGTATCTATGCGCACTATATTTAATTTCAAGTATGTTTCATTTAATTATCATACTATATATATATTGTTCGATATACAAAGTAATTTTCAAAAAAAGTTGAAAAATCCCACCCCCATATGGACAATAATCCAGTGGTCATGCCACTTTTAAAACTAACCAACCCAACATTTACTAAACAAAATAATCCAACAACAATGTCAACAACAAATGTGTATCCCATACTCCTTCTAATTCATCTACTCAATTAATTTATTTCATCAATTAAACTAACAATTAAAGTATACAATTATTAATGTACTAATTGACAATGAGGGGCAATCCTACTTTTATATGAAATGGACACTAATTATTAATTTACTTTCATCTAAAATTATACAATTAAAATTACAATTAAAGCTATACAATTTATTAATTAAAGCTATAAAATTATTAAGATTGCCCCACCACACACACACACACACACACCACACCCCCACCACCACCACACCCCTCCCCACGCCACACACACATGCACATACCTGCACACACATACACACACCCCACCCCCACCCCCACTCCACCCCCACCACCCCACCCCTGCCCCCCTCCCCCCTCCCCCACCCCCACCACACCTGCACCCCTCCCCCACCACACATATATATACACACACACATATATACACACATATATAAACACACATATAGAAATGAAAGAGAAAGAGAGGAAAAAACATACCTTAGAGAGAGAGAGAGAGAGAGACCTCGAAATCGCTTAGAGAGAGAAAGAGGGAAAAACCAAAATCGGTGGGAAAAAAGAAAGCGTAGGGATTTTTTGCTGCAAAACTTGTCACGGTCATTGACCATGACAAAGTATTATCACGGTCTTGTCACGGTCAATGACCATGATACAAAACGCGTGTTTGTTATCACGGTCAATGACCGTGACAAGGGTGGCCGGCTGAAAGGTGATAATTTGGCCATTTTGGTGTAGTGTTTTTTCTATCTTTCTTCCTTTGAATTTCCCACTGCTACTTTCATTCTCATCCTCATACTTTGCAACCATAGTCTCTTCAGCCTTCATGACCCTTCCTGCAGTTGCTAACAGCTCTGCTATGGACTTGGGAGGGTCTTCAGCAAGCTTCCACAACAACTTCCCCTTCTGAAGTCCTCCGATGAGGGTTGTCATAACTATATTCTCTTCTTAATCTTCAACCTCCAATTTTTCTTTGTTGAATCTAGCAATGTAGTCTCTTAGACTCTCATTCTTGCCTTGCTTGACGTACAATAGATGAGTGGTCTTCTTCTGAGGTCTTACCCCAAAATAGAAATTGTGAATAAACCGTTCAGCCAAGCCCTTGAAGTTCTCCATAAAGTTCTTCGAAAGAGAGGTAAACCAAATATGTACAGCTCCCGTTAAAGTCCCAGAGAAAGCCCGACACCTCATCTCATCTGGAATCTGTAACACCCCGCCTAATTAAATACCGGGTGGCCAGTCCCATACCAAATTAAAACAGAATATACAGTTGGCTCATTCTTAGCATCACTGTCGAAAACATTTACAACTCACCCAATATCCAATTAAGCTGGTGTTAAAAACTTTCCAAATTTCAATTCAACAAAATCCATTTCTAGTTTAAGAATAACAAAACACATTTTATTCTAAAACACTGATAACCGAATAGATAACACAAAAGAATTTAAATGCAATTGGAATGAACATTCCCACGTAATAATCCAATACAGTAATCCCAATAATATTAAATGTATTAAAAAGACATGAATACAATAGTATTTGACCCCGATAGGAAAAGAGATAACTGAATCCTTTGGGCGACATGCCCTAACTAAGAGAACACTGTGAATCAAATGAAGATAAGCGTCTAAGCAATACTCCATAGCTCCATAGCTCATCAAAATCAACTAAGGTTGGCATCCCTGCTGCTGGACACCTGATATAGAAGATACAATAGAAAAGAAAATATGCAAGGAAACGGGTCAGAGCCCGATTGTGAAAATGATTTTTAAAACAACAAGTATTTAACAAGTGCAATAAAGCATTTATTATGTACATGTTAGCATCCCACTCTCACTTGCTATTCTCACCTCTCAACTAGAGTGCACGCTTAACGTTTCCTATTAACGTCCTAGTTAATGGTTCCTCTTTTCTAGTTTCCAAAACATGATTCCATTCCCATATCATAACCCCGTATGTCCCATACCATACGTCATATAATCATTCATTTACGTTATTCATTTATGAATTAAGCTTTTCAATTCTTTAAGAATAAGCATTCATTAACTTAATTTCATTCTACGTTCTCAATTTACCGTTATCTACAATTATCACCGTAGATAGATTTAATCACTATATACATTCATTCATTTAATTCATTATATATATATATATATATATATATATATATATATATATATATATTCATATATAATACGGCACCCCGAGTCACAGCTGCGATGCAATGCATTACTCTGCTATCATGTCCCAATATCGCTGGTCGCCGAATAGGGGACAAAAGGTTCGGTAAGGATTCCTCTAACCACAAGCAATAACACAAAAATTGGAGGTGAACATAGTTCTTGTATCCATGGGTCACACACATACCTACGTACACACAGTCAGCGGACTTATCAACTCCCCGATAAGTCTTTCATAGACCTATGTTCTCGAGCGACAAATCAAAGATCCCATGGATTCATCAGGATATGACTGCCCTCACGCGCAAACCTCCCACCGATAGCAAGTAAGCTAGGTATGTCATACACATAAATCATCAATCAATCAAATAGGTATTATCATACCTATAATATAATATCAATAAGGTAATCACACTACCCTAAGATAATTCCCATACGTAGCATTATATCTTTCAAATCCTACGTATTAAAATATCATGACTTATCAACTAAACCAACATCCTCGCATCTTATAACATCTCTCCACTCCCGACATCGTTAAGGATCATGCGCGGAGTGTCTCGCAAAGCGAAATCCAAACAAGGAACCCCTCCAATACACTACTACTTAACTTTGTCGATCGAGGAGGTCCGTCAACTTCAAATACACAACCGGAATAATCTCATCCCCTCTTTCAACTAAATGTGGTCTGAACTCCCATCTCTATTTAGGAGTCGTACCGCTAAGCGCTTATACTAAACTCATTCCTTCATATTCAAATTGTAACCCTAAGGCTACTCAGGTGTTATATTACATTTTCCCTACTGGACCTATCCTTAATCCTCAGGCATACCAATTAGAATCCAACACGTGAACCTAGCAACCGAAATATCTTTTAATTTAATTATCATCATTCTAATCAATTAAATCCCAATCACATTAATTCAAATCTTACCAAGGATCTACTGATCTTTTCTAAGTCCCATAATATCCAATTAATAATCACCAAAGATCTACAAAAGGTTTGGGATAAGAATCAACAATAAAAAGAAACAACTTTAACAATCCTAGGGAGGTCGATCGATCGAAGGCAGGGGGTCGATCGATCGATCACTCAGGTCACAGCCTGGTTTTTCAACATTTCTGTAACTACGGGTTTAGCCATTTTTAATCATTGAAACCTTCATATTTTCAACCCAAATGACTTAATATCCTTACTACATGATATACCAACATATACAAATGATTTCTAATCATCTAAACATCCTAGAATCATCAAGAGATTGGATTAAAGGCCTATTTTTATCCTATTTTTCCAGAAAATTTATCAACATAATATCTTCAAGAACACATCAATGGATTTCATAATTTCTTCAACAGATTTGAGATTATTTCGTGGATTACTAACTATCTACAACATGAGTTTGATTCCTATATATTTTCAGTTTTTAAAACTCCATTATTATCTTCCAAACATGATAAATCATCTTTTTTTATAACTATTCTAACATGGAAAATATACAAACTTAAATTTCCATTATCAAACACTTGCCTCTAATGAAGATCTGATCCTTTGGATTTGAATAACACAGGTGGTGATGGTGGTGGTGACCTTTGACCTTTGGTTCTCTTCCTTTCCAAGCAAGCTTTTTCATTCCAACCAACCTTTCACTCTCTCTAAGAAGATGACTTTTCAATTTTGTGTAGAAAAGATGAAATGAACCTACACACACTAATCTCCAAATATTTATATTAAGACAAAATCCAAAATACTATTCATCCCCCTTGTAAAAATTACCAAAATGCCCTTTTGGGTTGTCTTTTCATTTCAAATGACCCGAGACCCAAATCCAACATCCAAATTGACTTTTCTGACTATTTTAACCCTTCCGGATGCAACGATGCAGTCGAAAAAACTATAAGGTTGATGTAAAAATAAGTTTCCTTTTTAATTTAACAAATTAGTCCCGACACGTCCCATACCGCGTCCGACTAAAAATCCAAATTACTGAATTAATATCACACAGCCATATCAATAGCTTCATATTCATATATTACCTAAATATATTTAAGTAATATCCAGAATCATCCATTTTAATATCCACAATTCGGATAAAACCCAAATGAATTAATTAATAATTAAAATCCAATTAATCCATTAATTTAAAATATAACCATTTTTAAAAGTCATTAAAATCACGGGGTATTACAGAATTGAATAAATGTCTTCCGCAGACTGGTACATCTCAATATAATGCACAGGGTTGGTACTACCATCATACTTGGGAGACACCGTAGGTAGTTTAAACTTGGCAGGGGTTTGAAAGTTCACTAGCCTTGCCACAAATGGGGAGCCCTCTGAGAACCCTATTTACAGTAGGTCTCGTCTTTTGATGAGGTCCCTTATCTTCTCTTCAAGGCGTTGAATGGAATCGTTCCATGTCTTTGCAAAATCGGCTTGGCCAAGGTTTTCCCCAGCGACCTCCAAGGGGTGAACTGAGGGTTACCCAACCGCTGCACAGCGTCGGCTATTCACCTCCTCTTGATCCCTGTCTCGGCCATATTAGGGTCGGCCATGTTGGGGTCGGCCCTGATGAGGCTGATGTTCCCTGTCTTCCCTTTGTGATCCTGCTACACTTCTAGACCTGGATAACCTCTTCCTTAGGTCATTAACTGGGTCGAGCCTTTTAAAGGCTGACCCTCTTCTCAAGCAATCAAAAGTTGATCCTCTTTGTTGGGTACCCCCATCTCTTCTGCCCCCATAACCTCTGCTCTGCTGGATAGGACGTACCATGTTATTCAAAACCTCATATGGCTCCCATCAGTCTTCTAGATCATCCTTTGCCTCCATATCGTCATACCTATCCTCATGATAAGGGTTTCCTTGCCTCCCCAGACGTAAACGCCTAGGTTCAGCAACGTCCCTCCTCCGTTGAGGGGTAGGTTAGTCTTTTCACAGTTCCTGGGTGGTCCCTGGCTTCAGGATGGGGTTGAACAACTACCGGAGTAATCATCTCCGATGAGACCCCAGGTGGCCTCATATTTTGACTGATCTGTGCAAATTGCTGCTTTATTGCTTGCTGTGTTACAGCCAATGACCTCAAGGGTTCCTCTACTTCAACCATTTCTGACTGGGGTGTGCCTGGCTGGAACTAGCTCCTCCAACACCAGAGGGTGGAGGAGGCGGTGGTAACTCCGGTGCCATATGTTGAGGCTAAAGAGCTTATGATGAAAATAAGAGAGCTTAAATACCTTAAAGGACCTCTTTCAATGGTGAAATAACTTCACACGAAGGGTGATGCCTGGTTCACGACCAGAGTCTCTAGTAAGGTTAAGCTAGGAAAGGAAGAAGTACGTCTTCTCATTCCCACAAACGGTGCCAAAATGATTATGTCAAAAATAGCACCACCGCTCAAGCAAGTGATAACAATGGCAGAACAGGAGAATATAAGGGTATATGTAGAAGGAAGTGAGGAGAAGAGGATGAAAAATAATATGTAAGTGGTTCAGCCAATTAGGCCTACGCCCACTATGCAAGTGAGTGAGTAATGTCACTGAAATAAGGCACTAACGGCCATGGATACAATCTCTCAAGCTTTCTCTCTCTACTGTGTAAATTGACAGAGTTTTAGCTAGGGTTGTAATTCTTGATCCTTTATAATGTTGAGGATGACCTCTATATATAGTGCTTGGGGGTGTAATATACCCCCCAAACATGTCATGAACATGTGCATGAAGATCTAACCAGTGTAAGGATGACACCTGAATGATCTTAACTAAATAATGATGACCTCAATATTCTCTCATTTGGAGGGAATGATTCAGTTATAACAGATCAGTCCATGTGTTCCAAGTCGTTCATATGTGTGTAAATGCTCGGCTGTCTTCACTTGGTACGAACCTCGGCCTGGATGAGTACGAGGTTTGGTGTTGTTGACCCCCTCCATGTCTAAGAATTATATGATGACTTTAGCTTGGATGCCAGCCGAGGTTAGATACCTGGAACGTCGTCCAGGGCCGATGTTATCTTGACACTTGATGCTGAGCCTGCGAGGCTTTGTTGATCTTAGGTGAAACTTATAACGTCGGTAATGGCCGATGTTGATGTTGATACTGATGGATAACCCATGTCCATACTTACCTCGATTGATACCCTCATCGAGGTGATACTTGTAACGTCAGTTGCGGACGGCTTGATGGATAACTGACCCCATGAGTCATGCAGACCTCGGCTGATGACCAATCATGGTGATACTTGTAACGTCGGTTGTGGCCGACCTGGTGAAGGACGACATCGCTGATGGGTAATCTTGATCTCTTGTTACCTCGGTTATCATACAGGCCAAGGTTAATGTCTCTGAGCTGGTAGGTGCACTTTGGGCATATCAGTTATGTTTAAAATACCTTAACTTTGAACTTAGAGGCTTGAGATATTTTTTCAAAATATTTTCAAAGTGTTGGAGCGGACGTTTTGCATCAAAAATTGAGAATGAGTAATTTTCTAAGTCCTATAGCGTTACTCGATTTTGATGCTCAGGTCGTTCAAGCGAGAACCCATCCCGTTCGAGCGACATTGAGATGTCGTATGATGTCATTCAAACGACACGTGTACATCATTCGAGCGAGATCCCATTTTCATTCTAACGACGGAGGCGGTGCGATTTTCTATAAATACTCATTAAATGGTTTCGTTTCATTAAGAAGTCCCAGCATTTTGAAAGACAGAAAACTGTGAATCTGCAAAATTCTTTTTGACTTCTTCTTTTAGGGTTTTCAGACCTTTTGTTTTCAATTCACAAAAATCCCATTTGCTTTGGTGAATTATTTTTGGTGTTCAAGAACACACTTTACTTTTGATTCTTTGTGGGGAAAACTCTACAACTAGAGAGTTGCGTACTATTGTGGAGAGAGTCCTTGTGAAGATTTTAGACTGTGTGTCTAGACTGTGCGTCCTTGTGGTATAGCTGCGTGTGAACCACTGTTGATTTTTAGTTGTTGCTTTGGAGGGTTGATGAAGACACCGTGCGTTACTCTTGTGGGCGAAAGCAAGATGGTGTGTACGTCAATGGTCTTGTAAACTTGCCAAAGTTCTAGAAATAAAAGATTTTGCCCTTCGTGGATTTTTCCTTAAATTTTGTGTTGCATGCTTTATTTATGGTTTGACACACGCACACACATAGTTGCATGTTTGGGGGCTGGATTAATTTGGTTTAAAAATAGACTCTAATTAAGTAAGGTTTAATTGGAAACTTGCGAATTAATTTAAATCGGTATCACACACCGTCGCATATTTTACAAATTGGTATCAGAGCTTTATTAAAAGCGAGTGCATACCTCTTACATAAGTAATAATTCACAAAAGACAATGACCAAAATAATAATAATTAGTAACAATATAAAGTATAATACTATAAGTATTTAACAAAAAAGAACAAGTAAATTGTAAAGCAACTCAAACCAAGCAGTACTCTAATTTTATCTTCTTTGAAAGTGAAAGTGTGAACTGCATAAAAAAATTGCAAAGTGAGCAACAAAATTTAAAATAATATTGATATGTGTGAGTGAGAGAGAGAGAGAGAGAGATGGTGGGAGGGAAAGATAGAGAGAGAGAGAGAAATTAGGTGGGATGGAGAGTTGTTTTGTATTTATATATAAGTATATTTTTAAAGAAAGAAGAGAGAGAATTGAGTAGCATTTATTGCAAAGAAACAAACAACTCATTTTTGAGAAATTCTATTCGTACCGCCAAATTAAACCGCATTCAAACCGCATCATACGTGGAGGTACCAGAGTTCACTTTGAGTGTTCCACCAATTTGAGTATTAACTGTGTTCTTTTCTTGGACCTAGTGCTTAGTCAAAGTAAATTCATCTTTTAGAAACAAGCTAGGATAATTTTTTATTCCTAACAACTAATATACTATCCATAATATATAGTTAAAAAAATTCATTAATTAACTATTTTGACAATATGGCTTAACTAAAAAAAATTGATTAACTAAATATTTTGAAAATATTATTTAATTAAAAAATTCTTGATTAATTTATGTGTGTGTATATATATATATGTGTGTGTGTGTGTGTTTGTGTGTGTATGTGTGTAATATTTAATAGTAATTTTGTCTTTGGTATGTGACTAATGGTCGTATTTAAACTTTTGGTATGTCCATAATAATTTTGTAGATTTTGATATTTTTCGTCGCTGAAAGTAGAAATAAAAATTACAGTCAATGACGAAAAAGTTATCAAAGTCTAAAAATAATAGTCAGAATACAAACATTAGCGAGCTACCCAAGTAAAAAAATCCCAAATTTAATTTGAGATATATTTTTTTAATCTTTACTCACTAGTAGATATTTTGTGTAATGCATTCATGTATTTTCTTAGTTTAAACATAAATTGTTGTAATGTATACATGAATATTTTTAGAGTTAGTCACGATTTGACCCCTCATACTTTACAATGATTTTCACTTCCTGACCCTTATTTTAATTTTATACATTAAACGGATTAAATTACCCCAAATCTGGGTGGCAATTTTTGACATGACACGACCCAACATGAAAATTGGCCCGTTTTTGCCCAATTACAACCCTATTAAGAAACTCGATTTGACCCGATTACCATCACTTAATGATTAATATATTTTAGGCAATATAAAATTAAAAAAAATCATTTTATATGTAAAAAATAAGCGGGTTATCGTGTTGAATCGTGTCAATTGTACCTCAATTATTATAAACAAATGTACCTCAAACAGCAAATAATTCAATTTTTAAAGGTCTATGCTAGTGGCACCCCCTCCACCCCTTTTAAGTGATTTTCTGTGGTGAGGGACTTTTTGAAATAAAATAAAAAGGCTTGGACTAAACGTGTATTAAAAAATATTCGAATACTATTTGGTATATGCCCCAAAATATAATTGTTAAATAAATTTTGTTTTTTTATTTGGGTAGCACACTAATGTCCGTATTCCAACTTTGGTTTTATTTTTAGACTTTGGTAACTTTTTCTTAATTGAATGTAATTATTCCGTCGTTGACTATAATTTTTATTTCGACTTTCAACAACGAAAAATATCAAAATCTAAAAAATTATTATGGGCGTATAAAAGTTTAAATACGATCATTAGTCACATACCAAAGTCAAAATCATTATTAAATATTATATATATATACATACACACACACACACACACTAATAAATTAATCAATTTTTAATTAAATAATATTTTAAAAATAGTTAGTTAATGACATTTAATTTTTTTAATTATGTAATATTTTCAAAATAGTTAATTAGTGATTTGTTTCTTAAATATAATTTGTGGTTGGTATATTAGTTATGCTGAATAAAAAAATATTCAAATTATTTTAAAAGATGAACTCAGTTTGACTAAGCACTAGCTCTAAAAAAAGAACACACCTAACACTCAAATTGGTGGAACACTCAAAGTGAGCTCTGATACCTCCACTTATGATGCAGCTTGAATGCGGTTCAATTTGGCAGTACGAATAAAATTTCTCCTCATTTTTACTTTTCAAAAAATGTACTTTTCATCTTTCTACAAAGGAAAGAAACCAAAGTGACTTAATAATATTTTTTAGTTTTGAACGGATGATGCATTTGGTGTTGGTAAATTTTCTAAGCCATTAATTATTATATATACATATACACACACATTTATATATATATATATATATATAGGTGGGGTCCATTTCCATTTGGAGGCCCAAGGTACAAGCCTAGGGTTCCTTATAGTAAGGTCGTGTCTGACGAGGAATGATACATATGCAGAGTACGTCTAAATTATTGAAAGTGAAGGATTATGTATAATTATGACATTATCTTAATGAGAAAGTAAAAAATTCTAATTAAATTTGTGTCAAAATGATTAACCAATGATGATTTGACATATTATTGATGTACTTTCTTATCCTCAAATACATTCTGCAACTAGGTATGCCACTGATTATATGAGAAATGAGTTTCAAACTTGTATCGTTCATCATTAGAATAAAATCCCATTTACATATTGAATAATTCATGTGTAGTTATGTGTTTTATAAATTGAGATACACTTCTTTTATATTTAGACTTTTGAGTTTAAATACATAAAATTCATTTGTTGACTAGCTTGAGTATTATCTAACTTATAAAATGTCAAACTTCTTATCATGCAGTGTAAAATGTCCAATTTACCCTTTATCATCTTCTCTAATTTATTTATATATAATTTTATTAATGAATGAAGCCTACATAATTAATAAAAGTAAATATGAAATATAAACATGAAACTTAAATAAATACAATTACATGTTAATTATATATAAATCTTTTATTAAATGTAAATTGATGTAACTAATGTAGACTAAATATAGTTCAATTGACGTGAATTAAATGGATGTTTTGTGCTCGATTTAGAAATTAGTTATTCTAGTGGCTAAATGAACCTAAGAGTAATCGACCATTAATCTAGTACTAACTCATTAGTTGGCCGACTACAAGTCGTGTGGTCAACTAGAGGTAGACCATTCTAAGCCCCTATTTTTTAAGCCTAGTCTAGTCATGACCCATCTACTCATGACCTATCTTCTATTTTTTGTCTGCCACAAAACAATTCCAAAAAAATAAAAATTCAATACTGACGGTAAAAAGTCAATATCCGACGGTAAAAACATTGGTATCTGTTTACAGAAAGAGACCATAAACTCACCGAAGATGTTCACGGAGTATATTGGTTTCGTTTCAAAGTGATTTTTTCTCTTCCAGTTAGTAAGAAAAAATTGGCATCATCAGTGCGTAGTTTGAAGAAAAGTACACTAGAGTGAATCAGAAGGGATGAGGTGGAGAATTCCAAACTAACTAATCAACTTAAGTGGACTGGGAAGATTAGACAAGAGCACCACTACTTAGGGAAAAAGATGTTCAAGATCGAAATTTCAGTAAACTCACCAGAGGTGTTAAGGGTACGAATTTTAATAAGCTATTGGTGGTGGGGATGTATCAAGTGGTTCGGGATGGGAGAGGGGATGTTGTTGATGCTAGTAGTTTAGGTGGGAGGAGATCAGGTGGTTATGATTTTATGTTTGTTGCGTGTGAGGTTATGGGTTTCGGTAAGAGCCGACAAACCTTGCCCTTTTAAGTCAGTCCACCCAAAACAATCCATATGTTAGAGTCATCATCCCTATATTTTAAAACGTGGAACCTACATAGAAAAATAACAGGTTGAATATGGGTCACCCATTTATATCCTTTCTTAACCTAACTTTTAAAACATACCTCTCAACAGCTCCATTCTACTCATTTGAACACTCCCGTTATTCTTCGTTACTCTCTCGGTTAATTCTTACTCATGTTCTATTCCTATAGAAATCCTATAAATAGCTCTATCATATTCTTCAAACAAATAAGAAAATGGGTTTACATGAGCACTGGAAAAAAGAAACGTTCAGTTAATGATTAAAGGTTGGTTAAACTGATCCAAACCCGACCCACCTGTTTCCTCATCCCATATTTGACCCACCCAAAACTGATCCAACCCATATTCGATCCCCCGACATTCTACCCTGCCCACTCGATTGTTAGTTCTACTGTCAATGATGCTCTCGGTGTTGATGATGATATAGTTGGATAATTGTTTGTCAATTTAATAAAATACCGCAAGTGCACGGGCTATTATAGAATAGCGAGTGTAAGTACGGGTTGAATCCACGATGATTTATCAATCTTAATTTTTAAAAGAATTGCAACTGTCCAACTAGAATAAACGGGATAGAAAATAATTGTGAACTACACAAAATAAAAGCAACTACGATAAATGAGAGTAACACAAGAGATTTGTAAACAATTAAGATTCGAAGTCCATTTATCACGTAACTAATTTTGCACACTAATTTAATGTTGTCATTCCCTTTTTATAACTCAAATTAAACCTACACTCGTCACGTTTAATTCGGAAAATATGAAAGTGGTGTTCGAAATATTTTTAACATCTCTAATAGACGACAAAAATTCCAATTCCCTTAGAAAATACAAGTTTTAAAGTTCGCAAATGTATTTAAGCATGGACTATCAAAACAATCAAAGTGCAAACATAATCCATAAAAAATTACTATTTTTAAATCTCAAAACTTGATTGAGAAAATAATCTTGAAGGTTTTATAATACACTCTAGTGTCACTTTAAAATAAATACCAAATCTTTAATAACAATTGAAACGATTAGGGAATAAACAACAATCAAATTAACGTGACAATATTAACTAACTATGATAAACTTCACCCTTCTCCTAATATAAGAATCAAGCTACCATAATGAAAGAGAAATGGCAAGAATAAGTGGAGATTTTCACTAATAAATCAAACTTATAATAAGTTCTCTCACAATAATCTTCAATCCTCTAAGAAAAATGATAAAAACTTGGCCCCCAAATTGATTACAATCGCCCAAAGTTGCTAACAAAAATTTCTCCTAAAATCGTGAGTCCAAGGGTCCTTTTTATAGGACAAGTGGTGAGATATTTGAGTTGTGGTGGGACTCTCCCTGATTGGCCGAATGGTGTTGGAAGCTATCTCTCCACCTCTTTAATCTTTGGATCGGGATAAGTGACCGAATTTCCCCCCAATCGAAAAATATTTTCTTTTCTTGCTAAACATGCATGTCGAGTTTTATCTAAATCGGAGAATAAAAATTCCCGACTTTTTTTATGATTTCACAAGTGTAAAGACAACTCTTTTCGAACGACCATAAAAGTCAGCTTTTTCGTGCCTTTTTCGAGTTGATCATCAATTTGTACTAAATTCCATCATTACCTGCAAAAATTTCACTAGGAAACTTTTTTCACAAATTAGCACAAAAATATTATAAAATTATCGAAGTGCCCATTTTTTACTTAAAATTGTTGTTTTTAATTCAAATTCAATCATTCTTGCATTTTTTTTTTCTTTTTTAATACAATGATCCTAAGAACTTATTAAATAAAATAAAATGGGACTACCAAGGTATAAATTTGGGTATAAAATATACAAAATAATGCACTCATCGAATACCCCCAAACCTAAACTTTGCTAGTCCTCGAGCAAAACTATTTTTTTTATAATCTAACTCACTTTCGTCGGAATCACGATTGCACTTAGCATGTGCAACAAGTCGTTAAATCTCTAGGTTACCCTAGTGGATGAGTATTGTCTCATGAGGGTTTGGAGTGAATATGCTCACAAAATTCAAAAATTTGACTCAATACAAAGGACACAAAAGTAATATAACCAAGTTTGAATGCAAACTTCATAAATATAGTAGAACTTCACTTTTCAATCTCAACTTATTGTGTGTGTGTGTGTGCATAGCCAATATAACCGTCCATTTCGAAAGATTTGACCGTTACATTTCTTAACCGAAAGTTCGATTTGATTTCAAAATCTCACAGAATGCGCTCTCAATCGAAAACTCGGATATTGGTCATTTTCTCTCGATATATGTGTCAAAAAATAAATTTAAATGAACAAATTTCACATATACATGATAAAAACGGTCTTTTTTTATAATGGATGAATATGATCTCATGAATGAAAAATTGATTACTTTTTGAAAACATTGAATCACACCATAAATCCTATTCATATTCTCTCCACACTATAACTAACTTCCCTTGAGATCGATTAGTACTTTCTCTGGTCGTATTGTAGGATCGAATTTGAAAAGAAAGAATATTTTTTGGAGTTCAAAATATCCGAGAATATAAAGATTTTTTTTCGATATTTTGACTTTTAGACACTTTTTATCACCTCCATTTTTCTTTTCTATTTTCTTTTTCTTTTCAACTCACATTTTTTTTTCATCTTTTTCTTTCTTTCTTTCTTCCCCCCCTTTTTTTCTTTTTTCTTCATACATCATTCTTGTAACCTCCTTTTCTTTTGGTCTTTTTTTCTACCGTAATTCCACCCTAGAATTCTCAGAAATTGGGTATGATTTTTTTCTTTTCGGGGATTTTAACTCCCAGTTAGAGTTGGGTAGGATAATGGATTTTCAACAAAAGACTTATTTTCTTTTTGGATCAAATGGACTTGCAACGGAATAGTGAAAAACGGTTGGAGTTTAGGCTTAATTTTGGACTTTCAAACGATGGTCTAATATAATTTCTCAGGTTTCGTTGAGTTCATTTGTGTCTCAAGACGACTTACTAAGACTTCTAGTTCTTTAATATTCATATTTTGACTTTTTGTTTTCAGTAATCGATCAAAACAATGAATTTGAAATCATCAAAGAATTTATCACAAAAGGAAAGTTTGAGTTATTTTAACTCGAATTGATTTAAATCTCTCAGAAACGATGAATGTCACAATATCTCGCCGGGTTAAAATTTCCACATTTATTCGTTAAGCATATTAACTTTTGCCTCAATATCCATTTTCAATCATATTGTATGGCTAATGTGTAACAAAATTCATAAGTTGAGAGATCCATGAATTAATTCTATATTAAGAAATCGTTTCAACATTCAATTATATTGAAAATCTTCTTGAATTTTTAAAAAAATTCTGATTTTTTTTCAAAAATATCATCATCCTTACCTCCAAACCTAAAATTTACATTGTCCTCAATGTATGCAAAAATAAAAATATGAACAAAGAAAATAATTTAAAGAAGTAAAATGATGATACATGTTAACTAAAAAAAATAAAGAAAAAAAATACACAAATAATATACAAACCCATGACAATTACCATCATCACCATAAATTAATAATCGAACTAGTTGTGGGCCATTCCAATTAATAAACTTTATAGCACTAAGAGTCAAAATATCATAAATTTGTGAGTATAATCGCACAACACAAATTTTAACTATAAATTCATGGTCATAATAGCGCGCCCCGACATCATCAATAATAAATAATTTTGAAATTCACGAATCATATGTCGATGCATCACATGAGGGTAGCTAATTACAAAAAGGTCCAAATATTTACTATCCATTTTTCGAAAATAATCATGTAAAATTGGGGATGCATACTCCACTCCTAAATGTGAGACTTTATGGAAAGCACAAAAAGAAGAGGTATGAAGTATCACTAAATTCGGATGACGAATCCTCAAATAAATTTTTACAAATATAAAGAGAATCAATATTTTTCTCAAATAAATTAGGAGAAAAATCTCGACAGGAATCAACATCCAAATCTAGGGGTGTTCACGGGTCGGTCGGGTCGGTTTGGACCGTAATTCAAATCGAACCGATCGGTTCGGTTTTGAAAAAAGTCACATCGAAACCGAACTGGCTATGAAAAAAATTGTCAGTTTTGATTCACATCAGTTTCGGTTTCGGGTCGGTTTTCGATCGTTTTTTTATTTGGGCGGTTTTTTAAGGCCGGTTTTCGATTTGGTTCGGTTTTTGAAGGTGGTTAATGATTTTTGGATATAAAAATATAAGTTATTTAGGGTTTTTTGTAATATAAATATTGGTTTCAGGTCGGTTCGGTTCGGTTCAGTTCGGTTTGAATCGATGTTTTCCATGTCTAAACCGTCAACTGAACCGACATGGTCGATTTTTTATATCCGTAAACCATAGGCCGAATTGGGCTAAAAAAATCATTGGTTCGGTTCGGTTCGATTCGGTTTTCGGGCCGATCGGTTTTTTTATGCACCCCTATCCAAATCATTACGTGTGTCAAGATTGTCAATTTTTTTCTCCTCACAAAATTGATTATCCCCATTTAATTCATGATAATTTTTTGAAATTGCATCATTATACTGTTTGTTTACCTCTTTCCAATTGATACACTTTAGTGGACAAATAGTATTTAAAGGGGTTGGATTCTCATCCATACTTTCTTTAATTTTTAAAATGATTACTGACCCATGTGACTCAAATTGAAATACGTAATCATCTAAATTTTCAGTATTTTATAAAAACATGTCCACGAGATCAATAGAGGAATATGAAAAAAATGACGGGATAACAATATGAGGATCACCCATTGTAATTTACAGCGAATGATTTTTTTTTTAGAATGCAAAAGATATTATAGTTGACACAAAACCACGTAAATTAACACAAAGCAATTTTGATTTATCTAATGAGACAGCTTCTACTCTTTAACATGGGAGAATATAAAAGACGACCAACTACGGTTATCACCTCAAATCCCGATTTTACCTCCAGGTATGTGGTCGGTGTGAAGACCCATTAGAAACCACCAATCCTAGACAAGGTAAAATGGAATCGATTTGACAAGTTCGCGTTGGAGTATCTTTTAATTCTAGCATCGTTAAGAGCTTGGTTAACTAGTGATTTTCGGCCCAAGGAAGGGTGATGAAATCCCCACCTTATTATTATTATTATTTTTTTTACTAACGAAAATGAAAAAAATAAAAAAAAACTAGCCCGACACTCACAACTTCTTTAAAAAATTCGAACAAATCCCCGGCAACGGCACCAAAACTTGTTTGCCAATTTTATAAAATACCGCAAATGCACGAACTATTATAGAATTGCAAGTGTAAGTACGGTTGAACCCACGAGGATTTGTCAATCTTAATTTTTAAAAGAATTGAAACTGTACAACTAGAATAAATGGGATAGAAAATAATTATGAACTACACTAAATAAAAGCAACTACGATAAATGAGAGTAGCACAAGAGACTGGTAAGCAATTAAGATTCGGTGTCTATTTATCACGTAATTAATTTTGCACACTAATTTAATGTTGACATTTCCTTTTTATAACTAAAACTAAACCGACTCTCGTCGCGTTTAATTCAAAAAATATCAAAGTGATGTTTGAAATATTTTTAAAATCTCTAATAGATGGCTAAAATTCCTATTCCCTTAGAAAATACAAGTTTTAAAGTTTGCAAATGTATTTAAGCATGAACTATCAAAACAATCAAAGTGCAAGCATAATCCATCAAAAATTACTATTTTTAAATCTCAAAACTTGATTGACAAAACAATCTTGAAGGTTTTGAAACACACTCTCGTGTCGCTTTAAAATGAATACCGAATCTTTAATAACAATTAAAACGATTAGGGAATAAACAATAATTAAATTAACATGACAGTATTAACTAACAATGATAAACTTCACCCTACTCCTAATATAAGAATCAAGCTACCATAATGAAAGAGAAATTTTAAGAATAAGTGGAGATTTTCATTAATAAATCAAACTTATAATAAGTTCTCTCATTATAATCTTCAATCCTCTAAGAAAAATGATAAAAACTTGACCTCAAATTGATTACAATCACTCAAAGTTTCTCCCCGAAATTCCTCCTAAAATGGTGAACTCAAGGATCTTTTTTATAGGACAAGTGGTGAGGTATTTGAGTTGTGGTAGGACTCTCCTTGATTGGTCGAATGGTGTTTGACGCTATATCTCCACCTCTTTAATCTTTGGATCTGAATAAGTGACTGAATTTCCCCCCAATAGAAAACTCTTATCTTTTCTTGGTAAACACACATGCCGAGTTTTATCCAAATCGGAGAATAAAATTCCCGACTTTTTTTACGATTTCATTAGTGTAAAGACAGTGCTTTTCAAACGACCGTAAAAATCAGTTTTTTCGTGCCTTTTTCGAGTTGATCATCAATTTGCACCAAATTCCATCATTACCTACAAAAATTTCACTAGGCAACTGTTTTCACAAATTAGCACAAGAATATTATAAAATTATCGAAGTGCCCATTTTTTACTTAAAATTATCGTTTTTATTTCAAATTTAATCATTCTTGCATTTAATAAAATGATCCTAAGGACTTATTAAATAAAATAAAATGGGACTAACAAGGTATAAATTTGTGTATAAAATATACAAAATAAAGCATTCATCAAATACCCCCAAACCTAAACTTTGCTAGTCCTTGAGCAAATAACCTAATTCACTTTCATAGGAATCACGATTGCACTTAGAATGTGCAACAAGCCGTTAAACCCCTAGGTTACCCTAGTGGATGAGTTTTGTCGCGTGAGGGTTTGCAATGAATATACTCACAAAATTCAAAAACTTGACTGAATACAAAAGATACAAAAGTAATATAACCAAGTTTGAATGCAAACTTCATAAATATAGTAGAATTTCACTTTTTAATCTTAACTTATTGTGTGCGTGTGCATAGCCAATATAACCGTCCATTTCAAAAGATTTGACCGTCACATTTCTTAACCGAAAGTGCCCATTTTTGACGTAAAATTATCGTTTTTAATTCAAATTCAATCATTCTCGCATTTTTTTTCCTTTTTTAATAAAATGATCATAGGAACTAAAATAAAATGGGACTAACAAGGTATAAATTTGGGTATAAAATATAAAAAATATTGCACTCATCAATAATTAAGATTTGGATTGGGGAAGAAGAAGATGAAGTGAAGATATTTTGGTTAAAAAAATATTTTTTACGGGTTAAGTCTAATTATTAAATAAGAGGTATGTTGATGGAGTTACTATTCTGTTAGGTGTTTTGGGGTTACGTGCAAGACATAAGTAAACTAAGGGTCAAGTCTAATATAAAATTGAAAAGTGGAGGTATTGCAGAAAAAATGTTATTAAGATGATTAAATGGGGATTTCTACAAATTAGATCAAAGCATTAGTTCAAAATAAGTTTTATTTTCTATTATTAAGGTATATTTTGTGTAAACATGAAAGCTCTTTGTATTAAAAATTATTGTATGCTAAAGTTTAATAAAAAATCATAAGTGTCATGATAATATGTCCTAAGAGCACACATTTAGAACTGAAAAATAGTAGCGACAAAGTCTTTGTATTAAGAATTATTTTTAGGTTGATTTTGGTTTACACATTTCAAAAATCGATTTACCGAAATTACTGCTTTTAATATACCAAAACATAATGTACCAAATTTATTGTAATAATATACCTAAATTATAAAATAGATATCCCAAATGTATTTTGATATAATATACCTAACTTAATAGTCATGCATTGTTATGTAATTTATTTTAATCTATCATTATCAAAAGCAAAAAATATTAAAAAAAAAAAAAGAAGCCAAATATCAAAGTGATTATTAAATTTTGCAATTATTTGGGTTCACAATTATGGTTATACTCTTCATCTTTCATTTTCTGAAGTAATAAAAACTTATAAAGATTATTTAGCTACTTTATTTATTGATAAAAGAATTTTTTTTGGACCACTCTCATAATCCCTATGAACATATGGCTCTAGTTCGTGCAAAGAAAATCATTTATGCCCAAACGCTACAAGCTATTAATTCTCTTAGAAATGAGTTTTGCTTTTCCATTATATCTAGTTCTTTTTATGAGTCCCACGTCAGTTCTATCTTAGGGTCTCCTTACTATTTCTTCTTATAAATAGTCCTTGAGTGCCCTTGAACAAATCACATGGGCAATGTAATACCCGTAATTTCAGAATAAAATATTACGACATAAATAAATTTAATAAATTCGAATTTATTTTGAGAATAAATTAAATTGGGAAGATTTTAATTAAATGAGTAAAAATTTAAATTTTAAAATAAAATATTATTCATGATTATATAAATATAAAACTCAATTGGATATAATGGACGTGCTAGTGAAAAATAAATCACACTTACATAAATCTACGGACGTGTGTCATTTTAACATAATAAAAATATCTAAGTGAAATATAAATAATTGGGACGCGTTTTGGAAATTGTTAGAGGCGCGGTTAAGTGTTTTAAATTTTTAAAAATGGTCCCGTGTCATGGGTATATGAATTGGGGAACTTTTGGGCTAGTTTGAATGTGGATTCAGGTCCATTTAGGGGTTCAAAAGTTGGGTTTTAAACCTAACTCGGGTTTAGGTTTCATTAGTGTTTAAGTGGGGGTAAACCACTTCCTTACTACTATTCAGAACAATTCTAAACATAACTATAAATGGGAGAGGAAAGGAGAAGAACAAAAAGAGGGAAAAAGGGCAAGGAATCAAGGAGGAATCAACTGGGCCTCCTTCCACAAATTTCTAAGGCAAGAATTCTCTTGCTTAATTTAAGTTTTAATATATTTCTTGATGCATCATAATGACCCCTTAAATATCTGGGATTTAGATTTGGTACGAGTAATTTGATGATGAACAATACATATAGAGGACTGAATTTAATGTAGAATTAATCCAAAAAATTTATGAATTGAAATCTGAAAATTGATGATAGATTCCTTAGGGTTATGATAGTTAAATTGTGGATATTTTTTACGAATTGATGTAGAGGATATCACTGTTAACTAATGGACTGAAATTTTGACGTAGATCCCCTAATAAATACCTCTTATTCTTAAATAAAACTAGTTTTAATTTGGAAAATATTATATCGTTAAAATCTGTAATAGGTATTAATTTTGTTGGTGTTGAATATGTCAGTTAGGGACTTAAAATATTGGGTTTTCGTATACTATTCTGGGTTGGAGTGTTGGATCTGGGAAGAACAAAAATGGAGAAAGCGGAGTGGGGAAGATGAAGGGTCGTTCGAACGAGGTCGACCCTCGTTCGAACAACGTGAGGGTTTTTCTCGCACTTTGTTCCCTTAAGGATTTGGCTGGGTTTGGTTTACTAGATTTGGTTGGGTTTTGGGTTACTGTAAATGGGACTTAATGTGAGAAATTGTTAAAAACACTATATGTGTAAGGCCCTAAAACGTGATTAGAAATGTTAATTTTATGATTAAGTATAAGTTATAAGTTATAAGTTTGTGAGGGGTGTTAAATATGTTATCATTTGAATATTGAAATGTCTCCTTATGAAGACTTGTATGGGAGGAAGTGCAGGGCCCCAGTGTGTTGGAGAAAAGTAGAAGAACAAAAACTACTTGGGCCAGAAATTGTGCAAATGAGATTTGAGAACAAGGGCAAAGTAAGTCCTAGGTACGTTGACCCTTATGAAATAGTGAAACGAGTTGGAATCGTAGCTCACAAATTGGCTTTACTATAAGAGTTGTTTTGGAGACATGATGTTTTTCATGTATCAATGTTACGTAAGTATGTGCCCGATCCTTCACATGTGTTTATTTCACAACCGATAGAGCTTAAAGATGACTTGACCTACGTGGTGGAACCAATCGATAAATTTAAATCGACAAAGTAGATGTTATGTAATAAAAACTATTTCGTTAGTTATAAAGTTTGGGGACGAAATTTTAATATGAGGGGTAGAATTGTAAGGCCCTAATACGTGATTAGAAATGTTAATTATATGATTAAGTATAAGTTATTAGTTATAAATTTGTGAGGGGAGTTAAACATGTTAATTATCATATTTGGGGGATGCATACTCATGTGATATATGTGTTGGTTGCATTAGATGTTAATCGAGATTATGATCGAGGATGACTTGTTTAGATCATATGATTAGTTATGTGGGTAAATGCATCATGAAAATATGTTTTTCATACATCATTATGATTATAAAATATAACCAAGGTGTTGGTCCGAAATTGCCTATGTTTGGTCGCCAAATGTGAAAGTTATGAAATTTTGAGTAAATTATTACTCTTATGTTCGAGCCCACATTAGGCTACTAATTTTATGATTTTTGGAAAACTCAAAATATGAAAGTTGTAGATATATATGTTATCTATGCGTAGACACAAAGTGAGAGTTAATCGAGGACCTTCATAGTGAGTTATGGTAATTTTACAAGACATGACAAATCGATCATTAATGGTATTATCCTATTGGACCCCTTGCTTAACCAATTGCACAATACCACCTTAAAGTGGTCACATAGACACGTTTTTATTCTTATAAGGAAGACTTGGTCATATTTTTCATTTCCTATTACAATCTTGAGGAAAAAATATGCTTATGGAGAGAGAAGAAGAAAGTTAAGGAAGAAATCCTTCAAAAAATTTCCATAAATCGAGGAATTCTAGAAAGGTAATTACTTCTTTATTAAAGTTGGTCACATGGATGATTTCTACACTTGGTACATTTTTGTTTCTAATATGGTTAAATATTTTAATGATACCCATTTTTCCAAATTGAGTTAAATTAAGATTGGCTTAAGGGCATACGTGAGGACTTGTGCTAGGATCGTAAATGTTAACTTTAAAGTCCTATATTTGAATTCCCTTCTCGTGAAGCTTTTTGATGTAAGAAATTCATTCATATAATGTGTATATATACTTAAACATGTTTATTATATGTTTTACATGATTGATGCCCGAGGTGGAGAGTAGGTATGCTTAATCATGTTAAGATATGCTTTAATGTTCTGTTCCGACCTTTTTGTGCTAAAAATGGCATAAATAATGGAATACTTATTTAAATCAAATGATTCCACTTGGATATTAAACTATACTCATATATGTATAATATATCTGAAAATTATGTTAAAGTACCAAGAAATGAATCTTGGGTGATAGTTTGAAGTTCAGGTAAAAAATTTACCCCGAAAGTGTAAGTGCGCACACCAGGTGTTTGACGTTTTGCTTGACTTAGCAAATGAACTCTAAAAATTATGCAAATCTAATTTTATGTTATTAAATATTTTTAAGATATGTTCCCATTATTTACAACCAAGGTGGAGGTTATAAATTCTGGAAAAATGTTAAGTTATGCTTTGATGGTCTACTCAGACCAAGATGTGTTAAAAGTGGCATAAATCATTGAATACTTTTTGAAATCAAGAAATTCCAATTGGAAATGTTAGATAACATATATGAGTATGATATAATTGAAGGGGAGAATAAAATACCTTCTGGTTTGCTTGGTTGTTGTGTTTACGTTGAAGTTTTGTTGTTATTGTTTTCCTCCAGAAATGATTTGGAAAAAGGTTGTAATAAAATAGGCATAACGTCATCTAGAGAATTCTTAATTTAATTAAGTAAATTGTATTAGAACCTTAATGAATAAGGTGTTATAGAAATGTGAAGTATCATATTCAATTAATTTTCATTTATGTCAGATTGACCAACTGATGTGATGTGTTACTGAGTTTAATGTGATTTGGTGTATTCGAATACTAATGATGTTGAATTGTTAGGTGGGGAAGCGGCTATCACTACCATACCGAGGAAATAGTTTTGGTATTAATCTTAGTACCAAATTCAAGGTGAGTGATCCGCCCTATGAAATATAGATGCTTATATGTTCATATGGAAATGTGTAGTTAAAGTCATGTGTTAAGACGCTTATGGGAGTGATGTTGTATTTATGAAACATATGCATATGATTAATAATGTTATGTGATGTTATATAATGTTATGGACTGTGGAGGGTCCTTTATCTAATGTTAAGGACTGTGGTGGGTCCTACTGGATGTGTCGGTCTTGTTAATTCAATTTAAAGGTTTGTCGTACTCGTGCCTAATTATGGGATGTGGTATCCCCATTAACTGGGAGTTAATTTGACTAGCGGGTCCAGGCTTGCGAGAGTTACACAATTCCTGTTGGGTTATGACATTAGAAAATAAAAAAAATGTTATTCAAATTGGTTATAAATATGTGATGTATGTATGGAATACGGTCATTCACTAAGCTTGTGTTGCGTACACTCCTATAATGTTATGTTTCAGGTATGCCTATCGTTTGGAGTTCACGGCCAAGTTAGGACGTTAAATGGGAGAGTGGGGGATAAATAACGTGAGTTTTATATCAACAAAGTTTTTGGGTAAATGTTAAACAAAGGATCTTATGGAAGTAAATTTGTTTGGTACTTTCAAGTTGTTCATAAAGGTAGCTATGTTTTCATCCAAACATGCCTTTGAAAAAAAATCTTGTGCTATTTTCAAAAGATTTCAAGTACCATATTGCCTAATGAGGATTTATCTCTAAATAAAACGTTGATTTTAAGTTAATTAAGTCGGGGTATGACAACTTGGTATCAGAGCATGGTTATTAGGTTTTGGACAGGGTGTGAGGGTCTAGATTGTCAGTGAACTTAGAAACTATTTTGAGTCATAAGTATTCAGTTTCAAGGGTTGCATTTAAGTATGTTGGATTCCTAAAGCATGGACATGAAGGGTTTGTTATTAAGTTTTAAATTGGCTTTGTTTCCTAACATATGTCAGTTATGCACATATATTATTGTACGTGATATGAAATGCAAGGATCTTGCAGGAAAGGAAATAAGATGTTAAGATTTATTCGGGGATGACAGCGAATACAGGTATTTTAGTATAAAGCATTGCATTATTTTTTTATGTTGTATGAACAAATGTGTCAATTAAGAAAAAAATTTGAAAAGACAGAATGTGGTATACAGATTGTGAAGTATTGGAAGTAATCTCTTCTTATACTGGTATATGTGAACTTGGCAAAAATTATGAAGTATTAGAGGTGATCGCTTCTTATGATGGTATATGTGGACTTAAGGCATGTTACATGTATCATTATGAATGGGCTCTCTTCTCATTTGTATGGGAGAGTGGTGTACGGGAACAGATATTCCATTAAAGGATGAGAAATGAGAAGAATTATTGTTACATGATCATAATGAGACTTAAATTGTTGGAGTGTGAATAAAAATGAAGATTCACATAGTAGAGGTTAAATGATAAGGTTAGTAGTTGTATATGTTTATATTTAACATGTGTGTTGATGTAAAAAATTAGATCGCTCTAATTATTCAATCACAGATAAATAAATAAGACAAAGAATTTTAAAGTGGTTCAGCCTTATAAGAATGGCCTACGTCCACTGTTATGTTATTGTTGAGTGTTTTGGGAATTCTCAATTACAAGTTCTATCAAGAAATTCCGGTCCCCTTGAATGAGGGTGATACAAGGTATTTATAGCCCTTAGGCTGTACATGAAAGGGTGATACATTAAATGATATACCTATGAAAGGGTAACTCATTTAATGCTCTTCAAGCGTGTGCGTCAAAATGATAAGCATTCAATGAATAGTTGAACTGTTGATTATCTGGCAATCAATGTTGTGGTCGAGATGCAGCTCGAACCGCCTTAGTTGCTCATCGTCCAAGAGTTCCTCGGAGAGCTGGAGTTCCTCGGAGGGCTGGTGTTCCTCGGAAGACTGGTGTTCCTCGGAGTACACCTGTTGCTCGGAGTGAGTATGTTGGTCGGGGGAATGATCTTCCTCGTTGCTATTGTGCCACGTAGATTGACACGTGTCTTCTTATTATTCGTCCACATAATTTTGGTATCAATAGAAGCCCCCAATGTTTCATATTTCGAACTTTGAGGAGTATGGAACATTCTTTCTCGGTATATGGCAATATTAAATGACCTTCCTGGGTTTTAGGAGCCTTTTCTTCGTATTTGAATTTCCTTCCAAATTCGCAGAATCCGCCTTTTTTGCATTTTTATAAGCGCTTCGATCTTCGTGCACTTTTTATCCTTTTAGCCGCCGGTAGCGTACTAGTTTCCTTTTTGTAATCATTTCTTTCGCCGTTTCCCAAGGCAAAGTATTTAAGCTTCAGAGGCAATCCCATCATCTTCTACCTTTTCAATTTCTACTTTTGAGTTTTCTATAGTTTTATCTCTCCTATGCGTTCATCCCTTTCTTCGTTTGTTTGTCAATAGATCTCCTTTTTCCTGTAAGATTTTCTTCCTTCTTCTTCATTTCTTTTTATTCACCATGGTTTATATGATCGAATCTCTTGAGAAATTCCGTTCTGACTTTTCTATTCCTTCTTGGGTAACTTTGGAGAATCTTTTTGAGCCTTCAAATTATTTTATTTGGCTGAGGGACATTGGTTTCCTAGCCTTTTTATTGCTGAATGTGGATTTTCTTTTCCACCAAACCCTTTGTGTCTAGAGTTCTGTCAGTATTTTGATGTTGTCCCTGCAAAAATAGCCCACAACACATGGAGAATAGTTAATTGGGTACATAGGTTAAATCAAACTCATGGAACTCGTATAGGAATTCCTGAGATTATGTACTGTTACAGATGGTCTGTTTTAGACAATGTTTTTTATTTAAAAACTAGGTTTTTGAATAGGGCCTTAGTAGTCAATCTCCCTGATGCAAATAGGGATTATTTTGAACATGGGGTGGTTATAAAAAATTGGCAACATGCCCCTTTGGTTGGAGATGCAGTATATGAGTGTCCCAGATGCCCCCCATATGGCAATGGGATAGGTTATTTTCATCTTATTTTATTTTTGAAATTACGATTTCATTGTGTTTGACAAAATGTATGACTGATATTTTACTATGTATTTGTTTCCAGTTGACAGTAAGAGAAAAACTCCAAAAGAATCAGAAGTAAATATTAAACATTTGAAACATATCTGGAATTTGCATCGAAGAGTTGCAGACGAGAACATCAGGTCTGCTTCATATTTGTTGCAGTACAGGAGCTACACATCATCCTTTACTGCTCGTCCTGTGGTCAGCATTAGTGAGCCATTGCCAGCTTCTGAGGAATCTTCACCAGAATCTCACATTCCTCTAAGTCAGAAGATGGGCAAAAGAAGAGTTCCTGCTATCTTCGAGGAGACTTCCTCTGCTGGATATGGAAAGAGAAGCAAGAATGATGTCCCAAAGGGGACAAAGAAAGTAGATGCTGCCCTTTCTGTTGCTCCTCAGAAGGCTGCCGAGAAGCCCCCAGTGGCTCCGAGCAAGAAAAGTGCACCTGTGGAAGTGGTCCCAACCAAAAGTTCTTTGGTTGAAACTGCTGAAGTGCCATTGAGGAGATTGAAGAAATCCTCCTCGATCGCTTTGACTGAAACCATTCCCCAGCTCCAAGCTAGTGGAGATGGTGTCCCAACCATTATTCCCCTGAGTTCTGCAATGAGCTCGGTAAAGACTTGGACTATTCATGAAGTCCAAGGAATTGAAGAAAACATGTCTAGGGATATGCTGACATCCCTAGCTACTCGTCACATTCCTTCAGTAAGTTTCTCTTATCTTGAATTTTTCTTTCTTTCAGTCAATATATGTATCTCGGCACTGACTTATCATTATATTCTTTTTCAGCTGGTGAGTTGCTTTAACACCATAGTGAAGAAAGATGAAGCAATCAAGGCTTCCAGCTCCTCGTCTGGAGTAGAGGATGCTTTCCAGGGCTTGGCCCAATCTTTGAAGGATTCTCGTCAAAAATATGACGAGGATAGGGGTGAATGGGAGAAGAAGATGGCTGCGTCTGAGGCAGAGAAGATACAGTTGGGAAATAAGGTGAAGTACTTGGAGAGAGAGAATAAAAAATATGCCGAGAAGCTCACAAGTTTTGGGGAGCTTGAGAATAAATTGAAATCAGCCGAGGAAGAGTTGACCCTTCTGCGAGAAGTAAATCGCCAGAAGGAGGAGGTGGAGGCCAAGTTTAAAGCCTCCGAGGATCTTCTATCCGAGAAGCTCTCCTCGGAGAAAATGAAAAGGAAAATGGTTGTAAAGAAATCCTTTCGTACCGGATGGGATAAAGGATGGGACAGGGGGTAGCAGCAATGATGACCCAAGTCAAGTATGGGAGTTTGAAATACTTCCGAGATGGTTGGGTTGCTGCCTTGCAAGAATTGAAAGTGAGCGAGGACTCTGAATTATTTCAACAACATCTTCCTGGCCCTCCTCCTGTAATTGAAGATGAGGATGAAGACGAAGCTTCATCTGAAGAGTCTTCAATGACAGTGGGTGATCAAGTCCTTACTCCACAACCCAACCAGACAATCACCGATGAGATTTCGTCCTTGCCTGCTCCTCCTGAACAAGTCCCAGCTTCTGCCAATTAAATCATTGTTCCCACCGAGCAACCAAGCTCCTCGTCCCAGCCTCCCGAGAAAGTCATGGGAGACAAGGAAAAGGTGTGAAGTTGTTCGGTATTCTCTTTCTGTTTTTCTTTTACTTGTGCTTTGTATTCTGAACGATGTACTCTTTTTGATGATATAATAAAATCACCTCTTTTTGTTCCTCTACATTGTTGATGCTCTGTCTGCTTTTTATTAACTCTTGCCTTCTCTTTTTTACTAGTTTGTGGCTAGACTGGAATTATTATCTGCCAATGATACAAAGTTGATGCAGCAATGCCATGAATATTATAAGGCTGGTCACACAGAATTGAGTGTATCAGAAGTTGTTGACATCCTCGGTCATGATGCTTCAGAGCAGGCAATAGAAGCTTATCAATACCTGAAGGGTTTACTTGATCGAGCTATGGCCAATAACGTGGCTTACTATGACATGATCGAGGAGCTTCAATATACTATAGAAGATCTTCAGACTCAGTACAAAGAATCAACTGCCCTTCTGCACGAGGGGTATGAAAAGAGGTATCAACATCTTTCTGCCGAGACAGGCCACAAAAAGATCCTTGCTGGGTATGATGTCAGGGAGAGAACCCTAAAGGGTGAAGTTGAAGCTTGTACACAGATTGTCGAGCTGCTAGAGCAAGAAAATAACAATTTGCAAAAAGAGCTGGCACAATATAAGTCTGCAGCATCTTCTTCAACAGCTGTAATCCCAGTGACTGACGAGGGATTTTCCTTTCTAGAGGTTGAGAATGCCAAATTAAGGCAAGAGTTGGATACCTTGAGAAGATCTGGTACTTCTGCTGCTACTCGGGGACGAGGAAGAGGTTCTCGTGGTCGAGGAAGAGCTGCTCAGAATGTCATCGAGGAACCAAGTTCTCGACCTGCTCGGGGAGGATCAAGAGCTCTTAGTCGTAATGTTGAAGAAGCTCGTACTCGATCAACGTTGGAAACTCAAGCGTTCCAATTGAATGCAAAAAATCAGGCTTTGTCTGAATTGTCCAAGAAAACTAGAGAATTGGAACAAGAACTCTCTGCCAAGAAATCAGAGTTGGAGAATAATGTACTTTTCATCCAGAGTCTTCACGAGAAGCTTGAGAGGCTAACATTTCAATTCCATAAACAGCCCAGGGAGTTTTGGATGGCTGGATATAACGAGGCACTATTCCATTTAGATGCTCGTATCCAGAATGCCAATAATGAGGGCTACAAACAAGGCTAGCTGTATGCCTTATGTGTGTTGAAACTCGAGCAGGGACACTATTTATGGGACTACTATGAGCCTGGATTGCTTGACTTGCCTGTGCCACCGTTCAAGTTGGACATGGAATGGATAGCAGCTCATGCCATTCCTCGGAGCTTAATTGCAAATTATCTTGGTGACTACAGTTTGCATTCTCAGTTTGAAGTATCTCGTCTTGAGCATCTGCTAGATCGTCCTTCTGTGATGAACGTTAGAATGCTGAAGGACTTGAACTTTATTAACTCTCCTCAGACTTTAAATGATCCGCCTGCTGGCAAGGAACCTATTTCTAAAGCAGAGGGAAAGAAACCAATAGAGTAGGGATCTCAATGTAATAGTTAGTACACATATGTAACTTGTAATTCGTTTTGAATTGTAATGAAAGGCTTTCATTTTCTGCTTGCAAATCTGTATTGCTATTGTCTTGTGATTATCAGACATTCTATATTTGTGCTTGCATAACAATATTGTATGGTTCCTCGACCAACTTAGTAATAAAAACTTACAAGTATTAGTAATATTTCTCGATCACTTAATAATAAAGTAATGAGTATAAAAATGTTAAAAATTCTTCCAACCAATCAAGGTTGTTAAATTGTGTTCGTCGACCAATTATAGTTAGTGAGAGTTTTTATCCCCGACCAGCTATACTTGGTAAATTTTTGTCTTTTTCATAAAATGTGCCCGACCAACCAAGGTCGATGATTTTTCCTCGTCGACTAACTACAATTAGTGGGTTTTTACCCCCGACCAACTATACTTGGTTCAGTTTGGAATATTTGTTCTTCGAGGAACTTTTATGTAATAAACTTACTTCTCGACCAACATATGTTGGCATTTGAGAGCATATTTTGTTTCCTAACCAACCGAGATTGGCTTTTCGTCGATCATCTTGTCTTCTTGCTCTTTTACCAACCGGAGTTGGTCTGAGTTCGAACTATCATATCCACTAGCTCTTTTACCAACCTGAGTTGGTCACGCTAGTGTACGCCTCCTAACCAAAGGAGTATAGTTTGTTCTCGCCCTTTTACCAACCGGAGTTGATCGTGGGCTTGAACTATCGTGTCCACTAGCTCTTTTACCAACCTGAGTTGGTCACACTAGTGTACGTCTCCTAACCAAAGGAGTATAGTTTGTTCTCGCCCTTTTACCAACCGGAGTTGGTCGTGGGTTTGAACTATCGTGTTGCGTTGCGTACCGAGCAGCGTAGTGTTAAACACACTAGTATTCCCCGAAAAACTTTCAATAAAAGGAGAGAAGATTGTGAAATATCATCATTTTATTCATATTGATGGAACTGCTTTACATTTTACATCACTGATAATACTTGCGTAGGTGTTCAGAATTCCATGCATTCTTAAATTCCTCTCCTTCTAGAGTTTCTATTCGGTAAGTTCCTGGTCGGACAACTGCAGTAACTCGGTAAGGTCCATGCCAGTTTGCTTCCAACTTATTGTGCTTCTGAATTACCTTCTTTAGCACATAATCTCCTTCTTTTAAGTCGCATTTTTTTTACCCTCTTGTTGTAGAACAGGGATGTTCGCTGTTGATAAGCAGCATTCCTAATGGCTGCCTCTTCTCTAACTTCCTCGAGCATGTCCAAATCTAATCTCCTCATCAAGTCGCTGACTGGGGAATTGAAATTCAGCACTCTGTATGTTGGAAGACCCAACTCGGCAGGTATTACATCCTCACTTCCAAATGCCAGCATATATGGTGATTCTCCAGTTGCTGCTCGGGGAGTTGTTCGTTAAGCCCACAATACTGACTGTAGCTCATTAATCCAATTAGCTTTAGCCTCACTTAGCCTCTTCTTCAAACCATTTAGTAATGTTCTATTCGTCACCTCAGTCTGCCCATTGCTTTGAGGATGGCCTGGTGCTGAATGAACTTTCAAAATATTTGACTGATAACAATAGGCGGCAAACTCCTCGTTATCAAATTGTGTTCCATGATCTGTGATGAAGGCATGAGGGAGACCATATCGGCAGATGATTTTCTTCCAAACGAATTGGTATACCTTCTCGTATGTCATATCATTAAGTGGCTCAGCTTCTACCCACTTAGTAAAATAATCCACTGCGACGACGAGGTACTTGAATCTTCCTCGGGTCGTTGGCAGTGGTCCAACCAAATCAATTCCCCACATGGAAAATGGCCAAGGGGAGGTTATGGGTGTCAACAATGCTTGTGGAGTTCGTCGGACGGAGGAAAAACGTTGGCATTTATCACATCTCTTAGCATAGGCTATACAATCAGCCCTCATCGTTGGCCAATAGTATCCCTGCGTCATCACCCTTTGCAACAGTGTCCGACCAGCTACATGGGCTCCACAAGACCCTTCATGGATCTCTTCAATCAATTCTTTCACCTCGGAGGGATGTACACATCTTTACAAACCTTCCATAATTCCTCGTCTATACAAAACACCATTAGTTAGTACATACCGAGCAGCTTTAAACTTCAATTTCTTGGCAACGATCTTATCCTCCGGTAATTTTCCTTCCTTGACATATGCCCTGATGGGATCCATCCAAGATGGTCCTAAATCAAGAGTCATAATATTCATCGTCAGGTCTTCATCTATGCTTCGACTTTCTAACACCTCAATTGGTATCGTTCTTCGCAACTCGGTACGAGTAGCTGATGCTAGTCGGGCCAGTGCGTCTGCTTGTGCATTCTCCATTCTTGGTATTCTGATCAACTGAATGGCATCAAATTCTGCCAACAACTCCATCTCCTTTGCATGATACTTGACCATTAATTCTCCTTTAACTGCATACGTTCACATCATCCGATTCACAATTAATTGAGAATCACTGAATACCATCACTTGTTGCGCTTCCATAATCTTTGCTAAATTAAGACCTGCTATCAAGGCTTCATACTCAGCCTCATTATTGGAAGCTTTGAATTGGAATCGTAAGGCATATTCCACGTCAATCTCGTCTGGGGTGTTCAAAATAATCCCTGCCCCACAACCTGTTGTGCAAGATGACCCATCTACATATAATCTCCATGTAGGTAACTCGTCTTCAAATTTCTTATCTGATAGAGTTCCTCGGTGAAATATCTGTTGTTTCCTTTCATCCTCCCCTGGTATTTTTTGTTCTTCGTCGACCATCTCTTCTCGCCCTTTTACCAACCGGAGTTGGTCTGGGTTTGAATTTGATGATCTTTCTACATCCACAAGCCCTTTTACCAACCGGAGTTGATCTGGACTTATGTCTGTTGATCCTGTAACATCCACAGGTTGGTCAGCGAGCAACTTTTGCTCCTCGGGGGTATCAGGATATGTAAATTCTGCTATAAAGTCTGCTACAGCCTGCCCTTTTAATGACGATCTGGGTTCATACACAATATCATATTCACCAAGCTCTATTGCCCAATACATCAGTCTTCCTGATTTTTCTGGCTTATGAAGGGCTTGTCTCAATGGCATGTCTGTATATACGACGATGGTATGGGCCTGGAAATAAGGCCTCATTCTTCTACTTGCTTCAATTAATGCCAATGCTAATTTTTCCAGCTTCGGGAACCTGATCACTGCACCTCGAAAAGACTTACTTGTGTAATAAATTGGCTTCTGGATTCCATTCTCCATTCTGATCAATGCCGAGCTGACTGCATTCTCTGATACTGCCAGGTACAAGTACAATTTTTCTCCCATTACTGGCCTGGACAACAGTGGAGGTGCTCCCAGATATTTCTTCAAGTCTTGAAAGTCTTTTTCACATTCATCATTCCACTTGAAAGTTTTTCGAAGTGTTTTGAAGAATGGGAGGCATCTATCAGTTGCTCGGGATACAAATCTGTTGAGCGCTGCAACTCGTCCTGTAAGACTCTGCACCTCTTTCTTCGTTGTTGGAGATCGCAACCCTAAAAGAGCTTTGATCTTTGCTGGATTTGCCTCAATGCCTCGCTGGTTGACGATGTACCCGAGGAACATTCCTTCTCGTACTCCAAAGGTGCACTTCGTCGGGTTGAGCTTCATCTGGTATTTATCCAGTTGATCAAAGGTCTGACCTAAGTCAACTAGATGATCCGCAGCTTTCTTGCTCTTTGTCAGCATATCGTCGATATAGACTTCCATATTGCAAAAGATTTGTTCGGCAAAAACCTTGTTCATTAGCCGCTGGTATGTCGCTCCTGCATTTTTCAAACCAAAAGGCATAACATTATAACAATAAGTTCCTCTAGGGGTAATGAAAGAAGTGCTTTCCCTGTCTTCAGGTTTCATTTTGATCTGGTTGTAACCAGAGTAAGCATCCATGAAGCTGAGCAGCTCGTGTCCCGAGGTAGCATCCACTAGTTGATCAATTCTGGGCAATGGAAAATGATCCTTTGGGCATGCCTTGTTGAGATCAGTGAAATCAACACACATTCTCCATTTATTTTTTTTCTTCTTCACCATCACCACATTTGCCAACCAGTCTGGATACTTCACGTCTTCAATGAATTGGGCTTTCTGGAGCTTCTCGACCTCCTCTTGTATAGCTTGATTCTTCTCGGGACAAAATACTCTTCTTCTTTGCTTTACAGGTTTGATCTCCTTATTCACATTGAGCTCGTGACATAAGAAGTTTGGATCTATTCCTGGCATGTCTTCATGACTCCACGCAAAAGTTTTCTTCATGTTTCTCAAGAAAGTTATCAACTCCTATTTTATTGAAGCATCTAACGACGAACCTATCTGGGTTACTCGTTCAGGATGCTCGTCGTCCAGAATAACATTTTCTGTAGATTCCACCACCTGTCCTTTTACAAGTTGGGATTCATCTCTAGGATCGAGTGTTTCGATTTCTGTACCTTTATCCACCTGGTAGGTAGTAGTCTTTTTCCTTGATTCTTCAAGCTCCTCTTGCTCGGCTAACGAATAATAGCATTCCCGAGCTACTTTCTGATCACCTTTCACAACACCTACTCCGAAATTTGTAGGGAATTTTAAGCACCGATGTACTGTAGATGAGACTGCTTCGAACTTCTTCAAACCAACTCTTCCCATGATGATGTTGTAAGCTGACTGCACATTCTTATCCATCACAAAGAAGCGTATTTTTTCTGTTCAACAAGCAGGCCAAGTTCCAATGAAAATATCCAACTTGATCGTCCCAAGTGGAAAGACTTTCTCGCCAGAAAAACCCAATAGAGGTCTGTGATAAGGTTCCAATTGAGATAATTTCAAATTTAAACTGTCAAAGCATGAATAGTACATGATGTCTGTCGAACTACTATTATCTACCAGCACCCTTGAGATCACTACTTCTTTCATCCTTATTTTGATCACCAAAGGGTCATCGTGAGGGTAAAGAACACCTACAAGGTCATTTTTTGAAAAACCGATGACCAGCTTCTCTTTGTTTACCTTCCTCGGGCGATCCCCTTCATCCAAATTTATCCGTTGAATGTATGAGCAAGCCTGAGCCTCACCGAGGTAAGCTTTTCTTTCTGCAGTAAGGTCTCCTCCTCCTGCATCTCCTCCTGTAATGACATTACAATCAAATGACCCAAAGCGTATTGAAAATACCTCTCGTTCTGGCTGTCTTGGTTTCTTGGGAAGATCGGGGTCATCTTCTGTATCATCTTCATGATCCCTTTTCTTTTTCTCCTCTGCTCGATGAGGAGATCTAGACCTTTCTCTAATTCGGTCATTATTCCTTCTTTCGCCTCCCCGATCAACATACTTCGCTAGCTTCCCTCTTCGGATGAGTGTTTCAATCTCGTTCTGAAGAGCTATGCAATTTTTGGTCATATGGTCGTGATCCTTATGAAACTCGCAATATTTATCCCTGTTTCTCAGGTCAGGGTCTGACCTCAGTTTCTTTGGCCAATTTACTTCCTCGTTATTCTTGATTTCTTCCAAGACATGATTAATACCCATTTTCAAAGGAGTATAATTATCGAATTTTTTCAGGACTTCCCATGACGATTTATTATTCTTGGAATGCTTGTCACCGCCATTGCCCTTATGCCCTTTCTTCTTGGATTTGTCGACTTCCACCTTGGTTTCTTTATCCATGTTCTTCTTCGCAGCCATAGCCTCCTCGGCATTCATGATTTTGGCCGCTTTTGCCATCAATTCTGACATAGTTGTAGGTGAATCTTTGGCCAAAGTGTAGTACAACTTGTTAGGCAACAACCCACTCATCAAGGTGGTGATTTCTCTCTTTTCTTCATAATCTATGACTTCTAGCTTCTCGTTATTGAAACGAGTTATGTAATCTCTAGTACTTTCGCCAGATTTTTGTCTAACACTTAACAAGTGTGCTACTCGTTTTACGGGTTTTGACCCAAAACAGAAATTGCTAATGAACAACTCGGCCAACTAAAAGAAAGTTGAAATCTTTCCCCGAGGAAGATTGTTGTACCATATTTGGGCAGATCCAGTAAGAGTTCCAGAGAATGCTCTACATCTCATCTCGTCGGGGACAACATAGATGTCGGCAGCAGCCTGATATTGATCTATGTGTAGAACAGGATCTGTCTTTCCATCATACCTGGGGGTCACCACGGGCGCTTTAAATTTCGACGGTGTAGGAAAATCCACAATGGCCTGTACAAAAGGTGTCCCTCGAACAAAAGTTCGTTGTAAGGGATTATTTGCCTTAGCCATTTCTCCCAATCTATCCTCTAACCGCTGAATGGAACCTTTCCACGCATCATTTCCCTCCTCGGGCCTATTAGTTCGAGCAATTGATTGTTCTGAAGTAGCCTCCTGAGATCTATCTTGACGAGCAACTGGTCGTGATTGTGCTGATCCTTCTCTTAGATCTGATGGTCGTCGAAAACTCCTCGACATGGTCTTAGGTGGACTCCTATTCCTCCTAGGGCCTAATCGACTGAAAGGAGACACCCTACTCAGTCTTTCCAAGGCATTGGGTCTTTCTGGAGAGAGAGTGATACGTTGATCAGTATCTGTAGCCCTTATTGACGAAGTTCGCCCAGGTTGATAAGAAAAATCATCAGATTCCTCATTACGATATGACTCAGTACGCCTGGATCGTGAAGGAAGTAAATAAGTTTGCATCTGACCACTTCGCTGTCCTGAACGTGCAGGTGCACTGCCATGAAGGGTCTGTATGAGTTGCCTCATTGTTTCCTGCATGGCGGTTTGTCTTTGAGCCAGATTCGTCATAATCCCAGCCAGATCTGGAGGTGCAGAGGGATTTGGAGGATTTCCAGCATTCCCAGCGTTTCGATTGCTGGATTCCGGGTTATCTGCCATTGATGATGAATGATTTTTGGTGAAAAACGATAACAACAGTCGTTTCCCACAGACGGCGCCAATCTGTTGATGTAAAAAATTAGATCGCTCTAATTATTCAATCACAGATAAATAAATAAGACAAAGAATTTTAAAGTGGTTCAGCCTTATAAGAATGGCCTACGTCCACTGTTATGTTATTGCTGAGTGTTTTGGGATTCTCGATTACAAGTTCTATCAAGAAATTTCGGTCCCCTTGAATGAGGGTGATACAAGGTATTTATAGCCCTTAGGCTGTACATGAAAGGGTGATACATTAAATGATATACATATGAAAGGGTAACTCATTTAATGCTCTTCAAGCGTGTGCGTCAAGATGATAAGCATTCAATGAATAGTTGAACTGTTGATTATCTGGCAATCAATGCTGTGGTCGAGATGCAGCTCGAACCGCCTTAGTTGCTCATCGTCCAAGAGTTCCTCGGAGCGCTGGAGTTCCTCGGAGGACCAGAGTTCCTCAGAGGGCTGTTGTTCCTCGGAAGACTGGTGTTCCTCGGAGTACACCTGTTGCTCGGAGTGAGTATGTTGGTCGGGGGAATGATCTTCCTCGTTGCTATTGTGCCACGTAGATTGACACGTGTCTTCTTATTATTCGTCCACATCAGCATAATAGTTTTGGTATCAACAATGTGAAATAAGTATGAAATTTAATAACTAGTCGATATATCACAAATGATCGGAATATGAATTCACAGTGAATTATTACAAGTAGAATAAAGAGTAATGAGAGTTGAGATGTACGTCTTTAATAATGTGAGTACATATAGTGGATATTACTCTTTTGATGTTTTGAAACGCTTTTAAGAATAGTAAAGTTAAGATGAGGTGTTAAAGAGTTGGAAGTTTAAAAATATTGAGGAGTCCTTTTAAGAATATGTGTTGTGGCTGAGTGTGGGAAAGACGTTACTTAGGTTTAAATATTTACAATTGGGTTGAGTGAATATTGAGTTGTATTTGTCATTGTGCATATGTGTTACCACTAAGAGTGTTATATAAGTAATATGGTTGACATTACATGAGGTCACCAAGAAGTATGTCTAAGGAGAATGTGCTATGTGAGATACCATAATGTGGTACATTAAGGTATTTGTACAAGTTATTTGAAAGAGATATGATATGCAATAGTTAGATAAGTATTATGGAGTTAGTAAGTATGGTTAATTTTTTAAGTGGTGATGTTACGTTTAACATACATGTTACCAAACGGGTAAGATGAGTGCATTAATAATGTTGTGAAAGACTATAATGTTAAAATGATTTGGGTAAGGTTATGATTGTAATGTTATTGTGTTGGATAAATGACTTGTTAAGGTCATTGTATGTTTAGTTAAAGAACAATCAAACGATACTGAAAATAGGAATATAGTAAGAAGTTATATTCAGTTCATAGTGCATGACTACACAAGATACATGAAAGTGAATATGGACTATTGGTTAGAAATATACATTTGGTGAATGATTATTCATTATCGATATGTGGAAAGTAGTGAGGCTATGTTTATATTAAGGATCATAAGAACGATATTTAACATACTCTAAAACTTCAGAGATGATACGGATAGTAGTCAAAGTCGAACACATATATTTGGTATTAAGTGGAAGATGAGAAGATGACATATAATAAGTTGGTATTGTAATATGATGTTTATCGTTTGAAGTAATGAATGGAAGTTGGAGAGATGAACTATAAGAAGTTAGTCTTGTAATAGAATATTTATTATTTTAAATGTTACATGATGATAGGGATGGACTATGGGAATGAAGTGAGAAACGTAAAGAATGATGTTTGGTTTATTAAGAATGTTCACTCATTGGGAATATAAGAGGACACAACCGATAATATATTATGTGCGAATGTTCAACATACATATATGAAGGTATGACATAATATATGATTTTGAAATTGACTTTCATTGATAAGAAATCACTAAACGATTATCCTTAAGTATGAATGATAAAGACACTTATGTGTTGATAGCTCCTGGTTCTACACATTCTTTATGTTTTACTTTATCTATTGCATATTAATAAACCACTATCATCATTAGATTCTGGTTTAGCTATTATTACTCTAGTGGGGAGGATTGATTTTTATTGATAGGGTGTGTAGGAAGTGTATGGTGTGAATAAGTGAAAAGAAGTTATTGGTTGACTTACTACCTTTAAGTATGCATGACTTTGATGTGATATTTGGTATGCTTTGGTTGTACTCATATCATGTATGTTTAGATTGTTTTAGAAGGGAGGTCATGTTTCGGTTACCGAATGAACCTGAATTTAAATTTATTAGGGAACGGGACGTTATCTGCGTATTATTTTACAGGCTTTGCGAGAAAAGCAGTTATATACTAAATTTTCTAAATGTGAATTTTGGCTAGACCAGAGTAGTATTTTTGGTGCATGTTATTTTTCTGATGGTAATTGTGTTGCTTGAAAAGAAGATGGATAGAATTTATAAAGGATTATGACTACACAATAAATCACCATTCGGGTAAGGCTAATATTATTGCTCATGTTTTGAGTAGAAAATCTCTAAACAGTGTATCTTGTATTTATTGTGTTCGAGTTCACTTGCTGAGAAAGTTATCTTTAATGGAGGTGGAATTAACTTTGAATGAATCGTGTGGAATACTGGCGCATTTAAAATGCAAACCTATGTTGATAGACTGAATATAACAATCATAAGAAGGATATATAGAATTGGAGAAAATTAAAGACAATATGAGAGTAAAACATATAAATTTTCTAGTCGTAATAATGACATTGTTATGTATGATAACCGTTTGTGTGTACCTAATGTGCCTAATTTAAGGAGAATGATTTTAAAGGAGGCCCATTGTTATTTATATGCTATGTATCTAGGAAACACGAAACTTATATAAAATTGAAACAATGTTCTTGGTGGCCCAAAATTAAAAACAATATTGTAGACTCTGTTGCTAGATGACTGATTGTCAATAAGTGAAGGCGAAGCATCAAAAGCCTAGTAGTTTACTATAGTCCTTACCTATTCTTGAGTGGAAATAGGAGCATGTTACTACCGATTTTGTTATAGGTTTACCAAAATCATCCTGAGGGTTTGATTCTATTTGGATGATCGTTGCTAGATTAACTAAGTCTGCATATTTTCTTCCCGTTAAATCTACTTATTCCATGGATAGATATGCCAACATATATGTGGATGAGATAATTAGATTGCGTGGTGAACCTATTTCTATTATCTCTGATCGAAATCCTAAAATTACTTCACACTTTTAGCCTAGTTTAGAACACGTTTTGGGGACTAAATTGAAATTCAGTACAGCTTTTCATCCTCAAACTAATGGGCAGTCAGAGAGAATGATCCAGACACTCGAAGACATATTACAGATTTATGTATTAGAGTTCAAGGGAAGTTGGGATGACCACTTGTCACTAATAGAGTTGCTTATAATAAGTTATCATTTGAATATTGAGATGTCTCCTTATGAAGCCTTGTATGGTAGGAAGTGCAGGACCCAATGTGTTAGACAAAAGTAGAAGAACAAAAACTACTTGGGCCAGAAATTGTGCAAATGAGATTTGAGAACAAGGGCAAAGTAAGTCTTAGGTACGTTGACCCTTATGAAATAGTGAAACGAGTTGGAATCGTAGCTCACAAATTGGCTTTACTACAAGAATTGTTTTGGAAACACGATGTTTTTCATGTATCAATGTTACGTAAATATGTGCCCGATCCTTTACCTGTGTTTATTTCACAACCGATAGAGCTTAAAGATGACTTGACCTACGTGGTGGAACCAATCGATAAATTTAAACCGACAAAGTAGGTGTTATGTAATAAAAACTATTTCGTTAGTTAAGGTAATGTGAAAAAGTCAAAATGTGGATTATGCCACGTGGGAAAGAGGGAATAACGTGAAGATGTAATATCCTCATCCGTTAGGTAAGTTCTTATGCGTTAAATTTTGGGGGTGAACTTTTAATAAGAGGGGTAGAATTGTAAGGCCCTAAAACATGATAAGAAATGTTAATTATATGATTAAGTATAAGTTATAAGTTTGTGAGGGGTGTTAAACATGTTAATTATCATATTTGGGGGATGCATACTCATGTGATATATGTGTTGGTTGCATTAGATGTTAATCGAGATTATGATCGGGGATGACTTGTTTAGATCATATGATTAGTTATGTGGGTAATTGCATCATGAAAATATGTTTTTCATACATCATTATGATTATAAAATATAACCAAGATGTTGGTCCGAAATTGGTGATGTTTGGTCGCCAAATGTGAAAGTTATGAAATTTTGGAGTAAATTATTACTCTTATGTTCGAGCCCACATTAGGCGTACTAATTTTATGATTTTTGGAAAACTCAAAATATGAAAGTTGTAGATATATATGTTATCTACGCGTAGACATAAAGTGAGAGTAAATCGGGGCCCTTAATAGTGAGTTATGGTAATTTTACAAGACAGGACAAATCGGTCATTAATGGTATTATCCTATTGGACCCCTTGCTTAACCAATCGCACAATACCACCTTAAAGTGGTCACATAGCCACGTTTTTATTCTTATAAGGCAGTATTGGTCATCTTTTTCATTTCCTATTACAAGCTTGAGGAAAAAATATGCTTATGGAGAGAGAAAAAAAAAAGTTAAGGAAGAAATCCTTTGAAAAATTTCCATAAATCGAGGAATTTTCGAAAGGTAATTACTTCTTTATTAAAGTTGGTCACATGGATGATTTCTACACTTGGTATGTTTTTGTTTCTAATTTGGTTAAATATTTTAATGATACCCATTTTACCAAATTGAGTTAAAACAACAATGGCTTAAGAGCATACGTGAGGACTTGTGATAGGATCGTAAATGTTAAATTTAAAGTCCTAGATTTTAATTCCCTTCTCGTGAAGATTTTTGGTGTAGTAAATTCATTTATATGATGTGTATATATGCTAAAACATGTTTAGTATATGTTTTCCATGATTGATGCCCGAGGTGGAGAGTAGGTATGCTTAATCATGTTAAGTTATGCTTTAATGTTCTGTTCCGACCTATTTGTGCTAAAAAGGGCATAAATAATGGAATACTTATTGAAATCAAATGATTCCACTTGGATATTGAACTAGACTCATATATGTATAATATATCAAAAAATTATGTTAAAGTACCAAGAAATGAATCTTTGGTGATAGTTTGTATTTCAGGTATAAAATTTACCCCGAAAGTGTAAGTGCGCACACCAGGTGTTCGACGTTTTGCTTGACTTAGCAAATGAACTCTAAAAATTATGCAACTCTAATTTTATATTATTCAATATGTTTAAAATATTATCCCATGATTTATAACCGAGGTGGAGGTTATATATTCTTCAAAAATGTTATGGTCTACTCAGACCTAGATGTGTTAAAAGTGGCATAAATCATTGAATACTTTTTGAAATCAAGAAATTCCAATTGGAAATGTTAGATAACATATATGAGTATGATATAATTGAAGGGGAGAATAAAATACCTTCTGATTTTGCTTTGTGGTTGTGTTTACGTTGAATTTTTGTTAGTTTTTTCCTCCAGAAATGATTTGTAAAAAGGTTGTAATAAAATAGGCATAACTTCGTCTAGAGAATTCTTAATTTAATTCCGTAAACTATATTAGAACCTTAATGAATAAGGTGTTATAGAAATGTTAAGTATCATATTCAATTAATTTTCAATTATGTCAGATTGACCAACTGATGTGATGTGTTACTGAGTTTAATGTGATTTGGTGTATTCAAATACTAATGATGTTGAATTGTTAGGTGGGGAAGCGGCTAACACTACCATACCAAGGAAATAGTTTTGGTATTAATCTTAGTACCAAATTCAAGGTGAGTGACCTTCCCTATGAAATATAGATGCTTATATGTTCATATGGAAATGTGTAGTTAATGTCCTGTGTTAAGACGCTTATGGGTGTGATGTTGTATTTATGAAACATATGCATATGATTAAGAATGTAATGTGATATTATATAATGTTATGGACTGTGGAGGGTCCTTTATCTAATGTTAAGGACTGTGGTGGGTCCTATGGGATGTGGCGGTCTCGTTAATCCAACTTAAAGGTTTGTTGTACTCGGGCCTAATTATGGGATGTGGTATCCCCATTAACTGGGTGTCAATTGGACTGGTAGGTCCAAGCTTGCGAGAGTTACACAATTCCTGTTGGGTTATGACATTAGAAAATTAAAAAAAATGTTATTCAAATTGGTTATATATATGTGATGTATGTGTGGAATACGTTCATTCACTAAGCTTGTGTTGCTTACACTCCTATAATTTTATGTTTCTGGTATGCCTATCCTCTGGAGTTCACCGCCAAGTTAGGACGTTAAATGGGAGAGTGGAGGATAAATAACGTGAGTTTTATATCAACAAACTTTTTGGGTAAATGTTAAACAAAGGAACTTATGTAAGTAAATTTGTTTGGTACTTTCAAGTTGTTCATAAAGGTAGCTATGTTTTCATCCAAACATGCCTTTGAAAAAACAAATCTTGTGCTATTTTTCAAAAGATTTCAAGTACAATATTGTCTAATGAGGATTTATCTCTAAATAAAAGGTTGATTTTAAGTTAATTAAGTCGGAGTGCAACCCTATGCCCACATTTGATTGATAATAATTATAATCAACTAGTTCAGTAAGTTATTATTTTATTGAACGGAATTAATAATTTATTAGATGGTAAATTATTAATACATGAAAATGTTGCGGACTTTAGTTGGGCTTTTATGGTAATTATTGAGTAATTACCTATACACATTATATGAGATAATAATACGTACTATTATGTCTTCGTGTGGACATACCAATATTCGTGGACTGTCCTATCGGCTCGGGGGTTTGTGCGTTCGGATTGAGTACCACACGTCGGCACAAGTGGGCTTGACGTTGTGTAGGTCATATAGGTACTACGTGGTGGCCCCATCTACGAGAGGTAGCTGTTGTCGCTGACCCAACTTATGTCACCGCTAGGTATGCGTCGTGAACAAGTATCCTGCGTAGACGGATTTTGTGATGTTCGTTTAGGATAAGAGATTCTTTCGAACTTGCCGATAGAGTACGAATTAGACACCAATGGTAGATGCCTTTGTGTGTCAAATATATGGAATGACATATATGAATAATTACCCAGACTTGATGTAATACCCCATATTTTTGTGATATTTATTTATGGGATTTATTAAATTAAATGCGTATTAATTGAAAATTAATCCGGATTAAAATACTAGCATGATGCGAGTTGGTATATGAATATAATGTGCATATATGATTATACATGAATATTGAAGTATGAAATTTGTCGTGAGATTGAAATACGACAAGTTGGAAAATTTTATTGAGACGCGTGTGACAGTCGCGTTAGGAAAATATTTATTTTAATTAAAAAGTGAATTTTAGTTCTGTTAACCGTATGGTCATTTTGAGTGCGCCAACGTGTTCGGAAGGGTCGAAATAGTCAGAAAACACTAGCTGGGGGTTAAGTTTGGGTCCCGGGGCATTATTGGGCCATACCGGTAACTTATAAGGGCATTTTGGTAATTTTGGAAATTGGGTAATTAAAACCCACGAAAATTAGAGTTAAAAATCTGACTTAGTATTAACCCACTAAGCCATTTCCAACCCCAATTTAGGTAGTGGGCTACGGGAGAAGTTATAACTTGGCAAAACCAACCCCACCTCCATTAACACCTTGAGAAGAACTTGTAGAGAGGGAGAGAAAGAGAAGGATTCTGCAGAGAGAGAGAGAAGGCAATTCAACCTTCAGAAATTCGTCATCAAATCAGAGATTACAATAAGGCAAGTGGTTTAATTCCAATTAATTTCAGAGAATGATTCTTCCATGTGTAGGAATTTATAAAAATCTTATTGTTCTTGGGAGTTTGATAAAAACCCATTAATTTGGAATTAGAAACTTGTATTGTGATGAGGATTTGCATGTAAAACTATATGTAGGTGAATAATCTGATGTTAATACATTTTGGATGAAACAAAAACGGATTTATTTAGACTCTTTGATGATTTATAAATTTTAGGGTTCATGTTCTTGAAATTGGGGATAAATGTATGGATTTAATATTTGGATGATGTTTATAGTGATTTAATCCCCACAAAAACGTTAGTAGGTGACCTATGTATGTTTAGTACGAATTAGGAACCTTAAATTGACGTTGGAACGATGTTTAGAGGAGATTAGAGGTGTAGAGAAATTTGAAAAACGAGTAAAGAAATTTATAGGCTTGAATCTGGCCACTCGTTAGAAGACCTACCCAGGTCGTTCGAACGAGCTTCTAACGAGTTGACAGTTTGGGTTCTAACGAGAGGGATGTTCATTCGAAGACTTTCGTTCGAACGAGATCTCGTCAGAAGGCCCAGTTCGTTCGAACGAACTCTCGTTCGAACAGCCTTGTTCGAACGAGACTTCGAACGAGTTGACAGTTTAGGCTTTTTAGCCTGTTTTGATCCCGAGTGTCCCGTAACCTTGTGTATACGTAGAGATAACCTTCCCTTGATGATTAATTGTGACATTTGGGATGTTTGGGATATAACGAGGAGTCAAACCTAGAAGTGTAGTTGGAACCTAAGGGAAAAATATGAAGTAGGACGTGAGTGCCTATTACGTTGCGAGAACTATTAACGGCCTGATGTATTATATTAACCAGGAACATATAAATTGTGTAGTATTATATGTCGGTATGAAAATGAGAAGTGTACCACCAATATATTATGGTGATTACTAAGATGTGTGAATACTTAGTATATGTATTGATCTTATGTGTATGCCATACATACCATACTTGGTATCACGGGAGGTTTACGTTCGCTTAGGGCCTTCTAATCCTTGTGTTGCCCGGATTTAGATTGGTTACCTCGATGAACATAGGTCAGAGAAGGACTTATTGGGATGTTAATAAGTCTGCTGATCGTGGGAGCGCAGGTATGTGCGTGACCCATGTGATGTGACTGTGTTCGCCTCCATTATTTGTGATGTTGTTATCTGAACGATTCCTGAGAGATTCGGAATGCGTGATCCTTATGTACTGTAACACCCCGCCCTCCCGGGGAGAGCGAACGGAGCGCTAATGCGATAAAATAAATCCAAATCCACAAGTAACAAGGTATAGAGCATCTAAATAAACCCACAATAATATAAATCCACTAATCTCAATCTCTTCAATTACAACAAGTCTCTCGAATTAAAATTACAACTATCTAACTCGAATAAAAATACAAATCTCCAAAGCTCTATACATCAAAATAATACAAATCTTTCCCAAACAATTCTTGCTAAAATCAATATCCATAGCGCCCCAAAATCCGCGCTAACCTGCCACTAAAAGAAAATATGGGGAAGTACACAATACGACAGGAAAGATGCTCAACAAATATATTAGCGGTGAATAAAACGTAACAACACGAATACGAATATTCAAATCAAATGCAAATCTCAAACATTTATCAATATAATTTCTCAACAACACTTTAATCGGGTCACCAGGCCTCACCACATCCGTATATGCTTTATCAAGCCATAGCCCGGGAAACAGGAATTTTGGCGGGTGCCCAACATCCGTGCCATATTAAAATCTCATGACAACGTGCTCATCAACAATATAATGATACCACATGAATCAAAATAATTTCAACAATTATTTTCCAGATTTCAAGGAATTTATCAATTCAAATATGAGTTCAATTAACACGAATTCAAAGAGAATGACACTCGCGAGATTTAAGGAGCATATTGTGTAAAACCCCATACCTCAAACCACGATGAAAAACCAACGATCACATCCTCAAGATCAACACAAAAGATCTACAAAATCTTCTCCAAGAACCTCTAATAAAATAGCCCCAAGAACACCTCTAATCTAAGGTTGGAACTCACAAATCTCAAGGGCCAACGTGTATGTAAAAAGAAGAGGAATATAAAATATATTTGCTGCCAAATTTGTGCCAAAAGTATGTTAAAAGGTTTGCCCATGACTTCCTTTAATAATGCAAAGAAATGAAGAGTTGGAATCCAAAAGACTCCTTTAAATAAGACAAAGAAATGAAGAGTTGGAAGTCAAAACAACTCCAAGAGTTAAAAATATTTAAAAATCATTTTAAAATCCGTTTTAACTTCATTTTCTAAACCGTTTAAAATTCTTGCTTTTAAAAGTAATAACCAACATATTTGAGCAATAAAAATAATTTTATTAAAAACTTTATTTTCCTCCATTTTTCAGAAAATAATTAAAATAGCCCAAAATTACGCGGGTTGTTACACTTCCCCACTAACAATGGAATTTCGCCCTCGAAATTCGTCGAATGCCTAACTCTCAAAAATCAGGCCAACAATCTCCAAAAATAATCTCGTCTCCAAAAATAAATTCCTCACCTCTAATCTCGAAACTTATCACGAATATCACCTAAAATTTGCTATCTCCAAAAATTGCTAACCACGCAATGTACCCAAAACCCAAGCCCCGAGGGTTGTCGTATACCTAAGCTCTGATACCATTTGTAACATCCCGCCCGCCCGGGGAGAGCGAACGGAGCGCTAATGCGATAAAATAAATCCAAATCCACAAGTAACAAGGTATAGAGCATCTAAATAGACCCACAATAATATAAATCCACTAATCTCAATCTCTTCAATTACAACAAGTCTCTCGAATTAAAATTACAACTATCTAACTCGAATAAAAATACAAATCTCCAAAGCTCTATACATCAAAATAATACAAATCTTTCCCAAACAATTCTTGCTAAAATCAATCTCCATAGCGCCCCAAAATTCGCGCTAACCTGCCACTAAAAGAAAATATGGGGAAGTACACAATACGACAGGAAAGATGCTCAACAAATATATTAGCGGTGAATAAAACGTAACAACACGAATACGAATATTCAAATCAAATGCAAATCTCAAACATTTATCAATATAATTTCTCAACAACACTTTAATCGGGTCACCAGGTCTTACCACATCCGTATATGCTTTATCAAGCCATAGCCCGGGAAACAAGAATTTTGGCGGGTGCCCAACATCCGTGCCATATTAAAATCTCATGACAACGTGCTCATCAACAATATAATGATACCACATGAATCAAAATAATTTCAACAATTATTTTCCAGATTTCAATGAATTTATCAATTCAAATATGAGTTCAATTAACACGAATTCAAAGAGAATGACACTCGCGAGATTTAAGGAGCATATTGTGTAAAACCCCATACCTCAAACCACGATGAAAAACCAACGATCACATCCTCAAGATCAACACAAAAGATCTACAAAATCTTCTCCAAGAACCTCTAATAAAATAGCCCCAAGAACACCTCTAATCTAAGGTTGGAACTCACAAATCTCAAGGGCCAATGTGTATGTAAAAAGAAGAGGAATATAAAATATATTTGCTGCCAAATTTGTGCCAAAAGTATGTTAAAAGGTTTGCCCATGACTTCCTTTAATAATGCAAAGAAATGAAGAGTTGGAATCCAAAATACTCCTTTAAATAAGGCAAAGAAATGAAGAGTTGGAAGTCAAAACAACTCCAAGAGTTAAAAATATTTAAAAATCATTTTAAAATCCGTTTTAACTTCGTTTTCTAAACCGTTTATAATTCTTGCTTTTAAAAGTAATAACCAACATATTTGAGCAATAAAATAATTTTATTAAAAACTTCATTTTCCTCCATTTTTCAGAAAATAATTAAAATAGCCCAAAATTACGCGGGTTGTTACATGTACGTGATGTACCGGGATAGATAGCAGAGTATGTGTGCACCGCAGCTTAGTCTCGGGGTGCTTGTATTGTATATTTATGACGTGAATAATATACACTTAATTAATGGGAACTTTCATGTTAATATTGTGAATATAATTATGGTAATGTTTTGAGAAAACATAACGGGTTAATTGATAGTGAATTATATTACTAATTGAGAATCCGAGTGTATGTAAAGCCTCTATTTAATTGATAACGTTAGAATATAATATGGGAATCGAGTAGTAAGGGGTAGAACTTATTATAGTTTGGTTAGATATGGATGTCTTATAGATGGGTACGGTACGTTAGGAGTGCACATGTAGTCGAGAGGTGAGAATTTCATGTGAGTGCACGTCCTAACATGTATTTTGCATTTAATGTTTTAATGTTATTAAAACACTTGCTATTTTTTTAAATGATTTCCACTTTCGGGCTCTGACCCATTTGCTTTCAAATCTATTTTTGTAAAAACCATTTTAGGTGCCCAGCCACAAGTACACCATGCTTAGGATTCTCATTCAGGTGACGAGCTGTAGCTGTTTGTGGAAGTTACAGGACCTTGCTTGTAGACGCTTCATCTATCTTGACTCGATATTCTTCAGTTATCAGTTGTAGGGCATGTCGCCCCTTTCTTTTAGAGACTTTTCATTTATTTCAGTTATTCAGACTTCTGGCATGTAATTATTCAGGATTCTGACTTGTCATATTATTTTTCAGTTGTGGGATTGTTGTGAGGAGTTTTCCTCCGAATTTATATTTATGTTGTTGGTTATTCATTACTTCATTATAGTGAATGGATCATGTTGTTCTTCCATTATTCTTTTATCGCATGTTAATCAGACTTAAATTAAAATTTGACACTTATTTTTTAAATACTAGGTGGTTAGTAATTATTAAAATGTTTTCGACAGTGATGCTATTAACTGAACCAACTTGGAATTTTGAATTAATTTAATAAAGGAGTAGCTACCCGGTATTTAATTAGTCGGGGTGTCACACTTGAATGAAATAAATTTAATATTTTTTATCCTAATGCGTAATAGATATTTATGTCTTATTTGTGAAACTTATGAGACTGTGATAGATAGGTGTTGGCAATTAAATGTAGTTGTTACACATAAATATTTAATTATCGATATATCCATTTTATTATTTTGACACGTTGTCATAGTTATTATTTGGGACTTATTGGGATGCGTATGATATCACACTTAGATGAGGGGTAAGGTGTTAAACGTATGTGAGCGACGAAGGGAGAATATATATTTTGCATCAACTATATTGTTGCATCTTAAATTAAATAAGTTAATTTTTGTACACCTTGGGCTCTGACCCAAATTTAATGCCCCCTCCCCCCATGTTATTTCTTTATAAGGATAACGGGACTGTTGTTGTAGCAACATTACGATCTCTCGTACTTAACAGCTTTTCATACTATTGACTCTATCTTAGGTGTTTTTCCAGTCATTGTTTTTCATTTTGGAACTTTTGTAAGGGCATAAGCCCGAGACTTCTTTACTTTATGTTGGTTGAGACTTCAGTTATATTGGTTGGATTTATTATTTAATTTGTGATGGTTTGGATCTATTTAATTATTATGAATTTATTCTTAACATTTTGAATGCGGGCCTTTTAGAAAAATAATTATTTATATTTGTATTTGTGCTCAGGACGGTATTAATTGACAAACGAGCCTTATATTCGGCGTATCATGCTTGACCAGCCTTTACGTGAGAAAATAGGGGTTGTTACTAGCAAGGTCGAAAAAATTAACCAATTCTAAGCTCAAAATTATGCGTGGCGAAAAAAATTGACTAGATATAAAATGATGCTAAGCCTGTTTTTTTAGTAAATTTTTTATTCAAAAATTATGTTGATTTTTGCTATTTAATTTTTTTTCATGGTGTACCGAGTAGTTCCAAATTCACCGTAAAGAGAAACTTATCAAAAAATTGTATTTTTTGGAAAATGAATTTTACCGATGTACTGCACGATTTGATTTTGGTTTATGAACTGATGTACCGTCTGGTAAAATTGTTAATTTTGATTTGATGATTTCAAAGTTGGTATGATATTGGTATGCGTCATTTACCGATCAAATCGTTCGAAAACCAACCCTAGCACTATGGGACCGCCTACTCTTATAGGAAAATTTGTACTCTGAGAGCACATATTAATATTTTCCAATTAATAAATAATTTTTTATCAATTTGTCTCGTTTACTAAAGTACGTAATTAAATAGATTCTATGATTTTTGTTTCAATAAATTCTATTAAAAACTACTCTTGTAAATAAGACTCGTTGAGGAAAGATTTTTTTTCAGAAAGAAGACTTATTTGTGAATTTTGAAGCCTTAAAATTTGACAACAAAAAGTGCATTCGATTAGTGTGTTACAAAATGGTTCGAATTCGAACCTTAGCTTTAGAAAATACAATTCTGCTAATTATGCATCACAAAGAAGCAAAGCCTTAAAAGTTATACTATATACATTAAGACCAAATATATGACTACCAGCGCACTGATCGGTTTCCCAACTACGCCCAGTGTAACCTGAAAATCTAGAATTAGGTGACGTGACCATCGTCGGTCGATGTTGGCATAACAGGGTTCGATCGTAATGTGCACGTTGGTTGGGATCAGAAAGAGTAGCATAAGCATATTGGATTTTCATAAACTCAATTGGGGTCTAGTCATTAGATGCTACGTCCGGATGACAAACTCTTGCTAATCCCCTATAAGCAGCTTTTATGTCGGGGGGTGTGGCAATTCATCAATACCCAGAACTGTTGGGTATATATATTTATTTTGAATGAACTAAATAAGTTAGGGTAAGTGGCCTAGTGGTAAGTTTCTGGGGTTTGGTTCTTGAGGTCATAGGTTCAATACCTAGGAGGCACACTAAACATTAATAGTCTTTGATTGGGCCTCGGGGTCTTTGGGGCTTTGGGCTTCTCTTGAGTGCCCAAAATTTTCACCCTTTTATTAATTCGTTTTTAATTTTTGACTTAGTCTCCTATTCTAAGTAAACTACCCGTTAGTGGATATATTAGTGGATTAGTTGGATAAAACCTCTACCCACGTTTTTCACCATTTTTTTTATAAAACAAAGGCTACGACTTTGAAAAAGAACAGAGAAAAAATCAATATCTCTCACTTTCTCTGCAAAAATAATTTTGCTACTTTCTACTTTTCGTTATTTTTTGGGAGTATTGGAGTATCCTGAGAGTTCAAAGATTTAACACAAAGCTGATGTGTAAATCTGATCGTTGAATCCTGGGAGGTGTATGTTCATGAGGCTGACAGCTACAAATATCAGCGAGCAATTTCACCTTTAGGACTTTGTGTCAAACACAAACCTCGATCGATAAGTCCTTTTAATTTTATCTATTACGAATTTGGGTTTTTTCGTTTATTCTGCATAGATTATTTCCAACAATAACTTCGTATATGGATGCATAAGAACCAATGTGGGATCAGAATGTGACTGAGTTTGGAGGCAATGGTGGTGGTGAACGGGCGGTGGATTTTGAGGTAACTGTAAATTGAGTTGGAAGTGAGAGAAAAGAGGGGGCCATTATGATTATGTATCGGTTTGTTTTGCAAGAGGTTATATGCTGTGAATGGAGCGTAGATAAGTAGGATATATAGAAAATGAATCCATGTATGACGGTGAGAGTGGGGTTGGGGTTATCCATTGAGATATGTTGATATTATGCTGACGCGGCAAAATATGGGATGTCGGTGTGCTGTTTTGGATCTACAGCTACAATCTAAATCTCGTGCAAGAATATTCAATCACAAATAAACACACAAATGAGGAAAAATTCTTCAAAGGGGCAAAACCATATTTTTTTATTTTCACTATAATTTGTAAAAAACGGTTTACACAGATTATACTAAAAACATGAGTGACATAGGAAATACCCTCAGCTGTCGGTTCCGATGTCGTTGGCTGGAATCTCCCGCAAGAACTCCAGATGGGCAACAATGAAAAATAGTCGGCTTCTCCACAAGTTACTCTAGATGAGTAAAAAACGATCATGTGAAGGTTTAAAGATTCACACACATATATGGGAATGGTTTTGTGAATCAAAAAGGCATAAAGCCTTAAAAACTTGAAGTCTGTTTTCTGGGTTGTAAATCGCAGAAACGTGTACGAAAAAGACTTCGAAAAATGTGCAGAATGGGTACAAATATTTATACAAAAATCGAGGTGGTGACGTCGCTCGAACGACATAGGCGTGCCGCTCGAACGAGACCACGTGTCGCTCGAACAAGATCGCGCGACACACTCATGTCGTTTGAACGACAGAACGATGTCGTTCGAACGAGCTCGATGACCAAAAAAGTCCGCTTCTATACTTAGAAAAATTTCTGCTTTTGTGTTAAAACTAAATCAGACTTCAATTTTTTTTTTAAAAATATTCCCAAATATTTATGCAAATATTAACAACTCCAAAAAACCATTTTACCAATAACGCATCGTGGAGTTGTGGGAACGGTTGAACAACACGTCACATGTAGCATGATGCGCGTGTGAAGATGATGGATGCATGGATTCGGATCAAGATCGTCGTGGATGATCGTGTTGATGTGCCGAATGTAGCAGTATAAGACATACTGTGGTCTAGGATAAATAGAAAATTCCTAAATTCTACCCCGAATATTTATAAAATTATGTCCTTACAATAAAAATGAACGTCAATAAAAAAACTGTATTTTTTTTATAAAAACATTATTGTTAAGAAACAATATTTTTCATAAAACTATATGTTTTATTTTTTAAAAACAACATTTTTAAAACTGTATTTTGTTAAGAACGTGTTTTTAAAATAACTGTTTTTTTTATTTTATAAAAGTTTTTTTATTAATGTCCATTTTAATTGAAAAAATAATATTTTTTAAATAAATAACCGAATTTAAAAAAAAAACTGACTTTTTAAACACTTTTTATATTTTCGGAATATTGAAATTTTCAGTTTTCTAGAATAGTGGGAATATTTATATTCATGATGAAAATAAAAAAATTGTCAACTTTTATTTTTATTGGGGTGGATGTCTTTAACCAGTTATTTATGTAGAATTTTTTCTGTTATTGATTGAGGATGAATTAGTTATGTCACAAAAGTTAGGGGTAAATAACTCATGAGTTTTTTAGTTAACTCTCCTTATTTTTAAGACTAGTTGTGCCCACGTGCGTTGCACGTGTGGCCATTTTCAGATATTAATCTTCCACTGTAAATCTGTGGAGGACAAAGTAATAAAAATACTTGCAACATATTATGTAGAATTTATTTTGTTAGAATATAACATAAAGTACCTAGTACGAAGTATCAATCGTTACCCCAAAAATCAAACCTCCATTCAACTATAAACTATACAAGATATTCCTGTGAATACTCTAAATCTATCACAAACGAACTCAGAACTCCTTACTCAAAAGGAGGAAGAAATACACACAAACATGTATGTATGTATATATATATAATCAGAATCCCTATAACTACAACAGAGGTACTGCAAAAACTCTGGTAAAAATACCTCTTCCGAGTGGTTGAAACGAATTATGTGGCTCATAAAATGGGTAAAAAATTAGGAGTTGTTAATATGGAGTATAAAATTTGTTTGTACTTAGATCTGGAAAAGGTAATTTTCTCAGTCTTAATAATGACTCCAGAATTAAGGATTTGTTAGCCAACAAAAGCCTCTGGAGATTCGAAAATAAATCAATCTATTGTTGAATTGGCCCTGTAACCCCATAAAGTCAATACATGTAAATTTTGGCAGTTTGAAATTCCCCTAGGTTATTATCCTCTTAAATCATTTTCTGACGCGTCCAGAGTTTGTAAAGTGAAATTTTCCATGAGTGACACTATGCTACTTAATCTATTCTCCGATTCCCAAAACTCTTTCATCTTCTCAAATTCAAACCCTAAATCTACACTGAATTTGTTAACGCTCAAATCAACATACTGAATATTAGAGCATACATGAAGGGAATTTCCTATCTCACCAGTTAAATTATTACTCTAAATATTCACAATAACTAAGTTGTCACAAATTCTAGGAAAATGTATAGAATTCCACCATGAATTATATTAAGTGAAAGATGCTAAGCTCAATAGTAAACTAACTTAGAAGACAACACATTATTATATTATACATCCACTAAGGTTGATTTCGCTGAAAGAATCCTATATTTTCTCGCTAAAATTCTAGTTACAACAGCAGCTACTGTTCTTGCTTAGTCATTCATCCGTGCTTACTCCTCTATGCTAGCCAACTGACATGTATCTGTAAGCAATAGCAGCAGCTGCTGTTGTTGCCATCCTGTCATGCATGTGGGTGATATCGACTGATGACTAAATCCTATTTAGGACTCGAAGGCCTTCGTGGTATGACTAAATTCGCGTGTGGGACTTTGTCTTCAGATGCTTTTTCTATTTGACTATGTCCGTAGAGTGGTACTAAGGTTTATTCTGTAATTTCAGCTTTGCACATAGGGCATTGAGGGTGTTGGTGATATTGGATTTCAACAGATACACTTTGGTAATGAATCCATTTGTAAATACAGGGGCAGCAATAGAGGTGGTTACAGGGTCTTAAACCATGTCTAGGCAGATGTTACAGTCGAAACCACTGGTCACATTATTTTTCGTTAAGTTGGTGGATTATTTTCTAACGCTTTCGACTTGATATTGGTCTACTTTTCTACCATACCGAAGAAGTAGGATTCTCATCATTGACTTTATTAATTGGGTACCTAACCACTTGTCTCTTTTTCTTACTACCATAAAAAATAAAAATGTCATTCACCATTTTTATAACTTACCAATCAGATGTATCCTACACTAATCACGTGAAAAAAAAATCTTCTCTCTGATATAGGCGAAAGACGATAGTATTTTGCCAAGTGCTAAATTTTCAGGACTAAATAAATGGAACAATATGTGCCAAATCTTCATTATACTCAACAATTTAGGTCGCAACCTGTAAAACCAATGCCAAATCCATCCCCATTATCTCCATATAAGTATCCATCTAGTCTCCGATATATATGAATCTAACAATTATGACATAATGAAAATAGTTTGAAAAATGTAGGTTAAAAAAACATATATTCGACTAATATAAAAATAAATTATGTATCAATACATAAGTTTGTGCGTGAATGTCATTTTAAACTTAGTGGCCCAAAATTCCACTCACTGAGTACCCAATCACTCAAAAAAAGTCCACTAAATAATGAATCATCAGAGTCTTTGATTATTTTGGTTCATAGGTTGTTTCATTCATCATGATATCAGAAAGTTTAATATGTATATTGCAATAACGTAATTTTGTTTATCCAAACAATTATGTTCTTCCTTATTTTATAAAAATTTGGGTGTCTACTTGGTTCTACTCTATAATTTGTTATACACGCGTAGTTTGTAAATACACCCCTTTTACGCGTGTATAATTTGTTATACACGCGTAGTTTGTAAATACATTTGTATTTTATAATTCGCAAATCGGATACCCAAAACAGAAAACAGAGATAGAAATATAAAAAAAAAGACATAGATGAATATTATCAAACACATGATATGCAATGAATTTCATTCATGCTAACAAATTTTAATTGTCCAATACTCATAAAATAATAATACATAATTGGATCAAAGCATATACTCCAACCATGTATATAATCATTTATTTATTTTACAAAAAGGTATTTGAGATTAGAAAATTGTTAGGCAAACGTATGAATGATTATTATCACGGTTATGACGGACCTTACTTTTTCATTTTTGTCAACATGAGAGAATCTTTTATAAATCAGTTTCTAAATGATAAGTAAAATAGCAATGACATATTAATCAATTGCAATTACCTCGTAAACCAAAGTGAGATTCCTTCACTATGAGATGGACAATCCAAGCTTTGACCACAAATATTGACAATATCATAAAAAATTTCAAAAGAAATATATGACCATTTCGAATATAAATTATAGGAAATATTTTCAATGTGGTATTAACGGGTAAAGCTAATCCTGCTCCAAAGAATCTTAAAACACTCCAAATACTTTTTGAAAGACAAACTTGCCCTTTGCTCTAAAGATCAAACAAATACTTTTTTATTTGTTAATTTTTTTTTCAATAAAGAATAGTATTTTAAACTGTTTTTTAAAATATATTTTTTTTTCACAAAAAATGTTTTTACTTAAAATTGGGAAAAAAAATTAACAAATAAAAAAACTGTTCTTTATATTAAAAATTGTATTTTATATTGAAAACTATTTTTTATATTTTTTAATTAACCCGATCACGACCCAAATGAAACGCGACGTGACATGGAGTCGTATTTTTTTATAGCGGTGGCGAGGATCATTATTTATTATTTAAAAAATAATCTTTTTACTATTTAAAAAAATGGTCCGTGCCAGCGGTAGGCATAGGTGGTCCAACCACCTATACATATCGCTGGCGAATACCCTTTTTTTAGTATGTTGGTACGCGTCAGCGGTATATATAGGCAGTATTATAAAACAATTTAAATAAAATGTACAAAAAAAAATAGTTTTAAACAATTTTGTAAGTGCCTGAAGATTTTATTTAAAAAAAATTGTTTTAAGTAAAATCCAAGCATGGGAGTGTTTTAAGAAAATTGTTACAAAAATTCTAATAGTTACAAAAATTGTTACAAAAATTCTAATAGTTACAAAAATTGTTTTATAAAAACAAAAAGTCAGTAGTTCCAAAACTGTAACTATTAGAATATTATTCTTTTTGAATAAAATCTTTAGGCACTTAAAAAATTATTTAAAACTGTTTTTTTTGTACATTTTATTTAAAATATTTTATAATACGCGATCAAAATAAAATTAACACGACATGGCACGACACACCTCAAAATCTTAATACGTGTCGTGTCATTTTTATTTTGGTTGAGTTCGTATTTGGTTAAAGAAACAACATATATTGTGGCGTGACACTTTTACTTGAGTCGTGTTCGTGTTTTGTAAAAAAATAATATTTCATGTTGTGTCGTGTCACTTTTATTAGGATCGTGTTCATGTTTGGTTAAAAAAAAAATTGTCGTGTTATGTCGAGTTGCTTTTATTTGAGTCGTGTTCGGTTATAAAAATAATTTTCAATTTAAAAAACAGTTTTTTATTTGTTAATTTTTTTACCAATTTTATGTAAAAAACAATTTTTTTGAAAAAAAAAAATAGTTTTTAAATCTATCTTAAAAAAAACTTCTATAAAGTATCATAACAGTTTTTTAAATAATAAAGGGTTTTTAAAACTATCATGACAGTTTTTATAAAAAACAGTTATTTTTTAATTTTAAAAATGTTTTAAAAAACAGTTTAAAATACTGTTTTTATTGAAAAAAATTAACAAATAAAAATGTATTTGTTTGATCTTTAGAGCAAATTACAAGTTTGTCTTTTAAAAAGTAAATAGATTGTTTTAAGAATTTTTAGAATCTTTAAGAAATAAACATGTCAAACTGGGAAATACATATGAATGCATAAAAAACAATAATCTAATAAGGTGTGAACTTGGTAATTTCTTAAATTAAAATATACATATAATTTTTCTGAAATTAACATTGAATTTAGAATTATTATAAAACATGAATAGAACAACAATAAAATTAAAAATATAAAATTTGAGCACAAAAGAGAGACCACATTCATGAATGAGAAATATATAATTACAAAAATTATGTATTTGCTTTCAAATTAACAAATGCATACTTTTGATGACAAATGAAAAAGGAGTAAATAATTAGAGAGAAAATTAGGAGTATTAACATTATTTTTTTTTAAAAGAAACAACAACAACGAATAAACTATACAATATGAATCTGATGGGAAGATGAATGAACTTGGATAGCTGACTTTTGATTTTTAGAGTTTCAAGATGAATGTATTTGAAAGTTTTATTAGATGAATGTATTAGGAGAGAAAAGTATCAAGTTAAGATTCATTGAATAATTTTAATTTAATGAATGTGTGAGACTAATATTAAAGGTAGAATAGAAAATGTTAATTTAATGACACTAATTTAGCATTTTGAGATTTGAAAAGTAACTTCCTCTTTGAGATTTGAAGAGCAACCAATGCTGGACCTAGTTTTCCTCTCGGTGGGCTGCAATGGTGGTGAGCAGGCAGTGGATTTTGGGGGCAAATGAGAATTGGGTTGGAAGGGAGAAAAAAGAGGTAGCCATGATGTATCTGTTTGATTGTTTTTTAAAACACGGATTTGAGGAGATTGAGGTTGAAGGGTGGTGCATATAAAGGGGGATTGAGATTGAGATTGAGGTTGAAGGGTGGTGCATATAAAGGGGGATTGAGATTGAGATTGAGATTGAGATTGAACAACGTTTAATAAACTGTGGGGCAGATTGTCGGGCTTATCCAACACTTCGGAACTTTATACCCATTTCGAAAGAAAGGGAAAAAACTATCTTTTCATATATTTACAGAAAAAAGTTTGATGTCTTGAATTGGATTCGGTCAACAATATTGATCAACCATAATTTAATACATTAAAAAGTTTAATGTGTCAAAGACATCAAATTTCTATCTCTTATTTAGTGGGCAATTGGTTATTTGGTTATGTATATAGAAAATTCAATTTAAACATTATTTTATAACTCAATTTTAAAATTTAATTTTTTGTGCTTATAAATATTAATGTATATTTGGTAAATTTATTTTTAAATATAATATTTGAAAATTTTGATAAAATTGGCATATATATGTAAGGAAAAAAATTATCTTTCCACTTATTTAATGCGCATTTGGTTATGTATTTAGAAAATTTAATTCAAATATTATTTTTAAATGCAGTTTTAACATTCAAGTTTATGTGCTTATAAATATCGGTGTATATTTGGTAAACTTATTTTTAAATACAGTATTTTAAAATTTTGACAAAATTGGCACATATATATATTGCACACCGTTTTTTTGAGATAATAAACAAAATATTTTTGAGTTAATTTTTTTTGTGTGACATTTAAACATTTCAAGGAACCAACATAAAAATAACCTCAATTTTTTTTTTTTTGCTATTTTGCAAAAATTGATCAAATTTTGAGAGCTTTTAAAGCACTTTAAAAGCTACGAAAGTGAAATCGATTTTTTTAAAATAGCAAAAATAGTGTTTTTAAGCTGATTTTTTTTATGGCTCATTTGAAATGATTAAATATCACATAAAAAATTCAACCCAAGAATATTTTTTTAATATTTAAAAAAAATAGGTTTGCATGAGGAAGTATGCAAATTTGGTGTACAGAGGAGTCTCTCTCTCTCTCTCTCTCTATATATATATATATATATATATATATATATATATATGGCACGGTGATAAATTTGTTCCCGTGATATGATCACAATTACACCTCAATTTTAAAGGGAAAAAAAGAAAGCCTATGGTAAAAAAAATAACGGAGTACAACCAATGTGTTTGCTAAAAAAAGGTAACTAAAGATAAAAATGAATAAAACAATAATGATGTTCTCGTGCCGATGGCACTGTGAAAATATTTTAATGATTTATTATTCCTCAAATTTATTAGTTTTACACGTTATAGAATAATTGATAATTTTTTAGTACCGTACAATTAGATAGATGTAAACAAAGATTTACAACAATTTCTTCCCACATAAACATTAAATTTGACATGTGCTTTACACACATGACCCCACCACTCCAAATGAAAATGCAGAACATGTGGAAACATGCCCCTCTCCCGTGTCAACTCTAATCATCCCAACATCATCTTAATATTGTATCGTCTCATCCCTATACCCCACCATTATCCGTAACGAAGTCCAAAAAAAACTAAAAAATTCAAAAACGGATCCTACTAATTTCAGCTAGTGTATTAAAACCTCAACCCCATCAAAATCTTATGTATTTATTTGAGTAAAAAAGAAATAAATAGTTGTGGATAACACAACTACGCAACAATTTACATGGTATATGTATAGCTTAATGTCATATTTTCAAAGTAAAAGAAACAATCAGTAGAGACACACTAATACAAGTTGAGCACATCACCCCCCAAAATCTTGGAACAATGCCACTCTTGTGTAATCACAGGAGGTCTTAGGAAACAAAACCTTGGAACAGCTTCCGAAACATTCAAGAATCCATTGGATTAAAATTCATGCCATAAACAGGAGGTCTTAGGAAAAAATGAATCTCCTTATGATGTATTGTAGTGGCCAGGTAACAACTTATGTAATTGGAACAACTAATGTCTAATACAAATGCAAGAAATGGTGGTTTCAATGTGTGGGTTCAACAATCATTGTAAGTGTTTTTTAACTTGTTTTTCAATGAAACAAAATATCATAATGCATAAGAATTTAAAAAAGAAAGTATTCCCAACCATCATTTCTAACTTAAATAAAACATTTTTAAACAACTATTAGGACAACCAACACAATAGAAATTGATTTTATGGGAATATCTATTTAGGCCTAAGAAATTAATAAGCACGAATAGGCCTAAAAATTAGTTATTCTAAACAGGCCTAAATAAAACATTAATGTCATTTCATATAAAAAAACATTAAAGATAAAAAACTACCTTACAAAAAGGAGCGGGAAAGTACCCAAACCCAATGTAATCTTCACAAACCTTCCCAACAAAAACCAAAGACAAAAAAAAAAAAAATAATTAGCACCCAACAACTATGTGCTTCTAAACTTGAAGATCTAACTTTGTTTTATGAAAATAAAAACCACCTAACAGCTAAAACCCACCCTCTACTCTCTTTCACTATCCCATAAATTCAAAATAGAAAATAATATTTACAATACAAAGAAGAAAAATATAAAATATAAATATATTTCTTCATTTTCACTTCCCCCTACGAAAAATTCTCCTATTGTAATTGCTAGGATTGTTCCCCTCTTATCAAGAAAGAAAAAAATATCATTGAAAATGTCTTAAAAAAATCCAATATATAGAGTAGATTCAACTTCAAATAAGTTTGTAGGCTTATTTCAGTTTCATCTATGGAAAAAGATTAACTAAACATAAAATCAAGATAAAATAGATACCTCAAAGCTTGACTAATAAAGCTCTTTAGAGGATCCCTACAAGGGATAAATCCAAAGGACCTAAGCACATAATTGTGTTCTTTCTTCCCATTCTTTGAAAGCTACTGCAAAAAATAATATAACTACAGTGCATTTTTTAAATGAAAAATGAAATCAAATCTCATTTGTAAGCCAAGACAATTAATATATAATCTAAACCAAAATATTAAAAAAAAATGAGAATGCTATAAAATACAAATATTTCAAATCTGAGTGCGTTCTTACAAAGAAAAATACCTGTTCGTGAAACCTCTGAACCGTAGGAAAAGCTCCGATGGAAATAGATCCAACCCAAACCCGGCTAGCCTTGGGCTTAGCACACGACCTTTTGAACCAAAACCTAGTCCTAACCCAGTGAACATCGCTTGACCGACTGAGTTCTTAATCCTTTGAAACATGACGAATGTCATAAGCCTTCAGTGGCGGTTCGTTGTTGGTTTCAGCAGCATCCGATGCTATTTGGAAAAGCTGCCAGCTTTCAGACCATAGCAAACCCACCAAACCGTAAATCAGGTTCACAATTCGACCACAAGCCTCAAACAGCAGTGAACTATTTACTATTAGAAAGAAAAAAAAATGATTGTAAGCCTATTTATATATAATATAAGAACTGACCAGGGCTGAGATTTTTTAGGTCGGCGTTGGCTTGAGACTCAGGGCTTTTGATCCATTGAAGACGTCGTCTTATGCTACGGTTGTTACTCCTTTGATGGGATAACAAAGAGGAGTATATGATATGTTTGTTGTTGGAATTAATATATGCAGAATAAATGAAAAAACCCAAATTCGAAATAGATAAAATTAGAAGGACTTATCGATTGGGGTTTGTGTTTGACACAAAGTTCTAAAGGTGAAATTTCTCGCTGATATTTGTAGCTGTCAGCCTCGTGAACATACACCTCCCAGGATTCAATGATCAGATTTACACACCACCTTTGTGTTAAATCTTTGAACTCTCAGGATACTCCAGCACTCCCAAAAAAATAACGAAAAGTAGAAAGTAGCAAAATTATTTTTGCAGAGAAAGTGAGAGAGATTGATTTTTTTATGTGTTATTTTTCAAAGACGTAGCCATTGTTTTATAAAGAAAAATGGTATAAAACGTGGGTAGAGGTTTCAGCCAACTAAACCACTAATATCTCCGCTAACGGGTAGTTTACTTAGAATAGGAGACTAGGTAGAAAATTAAAAATAAATTAATAAAAGGATAAAAATTCTGGGCACTCAAGAGAAGCCCAAAGCCCCAAAGACCCCAAGGCCCAATCAAAGACTATTAATGTTTAGTATGCCTCCTAGGGATTGAACCCATGACCTCAAGCACCAACCCCATAAACTTACCACTAGGCCACTTACCCCAACTTATTTAGTTCATTCAAAATAAATATATATACCCAATATACCCAACAATCCCCTACATGAATGAAATAAATAAATAAAATAAAATAAAACGACGCTCTGGAGTATCATAAGGAGTGATGTATAAGGCATAGGTGTCATTCGACTTGAACCTTTGCTTTGTATTGATCTATTGAGGTTACCGGTTGATAGTGAACTAATGTCTTGAACTATTTCACCGTTATTGTAAACTTAAGTCAAAAGAATACACAAGTGACTCCCAAAAATCATCATCAAGTTTCCATAGTTGTGCTCGTTTCAGCCTTGAGCATGTCCAGGTTTCTTGAGTGCTCTAGAGAATCGGTCTTAATTCTCATAGGAAGCGGCCCCACTACCACACTCATATAGGTGCTTCTATCAAGAGTGTACTGTATCTCACACCCCACTGAATAACAGCTATAGAAAGCATTAAGAGATTAAATCTCATCCTCTATCGATACAGAGGTACTACATCATAGGATTGCATTTTAAGTCAAACTTAAATTTTTACCCCCACAAATCACTCGTATAACTTTGTTATCCCATTAAACCCAGATCTTGGGATCTCCAGTCATATGGGTTGGGTTTCCATTAAAGGTGATTTAGATATTAATAGGCTTTAGGCCCATTCGCCTCGATGTTTGATAAACTAGCTCTCTAGCTAGCCCTTTAGTCAATGGATCCGCCAGGTTTTCCTTTGACTTGACATAGTCGATTGCTATAACTCCATCTTTCAATAATTATCTCACTGTGTTATGCCTCCTCCTGATGTGTCTATACTTTTCGTTATAGGAGTTATTATGTGCTCTAGCGATCGCTGCTTAACTATCACAGTTAATGGACAAGGCTGGAACTGGTTTAGGCCACAAATGAATATCTAATATGAATTCCCTTAACCATTTAGCCTCTTCACTTGTTTTATCCAACGCTATGAACTCTGAATCCATAGTGGATCTAGCTATGCACGTTTGCTTGGTAGATTTTCAAGATATAGCGCCTCCTGCCAAGGCAAAAACATAGCCACTCGTTGACTTACATTCATCATTATCAGAAATCCAATTAGCATCACAAAAGCCTTCAATTACAAAAGGATATCTAATATAATGAATACAATAATTTATTGTGTATTTTAGATATCTCAAAACTCTAATCAAAGTATTCCAATGTTCATTATTAGGATTACAAGTGTATCTGCTAAGTCTACCCACAGCCTATGCAATATCAGGTATAATGCAGTTCATAAGATATAGTAGACTACCTATAACTCTAGAATATTCTAATGATGATACACCATGACCCGCATGTTTCCTTAAGTGACAACTAGGGCCATAAGGTGTTTTAGCAAGAATACAATTAAATTGTTCAAATTTTCTAAGAACTTTCTCTACATAATGAGATTGGGTTAAAACAATTCCTTCAGAATTTTTAATGATTTTAATTCCAAGTATAAGATCAGCAACACCCAAATCTTTCATATCAAATTGCTTATTAAGAAAACTTTTAGTTTTATTAACTACATCCATATCAGTTCCAAAAATAAGCATATCATCCACATATAAGCAAATGATCACACTAGAATTATCGTTGAATTTGCTATAAATACATTTATCCGCTTCATTAATGTTAAAACCATTAGAGATCATTACTTGATCAAAATTTGCATGCCATTGTTTAGGAGCTTGTTTTAGTCCATATAAAAAATTTCTAAGTCTACACACTTTTTTATCTAGGCCTTGGAATACAAACCCCTCGGGTTGATCCATATAAATTTCTTCTTCAAGATCTCCATTCAAAAAATCCGTTTTAACATCCATTTGATGAATTATCAGATTATGTAATGAAGCAATAACAATTAATAGCCTAATAGATGTAATTTCTAGTAACAGGAGAGTAAGTATCAAAGAAATCAATTCCTTCTTTTTGCCTATAGCCTTTAGCTACCAATCTTGCCTTAAATTTATCAGTAGAACAATCAGCTTTTAATTTTCTTTTAAAAATCCATTTGCATCCAATAGTTTTACATCCTTTAGGCAAGTCAACTAACTCCCACGTGTTGTTAGAAATAATATAATCATATTCACTATTAATAGCTTCTTTCCAAAAAAAAGAATCGGGTGAGGACATTGCCTCACTAAAAGTGACGGGTCATTTTCCATTAAGTATGTTAAAAATTCAGGACCAAAAGAAGTAGCTATCCTAGGTCTTTTACTTTTCCTAATTTCAATATCTTCTGAATTTGGAGATTCATTTCAAACAGTAGGACCCACTGGAACAGAACTACTAGTTCCCTCACTTCTCACTTTAAAAGGAAATTTGTCCTCATAAAATTCAGCATCTCTTGACTCAAAAATAGTGTTTTTATCCATATATTGATTTTTAGAATCAATTACAAGAAACCTATAAGCATTACTGTTTTTAGCATGACCTATAAAAACACAATCAATAGTCTTTGGGCCAAGTTTAGTTCTCTTAGGTACTGGTATTGAAACCTTAGCAAGACACCCCCAAACTTTAAGGTGTTTATAAGAAGGTTTTCTATTTTTCCACATTTCATAAGGAGTTTTATCATTATTCGTAAAAGGTATTTTATTAAGAATATAACAAGCAGTAAGAAGTGCCTCACCCCACATATTATAAGGTAATCCCGAAGTGCTTAACATAGAATTTACCATATCCTTAAGAGTTATGTTTTTTCTTTCAGCTACACCATTGGATTGGGGCGAATAAGGAGGAGTAACTTAATAAATTATTTCATTTTATTTACAATATTTATCAAGATCACTAGTGTATTCTCCTCCCCTACCGGATCTTAATGTTTTAATGGATTTCTGCAATTATTTTTCAACTTCTAATTTATAAGAAATAAACTTTGAGAAATTCTCATCTTTACTTGTAAGGAGATAAATATAACAATAACGAGAAAAATCATCAATAAAAGTAACAAAATGTTTATTTTCACCACGTGTCACATAACCTTTTAAATCACAAAGATCAGAATGTATTAAACTTAAAATAGTTGAACTTCTTTCGACACTTAGAAAATATTTTTTAGCATATTTTGATACAACACATATTTCACATTTAGAGTTGGTAGAAATATCAGATTTTGGTATGTTTCCCAAAAACATTAATTTTTTAATGGATGCCTTATTTACATGACCAAGTCTAAAATGCCACATATCACAAGAGTCAATCAAATAAGAAGAAGAAGTAGATGTTTTATTATTATCAGCCACGATTACATTTAGTTTGAAAATACCCTCATGAACATAACCTTTCCCCATAAAAGCACCTCCCTTAGTCACAACTACCTTATCACTCTCTAGAACAACTTTAAAACCCTTCTTAACTAAGACAAAACCAGACACCAGATTCTTCCTAACCTCAGAGACATACAATCTTTCAAGGTAAGAACATTTCCTGATGTGAACTTTAAAATTACGGTTCCCTTGCCCTCAACCTTAGACGAAGAGGAGTTTCCCATGTACAGACGGTCATCCTCACCCACAGTAGTGAAGGTAGTGAAGGCACCTCTCGTGTCGTAAATATGTTTGGTGGCGCCAGAATCAAGCCACCAGTCTATCATGTTACTCACAATATTTTCCTCGGTCATAACAGCAGAAAAGTTACCCTCCTCGGTTACATTTGTTTGAGGCTTCACATCTTGACTCTTCCTAAACTTGCAATCTTTAGCGTAATGACCTGATTTTCCACATACATAGCATTGACCTGCAGGTTTAGATTTAAACTGAGGTTTAGAATTTTTATTCTTATCGTTAGGTTTGAATTTATGGTTGGACCTCGAATTCTGGTTTGGTTTATGGTGCCCATGTTCCTGGTTTGAATGGTTAGGCTTGGACTGGTTATGTTTTTGGTTTCCATTTGATTTTCCCTCTACCAAATTAGTCTTAGAACTGAATTTAGAATTTTTCTCTCTAAGTTCTGCATTCCTATTATCTTCCTCAATTCTCAAACGAACTATCAAATCTTCTAGTGACATCTCATTTTTCTTATGTTTCAGACCATTTTTGTAATCTTTCTAAGAAGGTGACAATTTTTCAATTATAGCAGACACCTAAAATCCCTCACATATATTATAACCCTCGGCCATAATTTCATGAATAATAATTTGTGGTTCTTCCAGTTGTGACACAACAGATTTATTATGTTCCGTTTTAAAATCCAAAAATTTTTCAACCACAAATTTTTTAGACCCGGCATCTTCAGTTGCATATTTTTTATCCAGTAAGTTCCATAATTCTTTAGCAGTAGGACATGACCAATAAACATCATATAATTCAGGGCAGAGACAGTTCAATATATAATTCCTACACATATAATCCCTTTGTTTTCAAATAACAAGTTCTTCAGGTGTAGAAGGTCTATCAGATGCAATAACATCAACGACCTTAAGAGTTGTTAGGTAAAATTACAGTTTTATTTGCCATATCTTAAAACTCTTTCCATCAAACAGTTCAGGTTTTTTAGAGTATTCTGCATTAGGATTTTCCATAGCAGATTGTACAATAACAACCAATAAATTTCACCTTTAGATTATTGGAATTAATATATGCAGAATAAACGAAAAAACCCAAATTCGAAATAGATAAAATTAGAAGGACTTATCGATCGAGGTTTGTGTTTGACACAAAGTCCTAAAGGTGAAATTGCTCGCTGATATTTTTAGCTGTCAACCTCGTGAACATACACCTCCCAGGATTCAACGATCAGATTTACACACCAGCTTTGTGTTAAATCTTTGAAATCTCGAGATACACCAGCACTCCCAAAAAAATAACGAAAAGTAGAAAGTAGCAAAATTATTTTTGCAGAGAAAGTTAGAGAGATTGATTTTTTTCTGTGTTCTTTTTCAAAGCTGTAGCCATTGTTTTATAAAAAAAATAGTCAAAAACGTGGGTAGAGGTTTCAGCCAACTAACCCACTAATATCTCCAGTAACGGGTAGTTTACTTAGAATAGTAGACTAGGTAGAAAATTAAAAATGAATTAATAAAAGGGTAAAAATTCTGGGCACTCAAGAGAAGCTTAAATCCCCAAAGACCCCAAGGCTCAATCAAAGACTATTAATGTTTAGTGTGCCTCCTAGGGATTGAACCCATGACCTCAAGCACCAAACCCCATAAACTTAGCACTAGGCCACTTACCCCAACTTTTTATAGTTCATTCAAAATAAATATATATACCCAATCTTTGGGTAGGGTATAGAGTGTATATATATTTTGTGATAGGAGATGTGGAAATAGAGAGGGAAGAAATAGAGAGAGATGGAGTGTGTAAATAGCAAAAAATGAAAATAAAGGGAGGAGAGAGAGATGTCTAGGCCACCAGTTAAAGGACGGTCCTTTTCTTGAGCCTTGTGCCTTTGTTGAAACTTGAAAGGGCCCGTCCATTTTGAAAAGAAGTACTTACATGGTTTGAGCGGGATTTTGAAAGCAAAAAGAAAAAAACAAAGAATTTCATTTGACAGATTCTTCTACCATTAGATTTAAGCCCCTCAAAGTTAATGGGAGTAGATAGATATAAAAACTTGTTTATATAAGTTTTGTCTCCAAGTTATATGACATGGAAAACCCCCCCTCCTGCTTTATTATTATTATTATTATTATTATTATTATTATTATTATTATTATTATATATATATATATATATATATATATATATATATATATAATAAACGAGGAGGGACTTTTGGTCTTAGTTAATTCACGGCTGAGATCGAAAGTTGATTAGTTTGGTATTTATCAACTGAGGGTTGAGATGAAATCTTGAAAGTGTGTATCTTACATATGAAAATAATGTCAAAGGGAGTGGTTAAATGGTAATTAACCCTGGCCGAGCACAAGGCTCAAGAAACTCTATTGCCTTGAGCCAAGAGCCCACGTGCTCTCTGAATAAACCAACCCTTTGAATAAGACCTTTTTTCTCTCCTTTCCTTCCCACCACCATCACGCTTTCCTTCCGGCCCCTAGACCTCAGCTTCTCTCACGTAACCTTAAACCCTTCTCCCCATGTCTACAGACGAAAAGACTTCAAAATAATTTCAAAGCCACACATGTCGATTACTTTGGCTGCCGGAAAGATTTCAAAGCTACACATGGCGATGTATTTTTTTTTCAAAGATGGTAATTTCAAGCTACCTAAAGATTTCAAAGCCACACAAGTCGATTACTTTGGCCACAGGTGATGTCTTTTTTTTTATGCAGAGTAGGTGATTTGGATATTCTGTAATGATTACGATGGCATAGTTGTACAGCTGAGGATGCTCCTATTTGGTAATTTAAATGTCAATTTTACAACTGAGGATGCTCCTGATTGGTAATTTAAATACCATTTTTACAACTGAGGATGCTCCTGTTTGGTAATTTTGGTTTGAGTTTGCTCCGATATCAATTTTGGGTTTGGTTTTTTGTTTAACGGGTTTCTTGATTTCGATCCTCCTTCTCTCTCATAACCCACGATCCAACAAACCCATCCTTGTAAAACCCAATTTTCACGCCTAGAGAGAGAATTTTTTCTAATTACACCGTAAAACCCATTTTCCTTTATTTTTTTAGGTAACCCCCTCTCAAGACACCACCTTACGGCCTTTACACTCAGATTTTTTTTCGTTTTATGACAAGGTATACGTTAAATTTGCTCTCTCTCTCTCTCTCTCTCTCTCTCTCTCTCTCTCTCCTCACAGAGTTTCTTCTAAATCCCTAAATCTATTTTCTGAAATGACCACTTGCATTATGTGTGTAAATGTATTTATTCTTTTCTCAAGTGCTAATTCATCTCGAAACATTGATTTTATTATTTGTAGGTAGGGGAAAAAAATAAATCTACATTCGAAGCTCATGTGCGATGGTGTTGAATCTGTGAAATGGGTATAGTAAGTTGTTGAGCTTTGAAAACTAATAGGGAGTCTAGGATTGTTCCAATTTGTAAATTAGTTTTTAAAAATTTTCATTAACAACTTTCACCGAGTCATGTGAGCTGTATGGAAAGTTTGTGTTTCTGTAAAATAACAACTTCTAATACAATGACAAATATTGATCGTCTGAAACACGTTAAGTGAGAAAGATTTATTAATCAATACTGTTTTGACAATTATAATACCGAATATAAACCATAATGTTACATCACGATTAAAAACAGTTTTGTTATGAATCCAGGATGTTTAATCTTCATGTAATCACAAAATCATAAGTTCTTTATAACTATGATTAAAACTGACCTTTGTCCATTGCAATTGATTGGAATAAGATGACTTAAATGCTCCTGTCAAAGCTTCCTTGAATCCCTTCTTGAATACCCCAGAATTACTCTCTTATATGCCCAGAATATTTGTAAGAAAATAGGAATAATGAGAATTTCGGATTTTCTCTCCCGTCTTAGAAACAGTGTGTATTGAGATAACTCTAGATGGTGTAGAGGTCTCTATTTATAAGGGGAAGAGGGCCGGAATCCTAGTGGTGGTGGGACTCTTTTCAAGTCTCCCATTAATGCCACTAACCATCATGTGACTAACGGATAAGATTTACCCAATCTTTTAATATATTTATTTATCACATTCCTAATTAATTATCTGACATTTATTAAAATCACATAAATGGGAAATTTAGAATTTAATACAATTGAAATTAAATAATTAATTTCGACACTTAACATTAATTTCCAACAGTCTCCCACTTGGTCTTAATAATTTGTATAATTAGATTAGGTATCATAAGGTGCACAATCATTGATAAATATCATTTGCTAAATTAAATGATTCACGGATGCAAGTCATGGTGGTTCCATGCTATTCAAGAGCATGGTTCCTTCCATGTACCACAACACCAATGTTTCATTCAACTGAGCCTTTAATATTGGGTATCATAATGGCCTCATAATGTCCTTTTGAATAAGGACTATTTCTATCAACAATAATTCATAATTATATGCATGCATTCACAAAAGACAGAAATAATAGAAATTAGAAACACTTTTATTGAATTCAAGTAATAGTGTCAAATAACTAAGCCAAAATAGCAATCATAATCTAACTAATCGAGATCCATCTCTTTGACATGTTCCATAAAGGTCTTCGGAGATAGTCCTTTCATAAGAGGATCTTCTATGTTATGATGCGTACTAATGTGATCAATTGACACTCTTTGTTTCTGAACTTCTTCTTTAACTGATAGGTATTTCATCTCAATATGCTTAGAAGCCTTAGTATACCTATCGTTCTTCGAGAAGAAGACTGCTGCGACATTATCATAATAAATTTTCAGCAGCTTAAATATTAACCCCATAATTCTAAGTCCTCAAATAAAGTTTTACAGCCATAATCCATGATTTGTAGCTTCGAAGCAAGCTACGTATTCAACCTCCATAGTAGATGATGCAATGATGCTTTATTTAGAACTTTTCCATGAAATGGCTCCTCCAGCTATAAGGAAGACATAACCCGAAGTGCTCTTCCTACTATCAAGGAATCCCCCAAAATCTGAGTCTGAATAACCAATCACCTTAAGGTGATCAGTCTTCCGATATGTGAGCATGTAATCCTTGGTCCCTTACAGGTACCTCAGCACTTTCTTTGCAGCTTTCTAATGGTAAATCCTCGGATTGCTTTGATATCTGCATAGCATCCTAACGGCAAAACTGATATTCGGTCTAGTGCAGACTTGTGCATACAACAAGCTCCCTACGAGCGAAGCATAAGGCATGCCTTTCATGTTCTCCCTTTCTAAATCACTTCTAGGACATTGATTTAAGCTAAAATTTTCCCCTTTCTGAAGTGGAACATTAATGGGATTGAAACTTTGCATGCTAAATCTTTCTAAAAATTTGTTAATGTAAGCTTTCTGAGACAATCCCAACATTCCTCGTGATCTATCCCGGTCACGAAGGATGCCTCGCCTAAATCTTTCATTTCAAAGTTTTTAGAAAGGTACTTCTTGGTTTCACTTAATAAACCAAGATCACTGCTGGCGATAAGTAAGTCATCAACATACATTACTAAAAATACAAACTTACTCCCACTGATCTTCAGGTATATGCACTGATCAACAGTGTTTTCCTTAAACCCAAAGGATGTAATGGTATCGTGGAACTTAATGTACCATTGACGAGAAGCTTACTTTAGACCATATATTGACTTCTTTAACATACAGACAATGTTTTCCTTCCTTTCCTTTATGAAGCCTTGTGGCCGTGCCATGTAGACTTTTTCTTCTAAACTCCCATTTAGAAAAGCTATTTTTACGTCCATTTGGTGCAACTCCAAATTATAATGAGCCACCAATGCTAATATGATTATTAATGAGTCCTTCTCTGAAACTAAAGATAAGGTCACATTATAATCAATGCCTTCTCATTGATTAAAATCTTTGGCAACCAGTCTAGCTTTATATCGTTCGATATTGCCTTTTGAGTCAAGTTTGTTCTTAAAGATCCACTTGCACCCAACTCATTTTTGTCCTTCTGGAAATTCGACCAACTCCCAAACTTTGTTGTAATTCATAGATTTTATTTCTTCATTCATGGCATTAACCTATTTATATGAATCATCACTATTTACAGCTTTTTCATAAGAAACTGGATCATTAATATTCCCTATGTTAAATTAGGTCTCTTGAAGGTATACCACATAATCATCCGAAATTGTCGATCTCCTTTTTCTTTGAGATCTTCTTAATTGCACTTCCTGTGGTGCTTCAAAAGTTTCATCGGTTATAGTCTCATTTTGTGGTTGTTCAGTTAGTTGATCATTCACTTGTTGTTCATTGTTATTGATTGGGTCAGTGACCAGTTCAATAATTACATTAGGAACAACAGGTATAGTATGAACTCTGGGTATAGGAATTTGTACCCTGACTTCTCGAATGATTACCTCCCTTTATTTTATACTCCCATTTACTTCACCTTCTTCAATAAATTTAGCATTTCCAATTTCTATGATTCTAGTTGTATGATTTGGACAGTAGAATCTATACTTTTATGGATACCCGATGAAATGACAAGATAATGTCCTAGGATCCAATTTCTTTTCATGAGGGTTATAGATTCTAGCTTCCGCTGGGCAGACCCACACACGTAAATACCTTAAATAGACTTTCCATCCTTTCCAAAGTTCAAAAGGGGTTTTTGAAACTGACTTACTAGGAACCCTATTTAAAATGTGTACAGCGGTCTTTAATGCACGTGTCCACAAAAATGTAGGCAATTGGGTCCTACTTATCATACTTATAACCATTTCTATAAGTGAACGATTACGCCTTTCAGCTACACCATTCTGCCAAGGTGATCCTGTCCTTGTATATTGGGCACAAATACCTTATTTTTCAAGGAGTTTAGTAAATGGGCTAGGGCATTGCCCTGACTCGTCATATCTACCATAATATTCACCACCTCTATCAGACCTAATAATTTTCACCTTTTTGCCTAGTTGCCTCTCAACCTCATTAATGTATATTTCAACGACGTTCATAGACTGAGATTTATCATGCAATAATGTGAAAAATCATCAATAAAGGTGATGATGTATTTTTCTCCACCAATGGATGGAATATCAAAAAGTCCACATATGTCTGTATGTATTATATTAAGTATCTGGGTGCTTCTTGTGGCTCCTTTCTTTGTATGTTTGGTATGTTTTCCTTTAATACAGTCCACACATACTTCATAATTGGCCCAATCCAGGTTATGGAGTATTCCGTCTTTAATAAGCCTTTCAATTCTCGGCCTGGATATGTGCCCTAATCTTTTATGCCACAAATAAGCAGATTTTTCATCATTAAGTGTACGTTTCGTACCAACATTAGGATGTAGGGTCACAAGGGTTTCAGAAAAATTCTTTTCAAGATTCAATTGATATAAACCATCTAATAAAAATCCAGAACCAATATTATTATAATTTTTTATTAAACCAAAACCATTGTACTTAAATTCAATCGCAAAATCGCCTAAAGCAAGTTTGGAAACATAAATTAAATTACTAGAAACTATGGGAACATAAAAAGTTTCTTGCAAATCTAAAATAAATCAAGTGCTTAAAATCAGGCGAAAGACTCCAATAACTTCTATTTTAGCCTTCGCTTTATTGCCCATGTAGAGAAAATGCTCATTTGGATTTGTTTTGCGGATCGAAGTGAAGCCCTGCATCGAATTAGAAACATGACACATAGAACCAAAATCAATCCACCAAGTGTTAGAAGGAGCGTTAATAAGGTTTGACAATCCCTCTGGAAATGGCCCTTCTTTTTACAGAAGTGACACGTGTCATTCTTTTCCTTCTTTACAACAGCAGTTGATAGTTCATCTTAATGAGACGGCGTATGACCTTTCTTAATGCCCCTGCCGAACTTCTTCTTAAAGCTAGATCCTTTGACTAGCAGATTGGCCACCTGTCCCTTAGTCACATGGCCATTCTGTTACTTAAGCCTTCCTTCCTCCTATACCAACATGCTTTGCAAATCATTTACATTCCACTTATATTTTATAGTGTTGTAATTAATTTTGAAAGGTCCATACTCAGGAGGTAGGGAGTTTAGGATGAATTGGATGAGAAAAGACTCATCCACTTTCATGCCCAAAACTCTAAGTCTAGCAGACAGATTGGTCATCTATATAATGTGCTCATTCATGGTTCGAGTACCATCAAACCTCATAGTGGTCAGGTCAGCCATCAGTTTCCCAGCAAGGGATTTATCAGCAGTGCAAAAGCATTCCTTAATGTTGTTCAAATACTCTTTCGCTTTCGTAGTTTCAGGTCTTAATGTTAGCAACAACGCACATTTGCATAAACATAAGGGCCAGCCTATTAGATCGACACCATGCTTCATGGACAATAATTTCATCCTCGCTACTGGCATCAGTAATAGGAGCGGGTTCATCAGACATAATTGCCATGTCCAGGTCGAGAACCCCTAGGCTGAACTCAATTAGCTTATTCCATCCAGAAAAATTAGTTCCATCAAATTTGGAATATGACTAATCTTGTGAATACAGGTTAAGGGGAACTGTAATTAATAACAATGTTCACAAATTAAATTTTCACACACAACAAAAATTACAAGGGTCAAATATAGAATTGTTGACTAAACATTTTGGCATATTTCATTTACAATCTGAATATCATGGAATCTGTGTTAATCATCACATAATGTTCAGATTGTAAAGATATATTACCCTATAATTCATTTATCATGGTCCCATAATTTTGGCATCTATGTTTGTTGCCTAAACATTTAATACCATGATTAATGGACTTAATGTCAACTATTCTATTTTTACAAAACCAGTTCTAATGTTGTTCAATTCAGATATTAGCATGTGTTGCGCCTCAAACCAATTTTATAACTAACATTAGAATAAACCTTTAATGAATGTAAGTGTATTATTCGTACATGCAGTCTCAGCCTGTGTTTGGCCTTTGACTTAACTCAAATGAATAACTGCTTACATGCCCCAATTTAAATATAGTTAATCATGCATTAAATATTAACTATAATACGTAATCTATCAGTAATTACAAATATATCAATAGTAGCTCAAATGCCTCAAAAAAACAGAATTGTCGAGGTATAGTAAAAATACATAATTCATGAATTTTGCCAAAAATGGCAAAAATAAGTTTTCACCATAGAATTGAAGTAAAACATGCTAGAAAACCAAAACTTTTTGCGAAACGTTAATATCAATTTTCTGTAAAGATTTATAAGCCTCGAGATTATTTCCTAAAATGGTAAAAAGGGGTTTTGAGGGCCTTAACGGACTCGGATTGCCAAAAAATACATTACATCACGGCCAAAGGCCGTAAAATTCGATCGTTGGCCCATTTTCAGTAAACATATCAAGTTTCAAGTCAATCGGACACCAAAAATTTCGAAAAACACTATTCACAGTGCCAAAAAAAAATTTCTTCCGAAATCAGTTTGCGTCAAATCACAGTTTTCACTTAATTAGTCTTAAAAAAAAAATTGTTTTCTTATCATGATTAATAAACGTGTTTTCCAGAATCTTAAACAACTTGAAACAATAAAATAATGCTAATGTCATATTAGGGTTCCAATAACACGACAAGGGGTTGAACAATAATGGGACAATTATCATAATATAAGTACTGTATGCAGTAATTTTGTTTTTAATATCATAGATAACATAAATTCGAATCACCATATGTATGATTACCAGATTGCTTAAAAATTACAGATTCCTAGAAAAATAAAATTTCGAGATTTTCAGATTTACCAAAAATTCCAGATTTCCAGATTTACCAAAAATTCCAGATTTCTAGATTTTCAAAAGGTCATAAATCAGAATTGTTATAACAGAATTTTCATTAACGAAAAACATGAGATTATAAATCGAAAGCTCTGATACCACATGTTAATCAATACTGTTTTGACAATCATAATACCGAATATAAACCATAATGTTATATCACGTTTGAAAACAGTTTTGTCATGAATCCAGGATGTTTAATCCTCATGTAATCACAAAGTCATAAGTTCTTTATAACTATGATTAAAACTGACCTTTGTCCATTGCAATTGATTGGAATAAGATGACTTAAATGCTCCTGTCAAATCTTCCTTTAATCCCTTCTTGAATACCCCAGAATTACTCTCTTATGTGCCCAGAATATTTGTGAGAAAATAGGAATAATGAGAATTTCAGATTTTCTCTCCCTCCTTAGAAACAGTGTGTATTGAGATGACTCTAGATGGTGTAGAGGTATCTATTTATAAGGGGAAGAGGGCCGGAATCCTAGTGGTGGTGGGACTCTTTTCAAATCTCCCACTAATGCCACTAACCATCATATAACTAACGGATAAGGTTTACCCAATCTTTTAATATCTTTATTTACCACATTCCCAATTAATTATCTGACATTTATTAAAACCACATAAATGGGAAATTCAAAATTTAATACAATTGAAATTAAATAATTAATTTCGTCACTTAACATTAATTTCCAATAAGATTCATTTGATTGTCAATGACGAAGCTTAATTTAATTGTAAAGTGTTATGTTCTTTGTTGGTTGTGTAAAATATATATTTTTGTGTTTTTGTGTGTAAAGTTACAGTTTTGTTATTTACAGGCTGTGGAAAGTGGGTTCCATTTTATATCTTTATTTTTTTGCAATATGTGGCATCTCCCTTGCCTCCACCCAAATCACCAACACCATCGCAAATTCCAATGGGTTAAGTTTGAATATTTATGTTGGATTGAAATTCTTGGTAGGCTATTTTTATTTTATTTCAGGTTCATTGTTTATTTTTTCTTAGTGTTCGTGAAAATTTCTGATATGGTGGTTTATTGGTATACTTCTGGAGGTATGGAACTGATTTTTTTGTAGCTGAAGTGAGGGTTTCATGAGTCCCCCGCTACCATTTAGAATAGTAATTACATCTTGATGTTTTGTGTGGTGTTAGGCCTCTCTGTTGCTTCACTATGCAGATGAAGGAATTGGAAGAAATGTGCATCCTTGGTCTGTGACATACGACTATCGTTTACGGGTTTTTATTTGGTTGTTTAGAGCTACAGTTTTACTTTTCCTGTTTGGTTCTAAGGTTGGCATTTACTACAGTTTTACTTTTCCTGTTTGGTTCTTACCAAAAGAAAGGTACATATGGTTTATGGGTTTTGATTTGGTTGTCTAGAGTCATGTTCATTCATAAGTACTTACATATGTATTATCTTTAAAGATAATTTATTTATTTGTTTTTAAAGATAATTTATTTTAACTCTTGGTATCATGCAAGTATAATAACAGTGCTATTGATTAAGATTTTAAATGGTACAAGTAATATATTTTATAGGGAAGACAAGTGTACTTTGTACTTTACATATATTAACACGCAAAAGAACTTGGTCACCATTTTTTTGGCGACTACTTGGCACTTCACTACACCAAATCTGCCGAATTGTCAAGGTCTTTGACCTTGACAAATCCAACTTGTCAAGGTCAATGATCGAGATATTTCGAGGCGAGATAACTTTTTTTTCACGGTCGTGTCACGGTCATTGACCTTGACACAAAACTCGCATTTTGTGTCACGGTCGTGTCGCGGTCAATGACCGTGACACGTTTGTCACGGTTTATAACCGTGACTAAGCCGTGACCCTTTTTAAAAAAAATTTACGGTCAATGACCGTGACAATTATGGGCAGAATTTAAAAAAAATCTACTGGGCAGTATGGCCACTGCCACTGCCCAGCAGTATATTTGTACCTGTTATAGCAATGTTGTACCTGTTCCAAACATCATATATCCAAACAAACTAAAGATAATGCAAATATATATTCAAAATAGAAACTATTTAAGAAGAAACAACATCACCATCAATTATCTCAAATCTACAAACTATTTGCATGGAAAATAGATTTTGTACCGCGACGCTCGGGGACACCTCCTTATCCTTCCCTTCTCGTCCGAATAGCCACATAAGTATAGAGCATATGTGGCCTACCCTTAGGGCCACTCCCTGTCCCCTGAATTGAAATAAAGTAAAATTAGTATCCGCCCCTCAAATATATATAAATATAAATCGAAATCGAAATTGACATATAAATATAAATACATTACCTGTAGTGTCACTCAAACAGCTAACTTGAGCTCATATGGCACCTCCTTCCAACTAATGTACCTCGGGCAATCGTGTCAAATATAATTCTCTTCATATCTAAACACTGAGAAATACCATAATCCTATGGAGTTATGCGTTGCAAATTCCTTCCAACCGTTGTGTAGCCAAAAATCAGCAGTTGAAGTTGTCAATTCCACCTTTCAATTCCACCTCAGCTTCATAAACTCCGTACGATATCTCTTTGCATATTTCACAAATTCGTTAGCACCTCTGCGAAACACATCCCCCATTCTATTAGTCTCACCCATCCACTCTTTGTATTTCGGATATCCCATCACAACTACCACAACTAAACACCTATTAAAGGTAAACAAAACTTAGATTTCTAGTATGTTTTATTTAATTATCCCATTATTTAATTATCCTATTGGTCCTATCCCATTCAAGACTGCATTTTTCTGTAATATACTTAACAGCTCATGCACATTGTTACGATTTGAAAAAAATTCTACAGCATATCCCCTTAGTTCTCCAAGTACACGACGTAGATTGGCAGGTGTGAGTGTTATTTCAATTGGTCAATTGAAATAACAGTCACACTTGTCAATCTAGTATGTACCCAGAGAACATTAAGATACGACTGCAGAACTTCCTCCAAAAGTAATAACTTTAAGCCAATAAGAATATTATACATAAATTATACAGTCTCAAACTGTCCAAACGGGACAATTCGAGAGATCTCATTACAGCGGTAATGACTCTCGAACGGGTCTAAGGGCTATTGAATGCGTACGCATAAGAACTAGAAGGCTAGTATCTATGCGCACTATATTTAATTTCAAGTATGTTTCATGTAATGGGTTAATTCAAATACAAAAATAAATTCATGGGTTAATTCAAATACAAAATAAATTCATGGGTTAATTCAAATACAAAAATACAAATTCATGGGTTAATTCAAATATATACACACACACACACACACACACACACCCACCTCCCTCCACACCCCCCACTCACCACATACACACACACCCCCACCTCCCTCCACACCCCCCACTCACCACATACACACACACCACCACCCCCACTCACCACACACACACACAATAGCCCCCCACCCACCACACACACACACACACACACACACACACACACATATAGTAGTGACTGTCTATTTAAAATAATCTCAATGTTAATTTCATGTATTGAATTTCTACTATTGTTTTGTGCTTTTTATAAATCATATTCAATGTTAGATATGTGTTTTGTTAAGATATCTAAGTTGTTCTATAGAATTATTTTTTGTATCTTGAAGTTTAAGTTCTAAAATAATCAACCTAAAGTTGTGGTTCATAAAGTATTATCACAAATATAAACTAAGAGTGATAAAATAACTTTGAGACATATAAATTAATTGTGACAAAGTAAGATTATGCACCAGAACCTAAAATTTAAAAAAAAGTGTTTTTATTTAAACCCCACTTTTCTTTCTATAACTCCTATTTTATTAAACTTTAAATATAATTAAGGGTGTATAGAAAGAAAAGTTAAATAGGAATAAAAACAACATTTTTAAAATATGAAGGGCTCACCAATTTGATCAAATTTTTCAACAACATAGACTAAATGATCTTTATTATAAGAAAATTACTACAAATTTATGCGCATCGCCCGAATTCAAAAAGTAATTTAATGACTAAAGTAATACTTTTTTTAACTTTAGTTATTCACCACAAATCTTAAAAAATATTTTATTTTTCATGCTTTTAGCAACTTCGGATGCCATTTTAACCCTTATTGTAGTTTTTTAGTTTTCATTCTTTTATTTGATGGATATAAAGTCATGTGATTATTTCACCATATAAAGTCAACAAAAAACGCCATATATGGTTTTTTTCTCCATTAATATAAGTATATAGCGATTATTTCACACTTAAATCACATATTAAGCCGGCCTTCATTTTTTTATGAAATTTGTAGAAAATTACTTATTTATTTTGAATGAAAATAAATTGTTATCCAATATTTTTGGATATTATTTACATTTATATTTTTGGATATTATTTTTGGATATTATTTACATTTACATTTTTGGATATTATTTTTGAAAATTTATAGAAAATTACTTATTTATTTACATTTTTAACCCCCTACCCTCACCCTGCCCCACCCCCACCCTACCCCCACCCTGCCCCACCACCCACACACGCACACACACACGCACATATATACACACATACACACATATATATACACACAAACATATATATAAATGGAAGAGAGAGAGAGAGAGAGAATTAAACCTAAAAGTAGAGAGAGAGAGAGAGAGAGAGAGGGAGGGAACGGCGGGAGGGAAAAAAGAAGGGGGAAAGGGTTTTTGCTGCAAACATTGTCACGGTCGTGTCAAGGTCATTGACCGTGACAAGTAAATTTGTCACAGACTTGTCACGGTCAATGACCGTGACAAGTTCTTGTCACGGTCGTGTCAAGGTCAATGACCGTGACACAAAACGCGTGTTTTTTTGTCACGGTCAATGACCTTGACAAGGGTGGCCGACTGAAAGGTGACAATTTGGCCATTTTGGTGTAGTGCTTGCCAATAAATAATTTTACTTATTTAAAATATTTTGAATTATTTTAACACCACAACTCTCTCTCCACACGGCACCTCACAAACCCATGCTAAGAGAATAAAGTTTGTTGGACTACTGTTTTATTTATATTATGTGTTGTCTTTATTCTAGGTTCGTACCCTCGACTTCAATACACTGACTTTGGCTTAAAATATTGTGTGATGTGCAAAAGGTTCATTATGTGATGTGTAAAAGGTTCATTGGGACGATTTAGGCTTAAAACATTTTGTACAAAAAGTTCAATACACTGACTTGGGCTTAACACAGTAAGTTGTGTACAACAGTGGATGGTAATTATGGGATGGGAGTGTGAGTGTTCTATAATCACAAATATTCGGGAGAAAATTTATTACCGTGGCATCGACAAGGGTATGACTGTGCTATATCTAGAAATATTCGGGAGTAAATTTATCACCATGCCATCGGCACGGGTACACCCTAGTATATATATATATATATATATATATATATATATATATATATATATATATATATATATATATATATATATATATATATATATGCTAAATGAAATCTCATTATTGAATCCGACCCCAGTTAAAAATACATGTGGCGACATAAATTCATATTTTTGTTACCAACCACAACCCAATTAAAATATGATACAACATTAAATTTTATTTTTATTACCTAGGGCAATCATAACACATATAAAAGCGACACAAGATCACATCAATTTTTATTTTTTTACCGAACACGAACACCCAATTAAAATTCGACGAGACACAAATTTTATTTTTATTACCTAACACGATCACATCTAAATAAGAGCTACATGGCACAACACGAATTCCTATTTTTTTAGGGAACAAGAACACGACCCAATTAAAATACGACATGAAATCTTAATTTTTTACCTAACACGACCCGACCTAAATAAAAGCAATGCGAGATGACATAAATTCATATTTTTTTACGAACCACCCGTATGGAACGCAACACAACATGATTTCTTAAATTGTATGCTCAATTCAATAAAAATATGCATGATAACATGACATGAAACAATTATATGTAAAAAATGTGCTCAATTTCATGTCATGTCGTATTTAAATTGGGTCGAATTTTGGTTCAGTAAAATAGTAAAATTTGTGTCGTCTCACGTTGCTTTTATTTGGGTTATGATCGTGTTAGACGATAAAAATAATTCGCGACATGTTGCATTTTAATTGGGGGCATATTCGTGTTGGGTAAAAAAATGAAAATTTGTGTCGCCCATGCGATTTTATTTGGATTGTGATTATCTTAAGTAATGAAAATTAAATTTTGTATCGTGTCGCATTTTAATTGGGTTATGTTTGATAAAAAAATATGAACGTGTGTCGTCTTGTGTCTCTTTTATTTGGGTGGGGTTCATGTTGGGTTAAAAATAAGATTTCATAATCTAGTTTTTGTAAAACCAATAAATAAGAGGTTGGTGGTAATTTTTGAAAGTATTTAGGATCCATTTTTTTGAAGGGAAAGTCCTCCTTTTTATTTTAATTCTTCAAATTTTGCAAGTTGTCTTACATTTTAACATTTTTTTAATGAGGAGAATCAATTGAAACAAGAATTTTGTTAATTTTAGCAAAAAAAACTAATGGAAGGGCCACAAAATTACATTTTGCTTAGTTTAGGGGTTGATAGGGTTAGAACTATTATTTAGTTCCAAAATGGTCACTCTATTATAGTTTAGTAACTCTATATTATATATTTAATACAATATACATGTATGTACTTTTGTGTACATGAATATATATATTTTATTTATTAAAATTACACATGTTGGTGTTTTAAATTAGTAAGGTGTTTATGATGAATCTTAGCTTAGTTATACTAAATATGAATAAAATATTATGAGCTAGAGAGAGATAAGAGGCAAAGAACGAGACAAATGTTTTTATATGGTCCAGCCTAATGAGGTGCCTACATCCGCGAATACTTTTTTTTCTGTAAAAAAAATTTATTCAAAAGGGAGAAAAAAAGCCTTTCTCCGGCGGCCGAACAAGCTTAAAGACATCGAATATTGAACTCCCTAACTAGCTCAATAACTCTCAATAAGTATTAGGGTTGAATGTATTAGGGTTGATTACAAGCTCTCAATAACTATCTAGGGTTGAATGTATGCCGTATTTCACCCGTCCCTCAGTTAAGGGGTGTAGTAGTCTATTTATAGTTGTGGGAAAAAGAAGAGGCTAAATACCTTTATACATCAAGTATTTACACCATTTTACATTATGGATAACAACTAAGCGTGAGCTAGCATGTCCTAATGTGTATGCGCATGGGTGACTGCAAATATTCCCCTGTGTGTATGTCTTACTTTGTCGATGGTTCTCATTCCTGAAGATGGTCGGTCATTCTGCCGACCGGTAGAGATAATAAGCCGACCACAATAATATCATCGGATTAGGCGCACAGGATGATGACATGTCTCACATTCTGATTGGTCCAAGCCATACTATTATTTTAGGTTACAACAACACACATATTAAATTATTATATATGTATATTATGTTAAGGTATGAATGCATACAATATTAAGAATGAATAATTCTGAGTTGAAAAATAAAAAACAAAATTTAGAAAACACCATTTTGTTGTTTTCTAAAAAACTTGATTATAACACATAAATACTATAATTAGTATTTAAAAACAAGTGTGCCAAACATAAATTCTTATTAAAATTGTATTTAAATATAGAAAACAGAATTATAATTGATAACCAAACAAATTCTTACCCATTACTAAATATTATATTAGATTTCAGCACTGCCTGACGCGCGAACAATTTGTAGTGCACTTGTAAAGTGTTTGTATGCCCAAAATATTATTCTTAGGGTCAGAAAGATTGCATTCCTAAATGATAGGTGTTAAAGGCGAAACAATTAGAGATAATAGTTTGGAAAAGAGGCTTAAGAAACTACCATCATCCACTCAATTGTCACAAACCAAGAAGATATTAACACTAACACAAACCAAACAATAACAATTGACACCTGTAATAAATCTCTCCCCAAAACTCATCAACCACCCAAACAATGCATAAATGGGAAATCAAATTGACGTAGAATGCTTAGTAAATTATTATAACTGTGGGGGCAAAATATATGCCTACGTAATAGCATGACGTGTGGTGAGCACCCCGGTGAAGATGGCGACGTGCCAGCAATATAAGGACGACTAAAATCCTTAATAAACTATAAGACCGAGGAACAGTATCTGATTGGAAGGAAACTCCACGAAGATAGGACTCATCCATATTTGTTACTCATCCATATTTGTAACCCTAATGTAACCCCTAACTCTATATAAAGGGGACACCCCCCATTGTGAAAGGGGGATTAGAAGTTAGAGAAACACTCTCATGTAAAACTATCTGATAGTTTTAATGAAACACACCAGCAACCTCGTGGACGTAGGCCATTCATGGTCGAACCACGTAAATCTTTGTCTCTCTCGTATTTATTTTTATACTTGTATCGTGATGAATTGGTACCCCCGACGGGTGAGTTTTTTGCACCTACAATAACCATTCAGAGGTTAGCATAAGGCTTTCTCTCAAATTGCAAGACAATTATAATACATAAAATATGTTTTTACGTGGATTTACTGATATTGAGATAATGATATACACAAATGAGCCCTAAAATATTTAAGATATTCATAAAAGACTATTAATCATATAAACGCATATGGAACCTAACTTACAAATTCTGTTTGAATAGGTAAATCCTAAATCAAGTCTATTGAAGGCATAAATGGAAGCTCTATGCAAAAGAAATTATGATATTAGTTGAATATTACATATAAAAAATACGAACCAAGAAGAAAAAAAATGCTTGTAAGGGACAATATTAGGTTTCCATGCTCCAATTGTGTCCATAGGCAAGCCTGCAAGGAATCAAGCAACAATATTTAGTCAATATTTTCAATTTTCTAGAAATGTCATTTGCGTGTTTAATTTTCGAATACACAATAGAAGTAAAAATTTATTTTATTAGAGAATTAATATTTACTTTGAGAATAATATTGTCTAACTGTGTCGAACAAATATCATAATTTTATGCATTTACTAAGAATAGTCTAGACTTAATCACTTTAAAATCACATGAATATATTATTTTGAAGAAGTTCTACCATTTGATTTCAAAAGTATATACTTGATTTTTAAATGCGGAAATATACGTGCTCGACAAGGATGGTCACAATAAAAAAATACTATTTTGGTGATTTTTCAATTTAAATCCCGAAATCCAATTTTACGAATTTTAATTTCTGATTAAATTAGATTTGCATAAGCTAAATGATCTTATCACGAAAATTAAACTAAACATGCAATCAAACACGATAAATAAGGAAAAATCCTTTTTCATGGCAAAACTTATTTTTCAGCAGTTTAGAAAGTTTTATAAGACTATCGACTTATAGACTAATTAATACACCCACAAGTATAATGCGCAATGTCTTCAAAACTACTAAAGAAAATGGCTCAGTCCAGAGTCGACAATAGATGGCGGTCCACCCTCGGTATCCATCGATTCATCGTTCAACCTTCTTCTACCGTGATCTCTAAGGTCACAAAATTTAGCCGTAGAGAATCATCTCCATAAGTGTATCGAAGATATGAAACTTATAAGGTTTCAAAACTATGTGGGGATGTAAAGTTGTGAATCAAAAGTGTTTTTGTCACACAAAACTTGAAATTTTTTGCCGCAAATATATATAAAATGTTTTGGTGAAAAGTCTTATGAAATTTAAAGACAAGATAGGTATTTATAAACTTGACACAAAATTCGAGGTGGTGAATTTTTTCGAACGAAATTAGAAGTCGTTTGAACGAGAAAGGCATTTCGTTTGAACGAAAAAAGTAGTTCATTCAAACGAGACTCCAATCTCGTTGAACCAACTTCTAATGAGCTTCAAATTAATTCAGACAATATGCACTCATGAGTAGTTCGTTCGATGTAAGATCTAATGGAACTTCAAACGAAAATAAAATTTTATTCCAATGAGATTTTGATCTTGTTTGAACGAGGTTTAAAAAATAATTTTTTATTTAAAAACATTAAAAAAAATCCATCTTTGGTTTTTCATAAAATTAACATCCAAAATAACCTTATGAATAATTTTAAATTACCAAAAGAATTATACCTTCATGAAATATAGTGGAGTCTTGAACTTGGAGATGTTGGAGTTCAGTTCGACGTGTCGGAGAGTGGCGGTTTGTAACGAGATACTCCAAATATGCCAAAGTGCAAATAAAATAGATAAAAAAACCTAAGATAAAATATTTGCGCTTACAAATCTCCCCCTTTGGCTATTCCGGAACAAAATTAATCGAAAGCCAAATTATAAAAAATACCCCTTTATGACAAAAATCCTAATACCCTTCCCAAACCCTAAAAATGGAATGGCATAGATAAAATTTGTCTTCAATCTCATCTTGTTCTTCCCTTGGATAACTAAGTCTTTATTCAATGCATTATGTTCTTAGATTAGAAACATACACACATGAAGCAAAGGAAGATACCCCGTGATGCATCGAGTTTGAAATAGAAAATAAAAATAAAAACTCATAATGCCATCTCCCCCATAAATCAAGCTCATCAACCCCCCCTAATTTGTTATCCCCCTTTTTGTTCGAAATAGACAAAGTAGTAGAATAAAGAAATAAAATAAAGAACATCACATATGAGAAGAAGATATCATCACAAAAATTTAAACAACGCATGTGCTATGATAATCTCAAAGGCAGCACCAACTATTTTTGAAAATATTCATTTTTTTTCAAACAGTATAAACATTACATATACAACACATTAACTCAAGCACAAGTAATCCAAACTATAATCAAGTATGTGATAAATATGGACTAAATGTGAATCGCAAAGTGTCAAAACAAGATACCATATTGTAAGGACACAAATTTCCAATTGAGTCCATATATAGTTTTGGCTCAATTCCGGACAAAAACATTTATTCATAGGATAGTATTTATTTGTAATATTCTCAAGCCTATGAATTATGTATTGAAGACGTAGCGGCAAAGAATTTAAAGCTTCATCAAAATGCCGGCGTGCCTCGTTTCTACGTCATCAACTAAGGTTCCATGCTCCCAAGGTATGAATGTAATTATATTTATATAGGAGCTTGGAACAATATTTATTGGGTGTTAGGTTTAATAAAAACCATGTTTTACTTTCAGAATAATTTAATTGAAACTTTAAAATAAAGTACATAAATTTTCTGGGCCAAAAATTGAATTTTAGAAAAATTTCTGGAAGTCGTTCGAAATTTCGTTCGAACGAGTTTTTCGTTCTAACGAGGTTTCGTTCGAACGAGACTGCCAACGAACCTAAACTGGTCAGTCGTTCGATATGTCGTTCGAACGAGTTTTTCGTTCTAACGAGGTTTCGTTCGAACGAGTTTGCCAACGATCCTAAACTGGTCAGTCGTTCGAACGAGTTTGTTCGTTCTAACGAGGTATCTAACGAGCCCAGTATGGTTGCTCGTTAGAAGTCTCGTTCGAACGAGAGTCAAGTTCGTTCGAACGAGATGCCAGCGCGGGAACTGTTTTGAGCAGTTTTTTGCAGTTTTTACCCACTTTCCCCACTTGGTTTTTAACCAACTTTTTCAGACTTAATAATATGCGGGAATGACTTTTTCCAATGAATCTTTTTCATACCATACAAACTCCTAGAGAGTGTTTTGAGAGAAAATTTGTTTAAGGAAAAAGATCAAGTTTTGAGTGTTATTCTTTAATGAAAAATCCTACACACTCTAGAGTTTACACCCAATAGCTGTTTATCCAAGTTCTATATACATATCTTTACTTGGAGTTTTGGCACCGGTTTATCTCTACCGAATTCAAGAAGAGAAGTTTTGGTTTGCTTCTACATCCATCAAAGAAGAAGACTTTTTGTTGAAGATTCTACCCACTTGGAGAAAGGCTCCATGCTTGGGCGACGGTGACCATATAAAGTCCCATCGGTGGATTCCGAGACCGCGGTGGTGTTCCGAGGTTGTTCGCTAGGAAGAGGTTTCTACGAGAAGAAGCGTCGAGGCTTGAGAGGGATCGAGTCAGTCGTTGTAAGTCTATCTGTCTTGTAATTGTAATTCCATATCTAGTGGACTTGTGGCTAGGGCCGTCCGAGGTTGTTTCCCGTCTTGGGTTTTTCCCCGTACATCTCGGCGTAGTGTGATATTGTTTATTTTATCTTGCATCATAATTTAGAACGCATGCTTAGAATAAATTCAAGATAAAATTTGGGTTAATTATCACACTCATTTAATTTGGGACTAAATTAAATTTTGGGTAAAGTTTATTTAATTCAAGTATTTTGCTAAAATTTGATTTCACCTAATTTGCTATTATTGATAAATATGACTTAGGCAAAATTCTAGGACTTGGACTAACTTATTTTAATTTGTTTTGAATATATTAAAATTCGGCTTTGTTTATTTGTTGAACCATCACTTATATACGCTTCCGCATCATCTATTGAGTTTTACCTACAAAGGAAATTGTTTAGCGCTTTCAAATTGGTATCAGAGCCAAAAACGATAAATTATTTCGTTAAGATCTTTTAATTTTTTGGCTAAAATGGATTTTTCCCCATTTTCAAAATTTCCTATTTTCGATGGTTCAAACTACGCGTATTGGAAAGCGCGAATGAAATCGGCACTAAAATCTATCGACGAGAGAGTTTGGATGTCTGTTGTTAACGGGTACTCCCCACCAACCTATTTAGTTGAAAATGAACGTGTTATCAAACCCGCCGATTGATGGACTGAAAATGAGTTTAAACTTGCTAACTTTAATTCCCGAGGTTTAAATGCCTTATTTAGCGCTGTCGCACCGGATGAATTCCGACGTATTATGATGTGTGAAACCGCTAAAGAAGCTTGGGATATTTTACAATTAATTCATGAAGGAACTAGTGTCGTTAAAGCTTCAAAACTCCAAAACCTCGCCACTCAATTTGAAACTATCAAAATGGATGAATTAGAAACTTTTGATAAATTTTATACTAGACTTTCTGATATTGTTAATTCATCTTTTAACTTGGGAGAGAAAATACCTGACGACCGTGTTGTAAAGAAAATTTTAAGGTCCCTACCCGATAGATTTATTCCAAAGGTGACCGTTTTAAATTCTTTACCCACTTTAGCCTCTACGAAATTAGAAGAGCTTGTAGGTGATTTACAAACCTATGAACTAGATATGTTTCCCTCTAAAAATGAAAAGAAAATCGAAAAGGGCGTTGCTTTAAAAGCCCGAAAAGAGGTTAAACAAGTAGTAGAGAGCGAGAGTGATAGTGACTCGGAAGATATGGCTTTATTTGCTCGTAAATTTAGAAAATTTCTTAAATTCAACAAAGATAAATTTAAAAATGATTTTAAGAAATTTGAATCTTCTAAACATGATAAAAACGAGAAGATTTCTAAAGCCGAAAAGATCCCTAAGTCTAGTAATGAAAATGTTGAAAGGGACGAGTCTAATAAATGTTTTGGTTGTGAAGGTTATGGCTATAGGGCTTATGAGTGCCCCACTAAACTAAGGAAAGAGGGTCAACGACCCACTGCATATAATGCAACCCTTAGTGATAGTGATAAGGAAGAAAAGCCCGATTCCCCCACTAAGAAAAATTTTGTGGCTTTTATGGCTAGTCATGTGAGTGATAATGAGAACTCATCGATTGATGACACGATAGCACATGCCACTTCCAAGGTCATTGTTCATGAATCCCTTGTTTTTAACGATAGTGAGAGTGGAGAAGAAAGAGAGAGTGAAAATGAAGAAGAGGTTGATGAGAGTGAACTTCAAAATGCTTTTCATGAATTATATAAAGAATCTATTAAATTGAAAAGAGCTAATTTGAAGTTAGAAGCGAGTTTAAGAGAGAGTGTCAAGGTCATTAATGAAAATGCTTTAATAGAAGACCTTAGGACACGTGAGAGAACTCTTCAAGAGAAGCTAGCATATGTAGAAGGCGAAAGAGATAGCCTTAGGGGTTTAATGGAATCCTTGAAAAAGGAGCTTCTTGCTTTTGAAGAGCGAAATGTTTTACTAGAATCTAACATTTTATAATTGGAAAATAAATTAAAAGATTCTAGTAATGTCAAATTTGATTTGGAATGTCGTTCAGAAAAACTAGATAAAATGTTAGGAACGGTCCAAATTAAAAATGACACTTGTGGTTTAGGCTTCAATCCTTGTAATGAATTTACTCATAATGCCCAAACCAATGTTTTAGGAGAATCAACTAGGAATACTTTTAAAGATCACTCCTTAAGTAAATCTTTTCGACATGTTCTCACTTGTACACATTGTGGTCGACAAGGTCATCTTAGGAAATTTTGTTTTGATCTTAAACGAATTCCCAGAAAATCCCATTGTAAAGTAACCATGGTAGCTAATGTTCCTACACCCCAAGATTGTCATTCTTCATTAATTTGGGTTAGGAAATCCGATTTGGTTGCCTTACAAAATACGGATTTTGATTCTCATTTACTTTCACATCCTTCCTCCCTTGCTAAATTTAAAGGTTGAATGTGTTAGTGTTTGCATACTTTAGCTTTTGTACTTCATGCTATATTCACATGCTAAATGTATGCTTGTTTAGTCAATTTTCTAGTCATAACTTTATTTGATATCACATGCTAGAAATCATGACTTGTTTATCTTTTTGTATTATATTTTGTGTTTGAATTAATTTAAAATATAAAAAGACTTTTGTTTATCATTTGTGTTTTATTATTTCATTTAAGCTTAATGAAAAATACAAATGATCTTTGTTTGTCCTTTTGAGTATATATATTTAATTTTTTGGATAAAAATGTTAAAAACTCAAAAAGATTTTATTTTGTGTGTATTTTTGTTTGACACACTTTATGTGGCATATACTTGTGTTTGAATCCCATCTTTTACGCTCCCACGTGGCTAGAACTTTTGGTTTAGATTTTCAATCCTTAAAATGTTCTTTACCATGCTTTATATGGAGTAGTTGGATTTTGTGTTGTTTAAATGGATTCTACTTTTATATGCCTCTTTTCACACATGCACGAGCTCTTTTGAAATCTTAATGTCACATGTTATATTTGAGCTTTTTGAGGTGTTCTCCTACCAATCTAGTCATCTACATATCTATGACCTAGGAGGACTAGTGCATGTCAAAATCCGTTGCAAGTGAGATTTGTGTGAAAAATGAAAACATGATAAATAAATATGCACGGGGAAGGGCTCCGAAAGGACTAAGTGATCCTTTGCGATAGTAAGCCACCGTTTATTGGATCTAAAAGAAATACGTGATCCAAAGGCCTAAAAACAGAATATTTGGCATTAAAAAGAAAGCAATTGCCAATGCCTATGTTTGTTTGATATATTCATTCAAAAACAAAAGAATATATATGCTCATTGAGGGAGAATTGGATGGTATATCAACGGTTTGCACAATGTACGTTTATACTAGTTGTCTTTAATGTCATGACTCTATTTGGTTTGTAGAATCATCATCATTCTAGGCTTGTATGCATTGTGTATGTTTGTTCATTAAGTTCAATCTTTATATTGTCACATGAGGTTATATTTAACTGTGATGAAGTTTGCTTTCAAATGAGAACTCCGTGAACGTTTATTAAGTGTTTGGGTCTAAATTTAATTGTTGCTAGTTCACACCCCTACACTTTCGTTTCCATATGACACATTTTTGCCATACGAGTGTGCAAACTTATTGTATTTTGTGTCATGTGTGTGTTTATATCTATATATATATGAAAGTGCTCTATTGGTATATTTTTAGTATCTATATATATGATATTTGTTTGTCTTTGCCTTGCTTTATTGCCCATATGCTGTCATGTCTTTTCTTTAAGCTTCCACATGCTGTTTATTAGTTCTTTATCCTTTGCCTATTCCTGAACAAAAAGGGGGAGAATGATGATAGGGGGAGAAATGGTATCTAATCCTATTATTATCGTATCTTCGTTTGGGGGAGATTTATCTTAGGGGGAGACGTCTTTCTAAGTAGGTCATGTGTTTGAAGGGGAGAATTAATTTAGGGGGAATAATTTAATTAATTGCATTTTATATTTTGATATTCCCTATGCATTTGATGAGTTTGCTTAAGTTTGCAGGTATTCTACTAAAGCAGCAACTTTAAAAGTCAAAGTGTTTATTCCTTGGGTTGAGTCAAGATTGGGCGGGTTATGTTTTGAGTCTAGTGAGCTTGACGGCCCTTTAGGATTTTTGTTTGGTTTTTGTCCCGGAATAGCCAAAGGGGGAGATTTGTAAGGACACAAATTTCCAATTGAGTCCATATATAGTTTTGGCTCAATTCCGGACAAAAACATTTATTCATAGGATTGTATTTATTTGTAATATTCTCAAGCCTATGAAGTATGTATTGAAGACGTAGCGGCAAAGAATTTAAAGCTTCATCAAAATGCCGGCGTGCCTCGTTTCTACGTCATCAACTAAGGTTCCATGCTCCCAAGGTATGAATGTAATTATATTTATATAGGAGCTTGGAACAATATTTATTGGGTGTTAGGTTTAATAAAAACCATGTTTTACTTTCAGAATAATTTAATTGAAACTTTAAAATAAAGTACATAAAGTTTCTGGGCCAAAAATTGAATTTTAGAAAAATTTCTGGAAGTCGTTCGAAATTTCGTTCGAACGAGTTTTTCGTTCTAACGAGGTTTCATTCGAACGAGACTGCCAACGAACCTAAACTGGTCAGTCGTTCGATATGTCGTTCGAACGAGTTTTTCGTTCTAACGAGGTTTCGTTCGAACGAGTTTGCCAACGATCCTAAACTGGTCAGTCGTTCGATATGTCGTTCGAACGAGTTTGTTCGTTCTAACGAGGTATCTAACGAGTTTCTAACGAGCCCAGTCTGGTTGCTCGTTAGAAGTCTCGTTCGAACGAGAGTCAAGTTCGTTCGAACGAGATGCCAACGCGGGAACAGTTTTGAGCAGTTTTTTGCAGTTTTTACCCACTTTCCCCACTTGGTTTTTAACCAACTTTTTCAGACTTAATAATGTGCGGGAATGACTTTTTCCAATGAATCTTTTTCATACCATACAAACTCCTAGAGATTGTTTTGAGAGAAAATTTGTTTAAGGAAAAAGATCAAGTTTTGAGTGTTATTCTTTAATGAAAAATCCTACACACTCTAGAGTTTACACCCAATAGCTGTTTATCCAAGTTCTATATACATATCTTTACTTGGAGTTTTGGCACCGGTTTATCTCTACCGAATTCAAGAAGAGAAGTTTTGGTTTGCTTCTACATCCATCAAAGAAGAAGACTTTTTGTTGAAGATTCTACCCACTTGGAGAAAGGCTCCATGCTTGGGCGACGGTGACCATATAAAGTCCCATCGGTGGATTCCGAGACCGCGGTGGTGTTCCGAGGTTGTTCGCTAGGAAGAGGTTTCTACGAGAAGAAGCGTCGAGGCTTGAGAGGGATCGAGTCAGTCGTTGTAAGTCTATCTGTCTTGTAATTGTAATTCCATATCTAGTGGACTTGTGGCTAGGGCCGTCCGAGGTTGTTTCCCGTCTTGGGTTTTTCCCCGTACATCTCGGCGTAGTGTGATATTGTTTATTTTATCTTGCATCATAATTTAGAACGCATGCTTAGAATAAATTCAAGATAAAATTTGGGTTAATTATCACACTCATTTAATTTGGGACTAAATTAAATTTTGGGTAAAGTTTATTTAATTCAAGTATTTTGCTAAAATTTGATTTCACCTAATTTGCTATTATTGATAAATATGACTTAGGCAAAATTCTAGGACTTGGACTAACTTATTTTAATTTGTTTTGAATATATTAAAATTCGGCTTTGTTTATTTGTTGAACCATCACTTATATACGCTTCCGCATCATCTATTGAGTTTTACCTACAAAGGAAATTGTTTAGCGCTTTCAAATTGGTATCAGAGCCAAAAACGATAAATTATTTCGTTAAGATCTTTTAATTTTTTGGCTAAAATGGATTTTTCCCCATTTTCAAAATTTCCTATTTTCGATGGTTCAAACTACGCGTATTGGAAAGCGCGAATGAAATCGGCACTAAAATCTATCGACGAGAGAGTTTGGATGTCTGTTGTTAACGGGTACTCCCCACCAACCTATTTAGTTGAAAATGAACGTGTTATCAAACCCGCCGATTGATGGACTGAAAATGAGTTTAAACTTGCTAACTTTAATTCCCGAGGTTTAAATGCCTTATTTAGCGCTGTCGCACCGGATGAATTCCGACGTATTATGATGTGTGAAACCGCTAAAGAAGCTTGGGATATTTTACAATTAACTCATGAAGGAACTAGTGTCGTTAAAGCTTCAAAACTCCAAAACCTCGCCACTCAATTTGAAACTATCAAAATGGATGAATTAGAAACTTTTGATAAATTTTATACTAGACTTTCTGATATTGTTAATTCATCTTTTAACTTGGGAGAGAAAATACCTGACGACCGTGTTGTAAAGAAAATTTTAAGGTCCCTACCCGATAGATTTATTCCAAAGGTGACCGTTTTAAATTCTTTACCCACTTTAGCCTCTACGAAATTAGAAGAGCTTGTAGGTGATTTACAAACCTATGAACTAGATATGTTTCCCTCTAAAAATGAAAAGAAAATCGAAAAGGGCGTTGCTTTAAAAGCCCGAAAAGAGGTTAAACAAGTAGTAGAGAGCGAGAGTGATAGTGACTCGGAAGATATGGCTTTATTTGCTCGTAAATTTAGAAAATTTCTTAAATTCAACAAAGATAAATTTAAAAATGATTTTAAGAAATTTGAATCTTCTAAACATGATAAAAACGAGAAGATTTATAAAGCCGAAAAGATCCCTAAGTCTAGTAATGAAAATGTTGAAAGGGACGAGTCTAATAAATGTTTTGGTTGTGAAGGTTATGGCCATAGGGCTTATGAGTGCCCCACTAAACTAAGGAAAGAGGGTCAACGACCCACTGCATATAATGCAACCCTTAGTGATAGTGATAAGGAAGAAAAGTCCGATTCCCCCACTAAGAAAAATTTTGTGGCTTTTATGGCTAGTCATGTGAGTGATAATGAGAACTCATCGATTGATGACACGATAGCACATGCCACTTCCAAGGTCATTGTTCATGAATCCCTTGTTTTTAACGATAGTGAGAGTGGAGAAGAAAGAGAGAGTGAAAATGAAGAAGAGGTTGATGAGAGTGAACTTCAAAATGCTTTTCATGAATTATATAAAGAATCTATTAAATTGAAAAGAGCTAATTTGAAGTTAGAAGCGAGTTTAAGAGAGAGTGTCAAGGTCATTAATGAAAATGCTTTAATAGAAGACCTTAGGACACGTGAGAGAACTCTTCAAGAGAAGCTAGAATATGTAGAAGGCGAAAGAGATAGCCTTAGGGGTTTAATGGAATCCTTGAAAAAGGAGCTTCTTGCTTTTGAAGAGCGAAATGTTTTACTAGAATCTAACATTTTATAATTGGAAAATAAATTAAAAGATTCTAGTAATGTCAAATTTGATTTGGAATGTCGTTCAGAAAAACTAGATAAAATGTTAGGAACGGTCCAAATTAAAAATGACACTTGTGGTTTAGGCTTCAATCCTTGTAATGAATTTACTCATAATGCCCAAACCAATGTTTTAGGAGAATCAACTAGGAATACTTTTAAAGATCACTCCTTAAGTAAATCTTTTCGACATGTTCTCACTTGTACACATTGTGGTCGACAAGGTCATCTTAGGAAATTTTGTTTTGATCTTAAACGAATTCCCAGAAAATCCCATTGTAAAGTAACCATGGTAGCTAATGTTCCTACACCCCAAGATTGTCATTCTTCATTAATTTGGGTTAGGAAATCCGATTTGGTTGCCTTACAAAATACGGATTTTGATTCTCATTTACTTTCACATCCTTCCTCCCTTGCTAAATTTAAAGGTTGAATGTGTTAGTGTTTGCATACTTTAGCTTTTGTACTTCATGCTATATTCACATGCTAAATGTATGCTTGTTTAGTCAATTTTCTAGTCATAACTTTATTTGATATCACATGCTAGAAATCATGACTTGTTTATCTTTTTGTATTATATTTTGTGTTTGAATTAATTTAAAATATAAAAAGACTTTTGTTTATCATTTGTGTTTTATTATTTCATTTAAGCTTAATGAAAAATACAAATGATCTTTGTTTGTCCTTTTGAGTATATATATTTAATTTTTTGGATAAAAATGTTAAAAACTCAAAAAGATTTTATTTTGTGTGTATTTTTGTTTGACACACTTTATGTGGCATATACTTGTGTTTGAATCCCATCTTTTACGCTCCCACGTGGCTAGAACTTTTGGTTTAGATTTTCAATCCTTAAAATGTTCTTTACCATGCTTTATATGGAGTAGTTGGATTTTGTGTTGTTTAAATGGATTCTACTTTTATATGCCTCTTTTCACACATGCACGAGCTCTTTTGAAATCTTAATGTCACATGTTATATTTGAGCTTTTTGAGGTGTTCTCCTACCAATCTAGTCATCTACATATCTATGACCTAGGAGGACTAGTGCATGTCAAAATCCGTTGCATGTGAGATTTGTGTGAAAAATGAAAACATGATAAATAAATATGCACGGGGAAGGGCTCCGAAAGGACTAAGTGATCCTTTGCGATAGTAAGCCACCGTTTATTGGATCTAAAAGAAATACGTGATCCAAAGGCCTAAAAACAGAATATTTGGCATTAAAAAGAAAGCAATTGCCAATGCCTATGTTTGTTTGATATATTCATTCAAAAACAAAAGAATATATATGCTCATTGAGGGAGAATTGGATGGTATATCAACGGTTTGCACAATGTACGTTTATACTAGTTGTCTTTAATGTCATGACTCTATTTGGTTTGTAGAATCATCATCATTCTAGGCTTGTATGCATTGTGTATGTTTGTTCATTAAGTTCAATCTTTATATTGTCACATGAGGTTATATTTAACTGTGATGAAGTTTGCTTTCAAATGAGAACTCCGTGAACGTTTATTAAGTGTTTGGGTCTAAATTTAATTGTTGCTAGTTCACACCCCTACACTTTCGTTTCCATATGACACATTTTTGCCATACGAGTGTGCAAACTTATTGTATTTTGTGTCATGTGTGTGTTTATATCTATATATATATGAAAGTGCTCTATTGGTATATTTTTAGTATCTATATATATGATATTTGTTTGTCTTTGCCTTGCTTTATTGCCCATATGCTGTCATGTCTTTTCTTTAAGCTTCCACATGCTGTTTATTAGTTCTTTATCCTTTGCCTATTCCTGAACAAAAAGGGGGAGAATGATGATAGGGGGAGAAATGGTATCTAATCCTATTATTATCGTATCTTCGTTTGGGGGAGATTTATCTTAGGGGGAGACGTCTTTCTAAGTAGGTCATGTGTTTGAAGGGGAGAATTAATTTAGGGGGAATAATTTAATTAATTGCATTTTATATTTTGATATTCCCTATGCATTTGATGAGTTTGCTTAAGTTTGCAGGTATTCTACTAAAGCAGCAACTTTAAAAGGCAAAGTGTTTATTCCTTGGGTTGAGTCAAGATTGGGCGGGTTATGTTTTGAGTCTAGTGAGCTTGACGGCCCTTTAGGATTTTTGTTTGGTTTTTGTCCCGGAATAGCCAAAGGGGGAGATTTGTAAGGACACAAATTTCCAATTGAGTCCATATATAGTTTTGGCTCAATTCCGGACAAAAACATTTATTCATAGGATTGTATTTATTTGTAATATTCTCAAGCCTATGAAGTATGTATTGAAGACGTAGCGGCAAAGAATTTAAAGCTTTATCAAAATGCCGGCGTGCCTCGTTTCTACGTCATCAACTAAGGTTCCATGCTCCCAAGGTATGAATGTAATTATATTTATATAGGAGCTTGGAACAATATTTATTGGGTGTTAGGTTTAATAAAAACCATGTTTTACTTTCAGAATAATTTAATTGAAACTTTAAAATAAAGTACATAAAGTTTCTGGGCCAAAAATTGAATTTTAGAAAAATTTCTGGAAGTCGTTCGAAATTTCGTTCGAACGAGTTTTTCGTTCTAACGAGGTTTCATTCGAACGAGACTGCCAACGAACCTAAACTGGTCAGTCGTTCGATATGTCGTTCGAACGAGTTTTTCGTTCTAACGAGGTTTCGTTCGAACGAGTTTGCCAACGATCCTAAACTGGTCAGTCGTTCGATATGTCGTTCGAACGAGTTTGTTCGTTCTAACGAGGTATCTAACGAGTTTCTAACGAGCCCAGTCTGGTTGCTCATTAGAAGTCTCGTTCGAACGAGAGTCAAGTTCGTTCGAACGAGATGCCAACGCGGGAACAGTTTTGTGCAGTTTTTTGCAGTTTTTACCCACTTTCCCCACTTGGTTTTTAACCAACTTTTTCAGACTTAATAATGTGCGGGAATGACTTTTTCCAATGAATCTTTTTCATACCATACAAACTCCTAGAGAGTGTTTTGAGAGAAAATTTGTTTAAGGAAAAAGATCAAGTTTTGAGTGTTATTCTTTAATGAAAAATCCTACACACTCTAGAGTTTACACCCAATAGCTGTTTATCCAAGTTCTATATACATATCTTTACTTGGAGTTTTGGCACCGGTTTATCTCTACCGAATTCAAGAAGAGAAGTTTTGGTTTGCTTCTACATCCATCAAAGAAGAAGACTTTTTGTTGAAGATTCTACCCACTTGGAGAAAGGCTCCATGCTTGGGCGACGGTGACCATATAAAGTCCCATCGGTGGATTCCGAGACCGCGGTGGTGTTTCGAGGTTGTTCGCTAGGAAGAGGTTTCTACGAGAAGAAGCGTCGAGGCTTGAGAGGGATCGAGTCAGTCATTGTAAGTCTATCTGTCTTGTAATTGTAATTCCATATCTAGTGGACTTGTGCCTAGGGCCGTCCGAGGTTGTTTCCCGTCTTGGGTTTTTCCTTGTACATCTCGGCGTAGTGTGATATTGTTTATTTTATCTTGCATCATAATTTAGAACGCATGCTTAGAATAAATTCAAGATAAAATTTGGTTTAATTATCACACTCATTTAATTTGGGACTAAATTAAATTTTGGGTAAAGTTTATTTAATTCAAGTCTTTTGCTAAAATTTGATTTCATCTAATTTGCTATTATTGATAAATATGACTTAGGCAAAATTCTAGGACTTGGACTAACTTATTTTAATTTGTTTTGAAGATATTAAAATTCGGCTTTGTTTATTTGTTTAACCATCACTTATATACGTTTCCGCATCATCTATTGAGTTTTACCTACAAAGGAAATTGTTTAGCGCTTTCACATATATGCAAAATATTCCAAAGAAACTCTGGCATACATATTGTAGAGGGGGTTTGAAGGTAATTTTGAGATTAGAAATAATTCCACATTAGAAACAGTGTTTTGGGGATTAAGGCACCGTAGCAGCTCAAGCGAGGCAACACAGCGTGACAACTTGTATTTTAGCTTATTATATTAGTCATATTGTATCTTTGTTTACATTGACTGTAAGCTATAACGGTTTTAATTATGTAACGAGAATAATAAAGAGTTTTAATGTGAGGTCAAACGGTACTTGCAAGAGACCAGGCTTGGCAGGGTCTGGGAGAGCTTTCATGCTCTATCAAATGGCCTCACCGCGGGAACTTTAGAGGGAATTGGTTTGGAGGATTGAGAAGTGAGTCACCATTGGGGCTCGTCCCAACCATCTTAGATACACTTGGTAAAACACCGAAGAACCCTAACCGTGGAACCTCGGGCGGAGCAGCTTGGAGTTCCATCGGGAGTTGAGTTGTGAACCAAACAACCTTCTACTTAATGTCACATGTACTGTAGGTGATGTCACTAGCTAGCTAAACAATGTCAGACCTGCACTTGAGTAAACCACCATTGTATTTGGGGCTATCAGGCAGTTGGTGAGCCACCTCTACGATAACAGTCCCCTGACACACAGTGGTAGGCAAAAGGCACGTCTTGGCATTTAATGTTTATGATGTGGAGACAACTAGTGCATCAGGAATTTATTGTTGTGACATAAAGTATGAGGGATGTCTTTCATAGTCTTTAATGACTGAGTTGCCTTGGGGATGGTGTGGGGGGCTATTTAAGGAGCCGAACCACCCCTGAGGAGAAGATGATCTTTTTGAGAGTTCAGAAGAGATCTTTTTTAGAGTTCAGAAGTTATTACTAGAGAGTTATTACAAACCAGAGAGTTGGCTCATCCACCATTGTCATTTATTAAGAAGCTTTTAATACTTGATAGAGATTTCTTGAGGGTGGTTGGCGTGTTTGGCTGCTTGCCAAGGCGTATATAGGGTGCTTACCTCTCTCTCCCTCTAGCTAAGTTACTTCTAAGTTCATTACTATCTTCTGAGTTATACACGAGAGATTTGTGAGTTTAAACTAAGTTTTATCTTTATTGAGTTTGTGTTTGCGTGTTCTATCACTAATCCAAGGTTTTAGCTAATTAACTTATCATTACCATACTCAAAAGGGATTACGCCTCCATCTTATCTAAACTACCATCTTACATTTAGCGACTTTGCTGGGGAGGCATTCTTCTAAGTAAGGAGTATGGCACAAGATAATGTTAATCGAAGGCTCAACTTTGATGACATCCAACATAATGAATAACAAGTTGTGAGAAAACTGGAGGCTCTTAGGGATGGGGCTCCTCGAATAGAGGTACCTCCAATTCAGGCGACGACAGGCGTTCCAGGGGTGATACAATCTTCCACGAGTGCAGGGTTGGGACCTGCTTAGGTGGAACTCCTCATGAATAAGTTTTATGAGTTTTTGCAAACTCCAGTAGCTTCAACGATGATGGGAGGATTGAAAGCCAATGCCTTCGTAACACCAGGGGCAACCCCAACGGCCCCACCATGTGCAGGTGTAGCGAGAACGGTCCCAGCAAGCATGCTCTCTCTTGTGAATCCAACAATGGGAACCTCAGGAGTATCAACGGCCCCAGCTGTGACGACTGCTCCAGTTGCAACGGGCACTCAGCCCATTGTCCCGTTGGTCGTTACCCCAGTAGCTTCACCTATGGAGGAAATGAGGAAGGAGATGCAAAAGGAGATGCTGAAGTTTATGCAAGATTCCTCGCAATCTACTGGAGAGGTAGCTTCAGTTTATGATGACTTTCAAACACCTTATCCGTAGGAATACAACGATGAGCCCTATCCAAAGGACTATATACCTCCTATTTTTGAAAAATACACAGGGAAAGGTGGGAACCCGAAGGAGCACATTAAGCGCTTCATTGAACACTTGGGAGCACATTGTAATAATAAGAAGCTCAGTTTGATGGAGTTTTCTAAATCCTTAACCGATAAAGCATATACTTGGTATTCCCATTTAGCTCCCAAGAGCGTTTCTACGTGGGAGGAGATGCACATATTGTTTGTCCAGAAGTTCTTTCTGGCAGAAGATGAGTTTACTTTGACCCAACTTGGTAGTTAGAAGAAATGACCTGGGGAAGAAGTGGTGGCCTATGTTATAAGGTTTAGGGAGAGATCCCTCGACGTGAGGGAGGAGGCCAAAGAGTCCAAGTTATTACAGATTTGCGCTAAGGGACTGCTTCCGGAGTACATTTGCTATCTTATCAATGAGACGCATGAGGGGACTTTTTCGTCATTCTTAAAAATGGCAAGAAATATCTCCTTGGTGGTGCGGTCCAATCCGATGGTGGTGCCCATGATGTTTAGGCAGCCGATGCAGCCCACGGGGGGAGGTCTCAACCCCCACATGTAGGGTACACCGAGGAAGGAGATGGGGGCAAGGCACCGAAGAAGGATAATAAGAGAAAGTTCTGAAGAAACATGGAGGACCCACCACCATTACCTTGCACAGTAGAGGAGGCTGTCAGCTGTTACAACACGATGGTCCAAGGAGGAACGGTCTACGAACCAAAGGACATTCCCATTGGGGAACTCGATGCGATAACGAAGGCGGATCCTAAGTACTGCCAGGTTCATCGGAGGATCCAACATTTAACAGAGAGGTGTTTCACACTGAGAAGAATCATAGACAAGTATGTGAAGGCAGGGATATTGCAAATCCCTCCATAGAACGTCAACAACAATCCACTGCCAACACATGGGGCCAATCTCATGGTGGCATATGATGAAGAAGTAGAGAGAGGAGAAAGAGAATCAACGACGAAGGAAGAAGAGTATGAGGAATCTCTGGAAGATTATACGAGGGGAATGGCTAATGTAGCACTGGCCTACGATGAGGCAAGCACCAAAGACGTGGATGATGTGTACGACGTTGAAGGTGAGGAAGCAGACCCAGTCCTAGAGTACTGTGCAGTTTTGAAATCCCCAAAATTCATCTTCTTCTTCGACCAGGTGGGGATACTGAAAGAGAGTAGGTTGGAGATAACCCAGGCAGTACTTAACATTGCGAGGAAGAACGAGGTCCCTTCGCTGAGATGGAAGGGATCCATGGCCAGGTTGGTTAGGAGATTTCTCTCAGAAGTAACCTTCAGCGATGCAGATAGTGTTGTAAGGTTCCCTCATAACAGGCCATTGTATGTGACCGCCAGCGTTAAAGGAGTTAGTTTTGCAAGGACTCTTATGGATAGAGGAGCTTCCATCAATATCATACCAATTAACTCTTTCCATGCGGCCAATATTCCAGAAGAAAGGTTGATCCCCATGCCCTTGGTGATTTCGAGATATGGTAACCAATTTTCTAAATCCATTGGGTATGTTAATGTTGGGATTGTGATGGGAAATCTGAGTTCCCATATCAAGTTCCACGTAATAGAGAGTGAAACTTCCTATCATCTGCTAATAGGAAGGGTGTGGATGCACAACCAAGGGCTAGTTCCTTCTACGTACCACCAATGCGCTAAGGCAAATATCAAGGGGATATAGGTAATCATCAGTGAAGAATCTCACCTGGTAGACACGACATTTTACACTAAGTTGGAGGAGGATGTTTGGGTCCTAATGAGAAGAATGCAGGGCGCATGGGTTCCCTCGATCAGAGAAAGGATGGGGCCTTTGAATGAGCAGGGTAAAGAGGTTGCAATCAACATAAGAGTGATGACCTAAGAAGTTCACCAAGTGGTCCCTCGGCCCCAAAATATCTCAAAGTAGTTCAAAGACAGGATGAGGCCTAGAGTGGATTCGATGGAGCATGAGGTCCAACGACAAAGCGTGCTGAGACGGTTCTCAGAAAAAGAGTGGTCGAGGCTTCTAGAGAGAAGAAGAGGAAGGCAGTCACCACTACTAACAGACAGTGCAAGAAGGTCGTTATCGAGGAAGGAAAAGTGGTGTATCGATTATAATGGTGTGAGCGGGCGACCGAAGAAACTGACAATGAGGTTGACCCGATATATGAATGGTTTCTGGTATATCAACAGGGATAATGTATGGTGATAGATAACTCCAGCATATAGGAATTGGTGGAGGAAGTCACGGAGGAACCAGATTACATGGAGGATCGACCGAAACTGTAGGCACAAGAACTAGATCAGTTGAACCTGGAAAAAGAAGGAGATGATCCGAGGCCCAACTTTATCTAGAAGGATCTCAATAAGGAGAAACGAGAGGCCTTGGTTGAGTTGATTCAGGAGTTTATAGACGTCTTCGCGTGGAAATACAGAGAGATGGAGGGGATGGATGAGGAGGTGAGCTTCCACAAGTTGAACGTAATGCCTTCAACCATTCCAGTGAAACAAGCGACGAGAACGTACAAGCCTGAGCTAGATTTGAAGATCAAGGAAGAGGTTCAACGCTTACTAACGACAGGGTTCATCACACCGATACAGCACCCACTCTGGCTATCTAGCATTGTCCCAGTGGGAAAGAAAAATAAAAACCAAATAAGGATTTGTGTGGATTTCAGATATTTGAACACAGCTTGTCCCAAAGATGAGTTCCCTTTGCCCACTATCGATAGCCTGATAGATGCAAAGGCTGGTCATGAGATATATAGCTTCATGGATGGGTATGTAGGATACAACCAGATCAAGATGGACCCCATGGATGCAGAGAAAAAAGCATTCAGAACCCTGTTGGGCAACTTCATGTACAAGGTGATGCCATTTGGACTCAAGAATGCTGGGGCGACTTACCAGAGAACAATGATGGCCATTTTCCATGACTTCTTACATAAATTTGTGGAATTCTATGTGGATGATTTGGTCATCAAATCGAGGAAGGAGGAGTCCCATCTGAGCGATTTGAGGAAGGTCTTTTTCCATTACAGGAACTTTAAATTAAAGATGAACTCATTGAAGTGTGTTTTTGGAGTGACAAGTGGGAAATTTCTAGGCTTTGTGGTTGAGAGACAAGGGGTGCAGATGGACCAGGATAAACAGCGGGCGATCTTGGAAATGCCATTTCCAAGAACGATGAAAGAGCTGAAGAGTTTCCTCGGTAAGGTCTCCTACCTTAGAAGATTTATGTCTGGGTTGGCCGAAATAACACACCCACTGATGCAGTTATTGCGAAAGAACACGAAATTCAGGTGGGAGGAGGCTCACCAGGAGTCTCTTGACGGACTGAAGAAGCTTCTCATTTCACCACAGACCATAGTTCCCCCAAAGGTGGGAATACCATTGCAGTTGTACTTCACAGCGACTACGAGGTCCGTGGGAGCTTTGCTGGCACAAGAGATCGATTGGCAAGAACAACCAGTCTACTACCTCAGCAGGATCATCCATGGGCCAAAAGTCAGATATAGTAGCTTGGAAAGGCATTATTTAGCCTTAGTATTTGTAGCGCAAAAGCTTAGACATTATATGTTGTCTTTTACAATTCATATTGTAACTATATGTGATCCTATTAAGTATTTGCTAGCAAGAACTATATTGATTGGTAGAGCAGCTAGGTGGTTCCTCATCCTATTCGAGTATGACTTGAAGTGCGTGGTTCCTCACGCAATCAAAATCCAGGCGTACACTGATCTATTGGCTATTTTCCCCTCAGGAACATTTGAGCTACCCAAAAAAAGTGTTCGAGGAGACGATTTGCAGGACATTCACCTAGACACAATGGAGGAGGGATGGACAATACAGTTCGATGGGTCTTCAGCGGAAAAGAAAGGAGGAGCAGGGGTTATTCTTTTAAAAGAAATGAAAGAGATTTGCCTTTCCTATAAATTAGATTTCCCTTGTTCTAACAACGAGGCGGAGCATGAAGCATTGGTGCTAGGGTTGCTAGAGGCTCTTCGAAGGGGGATTCGTTCACTTTACATCAAAGGGGATTCAAACTTGGTGGTGCAGCAAGTGAATGAAGAATACGCATTAAAACACATGAGCCTGACGCCATACAGAACATCATCTAGAGACTTCTTTGCCAGTTCCATCGGACCAGGATCAAAAGGCATCCCAGAACGATGAATCGGCACCCAGACACCTATGACACTATTACCCAGAAAATGGTCATGAGGAGCGATACAACTACCGTCATGATCCAATAAATAACAGCTCCTTCGATGGTACAGTCAATTCTACCAATGGAAGAGGATGCAGACTGGAGGGGAGAGATCAAAAGGCAATTGGAATCTGGGGAAGGAGCGATGAGGCTGAGAGAATTAGCCCAATACTTCATGAAATAAGGAAACCTTTACTTTAGGAATGTCGGAGGATGGATGTCCAGGTGCATCGACCGAGAAGAAGCAGAGCGAAGATTGAAGAAAATACACGAAGAGCACTACGAAACGACTAAGATACCCCTTTACAGGAGATTTTAAAGGGATGGATATTTCTAGCTTAGTATGAAGCAGGATGCAGCCGAGCTACAACGAAAGTGTGAAAAATGCCAGTTATTCTTTGAGGAAGCTGAATGTCACTTCGTGGAGGCTCAACCTGACTGGAGACAACCCTATATTGACTTCATTAAATATGGAGTTATCCCAACGGAGAAAATTAATGTGATGGGACTCCAGCGAAGGGCCCTGAGATTCTAGATTCAGGAGGGATAACTTTATCGAAGGGGATACTTCAATAGGCCGTTGCATTGTATCACGAAGGAAGAAGCAGCCAAGGTTCTCAAACATGCACACGATCTAGCTCATAAGGGGGGACAAGTTATATGACCAGTTTATGACTTTGGGATACTACTGGCCAACGATGGAGAAAGATTCTGCTGAGTTCGTTCGAAGGTGCAAGGCTTGCCAACTTCATGGAAATATGATTCATGCCCCATCAGTGGACCTACACTACCTGGCAACGCCTTATCCTTTTCACACTTGGGAGTTCGACTTGGTGGGGGCAATACATCCTTCTTCGAGGGGGAAGATATGGATACTAGTAGCAACGGAGTGTTTCACAAAGTGGACCGAAGCGATAACACTGAGAAGGGAAATAACAGGGGTGGTGAGAAACTTCATCAGTGAATACATCATTTGTCATTTTGGGATCCCAAAGGTTATCCTTTCAGATAATGGAACCCCTTTCGTCAATTGATAAGTAACGATGCTCATAGAGAAGTACTCCATTGTCCATCATACTTCGACGGTGGCATATCCAAAGGGGAACGGTCAGGTCGAAGCAATTAACAAAAATTTGGTCAATATCTTGGCTAAAACAATGGTGGATTTACTAGGATAGTGGGACGACAAGATAACAGTCGTATTATGGGCCTATCGAACGACTAAGAGGAAGCCCACAGGGTACACACCATTCTCTCTTGTTTATGGGGCCGAGGCGATCCTCCCAGTGGAGTCAGAGGTTCCTTCTGCGCAATATGCTTTGCGAAGTAGTATGCTCCCTCAGAATAGGCACGTGCAGTTGGATACGTTGGATAACACAGAGATAATACGATGCAACACTTTCAAATGTATACGAAATAGCTCTCTAGGGAATACAATAACTTAGTGAGACCAAGGAAGTTCATGGAGGGAGGCTATATATTGAAAGCAGCAGTGAAACACATCAGGGGGATTCCTCTACCCAAGTTTGCAGCGAATTGGGAGGGACCTTTTATTGTAAAAGAAGCTCATGACTCAGGTTATTGCTTAATTTCTAAGATAGAAGAAGGCAAGCCATTCAAGATTAACAACAAATGGTTGAAAGTCTATCATGTGTAGGCAGTTATGTTTGACCACTGATGTATTTGGTTGTTCTTATGAACACACAAGTTATTTTTGTGATGAGTATGCAAGTTCTTTTTATTATAACTCAAGTAGAGATGAAAGAATTACAGAACTTCACACTTGATAATCTATGTAAATAGTTGTAACACAAAGAAATGGCATAAGAAAATAAATATCTTTTTCCATTCATAAACTTTGGGGCATTACAAAATTGGAAGCTATTGCCCAAGAATTACATGAGAAGAAAAGAAAAAAACATTTATACAAGTTCAATGGCCTAAGAGGAACCACAGATCTGGAGAAGAGAAAAAATCTCTAGGGAGGCCCAAAGAAGCTGCTTCGCAAGACCGTTAAGCGTTGATAGAGACCTCCAATATTGTTTGCGCCTATATATGCTCGATCAGGAGTTTCTCTCGTTTTAGCTTCGCCAAATGCAGAGCTTCTTCGATGTCCTCCACCTATTTGTTAATGGCTTCAAGAAGAGGTTCTAGCTTGGCCAACTTATCTTCCTCAGCCCGTCGGTCCTCCTGATGTTTTCGCAAGAGCTCCCTCTGGCTGTCCAATCGTTATCTTTTCAAGGTATTCAAATACGCGATAAGCGAGTCAAAACGGAAGCCATCGTGACCCAACTCCCTTAGATAACCCATAAATTAGTTGAGGAAGGGTCTGGTAACGTTTGCAATTGGAGTATTGGCAATTTAAGCAACAACGGTAGCCATACACTGAAGCATGTAGCTCATAACTGAGATGTTTGAAAGAAGGCAATCCATCGTGAATGTTTCAGGATGATGGTTCGCAAGCTGTTCAACGACCAAACGATGGTTGGCAGGTATTTGAGGGGAACACTGAAGTACCATCAGGCAGAAGGCGTGAGGATCTAAGTCGGGCAGAGGAAACTCGCAGCCAAATTCGCTCTCCGCAGTAGCACCGGTCGTGGAACCTTGATCATTATGGCTAGATTCTTCGGAAGCAACAGGTTCCTGGTGGGGCGAAGCAATAGGCGAAGGACCTGGTGGAGAATCCTCCCAAGAAACCTAAAAACAGTTTGAGGAAATAAGGAGTTGATGAAAAAAAACCTTAACAAGCATTTTCGTTGTTAAGTCACTGATATAGGTGGAGTTTATGGAAAAAAACCTTAACAAGTGTTTTCATTGTTAAGTCACCGATATAGATGAAGTTTATGAAAAAACCTTAACAAGTGTTTTCGTTGTTAAGTCACCCTTATAGGTGGAGTTTATGAAAAACCTTAACAAGCATTTTCGTTGTTAAGTCACCGATATAGGTGGAGTTTATGAAAAATCTTAACAAGCGTTTTCGTTGTTAAGTCACCCTTATAGGTGGAGTTTATGAAAAACCCTTAATAAGTGTTTTCGTTGATAAGTCACCGATATAGGTGAAGTTCATGAAAAAAACCTTAACATGTGTTTTCGTTGTTAAGTCACCGATATAGGTGGAGTTTATGAAAAAAACCTTAATAAGTGTTTTCATTGATAAGTCACCTTTATAGGTGGAGTTTATGAAAAAAACTTAACAAGTGTTTTCATTGTTAAGTCACAAACATAAGTGAAGTTCGAGAAACTGAGAAATGCAGAGAGAAATTTGTGAAGTACCTCAGCAGTGGTAAAAGAGAGAACGGGAGTCACCATGATGACCATAATGGTAGAAACCGTTGGGGGCAGGCTCATTGCCTCAGTAGCTTTAACGGTTCCCTTGACTGAAGAATCCTCAACGTTAGGCAAACCTCCCTCGCCAATATAAGGTACTAAGGCCAACACAGGTGTATCATTAGTAGAAGACGTTAGATCTTCAAGAGATGCCCCAACGTCGGTGGGTACAGAAGAACTAACATGAGGAGCAACAGTATCAACCTGGGCCTTGGAAAGGAAAAAGCCACTAAGAGCAAAGGGTGGAGAGAGACTTGGAGAAAGATGCAGCAACAAAGCTAAGTGTTAGAAATGACAAATCGGTACTAAAAAAAGAGAGAGAAATACTTATAAACGTTACTTACCCCCGTTATGGCACTAAAGAGGGGAGTTTCAGTTAGAGGTCTCGCCAGTACAGGGGGAAGAAGAAGGCTGGCTACTAGAGACGCCATCTCAACCTGGGGCACCCCAATATATCAAGGTTCAACATATTACACAGAAAGAAAAGAGGTGGAGTAGAGAAATGTTTCTAGACCTAATAGGTAATAGATAATATGTTCCCTCGGGGAAACTTTCTACAACTGGAACAAGGGGCAGAAGACCCTCGGGCTGAGGCTCTAATTCAGAAGAAGCTGGGGGAGGACTCATTACCTCGGAAGATTCAATATTAGTAGCCCCCATAGAATCATCTCTAACCCATTGGGAGGATGAATGAAGAGAATAAGTGAGGCTTATCAGGGGAGAACGGGGAGGAGTAGTGTCTGCTCGAGAGATATCGTAATGCCCCCCCACGAAACGGCTTATAGGGGGGCTGGGAGTACTAGGCCCTTCTTCTTCAACTCCCTGCACCAAAATATTTTCTTATTAAGAAATGAGCAGATTCAACACACCTTAAGAGAAGGGGAATAAAAAAAAAGAATGCACACATACCTCAGACCCAGAGGGAGAACGAGAAGGTATAACCACTGGTGAAGGTGGCGAGGAGGCAGCAACAAAAGGAGCTGGGGATAGTGGTTTCTTAGACATCCGTTTCTTCTGGGACTTGGTACCTAGTGTTTTCTTCCTTGAGATCGTTGCATCACCACCTTCAGGTACCATCGACCTCCTTCTCATTTTTTCCGGTGGCTCAGTGGGATCAACCGCGATCGTGGGAAAAGCAACCGAGGGAGGAACGACAACAGCGCACCATTAGAATTCAACATTTATTCTTTCGACCTCGGCTTGCACCTGCCGTCTCAACTCTTTAGCTACTTCTATATACATAAGAGGGGGAACAAAGGCAATAGGGAATGCCTCCAAAGGAGTTGGTGCCTGAGCCTGGGAGTTGTATTTCTTGGCTTTCTTAGTAGGTGGCTGAGAAGGCCCTTCTCCCGTTATTGTATCTTCAGTCGAGGGGGAAGGTGGTTTGGGGGTTGCAATGACCTTGGGTTTAGGCATGGCAATAGGGATCATGGGGAAGTATGGAAGAAGTTCAGTGGGAGGTTATTTAGGGGTCTGGCTTAGAGGGAACTCAATCCCAAGAACAGAATTACCCTTCAACCCCAACTCCAAGGTAGAAAATGAAAGAACTAGAGGATACATGGGATCCCCCTTGATGAATTCAGAAATTTGAGCCAGTTGCCTCGGCCAGTACTTTGTTCCAAACAGAGGGGTGACGTCCCCCTGCCTTGTGATACTAGGAATGGTGACTCGCCCAGCCAGTGTAGAACTCAATCCCTACGCAGCAGTTGAGGAAAATAGAGAACATGCCTCACTAAAGGAGACCTTGGGGTTGGGTAATTTAAACACCGGGCGAGGAACCCCTTGATCAAAGCCAAACTGACAGCTTCATCGGTTGTGATTGTAGTGCTCGCTGGTGTATCCCCACTCGGTGTAAGAGGGCAGGTAGCCTGGCAAAATTAGAAGGACCACGACTAGTGAGGGGTCTTAAGTAATGAGGTCTACAGTAGTCGCCTGGATCACTCTTGCCTCATGTTTAAAAAAATCACAAGTGTAGAGAAAAATATCCTCTTCATAGGGCCTCATCACAAAACTCAAAAAGTCATCGATAAAGGAGGTCGCCTCCTTTCGACCACAAACTCGACACAAAACACATAAGCTTTACACATTAGGATAGTATTGATGTGTCTAAATATGTGGTATGGAATGAATGGTAGTGAACTAGATGCAAATGAATTATGACCCAAATATGTTCAAGAAGTTCTATTTGATTGTAAAAGATTATCAAAACTAAGCTTTAGCCTCAAGTGACAAAATAAGGTGAACTTAATGAACAAACTAGCACAATGCACACAAGCCTAGAATATTGATGATTTTACAAATCAATAGCGTCATGACAAAATATGCACAACTAGGATTCATTGTGCAAACTCGTTGATCTTCAAATAAACACCCTAAAAAAATTAACATAGATTCATATTTTCTTTTCTTTTCTCAATTATTTTGAAGCTATTTCTTTTGAATTTTTCTATTTTTATTGCATTTAATGTTTTTTCTATCTCTTGCCAATGGTGGCTTTTTCGCAAAGGATATTTGCCTCTTTAGTAGACCTTACTCGTGCACACTTATATTTTTTAAACTAATCAAATAAAGGTCACGAGCAACAGTTCTTACATGCACAAATCTTCCATAGTTACAAAACATGTAGATGACAAAATTTATGGGAGAACATCTCACAAAGCTTAAATATATATGTGAAGTTAACGTACAAAAAGCTCATGTATGTATGTGCGGAGACATATACAAAGTGGAATCTATAAAGCAAATCAAGTTCGAAACAAATCCACGAAAACAGGATTAAGAACAATCTAAGTATCTACAATCATAACTAAATGTCCTAGCCACATGGAAAGTACATAGTGAATTGGATTCAAACACACCAATATGCTACACCAAATGTGTAAAACTAACATACATGAAATTGATAATCTTTTTGTATTTTTCAAAAATTTTATCAAAATAAAATCATTTTGTATTTTTCCAATATGACATAATAAAAGAAAAATACAATACAAAAGATACACATGTCATAACACTAAAAAACATATATCATGAAGCACAACTAGAGAATGATAAACAAAATCATGCAAGTAATCACCCGCAAGATATAACATGTGAAGAATTATGTGCAAGTATGCGAGAATCCACTAGTTTAACATCTAGCACCTCCAAAATGGATTTCCTAACCCAAATAGATGTATACTTAACGCATCGGGTTTTGGGAACTAAAGGGATACCAGACTTCAACTTCCGAGGACCTCTTTCAAGATCATAACAAAAACGCCTAAGGTTAGGGGTGGAAATTCGGGATATTGGGTAGTGTTTGGGCCAGACCCGACACGACACGACATGATTTTGCCCAACACGAACACGACACAACATCGTGTTTTTTTTGCCTGACACAAACACGACCCGTTAAAAACACGATACGACACGAATAGCACGATAAAAAAATTCATACCAATTAGGCACGATTTGACACGACCCAACACAATAAAAAAATGTGTACAACAATAAATTTTTTTGTAAAACCCAACATTCTAGACCAATTCGTGTGAATCGTGTATAAAGATTTTTAGAACAATATAAAAAATCTATACCCAACCAACAATCTATACAACAATATAGGTTGATTCTTATTTCCAACAATATGTACAACAATATATCCATTTACCATTACATAAAAAACTTCCAAATGCTTACAAAAAACAATCTAACAATCTATTTACACAAAACAATCTAACAAATACTTGAAATAAACAATCTGTACAACAATCTAACAGATGTTTCCACAAAATAAAAATTCCAAATCTAATAACTAACAAATTTTCACACAAAATAAAATTTTCAGATCTAACAAATGAGAGCAGTGCGTTCGAGATCAGTGCGTCCGATGCCAGTAGAAAGAAGGAGAGTGAGAGCACTACCGGTGGAGGGGAGTTGCGGTGGAGGGAGATAGCAGTGCCGGTGGAGAGCAGTGTTGGTGCGCCCGAGATCGTGTGTCATTGTGGTGGGGGGAGTGGTGGTGGTGGGTAGCTGCCGAGAGGGGAGTCTGAGAGAGAGGAACAAACGGCTTTTGTTGGTGTTGTGGTTTGTGGAGGAGTTGATAATGTTAGGGTTTCTTTAAGTTAACTTTTATAGCACATATTAGGTTTTTTATTTTTTTTAATGTTTTATCAAAAATCAAAAATAAAAAAAGTCATTGGGTCTTAATGAAATTAATAATGGGTCGATAATGGGTTTTTAATCGGGTCCATAACGGGTATTAACGGGGTTATTATTGGGTCTTTAACGGGTCTATTTCGGGTCAATTTCGTGGCCAAAATTAAGCACGAATACGATACGACACGACAACGGGTCCAATAACCCAGACCCGAACACAACCTGAACACGACCCGAACACGATAAGCTGTGTCAATTTCGTGTTAATTTCGTTTCGTTTCGTGTTGTCGTGTCATTTCCGAAATTTCCATCCCTACTTAAGGTGACCTTTTCAACCATAATGTGAACAAGTGTAAACACGAGGAATGTTACCTTTGGGTTGACCTTTTCTAACATCCTTGGATGTGGTTGACCGTCTAAAATAAATAATGATCTTGGCTTTAATAATGGAAGTATTAGAATCATAGGAGCCAGTACCATCACTACCAACACTACTCGACCCTTTTAAATCATCTTTTAACTTCAAAATTTTAGACTCAAGCAAAGAATTAGACGCTTCAAGTTTTAGGGACTCCTTATTTTCCTAGAAGGATATCTCGCTCCCCCTCAATGCTAGCAAACTTATCCCTAACATTCTTTTCACGTACCCTCAAATCTAAAATCAATTTGTCATCATCCTCATTGGCACGTAAACTCGCCCTCAAAATTTTAGAGTTTTCTAATTCTTTTTTTAAAAATCCGACTCTATCATCACTCTCTTTCTTGGACAATTATAAATTTTTAAAATCACGATCCATGTCCAAAACATCCTCACAAAATAATTTCCTTTGAGTTTTAACAATTTGTAGAAGTTCCATAACAACTTTTAAATAAAAAAATTCTTTTTTAAGAATTTTAATTCTTTTAGAAAACTTCAAATTCAAATGAGATATATGTTCAATATGGCTATCCATCAAGAGAAAAAAAAAATCAAACCCAAGAGAGAAGGATAAATAACCACACTAAACAACACAAAATCAGGATCTAACACGATAACTTAGTGAAACCCACTTTGATACCAATTTGTAAGTGCGGAAATAAACGTGCTCGACAAGCATTGTCACAATTAAAAATTATATTTTGCGAATTTTCAATTTAAATCCCAAAATCCAATTTTAGAAAATTTTAATTTCTGATTAAATTAGATTTGCATAAGATAAATGATACAATAACATAAATTAAACTAAACATGCAATCAAACACGACCAATAAGGAAAAATTCCTTTTCAGGGGAAAACCTATTTTTCAGCACTTTAGAAAGTTTTACGAGACTATCGACTTACAAACTACCTGATACACCTACAAGTATAATGCGTAGTGTCTTCAAAACTTCTAAATAAAATGGCTTATTCTAGAGTTGTTCACAAGTGGTGGTCCACCCTCGATACCCACCAATTCAACCTTCATCCTTCTTCTGTCGTGATGTCTCGGGTCATAAAATTCAATCGTAGTGAATCCACTCCACAAGTGTACCCAAAATACGAAACTTCTAGGGTTTCAAAATGATTCACAAAAACTATTTGGGGATGTAAAGTTGTTAATTTTTGTAATACAAAACTTGAAAATTTTTACAACAGATATGCAGAAAATATTTTGACAAAAGTCTTATAAAAATTGGAGTCAAGATAGGTATTTATAGACCTAACAAAAAATTCGAGGCGGGGAATTCGTTCGAATGAAAAGAGAAGTTGTTCGAATGAGAAAGGCATTTTATTTGAACGAAAACAACAGTTTGTTTGAATGAGACTCCAATCTCATTTGTAGGATCTAATGATACTTCAAACAAATAGCGAATTTCATTCGAACGAGATTCTGATCTCATTTGAACGAGGTTAAAAAAAGAAAATTTTATTTTAAAACTTAAAAAAAACCTCAAACCTCGATTTTTCACAAAAGTAACATCCGTAATAACCTTATGAATAAGTTTAAACCCCTAAAAGAATTATACCTTCATGATATGTAGATGATTCTTGGACTTGGAGATGTCAGAGTTCGGTTCGACATGTCGGAGCATGACAGTTTGTAACGGGATATGCCAAATATGCCAAAGTGCAAATAAAACGAATAAAAAGCATAAGCCAAAACATCTGCGCTTACATGATTTAGTCGAAACTAAATGAACAAAGAGAAAGTCATCAAGTGAAAAAATATGAATACTCATAGGCAAGGAATTTAAGATTAACAATCTATACAATGTAAAAATTAAGAGAATGGAAAGAGAATAATTTAACAATTATAGTGGCAGATATTGTGGATCAATGCGGCCCATATATTACACATTTTCTTTATCACCACATTTTTATTCATCCAACACATATACAACAGAACTAAGCAAAATTCTTACAGTAATATGAAACACAATTTTTTAAACATAATTTATTGATTTTTGATTAAAAAATTACAAAATTTAGATAATACGATGAAATATTGATTAATGTTAAATAAAAGATATGTCCATTTTTAAAGTGCAAAATAAAATCATGAATATAAACTATTATTAACTTTAAGATGGAATTTTTTTTATAAACATTTAACCTAAAAAAAAAGTGTTAAAAATATGTCCTAAAGATGAGATCCTTTGTTAAAGTATATCACCATATTTTATAGATTAGAGATTACTTTTAAAAAATAATTTCAAGAATGAATTTAAAATAAACCATTATCTGTCATAAATTTTGATGATCCAAAAGGTTTGCTAACCATTACCTTATCTCTTTTAATTCTTCAAGTAAGAGTAACATAGGAATTACACCTGATAATTTCAAATGTAAGAATACACCACATCCACTGGGTACAAATAAGCTAGGAGAATACATCCGCCATATACAGACGTTGAATTAAAGCAATTCTCAAAGAATCTCAATAATGGTGAAGTTTAAGGAGAAATTTATAACAAATATTCACATAAGGTTGATGAATGGTGATGATCACATAAGATGCTAGAGGCGGGTAATAGTTATTAAGGTTGGGTTTTGACATATGTAATTGTAGAAAGACCTGTTATACAAGGATTGGAATCGGTATGATAGTTTCAACCTTTTTTCATTTCACCTTTAATTCATAGGTTTTATATCTACAATTGTAGAAAGAGATGTTATACAAGGATTGGGCTTCTTCAATTCATTATATAGAAGATGAAGAGAGAGGAGAGGAAAATACATGTTTTGTAAATTGATAAGTGAAGAGAGAAAAATCTGAGATGGAACTTTACGAGAGAGAAACATAAAGGTAGAGGGAAGAGGGAGATTAAAAGAAAAGAGAAAAATAAAAAGGTTAAAAGAGGAAGGTTACGTAAAAGAAATGAGAATAGAGGAAAAGATAAAAGTAAATAGGAGTATTGCCACATGGAATCGCTACGTTAGCAGAGAAGTTAATTGTAATTAACTTGTAACTCCATTTTTAATGTTAGTCGAATATTAATCTAATGACACGTAGCAGAACACCATGAGGAGACTCTATTTAAAAAAAATTATATATATATATATATATAGACACACACATATATATTATATTTATCCATACTTTTTTAGACGTTCAATAATCAAATTTATTCCAAAAGTATTAGTGGATTGATATATAAGATACATGAGGAATGATTTATATGTGAAGTAAGTCTAAATTATTGAAAACGAAGAATTATGTATAATTAGGATGTTATCTTAATGAGAAAGTAAAGAAAACATTAATTAAATTTGTGTCAAAATGATTACCAATTGATTATTTGACATATTAGTGACATATTATTAACAATTGTAAGGAGTTAGGACTCTATAAATATATAAAAAAAGACTCCTACTATGAGTAGGGAACATGTTGATAATCTGTCAAATCATACACTATTTTAATCTCAACTTGGACTATTTTATATATATATATATATATATATATATATATCACCTCTAATTCAAGTACTACAAGTTCTTCATAAGATTACCTTTTTATCAAGTTAACTATGGCATTCCCCGATCCATCATTTCTTCAAGTGCTTAAACGTGGTTCAATTAAAAATGGTGTAGCATGTCAAATACAATTTCCTATAGAGAATTAGTCCATTTTTGTAATATCTAAGCTTCCTGAACCAATATACTGTGGTGAAACTCCCATAATTAAAATCTGTGATGAGGTTTGTAAATCATCTCTTAAAGCATGTAAACATAGATTACGTGGGATGTAAATCAAGGCTATTTTGTTAATCGAAAAACCGGATATAAACCATAATGTTACATCGTGTTGAAAACAGTTTTATCATGAATCCAAGATGTTTAATCTTCACGCAATCACAAAACATAAGTCCTTTATAACTATGATCATAACTAACATTTGTCCATTGCAATTAATTGGAATAAGGTGATTTGAATGTTCCTATTAAATCTTCCTTTGAATCCCTTCTTGAACAACCCAGAATTGCTTTCTTATGTGCCCACAACTTTTGTGAGAAAATACGAATAAATGGAATTTCGGATTTTCTCTCTCTCCTTAGCAATAGTGTGTTATGAGATAACTCTAGATGATGTAGATGTCTCTATTTATAAGGGGAAGAGGGACAAAATCCTAGTGGAGGTGGGACTCTTTTCAAGTCTCCCATTAATGCCACTAACCATCATGTGACTAACGGGTAAGATTTACCCAATCTTTTAATATCTTTATTTATCACATTCCTAATTAATTATTTGACATTTATGAAGACCACATAAATGGGAAATTCAGAATTTAATATAATTAAAATTAAATAATTAATTTCGACACTTAATATTAATTTCCAACAGTTTCCCACTTGGTCTTAATAATTCGTATAATTAGATTAGGTATCATAAGGTGCACAATCATTGATAAATATAGTTTGCTAAATCAAATGATTCACGGATGCGAGTCATGGCGGTTCGATGCTATTCAAGAGCATGGTTCCTTACATGTACCACAACACCAATGTTTCATTCAACTGAGACTTTAATATTCGGTATCATAATGGCCTCATAATGTCCTTTTGAATAAGGACTATTTCTGTGAATAATAATTCATAATCATATTCATGCATTCACAAAGGACGAAAATAATTGAAATCAGAAACACTTTTATTGAATTCAAGTAATAGTGTCAAACAACTAAGCCAAATAACAATCATAATCTAACTAATCGAGACCCATATCTTTGACATGTTCCATAAAGGTCTTCAGAGATAGTCCTTTCGTAAGAGGATCTGCTATGTTATCACCCGTACTAATGTGATTAATTGACACTCTTTGTTTCTGAACTTCTTCTTTCATTGATAGGTATTTCATCTCATTATGCTTAGATGCCTTAGTATACCTATCGTTCTTCAAGAATAAGACTTCTGCGACATTATCACAATAAATCTTCAGCGGCTTAGATATTGACCCCATAATTCTAAGTCCTGAAATAAAGTTTCGCAGCCATAATCCATGATTTGTAGCTTCGAAGCAAGCTACGTATTTAGCCTCCATAATAGATGATGAAATGACGCTTTGCTTAGCACTTTCCCATGAAACGGCTCCTCCAACCATAAGGAACCCGAAGTGCTCTTCCTAGTGTCAAGGCATCCCCAAAAATTTGAGTCTGAATAACCAATCACCTCTAGGTAATCAGTCTTTTGATATCTAAGCATGTAATCCTTGGTCTCTTACAGGTACCTCAGCACTTTCTTTGCAGTTTTCCAATGGTAAATCCTCGGATTGCTTTGATATCTGCCTGGCATCCCAACGGTAAAACTGATATCCGTCCTACTGCAGACTTGTGCATACAATAAGCTCCCTACGAGGGAAGAATAAGGCATTCCTTTCATGTGCTCCCTTTTTAAATCACTTCTAGGGCATTGATTTAAGCTGAACTTATCCCCTTTCTGAAGTGGAACATTAACAGGATTGCAACTTTGCATGCTAAGTATTTCTAAAACTTTGTTAACGTAAGCTTTCTGAGACAATCCCAACGTTCCTCGTGATCTATCCCGAGATATTTCTATCCTGATCACGAAGGATGCCTCACCTAAATCTTTCATTTCAAAGTTTTTAGAAAGGTAATTGTTGGTTTCACTTAACAAACCAAGATCACTGATGGCGATAAGTAAGTCATCAACATATAGTACTAAAAACACAAACTTATTCCCACTGATCTTTAGGTATATACACCGATCAACAATGTTTTCCTTAAACCCAAAGGATGTAATAGTATCTTGAAACTTAATGTACCATTGACGAGAAGCTTGCTTTAGACCATATATTGACTTATTTAACATACAAACCATGTTTTTCTTTCCTTCCTTTATGAAGCCTTGTGGCTGTGCCATGTAGACTTATCTTCTAAACTCCAATTTAGAAAAGCTATTTTTATGTCCATTTGGTGCAACTCCAAATCATAATGAGCCACTAATGCTAATATGAGTCTTAATGAGTCCTTATTTGAAACAGGAGAGAAGGACTCATTATAATCAATGCCTTCTCGTTGATTAAAACCTTTGGCAATAAGTCTAGCTTTATGTCGTTCGATATTGCCTTCTGAGTCAAGTTTGGTCTTAAAGATCCATTTGCACCCAACTTGTTTTTTTCCTTAAGGAAATTCGACTAACTCCCAAACTTTGTTGTCATTCATAGATTTTAATTCTTCATTCATGGCATTAACCCATTTATCTGAATCATCACTATTTATAGCTTTTTCATAAGAAATTGGATCATTAATATTCCCTATGTTAAATTCGGTCTTTTAAAGGTATACCACATAATCATCTAAAATTGCCGATCTCCTTTCTCTTTGAGATCTTCTTAGTGGCACTTCCTGTGGTGCTACAAAAGTTTCATCGGTTATAGTCTCATTATGTGGTTGTTCAGTTGGTCGATCATTCACTTATTGTTCATTATTATTAATTGGCGTAATGACCGGTTCAACAACTACGTTAGGAACAACAGGTATGTTATGAACTCTGGGAAGGAATTTGTACCCTGACTTCTCGAGTGATTACCTCCCTTTATTTTATACTCCCACTTACTTCACCTTCTTCAATGAATTTAGCATTTTCAGTTTCTATGATTCTAGTTGTATGATTTGGACAGTAGAATCTATATCCCTTCAACTTTTCTAGATACCCGGTGAAATGACAAGATAATGTCCTAGGATCCAATTACTTTTCATGAGGGTTATAGATTCTAGCTTCCGCTAGGAAGCCCCACATACGTAAATACCTTATATCGGGTTTCTATCCATTCCAAAGCTCAAAAGGGTTTTTTGAAACTGACTTACTAGGAACCCTATTTAAGATGTGTAAACGGTCTTTAATACACGTGTCCACAGAAATGTAGGCAATTGGGTTCTACTTATAATACTTCTAACCATTTCTATAAGTGTACGATTACGCTTTTCAGCTATACCATTCTGCCAATACTTAATTTTTCAAGGAGTTTAGTAAATGGGCCAGGGCGTTGCCCTGACTCGTCATATCTACCATAATATTCACCACCTCTATCAGACCTAATAATTTTCACCTTTTTGCCTAGTTGCCTCTCAACCTCATTAATGTATATTTCAATGACGTTCACAGACTGAGATTTATCATGCAACATGTATAAAATGTAATAACGTGAAAAATCATCTATAAAGGTGATGAAGTGTTTTTCTCCACCAATGGATGGAATATCAAAAGGTTCACATATGCATGTATGTATTATTTCAAGTAGCTGGGTGCTTCTTGTGGCTCATTTCTGTATATGTTTGGTCTGTTTTCCTTTAATACAGTCCACACATACTTCATAATTGGCCCAATCCAGGTAATGGAGTATTCCGTCTTTAATGAGCCTTTCAATTCTCGGCCTGGATATGTGCCCTGATATTTTATGCCACAAATAAGCATATTTTTCATCATTAAGTGTACATTTCGTACCTACATTAGGATGTAGGGTCACAAGGGTTTCGAAAAAATTCTTTTCAAGATTCAATTGATATAAACCATCTAATAAAAATCCAGAACCAACATTATTAGAATTTTTAATTAAACCAAAGCCATTGTACTTAAATTCAATCTCAAAACCGCCTAAAGCAAGTTTGGAAACATAAATTAAATTCCTAGAAACTGTGGGAACATAAAAAGTTTCTTGCAAATCTAAAATAAATCTAGTGCTTAAAATTAGGCGAAAGACTCCAATAGCTTCTATTTTAGCCTTCGCTTTATTGCCCATATTGAGAAAATGCTCATTTGGATTTATTTTGCGGATCAAAGTGAAGCCTTGCATCGAATTAGAAACATGACACATAGAATCAGAATCAATCCACCAAGTGTTAGAAGGAGTGTTAATAAGGTTTGATTGGAAACAAACATAAATAAAGGGCTTACCCTTTTTCTCAAACCAGGCCTTTCGTTTATGATAATCCCTCTAGAAATGGCCCTTCTTTGTACATAAGTGACACACTTCGTTCTTTTCCTTCTACACAGCAACAGTTAATGGTTCAGGTTGATGAGATGACCCAAGACCTTTCTTAATGCCCTTTCCAAACTTCTTCTTAAAACCAGCTCCTTTGACTGTAAGATTTGCCACCTGTCCCTTAGTCACTTGTCCATTATGTTGCTTAAGTCTTCCTTCCTCTTGTACCAAGATGCTTTGAAAATTATTTATATTCCACTTATCGTTTATAGTATTGTAATTGATTTGGAAAGGCCCATACTCAGGAGGTAGGGAGTTTAGGATGAATTGGACGAGAAAAGACTCATCCACTGTCATGCACAAAACTCTAAGTCTAGCAGTGAGATTGGCCATCTCTATAATGTGCTCATTCATGGTTAGAGTACCATCGAACCTCATAGTGGTCAGGTTAGCCATCAGTTTCCCAGCAAGGGATTTATCAGCAGTGCGAAAGCATTCCTTAATGTTGTTCAAATACTGTTTCAGTTTTGTAGTTTCAGGTAGGGAGGTCTTAATGTTAGCAGCAACACACATTCGCATAAACATAAGGGCCAGCCTATTAGATCGAGACCATACTTCAGGGACAACAATTCCATCCTCGTTATTGGCATCGGTAATAGCAACGGATTCATCACACAGAATTGCCATGTCCAGGTCAAGAACCCCTAGGCTGAATTTAATTTGCTAATTCCATTCAAAAAAATTAGTTCCATCAAATTTGGAATAGGGCTGAGCTTGTGAATACAGGTTAAGGGAAACTCTAATGAATAACAATGTTTACAAATTAAATTTTTACACAATAATAATTGCAAGGGTTGAATATTGAATTGTTGACTAAAAATTTTGGCAGATTTCATTTATAATCTGAATATCATGGAATCTGTGTTAATCATTACGTAATGTTAAGATTGTAAAGATATACTACTCTATAATTCATTTATCATGGTCCCATAATTTTTGCATCTGTGTTTGTTGCCTAGACATTTAATACCATGATTAATGGACTTAATGTTAACTATTCTGTTTTCACAGAACCAGTTCTAATGTTGTTTAATTCAGATATTAGCATGTGTTGCGCCTCAATCTAATTTTATAACTAGCATTAGAATAAACCTTTAATGAATGTAAGTTTATTATTAGTACATGTAGTCTCAGCCTGTGTTTAGCCTTTGACTTAACTCAAATGAATAATTTCTTACATTTCCCAACTTAAATATAGTTAATCATACATTAAATGTTAACTATAATACATAATCTACAAGTAATTACCAAGATACCAATAGCAGCTTAAATGCCTCAAAAATAGATTTGCCCAGGTATAGTAATAACACATAATACATGAATTTTGCCAAAAATGACAAAAATGAGTTTTCACCATAGAATTGAAGTAAAACATGCCAGAAAACCAAAAATTTTTGCGAAACGTTAATATCAATTTTATGTAAAGAGTTATAAGCCCCGAGATTATTTCCTAAAATGGAAAAAATGGGGTTTTGAGGGCCTTAACGGACTCGGATTGTCGAAAGACACATTACATCATGACCCAAGGCCGTGAAATTCGATCGTTGGCCCGTTTCCAGTAAACCCACCAAGTTTCAAGTCAACCGGACACCAAACATTTTGAAAAACACTATTCATTGTGCCAAAAAAAAAATCTCCCAAAATCTGTTTTGCGTCACATCACAGTTTTCACTTAATTAATATTAAAAACAGATTCATTTTCTTATCATGATTAATAAAAGTATTTTTCAGAATGCTTACACAAACTCGAAACAATAAAAATCATGCTAACGGCATATTAGGGTTTTAATAACACGAAAAAGGGGTTGAACAATAATGGGACAGTTATCAAAAGATTAAGGACTGTATACAACAATTTCGTTCTCAATATCATACATAACAAAAATTTGAATTACTGATTCCAGATTAGTGTATGATTACCAGATTGCTTAAAATTCTAGATTTCCAGATTTTTTTCAAAACAAAATTTCCAGAGTTTCAGATTCATCAAGAGGAAAAATTCCAAATTTCCAGATGCAAAATATCAAAGATCAGAACTGTTATAAGGAAATTTTCATTAAAGGAAAACATGAGATGATAAATCAAAAGCTCTGATACCACATGTTAATCAAGACTGTTTTGTTAATCGGAAAATCGGATATAAACCATAATGTTACATCGTGTTGAAAACAGTTTTGTCATGAATCCAGGATGTTTAATCTTCCTGCAATCACAAAACATAAGTCCTTTATAACTATGATCAAAACTAACCTTTGTCCATTGAAATTAATTGGAATAAGGTGACTTGAATGCTCCTATTAAAACTTCCTTTGAATCCCTTCTTGAACAGCCCATAATTGCTTTCTTATGTGCCCAGAAGTTTTATGAGAATATACGAATAAATGGAATTTTGAATTTTCTCTCCCTCCTTAGAAACAGTATGTTATGAGATGACTCTAGATGGTGTAGAGTTCTCTATTTATAAGGGAAAGAGGGTCGAAATCCTAGTGGTGGTGGGACTCTTTTCAAGTCTCCCACTAATGCCACTAACCATCATGTGACAAATGGATAAGATTTACCCAATCTTTTAATATATTTATTTATCACGTTCCTAATTAATTATTTGGCATTTATCAAGACCACATAAATGGGAAATTCAGAATTTAATATAATTGAAATTAAATAATTAATTTCGACACTTAATATTAATTTCGAACATGGGAGACTGATTTTATCTAAAGGAAAGAATTTTTTTTTTCTGTTGAATCGATTCATAACATACTTATGAACCTTTGGAAAACTAAACAGATGTGGTGGCTTATGCCTATAGGCAAGGGCAGACCCATGTAGGGCCGAAGCGAAAAAAATAGGGCATATACCAAATAATCCCTCAAACATTTTTTAATACACGTTTACTCCAAGCCTTTTTATTTTGCTCTAAAAAGTTCTTCACCATGCCGCCAGCGCGGATCTTTAAGAATAAGAGAATATTAGTTAAATGGGTTTTTAAGGTACTTTTTGGTACAAAATAAAATGCTTGGACTAAACGTGTATTAAAAAAAAAAAATTTGATCTCCTCCACCACTTACCCTGTTGCTCTCTCCTCCACCAGGTATATTTTGATCTCCGATGATCCGATCCCCAAATTTTATTTATATTTCTATTTCTATTTAATCATTTGTTTATTTTGTGAAATTAAACTTATAATGTAAAAATAAATGTGAAATTAAATTTATACTAAATTATTGATTTATGTTGTATTAATTATCATATGATATTTTGATAATGGTTTTTAGTGTTGAAAATGAATATTATACCCAAAAAATGTAAAACAAATCAAAAAAATGTCCGATAAAACTCGAAATAAACCTCAAAAAAATTGCGTCGGGGCTCCCTCCCCTGAACCCCCAACAACATTCGAAAGTTTCGCCCCAGTTGACACATAATCCTGGATCCTCCACTGCCTATAGGTGATGGGTTATACAGTATGTATTTTGAATCTTCATATGATTTGAATATGGTTTGGATGATTGATAATATTAATCTACATTTTGGTTTATTCAAAACCCTCAAATGGTTTCCTAAATTTAAGCTAGGGAACTACATTTCATCTCCATCAAATGTCTGGGTCAGGTTCTTCGATTTTTGGATGAATATTAGCACCCTAGGCTATTATTGGAGATTAATCGTGGAGTAGGAATCCTAATCATAACTGATCCCATTATGCTAGCCCTAAAATATCGATTATTTGAACTTGTTCTAATTGAGGTCGATTTCCATATGTTCTGCCAAAGTCTGTTACCATTGAGAGGGAAGATGGTGTAAGGTTCCCGGTGGATTTTGAGACTGAAAAAATTCCTTCTTTCTGAGATTTTTTTGGTTGTTTAGGTCACCCAATTTCATCTTGAAAAATTGTTCAAAGACAAGTTAGAACTGGTCCAATTCAAAATGGAATCAAGATCATTCCTACTCGTGATGGTAGAAAAGAGCTAGATCTAAAAGTGTAGTCCCATAATATTAGGAATAGAATAGAGACTAGAATTAGAACTTATACAGGTGTCAAAATTGTAGTTGAGACAAAAAGAATGAAACTCTAATGAATGTTGATAACATCCCTACTTTAGAGGATATTTTAAGGGGCATTCTCATTTGGATCATGTTATACCTTTTTTTAGACATTCTAGTCCCATCATGTTTTTCCCTTACATATAAGTCCTACTCCTAATTTTTTGGAACTTTTTTTTCACTATTTTACCCTTTTAAAACCAACCATCCGTAACTTCCTTGAGGAAGTTACATAAGTGGTTGAACTTTTTTTTAATCTTCAAATGATCATAACTTTTAATTCACATATTCGTTTTTCGCAAAATTACTATTTTTGAAATCTGCTCGACGAGATCTATCAAACAAGATCCATGAAGCCTATATAATTTCAAAAAAAAAAATTACACATACAGTAAACTTTACTGTATGCACCAGATAGAGAAGTAGATTTATATTTGTAACATTATCACAAACAGTAACATTAACATTACACAGTATACACACACACACACACAGTGAGAGTGGATCCAAACCCTTTTTTTTTAAATTATCTTATTTTTAAAGGTCCACGTGATAATACGCAAATATTGCGTATTTCATCCATCGAACCTACGCATTTTAGTCCCCTCGGGTGCCTTAATCTCTATATTTAAGACCGTTAACCAGACAACCTCGGTTTATGTATAATTGGGCTTTTGTAGGTATTTAGGTACTAAGTATGGGATTCAAATGCATTCCGATGAAGTTCCGTACGCAATCGCACATCAAGGGCAATCCGATCATTTCACTGTTGGGCACGACATCTACACGAAAGTTGTGGCCCTCCTCGTAAGCTTTGTGTGGCCGTGAACGGTGCACGATTTCGATCCCGAATGAAGAAGTTACGGTGTTTCTAACGGAAGGAAAAATAAGGAAACCAAAAGAGGAGGAGAAGAAAAGAAAAGGGAATTGCAGGCTGCTGCCTTGGCTCCCCCTTCTTGGTTGATCGATCGACCCTTCATAAATTTTCCACGATTTCAAAATTCGATCGATCGACTAAAGGGGTTGATCGATCGATCCCCTATTTCTGCAGATATTTTTGCCTTCTTTTCTTTTATTTCCAACTTACTATATAACCCAAATTTGTGTAATATTCAAACGAGAGATTCAGACTTAGTTTTAGAACACATTTTAGGTTAGGGTTTGGTTTGGAGAGCTCATTTTCTCTTCTTCTTGGGGTGACAACCAATTGGTTTTGTAAGATTGAAGTTTCCATCTCATTTACCATTAATATAGCTTTGTTCATCATTTCTCCTTGCTTTGTAATTTAGTTTCCATGCTTTGTAGTTAGTTTAATTTCATTAATTCTTTCTTTCCTATTTTAATTAACATAATTTAGTTGAATTCATTATGTGCCCGTAGATAAATAGGGCCGGGATTTTGTTCCGCCATTAAGGGGCCCCGAGCTCCGAAAATTAGGTTTCGTGAAAAATTGCGTTTAATTGAACCCGCGCGTATTAAAGTCGGATTATTATGCGTTTAAATTTCTTTGTCATACAACATTAGTGTTTAAAGCAATAATCCGAGTTTAACCCGCGTGCGATCAATTTTAGGTTAAATGTTTATTCTCGCAACTTTGGCTTAAATTCCTTATTGTGTGAAGTTTATGTTTAATTGATAATGCTCGATTAAATTGCTCTAGAACCTGAATTCTGATTAGTAGTTGTTTTGATCCGTATGGTTGGATGATATCCCGATCCTCGCTTTACTTTTATTTAGACTTAACTTATTCTTTTCTTTTATTTGCTAGCACACATCACCTTTTTACACTTTTATTCCTAGATTAATAATCACTTACAATCTATCAAACTTTCTCTGTGGATTCGATACCCTACTTACCGCTATACTCACCAGTTGAGTGTAGTCGTAGCTTAGGTTTCTATTGTATTATCGCGGAGAAACTAAAACAACGACTGTGCACTTACACGAGCACACCTTTCGCGTGCTGAACCAAAATGGTGCCGTTGCCGGGGAATGTTTTTATATAGATTGTAATTGTCTTTGTAAGTACATTTTTGTCCATTATCAATTATATGTCGTACCCCGTTACACTAGTGAAGGTACTCAAGCTTGCATTGTTATTCAATGGATCCGAATATAAAAGAAATCAAGGAATCAATTTTCTAGACAGTCGGACTGGTCCTCCTGTTTAGAAAAGGAACCGATCCTCCACGGACCGATCAACCCCTTTTGGAAAAAGAACCGGTCCACCCCCAGACCGATCCGCCTTATACTCGAACCGATCCGCTTTTTTCAGAAACCAGTAGATCCCGGATCGATAGCAAACCGAATGAGCCTTTTGAGAAAACGAACCGGTCCGACCACGGACCGATCCACATCCATATCGGATCGGTTCGCCTGGGAAAAACTCAAACAGATCGTGCAGATCGAGCAGAGATTTTTCAGGCCCAGTTTTTCTTTTATAAACCATCTTCGGGGATTTGTTTTGCATGACTCACATATACGATTTTTTACTGTCCTGAAACTCTAAGTCTTCACCTTTTGAGTCCCAAGACTCTTGTTTGATTCACACCACGTAGCCAAAACCCTTTTGAATCACTTTGCAACCCAAGAACACACTTGTGTCTGTTCATACCCTTGTGAAGAAGACCGACCTTCTTCTTCATTGCTGCCCTCATGGATAGGGAAACTTCCAGCCGCCGACTACAGATCCGATGCTTGCGGGTAATTCTGTGTCACTATATTTTCATTGTAATCCGAGAAATTGTATATTGCAATATTATAATGAAAGTAAATGGTTTTTCCCCTTTGGGGGATTTTTCCTCAAATATGTGTGTTTAAATGTGCTTGCTTGTTTCATCATCCTGTTCAATCACATATAGCTGCATGTTTAGGGTTTAATTGGGTTAAACTGCATTTAATTATATAATTTCTTAATTTGAACGCACGCATTTCTCTTCAAATTGGTATCAGAGCAGGTTACGCTAATCTATCGCGTATTCCTAAGTTTCCACAAAAATTTTCCAAGATATGAATTTTTTGAAAAATTGATTTTTGAAAAAGAGCGTGTTCAATGGAGAAATCATATAATAAAATGCCAGTTTTTGACGGGGCTAACTATGCATATTGGAAAGCTCGCATGAGATCTGCTTTAAAGGCCATAGATGAACGTGTTTGGATTCAGTTAAAAGAGGGTGGACACCTCCCTCCGTCACTGTTGAAAATGTAACCAGTTTAAAACCTGTCACTTCTTGGACTGAAGAAGAATTTAAATGGTCATCTTTTAACGCTAAGGGTTTAAGTGCTATTTCTGGATCCATCACTCCTGATGAATTTTGAAGCATCATGACGTGCACCACGTCAAAAGAGGCATGTGATGTTTTACAACTTACCCATGAAGGAACTAATGCTGTAAAAGAGTCTAAATTGCAAAATTTAATAACTCAATTTGAAACCATCACCATGCATGAAACTGAATGTTTTGATGATTTTTATGATAGGCTATCTGACATTGTTAATACTAGCTTTAATCTTGGTGAACATATTCCTAATGCTAGAGCTGTTAAAAAGATTATTCGTTCTCTTCCTAAGCGTTTTATCCCTAAAGTCACTGTGCTAAATTCTATGGGAAATTTAAATACACTAAAACTGGAGGAACTTGTAGGAGACTTGCAAACATATGAAATTGATATGTTCCCTAAAACAGTCAAGCCTAAAGATAAGAGAATCACACTTAATGCCCAAGAGAGAAAAAGTGAGGGGTCGGCAATAAAGAGGGGAGAGTCATCTAGAAAAAGAGAGACAGATACGTCAGATTCTGAGTGTGATTTTGACTTAGATGATTTGGCCCTGTTTGCTAAAAATTTCAAGAGGATTCTCAAATTCAAGAAAAATGGTAATTTTAAAGATAAAAAGAAGTTTGAGAAAAATAAGTTTGAAAAGAAAAATGAAAAAGTTTATAAAGATCCTCCTAAGAAAGAAAGTGAGAGGTGTTTTGAGTGAGACGGTAGGGATCATAGAGCCTTTGAGTGTGATACATGACTGAACAGAGGGAAAGGGAAAGCTGTCCTTAATGCTACCCTTAGCGAAGACAGTGAGGTCGAGTCGGTGGACTCGGTAGATGAGTCACCACATGAGTGTAACTTCACCGCATTCATGGCTAGTCATGTGAGCACTACTAGTTCTCCTCACGACGATGAGGATATTCTGAGTCATTTAAAACTAAAAAGCGTAACAAAGCGTTAGTTCTTAAGATCACTGGTTTAGAGGAAGATTTAAGAAAAGCGAGAGAGAGAGAGTCCTCCACCTGCACCACCCTGAGAGAGAGAGAGTTTGCCTGTGTTGAGAAAGAGAGTTTGTTTAGAGAGAGAGAAAGTTTTTTTGAGAAAGAGAGAGGGGACTTGACTAAATAAGTGGCGAGTCTTACAAGTGAACTTCATTTCTCCATGGAGACTCAAAAGAAACTTGAAGCCCTTGTAGCCCAGCCGGGGAAGTCAAGGTACAAATCAAGGACAGATCTGGGAAGATGGGAAAGATGTTCCTCGGCCCCGCTTTAGGTTTTGGTGATTGGCAGGGAATAGGTTATGATGGTGCCTCCACGTCCCAAATTGCACCTGGACCAGTTCCTAAGTTTACTAAGACTCCTTATGGCCATCGTCAAAAACCTCAAAAGAGAGTTCGACCAAGAAAAACAAACTAAGGTCCGCCTTTGACTATGTTCTTTTGTACATATTGCAAAGGAAAAGGCCACCTCAGGGAGTTTTGCTATAGTATGGGTCGAACACGACGTACTTCTGCTCCATCGCGTCATACTGATGAGTTTGTCAGTCTGCGAGAGCGTGTTGAGTTCTTAGCCGCCACATCACAGAGTTTGATGGAGGAATTCCGACGGATGTCCTTGCCGTCAGTAAATGCTTCTCACATTCCGGCTAAAATCAACAACAACAAGGGTAAATAAAAAATTATGCCTTCTTGGGTGCCTAAGATACATAAGAAAGCCGTTGTTGTTCATGTTGCTCTCAAAGCACATAATACCTCACAGTGGTATTTTGATAATGGGTGCTCCAGACATATGACAGGTGATGTATCTTTTTTTACCTACCTAAAAGAATATAAGGAAGGTAGAGTCACCTTTGGATATGGGAGCAAGTCTAGCATTGTAGGACGAGGTACTGTAGAGTTACTAGGTTTTCCTAAGCTAGAGAATGTTTTGTACCTCAAAGGTTTGAAAGCAAACCTTCTCAGCATTAGCTAGCTGTGCGACGCTGACTTTTCCGTAAAGTTTGACCGGTACGCATGTAATGTCTATAATCAAGCCGGTAAACTTTTAGTGCAAGGGGTGAGGACCGATGATAATTGCTATGGGACTATACCCACTTCCTCACTTGTCTGCAACAGCTCCACGATCACTCCTATGGATCTGTGGCACCAACGTCTAGGTCATGTGAACGTCAGAGATTTGACTCGTTTAGCTAAAAAGGACCTAGTACGTAGCTTACCATCTCTTGGAAAGTCAACTTCCACCGTTTGTGGACCCTGTCAGTTGGGAAAGCAAATTAGGATCCCCCATAGGAAGTTTCATTCCATTACCACCTCCCGAGTACTTGAGCTGATTCACATGGATCTTATGGGTCCTACTCGTACTGAGAGTTTGGGTGGTAAGAGTTATATTCTCGTGATGGTAGACGATTTCTCTAGATATTCTATTGTAGGTTTTCTGAGGGAGAAATCCGATGCTGTAGAGTTTATAACGACCAAGTACCGTGTCCTACAAAATCAACACGGAGTCTCTATTAATAGGATCCGTAGTGATAAGAACACATAATTTAAGGAAGCAAAGGTAAATCTCTACTGTGATAGCCTTGGGATCAAACATGAGTTTTCTGCTGTGAAGACTCCTCAGCAAAATGGGATTGTTGAGAGAAAGAATAGAACGATCCAGGAAATGGCTAGATCTATGCTTCTAGGTCGTAAGGCTTCTAGGAGATTTTGGACAGAAGCAGTGTCTACTGTATGCCACACGGTGAATAGGGTTTACCTGCGTCCACACACACTTAAGACGCCTTATGAATTGTGGACTGGCAAGAAACCCAACCTTGCATATTTCCATGTTTTTCGGAGTAAATGCTACATCCTACGGGATAGAGAGCAATTAGGAAAGTTTCACTCCCGAAGCGACGAGGGAATATTGCTAGCATATTCATCGAATAGTAGAGCATACCGGGTTTTTAACCTGAAGAGCTCTAAGGTTATGGAGTCAATAAACGTCACCGTGCAAGAAGACGAACCTTCGGCGTTTATTAATTCTAACCTTCCTTGTGAGGATAAGGATATTTTGGGTAGTAATTTACTTATCCCTCACCCACACTTTGTGGACCCTACTCCTGTGTTAGGGGACACACCTTCTTGGGTTCGTAAGAGTCATGACCCTGCCTCCATTTTGAGTGATCCCACTTTTGGGGTCAAGACTCGTGCTCAACTAGAGAACGTCGTTAGCCACTTTTGCTACATGTCCAAAGTCGAGCCCAAAAATCACAAAGAAGCACTCAAGGATGAACACTGAATGTCTGCTATGCAGGATGAGTTGCTTCAGTTTCAAAAGAACCATGTCTGGGAACTTGTCCCCTGACCTAGTGATACTAATGTGATAGGTACCCGGTGGATTTTTAAGAATAAAATGGATGAAAATTTTCAAGAATAAAATGGATGAAAATGGTACCATAATCAGAAATAAGGCTAGGTTGGTCGCTCAAGGCTACACACAAATAGAGGGTGTAGGCTTTGGGGAGACATTTGCTCCTGTTGCGAGGCTTGAGTCCGTCCGCTTACTACTCGCCATCGCATGTCATCTGCGCTTTAAGCTATATCAGATGGATGTCAAGAGTGCCTTTCTGAATGGCATTCTACAGGAGGAGGTTTATGTGGAACAACCAAAAGGGTTTGAAGACCCTAAGCACCCTGAGCACGTTTATTATCTGAAGAAAGCCTTGTATGATTTGAAGCAAGCACCCCGTGCTTGGTACGAAAGGCTTACTTCCTATCTCTTAGCCCATGGATTCAAGAGAGGGTGAGTTGATATGACGTTGTTCGTCAGGAGAGATGACGGTGCTATTTTGGTTGCCCGGGTTTATGTGGACGACATAGTCTTTAGATCCACGTGCTCACATCATGCTCACCACTTTGAGGAGGAGATGAAAAGTGAGTTTGAGATGAGCATGGTAGGTGAGCTTACTTTCTTCCTTGGTCTCCAAGTTCGTCATCTAGATGATGGGATGTTCATCTCCTAATCTAAGTATGCTAGAGACCTAGTGAAGAAATTTGGTTTAGACTCCGCTAAGCATGAACGTACTCCTATGAGTACTTCTATCAAGCTTAGTAAGGACACTTTAGGCAAGGACGTAGAGCAAACCTTGTATCGAAGTATGATAGGTACTCTTCTATACTTGACTTCCAGTCGTCCCTACATAGCCTTTAGTGTTGGAGTCTGTGCGCGATATTAGGCATCCCCGAAAGAGTCACACTTACTCGCCCTAAAACGTATTATCAAATACGTGAGTGGAACTCTCTCATATGGTCTTTGGTATTCCTTTGATACCAATGACCGTTTGTCCACCTATTCGGATGCCGATTGGGAAGGGGATGTAGATGGTTGTAGGAGCACTTTTGGTGGGTGTTTCTATTTTGGTTCTGCTCTTGTCTCCTGGTTGAGCAAAAAGCAAAACTCCATCTCTTTGTCCACTGCAGAGGCTGAGTACATCGCCACCGGGAGTTGTTGCACGCAACTCTTGTGGATGAATAAGATGCTGGAGGATTATGGGATTTCACAGGACACCATGACCATTTCTTGTGATAACACGAGCGCGATGCACATATCCCGTAATCCAGTCCAGCATTCGCGCACAAAGCACATCAGGATACGCGAGCACTTTTACGTCAGTTAGTTGAGGAGAAAGTCGTATCCCTGAGTTTTGTTTCCACCGATCATCAGTTAGCCGATATTTTCACAAAGCCTTTAGATGCTCTTAGATTCGAGAGTCTTAGGCAGTCTTTGGGGATTTGCACAGTTGACTGAGGGGTTGGTCGTGTCTAGCATAGGATGCATTTTCCTCATATCATCTACTGCCTATTGCTAGATTGTATCATATGTTTTGTTTATTTTGTTTTGCCTTTTATTTTATTTTTTTTTGAAAAACCCAAAAAGATTTTCTTTTTATAAATTTTTTTCGAAAAGCTTAAAAAGATTTTATTTTTAATAAAATTTTAAAAAAAATCCAAAAAGATTTTTTATTTGCACCATTTATGGATGAGCATTTTAGATAGCCGAGTCACAATTTCATTCCATTTATCCATGTGACTATTTGATAGAGATTTGAGACGCTACATCATTTCATCCATGTGCTTTACATTGTTTGGAGTCTTTGAGATGTGATTAGTGATATCTTTCTACATGTTTGACTCCTATCTCCTTTATTGCACACATGCACGGCTATATTTGATTATTGTACTTGTCTATCCCATATTGACTTGAGTGTTTTCATCTCAATTCTGTCTATATAACGTACAATATGCGATAAAACTTGACAAGATTGGAATGAATGTAAAAACCATTTTGGTGCGACTGTGTGTTTATTTGAAAACGGGGAGTGGCTGCGAAAGGTAGTTATCTATCTTTTGCTCAAAAGCCACCGTTAAAAATGACCTAAAAAATTGAGGAATTTTATTATCCGAGGTTCAAAGAGGTTAAAAGAGCCCCAAAAAATTTAAAAGCAATAAAAAGGAATATATGCCAAAATATGGGCCAGTAGGTTTCACCATCAATTATCCAAAGTTTGAGAATTTAGATCGCCTCTTTTCAAAATATAAATCTGAGGGAGTTTGGTTGGAGAATTTAAAACGGGTTTGCGCTTCCTTGAAAGTCCTGAAAAAGTATGAAACCATTTTGGACGTTATTGGTGTGAAAATCACTTTGCGCTTTGATTTGTTGATTTGATTGAGTCAATGTCTCATATTTCTATTTTTTTACACCAAAGGACGATTTTGAGTTCATTCGTTAGGAGTATCCGATATTCATTGTGCACATATGTCATGTTTGTATGCATTGATTTTCCTATCAAATTTTTTCAAACCTCTTCTTTTACGCTATCATCGACTTGGTTGTTTTGTGCCCGTTCATGGTGTATTTCTTTGTTTATATTCTTTGTGTAAAAAATTTTGAAAATTTTAGAAATAGTGATTTATTCCCTTGTGACATTCTCCATGTACCTCTATTTCTGTTTCTCATATATGTCTATTTGGGGACATCATAAAATGGGGGAGAAGAATTATCATCTTGTGGGGGAGTGAGTTTTTGAGTTTGAGGATCTATTTTAAATTGGTATCTATGTATCTTTAGCTCATTTCAAACTCGATATGTCACTTGGTATTTTGCTTTGTCTCGTGTGTGTAGGTACTCCTTTGATGATCTCTGAATTGCACACCCTGATGAGAAAAGCGTTGAGATTCCTGAAGAGTTGAAGAACAAATGATAAAGTCTTATTCATTTGTACCTTTTCAGTTTTTGGTTCATGGAAGGATATATATGTATAGGCATTTTTTATATTTGGCATAGACATAGGGGAGATTTGTAAGGACATTTTTGTCCATTATAAATTATATGTCATACACCGTTACACCAGTGAAGGTACTCAAGCTTGCATCATCATTCAATGGATTCGAATATCAAAGAAATTAAGGAATAAATTTTATAGACAGTCGGACTGGTCCGCCTGTTTAGAAAAGGAACCGGTCCGCCACAGACCGATCCTCCCCTTTTGGAAAAAGAACCGGTCCGCCCCCAGACCGATCCTCCCTATACTCGGACCGATCCGCTTTGCTCAGAAACCAGTATACCCCGGATCGATAGCAAACCGAAGGAGCCTCTTGAGAAAATGAAACGGTCCGACCACGGACCGATCCGCATCCATACCGAACCGGTCTGCCTGGGATAAACTCAACCAGATCGTGCAGAGATTTTCAGGACCAATTTTTCTTTTATAAACCATCTTCGGGGATTTGTTTTGCAAGACTCACATAGACGATTTTTCAGAGTCCTGAAACTCTAAGTCATCACCTTTTGAGTCCCAAGACTCTTATTTGATTCACACCACGTAGCCAAAACCCTTGTGAATAACTTTGCAACCCAAGAACACACTTGTGTCTGTTCATACCCTAGTGAAGAAGACCGACCTTCTTCTTCATTGCTGCCCTCCTGGAAAGAGAAACTTTCAGCCTCCGACTACAGATCCAACGCCTGCGGGTAATTCTGTGTCACTATATTTTCATTATAATTCGAGAAATTGTATATTGCAATATTATAATGAAAATAAATGGTTTTTCCCCTTTGGGGCATTTTTCCTCAAATATGTGTGTTTGAATGTGCTTGCTTGTTTCATCGTCCTATTAAATCACATATAGCTGCATGTTTAGGGTTTAATTGGGTAAAACTGTATTTAATTATATAATTTCTTAATTTGAACGTATGCGTTTCTCTTCAGTCTTATTAGTTCGTAGTATTCTTTCTTTGTTTTTGTATTCTTTCTTTTAACCTTTTTGCAAGACTACTACATTTGAGCGCCTAGAAACGCTTGAATTTTTCCGCGCGCACATCTCCTTTGTGGAATTCGCCTTCTCGAGCTTTTGTGGGGGTAAGCATGTCTTATTCTAACTTTTTTGGGAATCCTAATGATAACTCCTAAAATTCCGGTAAACCTATGACTTTTGGTCAATACCTGCAATCCCAAAAAGTTACAGCATCTAAAATGACATTGGGTGAGTATTACAAAAGTCAAAGTTTGGATTACAGTAATTTTAACCGTGATCATTCTGATTCTAAGTCGCAAGATCCTTATGATAAGAATTTTGAAAAAATTGTAATCATTTTCAAAATTCTTATGTTAATGATTTTGAGTGTAGTCCCGAGAACAATTTCCAAACTTCCCACTTTCAAGAATCAGCTCCTCGCCGTATGACTTTTGGTGAGGGATTGCGCATGCTTGAAAATGAGAGGGTTGAAAATCGATATCGAAAAGAAAATCGTTGTTGGTAACACGAGTTGGATTTTCTATTTGAATCCGACGACGACTTTTCTTCGGAGACTTACGAAGTCGATGACTGTTTTGAACCAAATGAAGACTTCATTCCTACTTTGGAACAAATCATCCTTGACTTGACCCATGATATAGTAAAGAATGAAAATGAGGATGAAAAGGGCATTGTATCCATTTGCAATGAATTCATTTCTTCTTTGATTTTCAAAGAAGAAAGTTTCATTGTAAACGTTCCTATTTCTTCCGAAATTCAATTTTCATGCGATGATAATTCATTGCTTGAGATTGAATTTCTTTCATCCCCGTCTTTATTCTATACCGTCGCACCAATTCTAGTACTCGATGGATTGGTTCAAAACTTTTTAGTTCCAAACCTTTTCATCGACTAGGAGTACTCACTTGAGCCGCCTTCCATGACGACATCTTTGCCCTCATGTGCGCCGCCTCCCATTCCAAATTTAAAATACTTGGGAGTTGATTCAATTTTTCTCGGCCCACACGTGTATTTGTCTCCCCTCCTATCCAAACCCCCCATCCTCCCTACCAAAGTTTCAATAGGGGATGGTTCACTTTTACCGCCTTACACATGCCTTCCTTCGTTTGAACGAAATTCCTATTTTTCGGGAGGCATGCATGTTCGGGAGGGTCTAATGTTGATCCGCCAAATTCAAATTGTGTTTTGGATGGACCCTCAAAAATTTCAACTTTTAGTATATAGCTAATTAGCATTTCTATGTGTAGATGTATATACTAACTTCTTCATTTTTATTTTTTCTTGATTTAGCGTAGTGTAATTAGTTAATCTCCTTTTATTTTTTCTTATATGCTTGGTTCTAACTCTTTTATAGGTTCAACGCACTTGAATTTGCGGAGACTATGCGCCCCATCACACACTTGTTCATTTAAAAAAAAAGAGTCACAAAAACATTTTTCCTTTATTTTTGACACACTCATTCTCATTCTCATGCATTTTCATTTGTTTTTCTTTTTTATTTTATTTTATTATACATTTTGTCGTGAACATGCGTGTGTGTTGCTCGTTGTACATATTTTTTTATTTTTTGGTTAGCATAGGCCTATGTATGTTTTATCCTAAGTCTATGTAATTTTGTTTTATTTTTATTTTTATATTTTTTATTTCATATTTTTATATAATTATACTTATATATATATATATATATATATATATATATATATATATATATATATATATATACACTTGTATATATTTATCGTACTTATTCCCCCCCCCCCCCCATATGCCCCATAATTACAATTCCCCCCCCCCCCCCAAATTTAAAATTGGAGGCAGTAGGCAATTAACTGATCGATCGATTGATCGAACAGTATTGCCGATTCTGCTTCTTATTTTACCCTTTCTTCTTCTTTTCTCTCTTCTCTCCTCTTAACCTAATCCGTGCCCTAATATTTCCCCCACCACATTTCCTTAATTTCAACCCTTTTTCTACACTTGTAAGGTATAATTCTTCCTACTTTATTATATATTTGTAGATATAGATTGATTTTTGTCATAATTTCCATGTTTTATCCATTATTTGACATATATTCAATGTGTTGGTATTATCCCTGATTACTGTTGCTCCAACCGATTTTTCTTGTGATTATTGATGTATATCCGCTCATGAACACTTGTCTATTGTTGCATTGTTGTTTTGTTCATGAGTGGGGCTCTTTTGTTGGTTCAAATGGCATTTTCGCACCCTTATTTCACATTGCGCACGCCAAGTGTTCACTAAAATGCCCATACCAGTTTTCAATCCAATTTTTGGCACACACTTGGGTGATTTTTACTTATTGTCGTATACCGACACATTTTATCGCAATGTTGAATTTTTTCACTCGGTTTTGCGCACTTGCACCCCCATTTCAACTTGTACACTAACTAACCATTAATTGCGCTTATAATTTTTTTTGTATTGCTTAATTCTTGTTTTGTAGGTTGAAATGGCACAATTGAAGAAATATGATTCCACTCTGTGCGTGACCACCCAAGGTTTTGAGGGGTTTCGTTGTAAGAAATAACGGGAGTGGTTCCAGGCATATTTTGAGACTGCTCAGAGGCCGTTGGCCTACAATTTAGCCTGGAACCTTGATGATTTTCCGGAGGAGGCGGGTGTTCTTTTGCGGCGCCAGGGATGGGAACCTTTTCTCCCCATTAATGGCCGAATCAATGAAGAGATGGTCAGGAGTTTTTATGCGATGCTAGTGGTGGTGAAAGGGGACGGGCCGACAACATACGGGGCCATGGTCTGAGGGGTTAGGATACCATTTTCGCCGTTCTGATTTGGTTGTCTTTATGAATGTAGTGAACCCCGAGGATTCAATCAGTTTTACCGATGGGGATGTTTTTGGTCTCACGACTTGATTGAGACCCTTGCACCGGGGGAAGAATGGAAAAGAATGGCCTTCCGTTCGGTTGTAATGGAGGATTTACCGAGACTACTTCACTCCTTCATGGTGACGAGCAACCGATCAGAGGTGCGTTACAAGCACGCCGCATTTATCTACGCACTGATAAATAATTTGGGCGATATCAGCTTGCCCAATATATTTCTGGATATGATGTGCGCGACGGCTAAGTAGAGAGCCAGGACATTCTCCCTTCCTTTTCCTGCCCTCATCACGAGGATTTGTTTGTCGCACGGTTGCCTAGAATTCGATGCTGACCGTAAGCAGGACCCACACGGGCATCTCACAAAGAGCAATATTTCGGAGATGCTGAAACACGAAAGGGGGCAACCGGGGACCAAAAGGCAGAGGGAAGAGGTAGCTGATGAGCCCAACGACTAGGAGGCTGAGATTAGGATGGCAGAGAAGGGGCAAAGTTAACAGGTGCCACCCACATATTTTGATGCCCGCTTTGAGGCATACAAGGCACTGCAGGACCACCGCTGGGAGGCGACCCAGCTCAGGTGGGCTACATGGGAGTCCCGCCTGGACCAGCATCAGGCCAAGCAGCGGCAGTATCAGGTCGAGCAGCGACAGGAGTGGGTCGACCAGAGGCAGGCTAGAGCGCATCACAGGCACGAGTACCGGATGATGCAGCGGATGATGAGAGATCTTTATTTGCAGATGCATGATTCCGATACAGCTCTACCTCCTCATTTTCAGGATCCTTCTGATCCTAGTGGTTTTGTCCACTAGGCTACTGTTGTACTGGGTCGTTTTTGGCATTGTTGGCTCGGATAGTATGTTATATATATATATATATATTTTAATATTTCTTTCTTTTTATTAGTTGTAATGTGTTAAGTGATTTTGTATTGAACTTATGAAATGGGAAATGAAAATGTAGTTTGTGGTTGTTTATTAGATTTTGATGTGTGTGACCTTCCATTTTATAAAATCAAAAAGTTCACCATCAATTTATCTATTATTTGCACTTCAACCCCTCTATATTGTTGTGACTTGTGACATAGCTTCTTTTAACTTAATACATCAGTATATATTCTTCCTATGCTTTGTACTAACTTATTTTGCAGATTCTTCGGACTTGTACTTATGGAGATCGCTCCAAATGTGGGTAATATCATTCTTTTCCTATCTTTGTGTTGTGTTCTTTAAAGGACGCATTGGTGACAATGCAATTTAAGTTAGGGGTTTTGGATATTCTATCCATTTCATTGTTTAGTCCTTGAATTTGGCTACAATTTAGTTACAAAGCATGTGTTTGTTAAAAATTTGAAAAATTTGAAAAATATTTTCTTTCTTTATTATCCTTTATTGGGCATTTTTCCCTTGTTTCCGATGATTAATTTTAATAATTGCCCGATCCATTAGACAATTTAACGATGCATGTTATCGATTCTAGAAGTTATTAGACTTTAGTCCTTAAATCATTAATATTATGAATAACTTCATGAATTAAACTTTATCCCTTGAGCACATGCAGTTTCCTTGTTACATTGATTTGGTTTAAGATTTTTATAACTCGGTAATCTTTTGTTGCATTGTATATACTTACACCGAGTGAGTTAGAGACTTATATTCATTTGTGAGTGTATGCGCTATTCTTTCCTCTTTAAAAACGTTACAGTCGTTGGTAATCTCTTTATTCTTTCATTGACCGTTCATTAATGGAGTTCATACTTGAAATGTGTTACTTGATCATGATTTTCATATATTGTTTCTACTCGAGATTTGCGTAAACTTTTTGAAATGATTATAGGCCATTTTTGTATATCACCCATATGACCTTGACCTTACCTTTTATATGCTCCCTAGTCAACCCACTTGAGCCTAAATACTAGCCTTTCATTTCATTACCCAAAATCCCATAACCAAATCCAAATTGGAGTTATATACTAGACATATTACCATACATACCCTTGTTTGGATTGTTATTTGGGATTGAATGATATTGTGGTATTTTGTGGTTGCAATTTGAGCATGACAAGAGTGAGAAAAGAAGAAATCGTAGTGAAAAAGAGAAGAAAAAGAGAAAGTAGAAAACAAAAGAAAGAAAAAAGTGAGAAAAAGAAGAAAAGAAAAAGAATGAGAAATTTGTATATATTGTTTGTAGTGATTCAATAATCTTTGTTACTCTCTCGATTGTTATATCTAATGCTCGTTTGGAAATCATTTGTCCAATTTTGAAATTGCCCACTTTTTCCCATTTTCTCGAGATTCATCCCCAAACACCTTTGAATCCGTATATACATCCATTTCATTTCGTACCCTAACCTAGCCTACATTACAACCCTAAACAAGTCCTATGTGATCTTAGGGTGAATTTAATTTAAAAGTTGAAATAGTTTTGATAATCTGTGAAAATGCATTTCGCCTCTTTTATATGGGCGGTATCCTTTCATTGAGATTACAGTTTTTATTTTCTATATAGCTGTGGGTAACCGAAATTAGAATAATGGGCCTAAACGAGTAGCCCAATTGTAGCGGCCCAAAGTCCAGACCCTCCATATCTTAATCGGTTATGATTTTGTCTTCTCCCATGTTCTCGTGAAGAGGGGTTCTAGGAGAAGATGGAAAACGTGGGGGAGTCCAACACCCCCACTCCCTGAAAATGGACATGTATAAAATAAACCCTAGGTCTAGGGCATAGGACACGCACTGTATTCTCTGTAATCGCTCCCCAGAGTATATAGAAATAATACTGAATGCACCACCGTGGACGTAGGCATTCTTGCTGAACCACGTACATATCTTGTTGTGTGATTGGCATTTTGTATTCCTTATTCTGCTTGGTGATTGCGCTTCTCTTATCTCTTTGTGTTGAATAATAATTGTCACCATAATTGGCGCCGTCTGTGGCAAACATCTATCTTCCCTGAGAAATCCCACACCAAGAAAGAAGTTCGAAATGTCTGGTCACAGTAGTAATGCTCCCCAGGCAGGAGATATCCAAGAACCACCCGCTTCTCGCAGGATTAGATCCGAAGTTCGGCGTTCAGATCAGAGGGCTCGCTTAGAAAGAAAAGCCTTAGAAGAAAGCCAAGGACCAGCGAGGTCCACACAGATATCCAGGTTGATTGATGCATATGAGTCGAGGCTCCACGAGCAAAGGGAGTCTTCTCGCAAGCACGAAGCCGAGAATGCTCGCCTCAAAAGACGTCCATACCGCACTCCTAGCCCTCACGCGAGCAAGTCTCATAGCCGAGGAAGGAGCCCCAGGCGCGGATCCCAGAAAGCTGAGGGAAACGAGTCAGAGGATGACCTGCTCGAGCAACTGTGACTAGCTCGCAATCACAAGAGCCCAGATCGCAGCAACGAAAACATACGAAATCTGGTTCGAAGGGAGATGGACCAACACCCTGCACATCATGGTACCAGATCGACCCGAGAACTCACTAGGCGAGCTCTCAAAACTCAGATGAAATCACCTTTCTCGAGGGAAATAGAAGAAGAGGAAGCCCCCAAGAAGTTTGATATTCCAAGGTTCAAAATTTATGATGGTAAGACTGATCCCATTGATCACGTCAGGCAGTACCAGCAGACCATGACCCTCTGGAACCATCGAGACGCACTAATGTGCAAAATTTTTCCCTCGAGCCTGCATGACGTGGCATAAAAATGGTTCGAAAGGCTCCCCCACCGGTACATATGGAGTTTTAAGTCCCTGGACGAGCTCTTTATGGCCTGATTCATTACTAGTATCTCCAATCCCAATAGGATGAATGCTTTGCTAACAATGAAAAGGACGCCTCAAGAGACCCTTCGAGACTACGCGAAGAGGTACTGGGAGTTATTCAACGAGGTCGAGGAATGTTCAGAGCAAGTGGCAGTGGCCTCTTTTAAAATTGGGCTACCCACCACACACCACACACACCACACACCACCACACACACACACACACCCCACCCCACCCCCTCCCCCACCACACACACACACACACCCCACCCCACCCCACCCCCTGCCCCACCCCTCCACCACCCCCTCCCTCACCACACACCACCACACACACACACACACACCCCACCCCACCCCACCCCACCCCCTCCCCCACCACACACCACCACCACACACACACACACACACACACCCCACCCCACCCTCCACCACCCCCTCCCCCACCCTGCCCCACCCCGCCCCACCCTGCCCCACCCCCTGCCCCTCTCCACCACCCCCTCCCCCACCCTGCCCCACCCCAACCCACCCCCACCCCCTGCCGCCCTCCACGCACACACATACACACATATATATATACACATACACACAAATATAGACACAAATATATATATAAATGAAAGAGAGAGAGAGAGAGAGAAAATGGACCTGAAAGTAGAGAGAGAGAGAGAGAGCAGCGTCGAGAGAGAGAGAGAGAAATGGAGGGAACGGCGCGGGAGGGAAAAAAGAAGGGGGATGGGGTTTTTGCTGCGAACATTGCCACGGTCGTGTCAAGGTCTTTGACCGTGACACGCATTGTCACGGTCATTGACCGTGATAATTAGTTGTCACGGTCGTGTCAAGGTCAATGACTGTGACATAAAACGCGTGTTTTTTTTGTCACGGTCAATGACCTTGACAAGGCTGGCCGGTTGAAAGGTGACAATTTGCCCATTTTGGTGTAGTGGATCCTAGTATGGTTTCTCATCAGCTGCACGTCGATCCCACTTTCAAACCAATCGCACAGAAGGCACGGCGAACTGCACCCGAGAAGGCAAAAGCTGTGGAAAAAGAAGTTGAAAAACTACTGGATGCAGGATCCATACGGGAGGTAAATTCCCCAAATGGTTATCCAACCCAGTAGTAGTTCCAAAAAGCAACGGGAAGTGGAGAGTTTGCATCGACTTCACTGACCTTAACAGGGCGTGCCCTAAAGACAGCTTCCCTCTTCCAACAATCGATCAACTAGTGAACGCCACAGCAGCTCATGAGAGAATGAGTTTTTTGGATGCATACTCAGGGTATCATCAAATCCCATTGTACGCTCCAAACCAGGACAAGACAACATTCATCACCACCATTGGATTGTACTATTACAAGGTCATGCCCTTCGGGCTAAAAAATGCAGGGGCAACTTACCAGTGACTAGTTACCAAGATGTTCAAGGACCAAATGGGAGACACCATGGAAGTTTACATCGATGATATGCTCGTCAAAAGTAGGAAAAAATAAAACCACCTCTCGGGCCTATCGAGAACCTTCGAAATCCTTAGGAAGTACCGAATGAAACTTAACGCAAGCAAGTGTTCTTTCGGTGTCCAGTCAGGAAAATTTCTTGGATACTTGGTCAGTAAGAGAGGCATCGAGGCTAAACCAAACCAGATCGATGCAATAAATAGGGTACAACCTCCTCAAACAATTCGGGACATATAAAAGATCACCGGTATGCTCGCTGCCTTGAACCGCTTTATCTCTAAGTCCTCTAAGAAGTGCAAACCTTTCTTCCAACTTCTAAAGGGAAACAAAACATTAGAATGGAACCAAGATTGCTCGCGGGCATTGGATGAGCTTAAGGCTTACCTTAGCTCCCCACCACTGCTCGTCATACCACAGGAAACAGATTCCTTGTACTTATACCTCTCCGTTTCCAACCACACTGTCAGTTCTGCATTGATGTGCGAAATTGTAGGAATACAACACCCCATTTATTACGCATGCAAGACCTTATTAGAGGCCGAGCAATGGTACCTACCACTGGAAAAGCTCGCCTTTGCACTTGTAGTTGCCTCAAGGAAGTTAAAGCACTACTTTGAAGCTCACACTATTATCGTCCTTACCTCGCATCCCCTTAAAGAAATCCTGAGGAAGGCGGATTTGTCGGGCAGACTATCCAAATGGTCAGTCGAGCTCGGACGATTTGACATCCAATTCCTACCAAGGAACGCAATCAAGGGGCAGGTCCTGGCTGATTTCATAGCCGAATTCACTGGCGAACAACCCCTCGACCAATCTCAACCATTAATGCAAGGAGAAAACCACGCAACAGAGGGAGTCTGGAAATTATTTGTTGATGGAGCCTCCAACTCAAAGGGGGTAGGAACAGACATTGTCCTTATTACTCCAGAGGATACAGTCCTCGAGCAAGGCATCAGGCTTGGATTTGCAGCCTCTAACAAGGAAGCAGAATATGAAGCTTTAATAGGTGGCCTCCAGAAGGTGCACACTTTGGGGGCAAAGCATTTACAGGTGTTAGGCGATTCTCAATTAGTCTCCAATCAGATAAGTGGAGACTACAATGCTAAAGATAAAAGAATGGCAGCTTATCTCGCCTTAACAAAAAGACTAATTTCTAGCTTCGAGGAAGTCAATGTCCAGCAGTTTCCCAGAGAACAGAACAACCATACCGATTCCCTAGCATCGCTGAGTTTAGCAATCTATTTTGACTTAAAAAGAATAATCCCCATCAATTTCCTCGCTCATCCGAGCATTAGCTGTAACAGCGAGCCACCAGGCATGGAGAAGGTGCTCCAAATTGAGCCAGCACCCAACTGGATGGACCCTCTAAGGTACTATTTGAAGGATGGCACACTCCCAAATAGTAAGAAGACCGTTCACCAGATAAGAGTAAAATCTTCTCGCTTTCACTTATCTTCAGAGGGCAAGCTATTTAAGAGATCCTTTTCCGGTCCCTACCTTTAATCCGTTCACCCAAATGATGTCGAGCAAGTTCTACATGAGCTTCACGAAGAAATCTATGGAAGTCATATTGGGGGAAGGTCTCTGGCTTTTCGAGCAATGAAGAAGGCTATTGGTGGCCATATATGCAAAGAGACTCTGCGGGGTATGTTCGCAAGTGCCTGAAATGCCAACTTCATGCTCCTATGGTCCACCAACCTGCTAGCGACCTAAAATCACTTTCCAGACCATGGCCATTCGCCCAATGGGGAATGGACATCATAGGACCACTTATTACCACCACCGACAATCACAAGTATCTATTGCAACTGACTACTTCACCAAATGGATCGAGGCGGAACCCCTACCAAACATCCGAGATGCAGATATGATAAGATGCGTATGGAGAAATATAATCACCCGTTTTGTCATCCCCAGAACCATCATCACTGATAATGGAACACAGTTCGAGAGCGGCTCCTTACAGAGTTTCTGTGACGAGCATGGGATTAGACACCATTTCAGCTCGGTGGCATATCCTCAGAGAAACGGCCAAGCTGAGGCTTCTAACAAAATGGTGATTGACGGATTAAAGAAACGATTAGAGCGAGCCAAAGGCGCATGGGTAAATGAGCTACCACATATTCTATGGGCCTACCATACTACTCCACGACGAGCGACAGGGGAAACCCCATTCTCATTGACATATGGAATGGAAGCAGTCATCCCTTTGGAAGCAGGCTTGCCAACAATGAGGTCCAGCCTTGTCGACCAGGGCAGTAATGATGCAGCATTGCTCATTGAGCTCGACCTAGATGATGAACGCCGTGAGCTAGCCATAGTGAAACTGGCGAGCTATCAGCAACAGATCGCAAGGCACTATAACAAGAAGGTCAATCCAAGGGCATTCCAAGTTGGAGACTATGTCCTAAGAAAAGTCCTGGGCATCGCAGTACGACCATCAGACGGCAAGTTGGGGCCAAACTGGGAAGGACCATTTAAGATAACAAGAGACGATCTGCAAGGAGCTTATCACTTGGAAACGTTGGAGGGCAGAGAGATACCCCGAGCATGGAATGCAGCCAATCTCAAGAAATTCTATTTCTAGATTCTTCTTTATTTCTTGAGATTCTTCTTTTGCATTGTACTTATGAGACTGAAACTCATTAATAAAAGTTGTTTAGCAGTTGCATTCTACAAAGTGTCAGTTAACTAGTATATGGACTTTATAACTCACACACCCTTTTCAAGTGACAGGCACATTAATAATTACGTCATAGCAGGGAAATCACCCTCCTCGGGTTTTCATTATAAGACACGAAAAACCTCCTAGCATTGCCCCTGGAAATATACGAAGCCCTACAGGAGATCCATAGGCAATATGGCTTGTTCAAAATTGGCTGCCAAATAATGTTTGGTTGATAAAATCCTGATCGGATGAAACATCCAACACCAGGTGTGTCCTTGCCAATTTCTACACTTAGGCCTAAGGAAGTGTGACGACACAACCTAAAAGGTAAAGTGGGGAAGAATGGTATCTCACTGGCATACTGGACTGGAGGGACACTTACTTGATAAAGTAAACTTACAAATCTAGTCAGCCAAGAGAGGCTCAAGATTATTGAGCAAAGATGAGAAAAATATAAGACACTTGTTTAGTCAGCAAAATTTCCCAAAACATAAATTTTATATTAAATTCATCATGTTTATAGCAAATACAATAGATGTTTAGTCGACAAGCTCGCCGACTACATCGACATTACATCACTTTAATACAAAATACACAGAGTTACTACTGGCAAAATCTTAGTGAGAGTGAGGCCTCTGAACGAGATAATCATCCACTTGGGCTCTTCGATCGTCATCAGGATGAGGAACTAACTCTTCCTCAACTTCATTCACACCCGAATCTAGTAGCTGCCGAGGGATGGCATCAATGGGGATCCACTGATCGTCTCTCCGAAAGGGGTTAACCAGTAGATTAGAAGGTCTGATCTCATGATGATACCAAAGCATTGAGTTCCTTGGGACTTGCATCTCCTTTAGGCACTCAACCATCCTCTAATAAGGGCGAGCTCTTCAAACTCTGTTAGCCTCGTTGGAGCATCTAGCTAGCCTTAGTAGTAACCATCGGCCAATACTTATCGAGGTCCCCTTCTAAATAAATGCCTTAGCCGGGTGACATCCCTTTAAATCCCAGCAGCAATCACATATTCTCGCTGGACGTCACCACGAAGCTCTTCCATTTCCCTAGCTGAACTACTGGTACCCCTACCAGCTCGCGGAACAGTCGGTGGGGTAGAACCTCGCAGCACCGGAGGAACATCTCTTGGACTAGATCCATCTCGTGACGAGGAGGAACCTCGTAATACCGCAGGAGAAATGATCGATGCATGCCCCCTAAGTCGCGAGACCTACCTACTCAAATCTTCATTCTCCTGGTGAAGAACTTCGCCAACCTGGTTGATCTCAGAAGCATCTAGAAGCTTTGCCCTTAGTGCATTCACCTCTTCTTGGACTGAGGCACCAATTTCCTCTATCTCTTGGAGCTTGTCTTTCAGTTTAATGATGAGCTCAGTCTGATCTATGAAATGCTTATTCCTCAATCGCAGCGATTTGTGAATCCTCACAAAAGTATGACGAACTTCGGAGCTTACATCAGGTCCAAGCATTCTTCCCAATTGAGAAGTGGCTGGTATATAATCGTCAACATCAATCGACTACAAGCAATAAAAGGGCAATGAAAAGAAAAATAAATCAGTGTACTAGGGAAAAGAAACCTTTTCATTTCATTAATAAGGGTCAAAGTACATCGAGCAGCAAAAAGGAAAATTATAAGCAAAGATACAAAAGTAATCCTAGAAGTTGATTAACTAGCAACCTCAGGATGCCCAGAAGTAGCTGGCTGCTTCCCCTTGTCAGCAGCAGTAGAAGCACCCCCCTCAGCAGGAATAACCTCTATCGCCTGGGCAGGGAGAACATCGATAGTAATTGTGTGGGAGGCAGGGTCAACACCTTCGATGGATGGGGTAGGGGCTTCATCCACAATTGGCTTCGGGCTCGAGTCATGCTCGTCGAATAGAGGAGATGCAATATTCGACACCAGTAGCTATGAGGGCCTTTTTCTAACCTTTTCTTGAAGTTCAGACGACTGATGTAGCCTATCTGAACCTCGGCATCTTCATATGCAGCAGCCCACCCAGAGTTATAAGAGTCCTCATTGATGGTAGCTGCCTGAGAATATTTTTCTTTCAGTTGCTCGGTCAGCACCCTGTTCTCCTCCACAATGGCCAACTTACTCGAGTAGACCAGGTCATAGGCTTGCCTCAGCTCGTTCAAATCTTTAACCACTGCCTCCCTCTCTTGATTGGCCTCAGAAAGGGCCAGGTCGAAAGAAACCCGAGTAACATCAGCAACCTTCAAACCAGCCTCGAGCTCCATACCCTTCAACTTCAAGGAAGCATTCTGCTGCTCCAGCTCGACATTTTTCTTCACCATCTCATCGCGAGAATGATAGAGCACGGCAAAGTCAGTCACAAACTACAAATAAAAGAGGAAATCAGGAAAATGAAGTACTCGAAACTTATCAAAGCATCAGAGAAAGGAAAAAGTCTTACCAAAGCTAGCCTCTGACTAGCTTGTAGGGCCAATTGATCAGACCCCAGTGCCCTTTGGCGATCTGCAGGAAGAACTGCCCTCTCAAGCAGCGCAGGGGACAATTGAGGAGAAATGGCAACTGAGGCCCCCTCAGGCAATGCAGACACCGAGACTAAGGCCTGCCCAGCCTTCGTCCTCGATTCTATTTTTCTCCTCTCTTCCTCCTTCTCCTTCTCCATTCTCTTCCTCTTCTCCATCCTTTTCCTCTCTTCCATCTTCTTTCTTTCCTCTTCCTTTTTCCTCTCTTTCTCTCTCTCTCTTATCTGTCCTTCCTCTTTCCTTTTCCTCTCCTTCTCCTGAGCAGTAGATCGAGAGCCAGTAGCAAAAGCCCCAGTATTGGAGTTCTGCTTCTTCGACCTCTGAGCGAGGAGCACATGATCATCATCATCGTCATCCCGAATCAAAATTTTCCTTGGAGGAACTTTCTCCTCGCTTGAGCTGCTAAATGTGCTCGAAGGTTCTCAGGCTTCAAAAACCTCTTCTGAGTCAGAAGAACTATCACCACTGGGACCAAAATTTCCTTCAGCACCGCCTACAATATCACTCTCAGAACTGCTCTCCTCATCATCCAACTGGATAGGATCAGCAGTAGTCTCTTCAAAGGTATAAAATTTAGGAATGATATCTACCGGATTTGCTATAAAGCTAGAACCAACATTTTTATATTCAAGCAAGAAAGCAGCAGATCGGGGATGCTTGTCGTCAGCTAAGGGATCCCTAATATTCCAAGCTTTGACCAACTCAAAGAGACAAACCTCGCTGAGAGCAGGTTCCAAGTTCTTCGACCTCGCTGAAGAAAAAACAGAAAAGAGTTAGAAAGATCACAAATCAGTAAAGAAATTAAAAGAACAGAGCAAAGACTACCTATATATTCTTCCCCATAAAAGGGAACAGAGAACCTATCAGACCTCGACCCCTCAGTCTGGGGGGGGGGGGGGGAAACTACCAATTTCTAGCAAGGAAACCATCCTGCCAATAGTCCTTATGGGAATCAGGTAGGTTTACTACCAATACCCCGTCAGGACTCCTGGCTTTGAGATAGAGGACACCAGAACTAGTTCGAGAGAAGGAATAGCAAAAGCAGACCTCGACGAGCCCTAATTTGGTACCATACAACTGATTAATTCTATGGACGCCATTAATTATCTTCCAAACATTGGGGGAACATTGTGCAGGAACAATATTGAAGTAACCAAAGAAGTGCAAGAATAGATTGTTGGGAGGAAAGGTAAGTCCCCCTTGGGAAAGCAACAAGACATGGATCCAATGGGCACCCTCTATCTCTCTAACATTTCTAGGGGGAGAGGCGCACTCAATCTTTACCCACTCTGGGATATTGTAAAACTTCCTAAACTCAGACACAGATCTGTTACCAATCTTTGCCATTGGAAAACCCTAAAAAAACTACAAATTCGAAGAGAAAATAAAAAGAGAAGGCACAAGGAACTTAAAAGATGAAATTTCGACTTGAACGATGGAGAATCACAAGCCAAACTAACGAGGAAGATCGAAAGCGATAAGAATGAAGACCGGGAGAAGAGAACGTGAATCGCTAGAACTCGCAAAAAAATGGAAGAGTACTAAGAAGCTTGAAACGACGATTGAGAAACGACTGCTCTGAATAACTTTTGAGTATTACTAATCATAATGCACATACTACGAAGCAAGTGCCGCCTAAATCAATCCTCAAACTTTGGAAAGAGTTGCACGATGTACAAAGGAGCCATTATGACAAATCATTTAAATTTATTGAGCCCAAAGTATGGCCCAACAAACTTAGGGGAAATTGTGGGTACCCGAAATTAGAATAATGGGCCTAAACGAGTAGCCCAATTGTAGCAACCCAAAGTCCAAACCCTCCATATCTTAATCGATTATGATTTAGTCTTCTCCCATGTTCTCGTGAAGAGGGGTTCTAGGAGAAGATGGAAAACGTGGGGGGAGTCCAACACCCCCACTCCTTGAAAATGGACATGTATATAATAAACCCTAGGTTTGGGGCATAGGAAACGCACTGTATTCTCTGTAATTGCTCCCGGAGTATATAGAAATAATACTAACTGCACCACCGTGGACGTAGGAATTCTTATTGAATCACGTACATCTCTTGTTGTGTGATTGACATTTTGTATTCCTTATTCTACTTGGTGATTGCGCTTCTATTATCTCTTTGTGTTGAATAATAATTATCACCACAATAGCGTTCTTCATTTCTGACATGTGTGCGGCCTAGTTTCCATTTACATTTACTCCTTATGCCCACATGTCTTGTGTGTTACCTCCCTGTTTCAAGTGAATTCATTTGATGAGTGTAATGCCCGTGAGGATTGACTTTTATGCATGCTTTGATATTTAGTATCCGAGTTATTTAAGTTTTTGCCAAATCATATGTTGCGTGTGCTCACTCCCCTCCCACATGTTAAAGTTTCAATTCATTGAGGTGTATTCTATAATGTTAATAACTGCGGACTTTTCACGTGAATTCGTTTGTTATGCTAATAACCTGTTGAAATCTTGTTCGTATTGTTGAGTTTGTCGCATGTGATTGGGCATATTTTGAGGAAACTTTATGATGTTTGTGGGTACCATCCCTGAAAACCCTCACGAGACGACACTCGTCCACTAGGGTAACCTAGGGGTTTAACGGCTTATTGCATACGCTAAATGCAATCGAATCGCCCGCGAAAGTGGCCTTATCTTTTTATTGCTTTTATACCATACTATTGTACTATCTCCTGCTTTAGTTTACTTATAGTTCTTGTTGCATCCTATTTCATTGCTAGGGACTAGCAATGTGGAAGTTAGGGGGTGTGATAATACACAAATATTGTTTATTTCATCCGTTGAACCTACGCATTTTAGCCCCCCTAGGTGCCTTAATTTCTATATTTAAGCCCTTTAAATAGACAACCTCGATTTATATTGTTAACATGCTATATGAGGTATAATTGGGCTTTTGTAGGTATTTAGGTACTAAGTATGGGATTCAGATGCATTCTGGTGAATTTCCGTATGCAATCGCACATTTAAGGGCAATCCGGTCATTTCACTGTTAGGCACCTGGACCGACATCTACACGGAAGTTGTGTCCCTCCTCGTAAGCTTTGCGTGGCCGTGAACGATGGACGATTTTGATCCCGAATGAAGAAGTTACGGCGTTTCTAGCGGAAGGAAAAATAAGGAAACCAAAAGAGGAGGAGAAGAGAAGAAAAAGGAATTGCAGGCTTCTGCCTTGTCTCACACCTGCTTGGTCGATCGATCGACCCTTCATAAATTTGCCATGATTTCAACAGTCGATCGATCGACCAAAGGGGTCGATCGATCAATCCCCTCTTTCTGCAGATATTTTTGCCTTCTTTTCTTTCTTCTTTTCTTTTATTTCGAACTTACTATATAACCCAATTTTGTGTAATATTCAAACGAGAGATTCAAACTTAGTTTTAGAACACATTTTAGGCCAGGGTTTGGTTTGGAGAGCTCATTTCTTCTTCTTCTTGGGGTGACAACCAATTGGTTTTGTAAGATTGAACTTTCCATCTCATTTACCATTAGTATAGCTTTGTTCTTCATTTCTCCTTTCTTTGTAATTTAGTTTCCATGCCTTGTAGTTAGTTTAATTTCTTTAATTCTTGCTTTCCTAGTTTAATTAACATAATTTAGTTGAATTCATTATGTGCCCGTAGATAAATAGGGCCAGGATTTCGTTCCGCCATTAACGGGCCCCGAGCTTCGAAAATTAGGTTTTGTGCAAAATTGCGTTTAATTGAACCCGCGCGTATTAAAGTCGTATTATTATGTGTTTAAATTTCTTTGCCATGCAACGTTAGTGTTTAAAGCGATAATCGAGTTTAACCCGCGTGCGACCAGTTTTCGGTTAAATGTTTATTCTCGCAACTTTGGCTTAAATTCCTTATTGTGTGAAGTTTATGTTTAATTGATAATGCTCGATTAAATTGCTCTCGAGTCTGAATTCTGATTAGTAGTTGTTTCAATCCGTATGGTTGGATGATATCCCGATCCTCGCTTTACTGTTATTTAGACTTAACTTATTCTTTTCTTTTATTTCCTAGCACACATCACCTTCTTACACTTTTATTCATGGATTAATAATTAGTTACAATCTATCAAACTTTCTATGTGGATTCGATACCCGACTTACCGCTATACTCACCAGTTAAGTGTAGTCATAACTTAGGTTTCTTTTGTATTATCGCGGAGAAACTAAAACAACGACTGTGCACTTACACTAGCACACCTTTCGCGCGCTGATCACCACGCTATCCAACAACCTTCATCAGAGCTTCGATTTGGGGTGAGTAGGGTTGGCATTGAGTTAGGTTTATATCTGTAATATTTTCACAAATAGTAACATTTACTGTATATATATATATATATATATATATATATACACACGGTGGATCTAAACCTCTTTTTTCCGATATTATCTTATTCTCAACGGTCCGTGCTAGCGGCATCCAATTCCCACCACCACCCACCCCCATTATCAGAGCTACAACAACGTTCATCAGAGATCTTATTTGGGGTGACATGAGGTGCCGCTAGCGCGGACCTTAAAAAATAAGAGAATAATGGAATGAGTAGGGTTGGCATTGGGTTAGGTTTATATATATATATATATAAACCTTAAAAAAGGGGATTTGGATCCACCGGAGCTTAGGTTTGGAATGAGTAGGGTTGGCATTGGGTTAGGTTTATATATGTAACATTTTCACAAACAGTAACATTTACATTGTTATAACAGTGTGTGTGTGTATATACACACACACACACAGAGGATCAAGTGAGGTCCCCCAGTTTGAGGTCCCCGAATGAGGTCCATTTTTTTAAAATAGTAAAAAAAATATTTTGGGATTGATTTTTTTTATGGTTTTTAAATATTTCAGTAGGACCATAAAAAAATAATAAACTCAAAATGGATTTTTTTACTATTTTAAAAAAATCGGTCAAACTCTGTCAGTTTTTAACAACTTAAAAATAACTTAAAAACTGATACAGGTTGATCGATTTTTTTAAAATAGCAAAAAAAATTATTTTGAGCAACTTATTTTTTTTATAATCCTACTGAAATGTTTAAAAACCACACAAAAAAAAATCAACTAAAAAATATTGTTTTTACTCTTTTAAAAAAATGGATCTCATTCAGGGTCCTCAAAATGGGACCTCACTTGATCTTTTCCCTATATATATAAACTAGCGGATGCCCGTGCCAATGGCACGGTGATAAATTTACCCCCATGATAAAATAAAAAAAATAAAAAATAAAAAGTATTTTTCAAAAAAATATATTTAATAAAAAAATTAAAAAAATATTTTTCAATAAAATATATTTAATAAATTTTGAAAAATATCTAAAAATTATATTTAATAAAAAAATTAAAAGAAAAATATTTAGCATGACATTTCATGCATGAACATGAAATAAGAAAATGTCATACATACAAAAATGGAGATATTTTTGCCAAAACCATGCTCCTTTATTATATATATATACACGGTTGATCCAAACTTCTTTTTTCTGATATTGTCTTATTTTTAACGGTCCACGCTAGTGGCATCCAATCCCCACCACCACCTACCCCCATTGTCGAAGCTATAACAACCTTCATCAGAGCTCTGATTTGGGGTGACATAGGGTGCCGCTGGCGCGGACCTTAGGAAATAAGAGAATATTGGATAAATGGGGTTTGGATCCACCGGAGCTACGGTTTGGGGTTAGTAGGGTTGGCATTGGGTTAAGTTTATATCTGTAACATTTTCACAAACAGTAACATTTACTGTGTTATAACACAGTATATATATATACGGTGGATCCAAACCTCTTTTTTTTGATATTGTCTTATTTTTAACGGTCCGTGCTAGCGGCATCTAATCCCCACCACCATACAAAACCATTGTCGGAGCTCCAACAACCTTCATCAGAGCTCTGATTTGGGGTGACATAGGGTGCCGTTGGCGCGGACCTAAGGAAATAAGTGAATATTGGATAAATGGGGCTTGGATCCACCTGAGCTCCGGTTTGGGGTGAGTAGGGGTAGCATTGGGTTAGGTTTATATCTGTAATATTTTCACAAATAATAAATGTTACTTTTTGTGAAAATGTTACATCGGCATCCCATGCCACCTCAAATCAGAGCTCTGATGAAGGTTGTTGGAGCTCCGACAATGAGGGTGGGTGGTGGTGGGGATTGGATGCCGCTAGCGCGGACCGTTAAAAATAAGATAATATGAGAAAAAGAGGTTTGGATCCACCATATATATATATATATATATACACACACTGTGTTATATGAACACAGTAAATATTAATGTTTGTGAAAATCTTACAGATATAAACCTAACCCAATGTTACCCCTACTCACCCTAAATCGAAGCTCCAGTGGATCCAAACCCCATTTATCTAATATTCTCTTAATTTCAGAGGTCCACGCCAGCGGTACCCTATGTCACTACTAGCCACCCCAAATCGTAACTCTGATGAAGGTCGCTGAATCTCCGACAATGGGGGTGGGTAGTGGTGGGGATTGAATGTCGCTAGCGCAAACCTTTAAAAATATGGTAATTTAAAAAAAAAAGTTTGGATCTACCATGTGTATATATATATACTGTGTAATATTAACTCAGTAAATGTTACTGTTTGTGAAAATGTTATACATATAAAACTATTTCATAAATATATTAACACAGTAAGTGTTATTGTTTGTGAAAATGTTACGGATATAAATCTATTTCATTTTCTGGTGTATATAGTAAAGTTTAATATCCGTGACATTTTCACAAACAATAACATTTACTGTGTTATCATAATATATATATATATATATATACTAGGCTATGCCCGTGCCTGAAGGCACGCTGATAATTGCAAAACGACAAAAAAAATTCAAAGTACGTGCCTAAAGGCACGAAGAAAATTTCCAATGTATTGAATATGTAAACAATTTAAGTCATAAATTTTTTCTTTACAACACAAATGTGTAAACAATTTTAAATATGTGGGCACATTTTTCTTTATTTATAGGATTATCCGCATTATTTGAGAAATAAAAAAATACTCAATAATTAAATGTATGAACACTTTGATTGAATGCATTCATGCCTTCAACGCTAAATGTGCAAAATCGACACACAAAAGCTAAAGACTAATATAATATCCAAGAACAAAACAACAACTAAATAAGATTATTCTTTTATACAAAGACAAACACACTAAATCATAAATCTATTTTGAAGCCAACCATACTACATTGAAACCAAAAATTCGAGCCAATCAATGAGCAACTAAATCGAAAGAGGCAGCAATGTGTCATCTTTTACACTAATTATGTCAATTCACACATTATCACTCAAAACACTTTGAATCAAAGTATCATATATCTTCTTGGTGCTCGACACTCAAAATCGTCAATTGCACGCAACACCATATCAAGGGCAAAGCATTATTGATGTTCATTGTTGTCGATCATGTTGTGGAAAGTTTAGGGAGGATGTCACTCGATCCCATATTTGCACAAAAAAAAAAAAAAAATCAGAAAAGATAATATTAGATATTCCCTATTTCCTTTATAGAAAATGAAGGACTTTCCTAATATTGTTCTTTATAGAAGTTAGGAATTTCACTTTGTTCATCAATAGTGAGATATAGAGGAGTGAAGTCACGGCATGAATTTTTTTCAACATTCAACATGCATCAAGTTATTAATGTTCTAATATTTTACGCTTTATTTCCCAAAAGTACACCAAATATACAAACTTGTCCAAACAAATCCACTATAGTAATATGCATACTTACAACTTAACCGATAACTACTGAAATGAGTGAGTTATTAAAAATTCCCACACAATGTATCTTAGGATGACTCCATATGTGCCAACTCTACATGGTCTAAGTGTATGATTAATATTCCAATGTCATAAACAATAAGAAATGTGACCCATTAAATATTTGTATAAAACTATCTTTTCTTCACAAAATTGATAAAAGTTGGTGTCAAATCAAATACACCACACCATATGAGGTATAGGAGTATGAGTCGGCCTTTAGGGCATTCCATTGTCATATGATCACTTGGTGCAACAATCCAAAAACTGCAATGACGTGTAGCTACCGGACCTACAAAAATTAAGTGAGAAAAAGAAACATAAATACCAAAATGAACTTGAATGAATGAAAAAATAATTAAAGTTAGAATAATATGCACTTAATACTAAAATAATAAAAGTTAAAAAGCTTAAAATTTGAGATCTAGTCAAGCGTATAACAAATTTTTAATGAAGTCAATGCCATAAAAAAAGATTGGTTCATGCATGCTTAAAATAGACAACTGAGTGACATCATGGGTATACAAAATTTACAAATGCAAAAGGTAAAAATGGAATTTATTGGGAACTTATAAACATGAATATAACACCATAGAATTTGAATTTATAACAAAAAATAACATCCAATTATGTAGTGGATTGAACATATTTTTTACAGGAAGACATAAATTTTAGATACATACCTTCATTGCCAACAGGGCTAAAACAATAACTTATTTGCAACTCTAAGAAGTTTCAAGAACAAAGCTAAATATTGTATATAAATGTATCATCATGATAGAGGCTTTGGAAGTTCAATATTATATATGGACGTATTAATCCCTATGTATGTGAATTTAGCTTTCCACCTCTACGAATGCGTGACCGCATGAATAATCGCCCTGGACCTCTTCACATGGATCCCCACTCTTAAACACCCCCAACCCCACAAATAGCCTCTCCAACCCCATATGCATCATCAATGCTGCATCTGCAGCGTCAATGCATTCAAAAATAATGTTTCAATTGAGTCTAACGAGCCACTGTTTTTCTTTATTAGTCTTTGTTGACATCGCTTTCGAAGTCCCCACCACTCTAGACGCCTTCTCCACAGACTTGGCTACTCTCTTATCGGTCCCAGACTTATCCACATAGTGGCAAATATGGCTGCACATACAACAACATTTCCACTTTAGTATCTTAAATGCCCAATTACCTAGTTAATGTAACACATCAGAGTAATTGATGCTCTGTAGTGAGCAACTTTACTCCTTATGTACCAGCTGAGGACCAAAATAGCTACTGAATATGCACTCTACACTACTCTACTTTCAATCACCACATTTATTACAAATGATATGCAAATCCAATAGTAGACACTGCCAAACATAAACATCTAAAAGTACATCTAGATTGGAGGATATTTCACTAAATGATATCTCATACCTAAACATTCAACGAATTAATTTATCGCCAAGATTTTTTCATACAAATGATAAATGTAAAACAAAACTAAAACATTCAAATCAATAACAAAAATTAGAATATTCCATAATCAGATTAATATAAACCAAAGCATTAGATATGCAAAGACAACGAAATTGCTGGTGAGAAAACACCAGATGAGTAAAATATTACAAAGTTCTTTAAGAAAACATTATAGATAATTCCAACCACATAATAAAGAAATGTTAGGTGAAAAGCCACTGTGAATATTTTCTCGGAGTTTATATAAATCTACAGAAATCTGGATAGCTTGTAAATCTAAGAAAGCTAGAATTTCCTCATCATTTACAGGAGGTTTGCAGAAAGCAAAATGATCAAATTCAACGATGACTCAATGAACAGTTGTTCAATTTTTGATAGGTGCAGAGTAAGATCCTTCATACACATGAAAACGATTGGCAATCCAAGCTATCCTGCTTTAGAGAACATTGTGATGCCTATTTTACGCTTTCATCTTTTATCCAGAAGGCCACAAATATGGATTTAAGTGATCTTACACTGGGACCGTTGTCTATTTTAAGCGATCTTACTTTGGAACTATGAATATGGATTGATTCTAACATTAAATTGTTCAACAGATAAACATGATAAGTAAATGTAATATGAAAACATGAAAACTTTCCGATGCTCGGGACTGTTGCAGTGAATCCTCATGCCCGTTGAGGATGTATTTAGGCTATAAATATTTAGTCAATTTCCTATTTCAGAACAATATATATCAAGGAACATTAGAGTATGAAAGAAAATTAGAGTAGCGCAGAGGTATGCACATCCTCCAATTAGAGTATGACGGCAAAAGGTATGCACATCCTCCAATTTCCTTATAAATATAGAGTCAATCCAATTTATATCAAGGAAAATTAGAGTAACGCAGAGAAACGGACGAATCAGATCTAAACAAAATTAACATTCAATAAAACTTTGAATAGACATTCGAACAAACAGATATAAAAGAGTGCTTTTCTTGTGAAAAAGTAGGGGCTGAGCTGAACGAATAAAAAAAAAAAGGTAATAGTAGAGTAACAGTTAAAACAGATATAAAAATTGACAAATAAAATAGGGTAATAGTAGACCGCCTCTAAACACAATCCAATAAGAAAAAAAGGGAAAATTTGGCAATGAATGAAGTTGAACGAATATGAAAACAAAAGAAAATTTTAACTACAAATTATAGTCTTCAAAATAGTAGAGTTACCAATTTTCCAATGCATCAATGAGCACGCAAACATTAAAGTAATATAAGAAATTTTCACTCATATAGATAGTTATGTAGTTCAATCCATGTGTAGTACTATACAACCAAACAATATCCGGGACTAATAAAATCTACATACAAATTAGCTTTATCATCTAAATATCCTTTTATCATATCAAAATGCAGGTCGATAATACAAAAAGTCAATAAAAATTAGATATCAAATTGACACTCGATGTGAATTAACAATCTTTCCCGAGCAATAAGAATCCGTTCCCTTCAGTGAATCAACATAGAGACATCATATGCCTTTCTACATTGAATAGAACTATATGTCCTGTTGCTGCTGCCTCATATTTGGAGGATGTGCATACCTTTTGCTACTCGTGAAACGGTTATATCATTTTGGTAATCAGGTATATGTGAATTGAATCCTAGGTAAGAATATATATCCTAATAGAACTACGTGTATTGTGTCTGCATAAACTAACAACAGGACATTGATTTATTCATGTGGATAATTACTCGCACATTGCCTAGTCATAGTAATCGGTATATTGGGGTAGGTGGATAACCATGCCAAATATGACAGGAATTCGGTGTGTATTGGTCAAGTATGACAGGAATCCGCGACAAATTACCCTATGTATCAACATATAAGTCCCTGGCACTATGATGATTTGCATAACGAATGAGAATTGCAAGATTATTATTTCGAATTACTCTTTTCCTTTTCCCCATTAAGAAAATGACAGAAGTTGATTACTATGAACATGCAAATAAAAATGTCGCTGGAGTCCTGCTCTTACGATCTCTAAGGTGCTTCTCTCTATTTGCTTCTTGCTGACCGATCCAAGTACGAAACCACAACCCGTAGCTGGACTCGGAAGGTTGAGTAAATAGTTTGGGCTTGGAAATATTGAAATTTAATCCTAGAGGAAGGAGGTACAGCTGTGTTGTTTGAAGTGTATTGCTTGGTATGTAATGTTCACTGTGGGGAAAATTGTTCTCCAATTATAATATCATAATTAAATCTGAGTACAGAATCAAAGGAAGTTAAAATTGATTCCTCTGTTATCAATATCAATGTAAAGTTGAATGTTAAATAAATAAAAAAATAAAAAATGCTAATTGCTTCACAAATTCCAGGGATTATCACATGTACTAAACTGCAAGCTATTTTTAAAATTACCACATGTACTAACCTGCATACTTTCTCAGTTCCTCAAACAAAACCTCATGAAAATGCTTAAAGTGGTCTTGGATTTTACGATGGTCATAAAAATGCTTAATATGGTCTTGGATTTTACGACGGTCGAAGGGTTGGCCCTGAAGATCGAAGTCGGGAGTGATCATATCGGGGCATTGGTACATGTTAGATATGAGGAGAGTAGGGATAATGTTGGACTTGGTCGAGGGGCTGGCCCTCAGATATCTTGAATGCCAAAAATAAAATATAAAATAAATTAATAACCTGAACAACTTCTTTTAAAGAATGATAAATAAATAAACATAGAGAGAGTGAGATATATACCAGCGGGAAGGAGAGTTATATCATTTCATCACCAGTGTCTCAATCACCGTTCAACAACGTTCTTGACTTTGTGATTGACTCGATTTGGTTCATTATTTGAGCTTTGGCACACATATACTATAACAAACCAAACAGATGCTCACACCTCTGAACCTAAGGCTATGCAGCCATCCGCGGTTCTTCCAAGAGCATCTCCAGGAATAACAAAGTCGGATAGAGTTTTTAGTGCCAATGTTCACCTGGAGATGACTTCTTTCTTCATGTCAGCTGAAAGCATCTCAACAATTTCCACTATTTTCTGAAAAACAAATGCCTCAATAATTTTCCACCATAGAGTATGTGCAATAGACAGTAGTGACATGCCATCAAGAAGTTTTTATTTTATATTTTACACATAACATGTCGAATGAAATATAAAATCAATTTCTATTATTTTTCTTATTCATCAAACATGCATTTTCTATTAAATGTCCTTTTAGTCATACTCACGCAAAATAAGAAATTAATTCCGTTTTCCATCGGATACATTTATCTCAAAAAGCTAAGTTTCCTTCAAAAGTCAAGACCTTTCTATAATTGATTCCCAATAAACTCAAGCTCACATATCACAAAACAAAAAATCTCAATGCTAGTGATCCATAGCAGGTGTGAAGGGACAATAAGACCTTGTATCTAGATATTATAAAATGTGTGTAAACAATCCTATAAATTTTTGCACTTTATTCGTGGCATCTCAAATAGGACATTTGTGTGTATTCAGATTTCAGAGTTTGCTTCTTTTCAAGTTTAAAAACTTTTAGCATGAACAATCCTATTAATTTTTACTTTATGTAGTAGCTTATTCAAAATATGTCTAGATCAGAGAAAACTATCAAAAACTTGACATGAGTAACACTATCAGACCTACTTTATCTGGGAAAAAGGGATCAATTCAATATAAGCCTAGTCTTCTCAATCTAGACCTGCTCAATTCATAACAAATGAAACACACGATTGATAAATTTTAAAATATAAAACTTTGGTGACTTATAAGGTTGTCTCTGACATGTATGAGTACTTTCAAATGCACACAACATGATTCTAGGGTTAATCTTAGGGATATTTCATGTCATTTGAAGAAAATCATGAATGTGCATTGTCACAATGCTATGTACTTACGAAAAATCCTAAATGTGCTAATCCTACATTTATTCAGTAGATTAACAAAGGAAAAAAAAACAACAAACACTTTCGTTTTGCACTTGAGTAATAAAACATGTAAAGTAATGTAGTATGGAATGTCATCACATTAAAAACAAAGGCAAGTCATCACATTCAAAAAGTAGGGCATTAAATGATTTCCTATACAAAAAACCAAAATTCCTAAAAAATTATTTATAGAAGCTTAAAAATAGCTCTTTGGGATTGTCTACTATTAAATGCGACCCCTTCAAAATATTAACAATGCCTTAGAACTTCAAACCAACGTGAACTGTACGATTTACAAAAGAAGGGGAAAATAGAAAGCATGTACATCAAATATGCATAGCTTGCCAACATTATAGAGATAATCAACTTATTTTCATTTACTGACTCACCTTGAGAGATGCGAAACTTAACTTGAGATCCAAACTTATCTTGGATGCATATATTTTGTTAGGAGGCATAGGTGAGTTGAGAGATCTCAAATCCGAAGAATAAAATAGTAGGAGCCCAAGTAAGGTCAATATAATAGTATAACTAAACAATTCATAGCATTAAATAACATATTTATTGGGGAGGGGGAGGGGATAATAGAGAGATAGGACATGTGGAACACCTATTCTTGATCAGTCACATTTTTGTAATTTAAAATACAAGGTAAGGATGGTTCACCCCCACTTCATCTTGCTCAAAATTTCCATAGCTACATAAATATGCATACTAAGAAATATCATGGTAAATCCACAAAAACTAATATAGCCAAGAAAATCACATTTCAAAGTCGATATATTAGTTGATAGATACCAAAAACAAAACCGAGTATACCTGATTTCACCTGAAGTGATGTTAAGATATACAAATTTGATTTGAGTCTGCCTCCAAGATCTGTTACCATCATGTGTATACTACTGTGAATCACAACACCGATGTGTGTTCTTCATAGGCGTTGAATCTGTGATGAAAAATTCCAAAAATCTTAATATTAAACATCAATAAATGTAGATTATACTCAAAATAAAAAAAGCTGAGAAAGTAATACTACTTCATTCGCACCATGAAGATATTTTATCTAGTGTCTCTCATATCCAAAATTCCACCTTTTCTTCCTTACTTGTTCCATGAAAATACTAATGATAAAATATGCATACACACATGTTATGCAGAGCCTAATCTAAAATATGCATACCAAAAAGTGTTTGTATTTTAAATTTATTAAGAGGTTAACGGCTATATTTGTCTCTTAATGGTTAAGAGGTAAAATTACATCTGAAGTCTGAATCAGTCTAAATCGTCTAAATACATTCATTCATAGGTACATTCAGGCATAAAAACAAACATATTTTTTAGATTTAGATTTCAGACTTCAAATTTAGATGAAATAATAAACGCAACCTAAGTGTTGTATGCATATTAGAACAACTTCCGCATTAACAGGCATTAGCTTAAAAGGCTTATTTGGCTTGGAACCATTATAAAGCTTGTGAACACAAAAGTTAAAAGCATTGTTCAGTAGGTAATATGGCCCTTTGAAATACTGACACAAAAGTTCAATCATTCAGATCTCAACCTAAATAAAATAATTACAAAAGGATTGCAATAAAAGTTCATTTCAACTATCTTTCACATACCATTAGAGCCTATACCAAGGTAATGTAATGCTTTCACCATCTTGCACATACCATTAAATCCTATCAACTATCTGTAACCAATATAAACCATCTAAAAAATATAAACCACAATAGCATTTGAAGCTCAACCCATGTTATTTCCCTTTTTCAAGGTCTTTTCCATTGTTCCCTTTGGGTTGTGAGAATAGAAACCTTGACATCAGTTATGTAAACTCTAGATATGAATGTCAAAAACACATACCTTTGCTTGTTAAAGTTATGGCTCATGTTCACACTTCCAAATCACAAATTGATTTTCTATTACCCAAAGATATGAGATCTCTAAACAAAACATTATAAATGTGAAAACATTAACCACCCATATCGGTGTGGGTGTTTATGTGTGCGATTGAGCTCTCAAATCTGCGTGTGCATGTTTATGTGCGAGTGTGTGCGTGTGTAAGAGGGTGATAGAGATACTACATGAAGTTGGCAGAGGTGGATGCGTAGGGAAGCAGTGGAGGGCGTCGGCAGCTAGGTTTAGTGTTGGGAGGGTTTGTGTTGAAAGAGGGAGAGAAGAAATCTGAGTGAATTTGAGAGACGGGATGGGTTTGAGGTTCAAGTTAGAGGAAAGTTGTGTTTGTTTGAGAAACCAAAGAATTGATGACGTGGTTATAACCAAAATGCCCCAAATTTTGAATTAATATGAGAGTTTAATAAGAAGGAAGAAGGGGGGAACCAAAAAAATCAAGAGCAAAATAGGCATTGCAGGATAAAATCATATTGATGACATCATCTTTCCATCTTATGACATACATAACTTTCCTACTTTATTATATAAATATATATATGCTCCTATTTTAAAAGGCCTACGCCACCGGCACCTATTGACACCCCTATTCATCCCAAACCGGAGCTTTGGATAATCCAAATCCCATTTATCCAATAGTCTCTTATTTTTAAAGGTCCGCACCAGCGGCACCCCATGCCACTTCGGTGGATCCAAAACCCATTTATTCAAAAGTCTCTTATTTTCAAAGGTCCGCGCTAGCGGTACAACATGCCACCCCTACCCACCCCAAATCGGAACTCTGATGAAGGTCGTTGAAGCTCTAATAATGGGGATAAGGATTGGATGCCACTAGCGCGGACCTTTAAATGTAAGGTAATTTTGGAAAAAAGAGGGTTTGGATCCAGCGGATATACTGCGTAATATTACCACATTAATTGTTACTATCTTTTTGTGAAAATGTCACATATATAAAACTATTTCATATTCTAGTGCATACAGTAAAGTTTACTGTACGTTTAATTTTTTTTCTTTGAAATTTTATAGGTTTCATGGATCTTGCTTGATAGATCTCGTCGAGCAGATTTCAAAAGTAGTAATTTTGCAAAAAACGGATTTGTGAATAAAATATTATGATCATTCTAAGATTAAAAAAAGTCTAACCACTTATGTAACTTCCTAGAGGAAGTTACGGATGATTGGTTTTAAAAAGGGTAAAATTATGAAAAAATTCCCTAAAAAGTTGGAATAAGACCTGTATGGTTGTTGAAAAGTCAATAGGACTTATATATATGTTGACCTGACAAATGGGACTTAAATATAATTTTATCACATTTTAAATGTTAAAGTGGTTGAGGTAGCAACTAATATGCAAAAAATGAGCCAGGGAAATCAAGATAAGGACATTAGCGATTACTCTTTGAAGCCAAATTATGGGTCTGCACTTTTATGGATCATCAAATGAAAAACGAAATTCAATATGACTTACAACTCAGAAAAAAATTCAGATTATATGCAAGGATTATATGGAGTATACAACAATCAGTTGCAAATCCTGAAGACTTTGTAGAATACATAATTTCAAATTCGAATGGTTCGTATAAGTGTTCTAAAGATGAGAATAAAAAATTGAACAAAAGACGAACTGTATAAGCTTTGAAAATTTTCTGGCTCTTAGCAAAGAAGATAAAATGGTTCTAAAATATAATCTAAGGTATCCTACCTGTATATCTAGGCCTGGAAAATTTTTGTAGTCTTATTATTAGTTTTTCATTTGATGGATATAAATTATCTCTCGTTTACTTTCTAAATTTATCTCTAGAGCTTGTAAGATCCCCTCAGGATAGACTATATTTCTCCTAATTATCAATAAAGTTTAGGGGTTCCTTAAAAAATAAAAAGAAAATAAAAAAGCATTCCAGGTTTGTTCTTCCATAATAAAACATCTCTCCCATTCTTTTAATGTGGACGTGGGCAGCAACTTATCGAACCACGCTATACTCTATTTATTTTCATATATTACTTAGCACTCTATGTCAAATTGGTAAGTTGTACTATTATAGATTTAGACGTGTTACAATTTGACACCTTTTATGGGAAACTCTTAGTCTGACTACCTAATTTTCCAAATATGCCCATTTGAGCGATAACCAATCATTTCGTTCTCATATAGGAACCCACATTCGCTTTGATATTCGAATCAAAAGACAAGATCGCTCACCTATGAGTTACCTACCTTCACCTAGTGACGTTAAGTTTCCAACATATTCAATCCCACATTTTATTCATACCCACCGTAATGATACGCCTTCTCAAGAACCACTTGATATGGAGCGTGCCTCACGATTGATTGGCCAGTGTAAGAAATGCCTACTAAAGTGCGATGGGTAGATTCAACGACACGCCGATGAGAACACTCACCTAAAGAGATAATTGAGAATACATTGATAGGGTCATGGATTCACATCTCAAGGATCGAACTATAATTAGAGAAAAATAATATGTTCGCCCAAGACCCCACTATCTCCTGACAATGACAAGACCTTCAAATGTAAAAATGCAGATTATGATTGCCCCGACCCACATCACCAGAGACACCTATATGAACACCAATTCGTGATCATGGTTGATCTCCCTATTGAGAGCTCCTAGGGGGTCTTCATAATCTTCCTATGGCTACTCCTCCCCACAAGACAAGTCCCTAACTAGGAGGATCTACGAGATCTTAAAGAAATTGAGTTGGAGAGTTTATTGTAGGCCCATTGAGTTCGCACTCCTAAGGACCACCTATCCAGGAGGGATTTACGCCTTCGATCGGCTTCAACCTTTACCCCCAAAATTAAGATATTGTAACTCTTAAAGAATTTCTTTATTAAAAACACATTAATTATAATGGTAATATTGGCCCTTCTCATCACATCTGACATTACAAGAAATCCATGTCCCTATGGTGCCACGACGATGCTCTCACGTGTTATTTTTCTTCTAACTTTATTGGATATCAACCTAAATTGGTTTGATAAATTGACACTGCAAGAAAAAGTACTTTTAAGACGAAGGCTTTTGAGATGAAAAAAATTGGAGTATCTAAAACTAACTTTTTAAGACGGATAAAATTAACCGTCTTAAAAACTATTAATTTTTAAGACGAGTAATTTTACCCGTCTCAAAAGAGGATATTTAAGAGATAGCATATTACAAGCCGTCTCAAAAAGTATACTTTATGAGACTGCTGAAACTAATTTGGATTCCCTCCTTTATTAATTAACATTGCCGCTTCGTTATGTTAGCCTTAACTTAAGAAAACAAAAAAAAGAAAGGAAAAGAAAAATCCACCCGTGATTTCTCTTCTTCACCGCTCAATCCCAAGCAGTTGGTCTCATGCCGGACATGCCTCTCAAGACCTAACCCTTGTTGCCCTAGCCTTAGCCATCACCGCCCTAGCCCTCACCATAGCCCAAGTCGATGGCTAAGCAGAAAAGATCGGGTAAGTAGTATTTATTTTTTGTTGACTGTTGGTTTCAACAATTTTTTTCAGATTTGTGTTTCATAGTTGGGATTTAGCTTACTCTACTTGTGTTTCAATCGCTGCAATCATTTATACATGGATTGTGTACACTTTCGTGATACAATTCCTACTGTTTGTACATTTTTTCGTATTTCTTCATTGAATGATTTCAATATGTGAAAAAAATCATTCGTGTTTTTAATTAGGGAGTTTTGGGAAAAGGTCCTCATAATTATCAAAATGTATAAAAATAGGATACTCCAAATAATTTTATAAATTTAGTCCTTGTACAAAAAACACCATGAAAAATGGTGGCGTTGGCGCAGACAAAAAAAAGAACTCCTAACTCTAAAAAGATCACACAAATAAATGCCATTGTACCACAGGGACTAGATTTATAAACTTGAAAATCATAGTTCTAAAAATCCAAATATAGGAAGGAACATGACCTTTACCTTAATTCTCTATTTTAATTATTTTGTTACCATAACTGAAATATATGGCAGTGATAATTTTTCACTCTTAATGGACAATTATGTATATACAAAGTTATATATTAAATATAAATATCATAGTTATGGGAATCATATGTTTTTCATTGATGGGTGTTTGACAAGGTTCATTGGCATTTAAGTATATGATATAGCCCCGGACATTCAAGTTATAGTATCGTCAACTTGATACGAGTAGAAGATAATTTTAATTCTTGATTATTGATTTATATCATTAGTTTTTGTAGTGGTGATATGAGGTTGAGGTTGAGCCAATTGAAAACCCGGATTATCAATTGGCTGTTGTAGTTTAGTTTTAAGATTAATTTATGAGAATATGCGCATAATTGTTTGTGTGAATTTTAGTTAGAAATATTAATATGTTTGTGTCAATAAATTAATTCATGTCCTTTGCAAGTAGTTTATGCCATTAATTTGATTTACTATTCCATTATAATTTTATTTTGTGATATATGTGATGGATCCAATTAATTCAAACACGTGTCATCATTGAAAAGATCAATAATCAATATGGAATCAAATGAGATAATTTTTTTAAAAAATAGACATAAATAGGTTCATTTACTTACCTACTTTTCTGTCATTAGCTTTTTTAGTTTGTATTGTTAGTTTCTTTTATGTATTTGAATTATATTATTTGTGTTGAGTGAAGTTTGCGTATACTTTGATACCTTGTTAAATTTGTGTTTGGACCACATATATGTATCTACCAACTTCACTACTGGTGTGTTGAATTTATGTGATGTAGCTTGTAATGGACTTTACTTCTGCAACTCTTTAAGATAGGGTTTGTGGAAGTCCAAAAATAGAAAATTAGGGTTTGGGAGAAAAGTTTTTATTATAATAGTGAAATGAAAAATTATTCCTAAAGTTTGGGTCATTTTCAATTTTAGACTCTATGTTTCAAAGGTTGTAGGATGTCAATCAAGGCTCATACGGTGACCGAGTTAACTAGGTATTGTTACCCACCAATCCAATTTTGAGTTACGAGTTCAGTTTTTTATTATTGTTGTGAATCAACCCTATATCATTAATTTATCAGTTGTATCGGCTCATATCGTTGATGTTGCGGTAGAATTGGCCCATATCGGCAATATCACAGTACTATCGACCCATATCGGTGATCTATCGATCGAGATGGTATAAATTACTAAGCGTTGATCTCTCTATCTCAACTTCTAACGCACTCAATTGAGCGTCGATTTGGCATCCATATCACGATCGGAGCAATCGCTTTTAATATATATTAATTTAGACTAGTGTCCTTAAAGTGTATGATTACTTATATTATATATATCCTTAACTAGTAATAGGTACTATTATGACATTCATCAAGGATCTCAGGTTGCTAGTGTACTATCAGTGTGAGAACAAAGAACAAGTCATGCTATATTCTCTAAGAACAAAGCATATACACGGTTGATGTATTGGTCAATTGGAACACGATCTTGTAACTCAAGAGAATCGATGAGGGGGATATATGATAGTTTCTAGAAATCAGTGTTGCAACGTGAATTAACAATGCTTAGGTTTATAACTTGAGGCATTTATTTGCATTGGATCTTTCTATTTGAGTAAGATTTGTATTGGAAATCAGTCTTGCAATGTAAATTGTATTAGGCTTGTATTAGCTTTATAACTTGAAGTATTTATTTGTATTGGAAATCAATATTGCAATGTGAATTAACAATGCTTGTTGATGTAAAGAGTGTTGCTGGTTGAACTGAATCTAGTAAAATAACTATTTACATCAACAAGCATTGTTAATTCACATTGCAGTATTGATTTTCAATACAAATAAATACTTCAAGTTATAAAGCTAATACAAGTAACTATTTGCAATATGTCATATTGCAACTTAATTATCAACGAGTTAAAATAACTATTGTTTCTTACATAAATGTTTCTTGTTCAAGTTTTTTCTCCTGATCTTTAAAATATTGGTATTACACACTCACTTTGTCTTCTATAACTGCTGTTTGTTGAATTTTGGTAAGAACTTTGTTTCAACATCATCGCTATTGACATTTTCAAACTCTTTGCACCAACTCTTCGTCATAATGCATGAATATTTTTTCAACCCATTCTGAGTAATTTACACCCTAACTTCCTTTTCTAGCGAACCATATTTCTCCCGTGGCCGTTGCCATGGCTGTTAATTCTAAACATAACCTCGTATATTCTATATTGGGTTCAGGGCTCAACTTATTCTTGACAAATTTACTTTTCTTATGTTTGGGAATCATTTTTCTTTTTTAAATATCAAATTATAGCCTTATATAACCAACACGATTGGTGTTTCCTCGAGTGTTTTAATGGTCTTAAAACTTCCACCCTGGATTGTAATCATCTCGCACCCCTCTATGGATTAACCCCTATTTTGTGTATTCTTTGAAAAAATGCCATGAATCATTGCAGTATTAGAATTAGATCAAGAAATGAATCCCACAACTACTAGAAATGAAGTTAAGTTAAATCCCCAATAAAAAGTGTTGAAGAACTCCAAAAATGATAGTTCAAAAGATTGTGCTAAACCTTGGGCAGATAACTTCTTCAAATAGAAGAATTAATGCTTATGGAATAGAATGCCATGATCGAACCTCTTTTTAAGTTTAATGGAACTGCGGTGACGCATTTTAATTGGATGAATTGCTATCATCATTCTTATGTAGTCTCCACATCAAACCATAATGAAACTATCCAGTGGAAGATACCCCAAGACTCATGCCTACCCCAAGCCTCATGCCTAGGCGCCGCCTAGGTGGCACCAAGGCTCGCCTTTTAGAACACTGCTTTATCATAGCAGATTCTGTGCTGAAACCCATCCCTTTAATTTTATTTCCAAACAAAGAACATGTAGGCAGCAGCTCACAGTTGAACTCGAGAATAGCCTCAAAATTAAAACTAAAGGCCGTACCATGTCCCACATAGGCCCTTATTTCTCGCAGACCTATGATACAAGGACCCATATGAACAAAGAAGCATTACCTCATCCAGATTACTTAAAATGGTGAGTGGCTAAAAATAATGCATGCTCTTAAATGCACAACCAAACAGACACCCCCTAGTTGGTCTAGGACGATGGTGATATGGACCAGACCACATCAGTGGAAGCCAAATCCACGAGTGCTAGGGCTCACAATCAGTGACGACGAGTGGGCCTGCGTGGCCGCTTGAAATAGCACCCCTTGGGACTAAGGAAGTCAAAAAATCTGTGGCTGTCACCTTCACCTGAATCATCTTCTTCATCACCTTTTCTGTAACCCATGTCACATTTGTTATGAGGTGGCTGACAAGAGAGTTGTCTAGTAGATGGTGATATAGTGCTGAGTCGCGACCCTCTCATTGGCGTAATGAACTCTTCGAATCCTTGGGGATGAATCAATCCCTCAAAGCTGATCATCATCATAAATTTGGTCGAATTTTTGGTTTCAATTGACAACCGAGCTGCTCACACACAACTACCTGTCCACCACCAACACATACAGGGAGATAAAATTGTTTTGATACCAATTTGATAAATTGATGTGAACTCAGTAGAAGACTCACAATCACAAACACGGAAGAATAACTGTATAACTGTCAGGAAAAGTCAAAGCAATCTCTCAAATATCATATATAAAAATCAAAGTAACGTAGAACTAAAAAATTATGAAAGATGGCTAAAGGCCTTATTTATATGCTAATCTAACCCTAATCCTTGATAAACAAGGGAACTGTAATTAAGGAAAGCCTAACTTAATAAAAGATAATCCTAATAATTATCTACAGGTGTCATTTTTCATTTGGACGGTTTTTCACCGAAACATCCAATGGAAGAGGTTCTTTGCGGCATTAGTTCGCAAATTCCCTCAAAATGTCAGTGTCGTGTGGAGTATCCCAAAAATGAAGAAATGGATGTCCATAGTAATATTACATAGAAGGTCGGGACGCATTTTGAAGGTCAATTGGGGATTAAAGCTCAACGTTCCTCTATTTGATCCAAGTTCATCTTTTGATGGTTATTTGCAGGATCTGGTAGTGCCTCATCTATATTGTGTGGCAATATCCCTTGATTTTTTAGGTGTAGATAACGTAGATATTTTAGGTAGCATGATATTTATTACTTGATTTTTTTGTTTTGGGTTGTTGGGGTATGTCCCACCGGGATAACTCTTGTAGACATCAAGGATAGGCTTTTTTCCCTCGCCTCCATTTTAATCAACGAGCTTTGATGGAGATTAACCAAAATGGACAGTAGATTAGCCTCCCATTTATGTTGAAGGGGATATTTATATATTACTAATTTAATGGTGTTTTAGAGACAAAAATCATTCGCTGAAATGATTCATATAACTGCAAAAACTTATAAGAATGAATGGTTTGATTAATCAGTAGTTAAGATAATACTAATACTAATATTATATAATACATAAACACGTATAAATATATATATATATATATATATATATATATATATATATATATATATATATATATATATATATATATTTATTTTTTTTTTCTTTTATTATAATTAATTTTCTGGGTAGATAGTTCACCAAAAGTGTAAGTTACTAAGTTTAGTAGAAAGAAAAACTCGACAACAATTTAAATTAAGAATGTAAAAAAACTACAAGCTAACAGAGCTAAAGAAACTGATTTAGTAGTAACAGAGCTTGGAATCTTCCCCTAATCCTTTCTAAAAAAACATAGCATGATACAAAGGCAAATTGATGACAACTAAAGTCGCACACAACACAACCTGTAAAGCCATAGTCTCACACACTCCCATGACTCCCACATCCATGATTATCATAGTCTCATACCCGATAAAGAAAAAAAAATTCATTGCGAGCCATGATAAAATGGTAAACATTGGAGAAGAGGTTCTGAGAACGCGAGAATTACGTGTGATAATTGATTAACTTCGCAACTTTCATATATAACACACTTATTTAATCTCAGCCCCTAATCATGCATCTAAAGTGCAAGTGTCAACCCATAAACAAATAAAGCAAGCGACACAAAGTTAAATTAAAATCTCCGAAGGGCAAAACCTTTTATTTCTAGAACTTTAAAGAATTTACAAGACCATTGACTTGCATACAACCTAATAATCGCCCACAAGTGTAATGCACGGTGTCTTCGGTAAACCTTCAAAGCAACGGCTAGAAACAGTGTGACACAAAAATACCCGCAGGTGTCGGTTCCTATGTCGGTGGCTGGAACTATCCCTTTCCAGGAGGACAGCAATGAAGAAGAGAACGGCTTCTCCACAAGGGTTGAACAAACTCAAAGTTGTGTTCTTGGGTTACCAAAAAGATTCACAAAGGATTGGAAGAATTTGTGTGAATAAAAAACCTAGAGTCTTGGGCTCAATAGGTGAAGACTTAGAGTATTTAGGACTCTGAAAATCGTCTTTAAAAGTCTTGGATAACAACTCCCCGAAGTTGGCTTAAATAAGAAAACTTTGATCCTAAAAAATCTCTAACAGATCTTGCCGAGTTTATCCCAGGCGGACCGGTCCGACTTGGGGGCGGATCGGTCCGGTTGACCGGATGGGTTCTTTTATTTCAGGCTTCATCGATTTGCTTTCGGTCCGGGGTATACTGGCCTTCAGCAAATGGATCGGTCCGGGTCTGAGGCGAACCGGTCCGGTTATCCGGATCGGTTCTTTTATTACAGGCGGACCGGTCCGGTCTGTTAGACTTTGATTCCTCTTCTTCTTTTGATATTCGAATACGTTGAAGAATGTATGAATATTTAATTTCTTCAACGGTGTAACGGCGTGCGACCTAATAAATTTTTAATGGACAAAAATGTCCTTACAAATCTCCCCCTATGTCTATGCCGATACATACATAAAAACAAACATCCGAATTATCAAACAACTAAAAATGCCTATACAAATCTACCCTTCCATAAACCCAAAACTGGAAAGATACAATTGAATAAGACTACAGCGTATGCTCTTCAATTCTTCAGGAATCTCAACACTTTTCTCATCAGGGTGTTCAATCCAATGATAATCCATGTAGTACCTACACACATGAGACAAAGCAAAATACCAAGTGACATATCGAGTTTGAAATGAGATAAACATATATACCAATTTATGAGCAAACTCAAACTTTCAAATCTCCCTCATAATAAGATAATTCTTTCTCCCCTTTTTTATGATGTCTCCAAATAGACAAATAAGAAGAATGAATCAAACAAGCAAAATTGTGTCACGGTATACAAAAATTACACAAACTATTTTTGATTTTTTTAATATTTCATACAAAGATAGGATACCAATTTGAACAAATATGATACAAAAATCACACCATGGATTTAGACTCAAACAACCAAGTCATGGAAATGGAATGAATGGGTGTGAACACATTCGATAGGTAAATCAACTCAATCAATCATATGTGCACGATGCATACTTGTACTCCTAACGAATGAACATCAAAGGTATCCTTAGGTGTAAAAGTTTGTTGAATTTAGATGACATCGTCTTATGCAAATCAACAAATCAAAGTCAAATGATTTCCACACCAATAACGTCCAAAACTATATAGCGCATTTTCAAGAATTTCAAGGACGTGCAAACCCGTTTTAATTCTCCAACCAAACTCCCTCATATATATTTTCTTTTAGAGGTGATCTAAATTCTCAAACTTTGGAGAATTGGTGCAAAAACCTAAATGGCCCCTTATTGGCATGAATATCTTTTTATTGCCTTTAATTTTTTTGGGGGCTCTTTTAACCTCTTTGGACCTCGGATAATAAAATTCCTCAATTTTTAGGTCCTTTTTAACGGTGGCTTAGTATTCGCAAAGGCAAAATGAACTTTTCGCAGCCCTTCCCCGTTTTCAAACAAATCACACAAACTCACAAAATGGTTTTTATATGCACAATTTCCTTATCAAAATTTATCGCGCTTGGTTCGTTCTAAGGACAGGATTGAAGTGAAAACACCCAACCAACATGTGATAAGACAAGCACAATAATCAAACAAATCCGTGCATGTGTGCAATAAAGGAAACTATGAGTCAAACATGTAGGAAGCACCACTTAATTACATCTTAATGACTCCAAACATTATAAAGCACATGGATGAATTGACCTATTGTCTCAAAACACTATCAAATAGTCACATGAAAATAATGGAATGATGTAGTGACTTGGTCATCCAAAGTGTTCATCCATAAACGGTGCAACCAAAAAAAATCTTTTTGTATTTTTCAAAAAAAATTCAAAAAATATATACAAAAAGTACATGTCACAACGCTAGCAAAAATATATCAAAAAGCATAACTAGCGTATGACAAACATGAAAACACAATCATCTATATGATATGGCAAGGGAAGAATCATGTGCAAGCAAATGGGAATCAACTTGTCGAAAATCTAGTGCCTCTAAAAGTGATTTTCTAACCCAAATAGATGTGAAACATCGTGTGGGGGCTTTGGAAACCACGGGAACACTAGACATAAACTTCCCAGGACTTTTTCCAAGATCAAAACAAAAACGCCTAAGGTGACCTTTCCTACCACAATATGAACATGTGTAAACGGGTGGAATGACACCTAAAGTGTGATCTTTTCTAACATCCTTGGACTTAGTTGACCCTCTAAAACAAATAATGGTTTTGGCTTTAGCACTAGAAGCCTGAGAACAAGATGAGCCATTACCATCACTATCAAACCTACTTGAATCGTTTAAATCAGTTTTCAACTTAAAAATATTTGATTCAAGCAACAAATTAGACTCTTCCAAATTAAGGAACGCCTTCTTCATATTATCAATCAAACCTAGAAGGTTATCTCGCTCCCCCTCAATTAAAGCAAACTTTTTCCTAAGAGTCTCTTCACGTGCCACAAACTCATTGACTAAAATATTTTTATCATCTTTGGCGCAAACACAAACCATCGAATTTTTAAGGTCCTCCAATTCTTTTTCTAAAAATAGGACCCTTTCATCACTCTCCTTCTTGGACAATTTTAAAGAAACAAAGTCATGGTCCAAGGAAACAACTTTTTCACGATAAAAATCTCTTTGATTTTGAACCGTTTGCAAAAGATCCATCGCGGATTTAAAACGAGAATTTTCTTTTTCCAAAACTTTAATTCTTTTGCAAAGTTTCAAATTCAAACTTTTTAAATTTTCAGCATGGTCGTGAACTTTTTCAAAAATTGGCTCCTCATTAAATGGGCGTTCCATTGAAAAATTGCGATTTTTCACAAAACTGATTTAAAAAAAAATCAATATCACACGATTTTGCAGAAAATAGGATACCAATTTGAAAACGTGAGTAGACAAATTGTATCAGAAAGTAAATCCTCGAAAAATCAGGATCACGCGATAAATTAGCGTAACCCGCTCTGATACCAATTTGAGAACGCGAGAATTACGTGTGATAATTGATTAACTTCACAACTTTCTAATATAGCCCACTTATTTAATCTCAGCCCCTAATCATGCATCTAAAGTGCAAGTGTCAAACCATAAACAAATAAAGCAAGCGACACAAAGTTAAGAAAAAATCCCCGAAGGGCAAAACCTTTTATTTCTAGAACTTTAAAGAATTTACAAGACCATTGACTTACATACAACCTGATAATCGCCCACAAGTGTAACGCACGGTGTCTTCGGTAAACCTTCAAAGCAACGGCTAGAAACAGTGTGACACAGAAATACCCACAGGTGTCGGTTCCTATGTCGGCGGCTAGAACTTTCCCTTTCCAGGAGGGCAGCAATGAAGAAGAGAATGGCTTCTCCACAAGGGTTGAACAAACTCAAAGATGTGTTCTTGGGTTACCAAAAAGATTCACAAATGATTGGAAGAATTTGTGTGAATCAAAAACCTAGAGTCTTGGGCTCAATAGGTGAAGACTTAGAGTATTTAGCACTCTGAAAATCGTATTGAAAAGTCTTGGAAAACAACTCCCCGAAGTTGGCTTAAATAAGAAAACTTTGATCCTAAAAAATCTCTAACAGATCTGGCCGAGTTTATCCCAGGCGGGCCGGTCCAGCTTGGGGGCAGATCGGTCCGGTTGATCGGATCAGTTCTTTTATTCCAGGCTTCATCGGTTCGCTTACGGTCCGGGGTATACTGGCCTTCAGTAAACGGATCGGTCCGGGTCTGAGGCGGATCGGTCCGGTTAGCCGGATCGGTTCTTTTATTGCAGGCGGACCGGTCCGGTCTGTCAGACTTTGATTCCTCTTCTTCTTTTGATATTCGGATCCGTTGATGAATGTATGAATCTTTAATTTCTTCAACGGTGTAACGGCGTGCGACATAATAAATTGTTAATGGACAAAAATGTCCTTACAGGTTCTAAACTCGATCATCTCTTTCTCGTATCTCTGATAAGCATCGTGGTCCGACACTTTGGTTGTGATTATAAATGATGCATTTTAACACCCCATCATGCTCAAAATGGTATCTATGAATGAAAATAGAAAATAGATTATTTTCTTATAAAGCCACATCCTCAGGTCATTCCACCAACCTCAAACTGTGCCATTGGACCACAGAACCTCGACAAAGCTGTATGCGTACTTGGCCACTATAACATAAGAGAATAGTAAAAACCATGTGGTTTTTATCTGAGGAAACAAAAGAATGACACAGAGGCGATAAAGGTTAGGGGTAATAGAGTAATACAGTTTTGCCAAACTACTAGGAGCCCAAAGACTGTAGATGGAATACCCCATTTGTAATACAAGTTTTATCCTTCCAAGTCCATACCATACTGGACTGTACTTTGATAGCAATATATGTAAATCACCATAAGACCATCTCTTACACTACATAAGGGTCTACTTCAGTGTGGTTGGAGCCACAGCTAAGAAACCTTTCCTCTCTAGATCGTAGTACACAAGGGTCTACTTCAGTGTGGTTGGACCATCTCTTAGCTTTAGTGGTTAAGGTCAAACCTTTTTAATTTGTGAAGCTAGGACTGTAAAATGATATCAGCTACTTAAACATGGCTCTCGTCTCAATCAGTTAAGTCTTGTTCAGGATTGGTTTGTAAAATAGAAATACCAAGCTTTAACACATTTAAGGTTTTTTAATTTATTAAAGTCAGCTCAATAAGCTCGTAAACACTTTAAGTACAATGGAGTGGATCGAATTACCTATCCTATAAACATAAGAGAAATTGATTCAATCACTTCCTAGGTTAAGAATGAATCTGAACTGGACAGGGGTCTGAGTGGCATTTTTTAAGCAATTATAGAGCTAAATCGAGTCCTAAATTATATATTATTTGAATCATTATTTCCCTATTCGATCCCTTTTCTCGTTAAGGTCTTAAGACAATTTATGATCCATTTTTTTTAACAGGTATAGCAACTGCTCGAAACCATTAGGTTCACCCATTTACTAGAGATTGCTGAAGGATAAAAGAGACACTAATCAGTTCACCACTAAAATTGATGGCTCTTTCTACTGGAATTTATCTTATAATGGGTATTTCTCCTCTAAATCTTCTTGGGAGACTAAGGTCAGTTCCAGTAGTTCTAGTAGTCTTGCAAAGTAACTTTGGAATGGAATGTGAATGCGACTCACGCAAGGAGCGAACTTCGGACTGCTACTATTTCTATGTGATGTATGTAAGACATATGAATAAACTAAACAACAACATTTTTAATAAGAGAGACACTCTCTGATTCTCATTCAATTTCATTAATTTTTATGATACTAGCTATGAGTACAATACAAGATGGCGTCCTTTTTTATTACAATACATGGGTAGCTTTGGATGTTGGCCTTATTTCTTATGAAGGGAGGTTGGATCTTTACCATGTAGTTCATGATTTGAACAACGATAAACTTATGATAGAGTCATGATTTCATGAATTATCAAGTGAAAATCATACCTACGACACAAGTAATGAGGAAAGGATTATCATTTTCCTTACTATTATTATCATGTGAAGCAAGGCTTACTCATGTCTTAGTAATAGGATCTTGATATGTTACTTCTCATGATGCATTTTTTCAGCTGTTGCCTAACTGGGATGAAAAGGTGACCGAAAACTTAGGCTCGTTTATCTTATTACTGGAGACTACGCTTCCTTTCAATCTCAACAGAGATAAATTAGGAACCCTACACCCAGATTTCCCACTCCTCAAATCCCAATGTTCCATTTTATCAGTTGTTATCACTTTCTCTCCAACCCCTACTTCACATACTTTGGTTTTAGTCCTCAAACCAAAAGTGATAGGCATATTCATTATAAGAGTAGGGTTTTTAGGGTTGGGAAATGGAGGAAGATAACAACAGATCGAGAGCTTTGGCATCCAACTTTCTTGTAAGGCTATAGTCCGTTGAAGCGGGTAGAACCCTCAAAGAAGCGGCCAGTGATTTACTGGAAAAAAGTTGGTACCTAACTGGGGAATCTTCCAGACTATTAACTATTAATTGAATTTGAAAATTTTGATAAGGTCGTTAGGATTTCCCCTAGTTATATTTCTATAGTTGAATTTGAAAATTTTGACATTCACAACTGTCATTAGTAATCACCGAGCGCTTTAAAATATTTTCAAAAAATTGGTGGATGAAGAGTATGACAGCGTCTCGTTCCTCTAGCTGGCTCTAATGATGAGTTATGGTGACAAGGTCTTGGTCTTTACTCCCGCACTACTTCTTACTAGAAATAAGGCGCTTGTTTTGCCGAATGGTATAAATTAGTTCAAAAACTGTCCCTACTTTTCTTTTCGATATTTTCATGACGTTAATTTCATATTCATAATTGTGTGTACTGTTTCAACTTGATCTTGTAGGTATACCATGGTGAGCATTCCCAATGGCACATCCTGAACAGTTGAGGAAGGAACATACGGTCAACACTGTACCTAAGGTTCTCCTATAGGCATAGCATTCCACTTCTAAAATTGGTGGTTGACTTCAACCATTATAACTTCGTCCCGAAAGCCAAGAATTTTTTTTCTAAAATTTCACTTTCAGTTTGCCACACTCCGTCCTATATTTAAGCCTTTGGATACTTTACCTCCTTTGGTAAACACATACAATTTTTACGTTTCTAAAATTTTCCACTCACAGTCTCTACACGTTTTTGTAATACGTTGGGTAAGTTTACCCTCGCACCTCATTTGACTATAACAGCATTTGAAAATCATTGCTGCACCTTAGTCGCCTTTCTAGTCGTGGCTTCTCGTGCCATAATGGAGGTAACCTCGACTACGATCATCATCCTCGGATATATTTCATAATCTCAACTGAGCCCTACGTCCTGATGTACGCTTAACGGTCCTCTTCTGACATCTGTCATCGCTCGGCACACGCACACATCCGAACAAAATTAGAATTCACTAGTGTATACACATTATAGCAGGAGAACGAAATCTCATCAAAGGAATCGACAATCCTAAACATAAGGCTCTATAACAAACAAAGCAACGCTGAAATCATAATAAGTCGTACAGATCCTAAGGACACTAGAACCTGATGCTCTGATACCACCTGTGACACCCCGCCTAATTAAATACCGGGCGATCACTCCTTTATTAAACTAAAATCAAGGTGAACAGTTGGTTCATTCTTAGCATCATTGTCGTAAAAATACTTTTCCAATTTAAACAACCTAAATAATTAAGCTAAGTGTCAAAACCATTTAAAACCTTATTCTCATTTTATTAAATCCAGTTATAAAACCTTAAATCATTAACATCTAAAGAGTCACACATTAAGAATAAAAATAGAATTGAACATACACGAATTTAATCATCAATAATAAATCCCAACATTTACAACACTAAAGGAAAACATCCTGACAGTAATAAATCCCGAAATAAAGATACTGAAAGTAAAAACTTCAATCTCTGACAATACCAACTAAATAATAGAAAGAGGGCGACACATGCCCCTGCTGGATAAAACTGAACTAGGAGTAGAATCAAATGGATGAAGTCGTCTAAACAACAGGCCTGTATCTCCCACCTATGCTGCAGCACGTTCCTTCCAAAGGATCCTAAGTAAGACGCCTCTATGGCTGGGCACCTGTAATACATACATATATATACAAGAGAGAAAAGGAAATGGAAACGGGTCAGAGCCCGATAGTGTATATGATTTAAAAAATCGTTTAGCAAGTATTTAAATTGATACAGGCCAATGCAACAACATATTAGTGCGACACTTTCTTGAGAAATTCTCGCCTCTCTTCTAATGTGCACTCCTATCGCACTAACCTTCCCAATGGCTTATCTCATCATATATCACACTATCTTTCCTAAATGATTTAACTTATCTTAGGTTATTCGCAGGATTTACAACTGAACAACACAAGTATTTAAAAGGTAAGATTTCAATTTGTAACCAAGGTTCTCCTTTTAACTTTATTAATCAATAAAGTTTTCCAGTGTCATATTATACTTTCTCAAAACAATTATTTATAATTTGAGTCATCAACCATGTCCTACATAACAAATTACAGTAGGCAGTTCCAGATTTCATAATTTCAAATATATATTAACTACTCGTATAATATATATATATATATATCATAACAGCACCCCACATAAAAACTATGGTGCCGGCATACTCTGCTACTCAATCCCCGTATCAATCGTACTAAAGGGAATACAAGTTCGGAATCACTCTCGAACTGTATAAATACATACACAAACAATATTGAGGCGAAGCATAGTTTCCACATCCAAGAGGTCAGTACATACCCGCACGTCTCTTAGGACCGTGACTACCGATTCGATAGCCTGTACCTAGGATTCCTATCTTCTAGGGTACGAGTCAATATCCTCCACAAGGCACACGAGATAAGATCGTCCCAGCGCGGTAACCTCAGGGATAGCAAGTAGCACGGGCATGATTTTTATAAGTATATAATATATGCATACCCAATCATATAAATATACCACTTTTATTATATCAATTTGGGTTTATCCAATAACCCACATTCACAACATTTATCCTTATTTTCCCATTATTATTTTTCAAGTATAATGGTTCGTTTCTAACTTTATTTCAAAGGGTTTTTCCAACCTACTACGTAACCCTCATGGACTATATTCTTCCAAATGTACAATTCAGTAGATATCTATTTATGTTCCAACGTAACTCTCTCTTACGTGTCTCTCCCCTTTAATATATACTTACATTATCCCTTATGCAAAATATCCCAAAAATATAGATTTTCCCTTACATTAAAGGATTTTGAATTTTATTTTCAAAGATGAGCATTTCTAACGGTTTTGAAATCGGAATTAAAATGGAGTTTTAATTGAATTTTTTATTATCTCTAAGAGTTCTCAAAACATAAAACTGTCTAAAAAAAAAAATATTAAAAAATATTGAACGGTCCGATCGAGCTGAATTTTTTTCTGTAGCTTCCTCTCGTCTTTAGCTAATTTTCTATAAAATTTCCTCCAATTCCAACGGTCCGATCGTCCGGAATAATTTTTTTTAGTATTTGAATCTTATTAGAACTCTTTTCTTAATCAAACTCTTGATCCTTTACATGACAAAGGGTTTCCAGAATATCATATAAATCATCACTACATGAAAATTTCCTATCTGAAATTGGGTTTTTCTTCCATACAATTCATCCTAATCATTCCTAAACTAATATGAAAGATGCATCAACGAAATAAGCAAGATAAACACTTGCCTGGGATTTTCATAAATCTAGTTTGGTGTTGAATTTGGTGTGGTTGCGTTCCCCGTCTCACGATCTACGCGTTGGCGGTGGCGGCGGTGTAAACGGATGAGTTTTGAGCCTTGGAATGCCTTGAGAGCTCTCTCCTCTACTCCCCAATGGACGTTCTAGTGTTTTGAGTTATCTAACCCTAGGAGATAACCTAAACATCTGATATAACCCCTTTAATTTTTGTGGGTTTAATTACCCAGAAATACAAAATGACTAAAATGCCCTCCCGGGGTACTAATTAGGCCTAAAAACGCCCCGAGACCCAAATCAAACCCCCGGGTATACTTTTCTAACTATCTCGACCCTTCCGGACGTGTTGGCTCACTCAAAACGACCATACGAACAACCTATAAAATATTCACTTTTATTAATCCACATTTAGTCCCGACACGACACAGGCGCGTCCTGACTTAAATTTCCACAATTGTCATTTTATTCACACGTGACAATATTATAAAAATAAATCTCATATATTACTATACTCATCTAGTAATATGCAACAAATAATATATTCCCAATAATTACTAACTCTTGTCACGCTAGTAAATATTTAAAACGATATTTCAGATTAAAATTAAATTAATTTATCTCAATTAAATTTAATAAATCCTTAAATTTAAAAGCCATGAAAATACAAGGTGTTACATACTTCCCCCTAATAACGGAATTTCGTCCCGAAATTCGGAAAATAAGGCCTACCAGGTAGCACAATTCTGGATATCCTTGTCAGCACGCAAACTATCTACATAGTACGACGCTCAATCACTATAGCTTTTTCCTCACAGCAACATTGTTTTACATTCTCATGGGAGACACTTCACATTGCACTCCCAACTGACAACATTTGAATAGGTTACGTCTATACGTTATAAATTCCATTATCTCACTATCATTAGGAGGCCGCACCTCACTACATGACAACTACTCGGATTTATTCATACACAAAATTCCCATTCTGAGAAGATCATACGAACATTTGACCACTCTTGACTGCCTAAAACAGTCGTGGAATTCCACCATAGTTATCGGATATTTTCTCGACCGATCCAAAAATTCCGATTATCTACTCTCCTCTAAAGTAAAGGAAGGAGAATAGTCGAGGTTCTTCCATAACAAAAACTTAATAAGTACCTCGTACGCGATAAACAGGTACGAGTGCTTCTACAGAGCATTCTTGAAATCATCGTACCAAGATTCCAAAATCTCTTTCACGTGGCTCCATTAATCTTTAATCACCATGCGCTTATTCCCTGGCTAAGGGTGATACATCCTACTCGAAACAAAATCTTATCTCCGCTGGTTCCTGAATTCCCATATCAAAGGTGGGATTCACCAATCTCATCCTGATTCAGAAATTTATACTGCGCCGGACCATGCACTGGCGCGATCCTTCCTTTCAAATGAAGTCTGGGGCATACTAGTTAATATTGTAAGTCAGCCCAAAGGAATATCAATCACTTCCTTCTCGGAGACTTAATTCACATGTTCGGGATAAACCCTTGATCTTGTTTTGAGGATGGCAACCCATCCAAGAACTTTACCGACTTTACCAACCTCTTCCAATTTCAGGAATTTTCGATAAACACAAAATTCTTTGGTTGATTCTCCTCTTTTAACCAAACTGTACCTATGGGCAGTGCATGTAGAGACTACTCACTACGTCTCGCTAAACATCGATTCTTCCCTTGAAATGTCTCACATTAAGTGACACGTAATACTCCCATTCCTTCCTTGGAGTACGCCGAAAGTTCCGACCCGCGCTCTTCTCTCCACGAAACGCACTTCTGGATCTCTTATACTGTACTAACATCATTACTCTTTGTATGAGCAAGTCGCTCTCACACTTGACTAATAACAACTCCGCTCTGGGTGTGCTTCATAACAATTAAATTCAACTCTATTCAAGGAATACCAATTCTTGAATGGCTTCCCACAGCCTTCTAATCAATTTTGGGCGTGCTATTCTAATTGCACACTTATGTATGGATTATCACCCCTCATGTGACGTTTAATCCACTCTATCACTTCCACTTCGTTATACTAGTCCCACAAACATATATTTCACACGTCTATTACCACGTCCCTTCGATTCGGACTATTTTAACTGTAGTTAACCAAGATTCCCACATTTTTGCAACATTCCGACCGCCCTGGGAGAGCGAACGGCGTGATACTCATCTGTAGGACTAACTAAATTCAACGGAATGGAAGGAATATGGCATTCAAATTCCATGACAATAAAATAGGAATAATAATTCTCAACCTTCCTCAGATAAGTACAATAATTTTCCCAAATAGGTACAACAACCAAAAAAAATCACTAACGCTCTATTCATCAAAATAATTATAGGTAATCTCTTTTGTATAATATAAAGTTCTTTCCAGACAATCCATGCTAAAAATCATTCCAACTCTTTATTCACCTCGTGTTCTGTACGCGGTTATGACATTTGGGTACTCTCAATCACCCTAGAAATCAAAATTCTTAAATTCTCCTTATCATCGTTCCACCCTTCAACTCGTTGGGATAACTTTCAGTGCTTTCCTACCACAAAAATCCGGCTCCAATGACCATAAAACAAAATTCAACTTCCAACTTACATACATAATTACTTGATCCCATTTTTACCAGGGTACCGAACTTATGGAATAGTGACCAAACATCTCCCTATTTCCAACCTTACGCTAAGTTTCATGCGTGGGATGTCTCGCAAAGCGAAATCCAAACAAGGAACCCCCCGATACACTACTACCTAGCATTGTCGATTATCGAAATCCGTTAGGTCCTCCGTCCATAGTATATACCCCTTTATTCCGTCCCTTGACAGAAAAGTTACAATTTCTCCCGTAATTATGCTTAACAAAGAACATTTCACTAATTTCACTATCGTCCCGTATTGGTTGATGGTAATTACATTCTATAAACCTCGGATACATACAATCGAAATTCTCGAAATTTCCTTTTTCTAACATTAGGGGTATAACTCTTAACTCCCACATCTCTTAAGGATAAATATAACACTGCACTCTTCCTATCACTAAGTCCGGGGTGCTAAACATAATACCGAGTTAAGTCTTTTCGCTCAACGGTAAATCCCGGTACATACTGAATCATACTGACAAAGTCTATACATACATTGGTATCGAATATCTCGAGCCCACTATCCCCTCCGAAGTCTCTAGGATAGATAATATAAGTGCGAGTCCAACCTTCTTATAGGTAAAGCCTCATCAAAACAAAACGTGTTGCACTAATGTAACTACTCCGATAGCCTTGTAATAAATGCCCACTATCATACTACCTATTTCTATAACATTTTAACACAGATAATATCATACTCGTGTATCGCATCACTACAACGAGTAACCTCAATAAAGTATAAAACACTGTTAATATACTCATTCATCCCCCGCGGATAGCACCAAAGAAAAAAATCCCGCTATACTAAGGAAAAATATTCACATAATGGTAACATTTATAATGATATGCATTAAACTCGTCTCACATGCTAATCAAGCAATGAACAAAATATGGTGACTCGCTCGTGTCACATAAACACTCGCATCCTCTAAGGATACAATTTATACTTCCATCCTGGCAATCGTCTTGACTGCACAAATGGTTTTCGAACATAACACGTCTGCCCAAACCAAAACAAAATTATTTTTAATCATCGTCCTTTACTAGGCACCGTATTCTTGTCCCTTTTTCTCACTTTGGAACATATTATTGCGAGCAATTTCACTCCGCACCAAAATACCTCAACACATAATCCACTTATCACCTGTCCTACTAACCAGGTTAGGATTGTCCTTCTCTCGGACTTTAGTAGACTCGATTCCTGTTAGCCATCCCGGTTGTTCCCTTAGCTTTTTAGGCCATAAAGATCATGTTACTATCTATAACAGTACTTACTAAATGAATTTAACTATCTGAAGCATTTAAATGGTTTTCCTGATGTGTATCCACATCCTTTTGTGGTGCTATACCACTACCGTTGTATTCAGTCTTATTCTCGACTAAATTCTTTGATTTCCTTTAACTTCCCCCACAAAGAAGCGTTATCATCTATATTGACAAAATATGACATTGTCAACCTCTGAATCGGTCGTCCATCAGAATTTCCTCCTCGAGTGTTATCAACTATTATTACAAGTTGGTCTCCCACTTGGAGTCATTTCCTCCACTAGTATCTACCTCTTTCGATACAAAATTTGCTAACGATTAAGATTCATATCCATAATTGGACTTCTGTCATGCCCTCCTGCGATGAGTTCAGAACCACGTTTGCTTCTCATCGTGAACAGTTGAGGAAGGAACATACGGTCAACACTATACCTAAGGTTCTACTATAGGCATAGCATTCCACTTCTAAAATTGGTGGTTGACTTCAACCATTATAACTTCGTCCCGAAAGCCAAGAAAATTTTCTCTAAATTTTCACTTTCAGTTTGTTACACTCCGTCCTATATTTAAGCCTTTAGATACTTTACCTCCTTTGGTAAAAACAGACAATTTTTGCGTTTCTAAAATTTCCCACTGACAGTCTCTACACGTTTTTGTAATACGTTGGGTAAGTTTACCCTCGCACCTCATTTGACTATAACAGCATTTGAAAATCTTTGTTGCACCTTAGTCGCCTTTCTAGTCATGGCTTCTCGTGCCATAATGGAGGTAACCTCGACTACGATCATCATCCTCGGATATATTTCATAATCTCAACTAAGCCCTACCTCCTGATGTACGCTTAACGATCCTCTTCTGACATCCGTCATCGCTCGGCACACGCACACTTCCGAACGAAATTAGAATTCACCAGTGTATACACATTATAGCAGAAGAACCAAATCTCGTCAAAGGAATCGACAATCCTAAACATAAGGCTCTATAACAAACAAAGCAACGCTGAAAGCATAATAAGTCGTACAGATCCTAAGGACACTAGAACCTGATGCTCTGATACCACCTGTGACACCCCGCCTAATTAAATACCGGGCGATCACTCCTTTATTAAATTAAAATCAAGGTGAATAGTTGGTTCATTCTTAGCATCATTGTCGTAAAAATACTTTTCCAATTTAAACACCCTAAATAATTAAGCTAAGTGTCACAACCATTTAAAACCTTATTCTCATTTTATTAAATCCGGTTATAAAACCTTAAACCATTAACATCTAAAGAGTCACACATTAAGAATAAAAATAGAATTGAACATACACGAATTTAATCATCAATAATAAATCCCAACATTTGCAACACTAAAGGAAAACATCCTGACCGTAATAAATTCCAAAATAAAGATACTGAAAGTAAAAATTTCAATCTCTGACAATACCAAGTAAATAATAGAAAAAGGGCGACACATGCCCCTGTTGGATAAAACTGAACTAGGAGTAGAATCAAATGGATGAAGTCGTCTAAACAACAGGCCTGCAACTCCCACCTAACTTGCAGCACGTTCCTTCCAAAGGATCCTAAGTAAGACGCCCCTGTGGATGGGCACCTGTAATACATACATATATATACAAGAGAGAAAAGGAAATAGAAACGGGTTAGAGCCCGATAGTGTATATGATTTAAAAATTCGTTTAGCATGTATTTAAATTGATACAGGCCAATACAACAACATATTAGTGCGACACTCTCTTGAGAAATTCTCGCCTCTCTTCTAATGTGCACTCCTATCGCACTAACCTTCCCAATGGTTTATCTCATCATATATCACACTATCTTTCCCCAATGATTTAACTTATCTTAGGTTATTCGCAGGATTTACAACTGAACAACACAAGTATTTAAAACGTAAGATTTCAATTTGTAACCAAGGTTCTCCTTTTAACTTTATTAATCAATAAAGTTTTCCAGTGTCATATTATACTTTCTCAAAACAATTATTTATAATTTGAGTCATCAACCATGTCCTACATATCAAATTACGGTAGGCAGTTCCAGATTTCAGAATTTCATATATATATATTAACTACTCGTATAATATATATATCATAACAGCACCCCACATAAAAACTATGGTGCGGGCATACTCTGCTATCCAATCTCCGTATCAATTGTACTAAAGGGAATACAAGTTCGGAATCACTCTCGAACTGTATAAATACATACACAAACTATATTGAGGCGAAACATAGTTTCCAAGTCCAAGAGGTCAGTACATACCCTCACGTTTCTTAGGACCGTGACTACCGATTCGATAGCCTGTACCTAGGATTCCTATCTTCTAGGGTACGAGTCAATATCCCCCATAAGGCACACGAGATAAGATCGTCCCAGCGCGGTAACCTCAGGGATAGCAAGCAGCGCGAGCATGATTTTCACAAGTATATAATATATGCATACCCAATCATATAAATATACCACTTTTATTATATCAATTTGGGTCTATCCAATAACCCACATTCACAACATTTATCCTTATTTTCCCATTATTATTTTTCAAGTATAATGGTTCGTTTCTAACATTAATTCGAAGGGTTTTTCCAACTTACTACGTAACCCTCATGGACTCTATTCTTCCAAATGTACAATTCAGTAGATATCTATTTATGTTCCAACGTAACTCTCTCTTACGTGTCTCTCCCCTTTAATATATACTTACATTATCCCTTATGGAAAATATCCCAAAAATATAGATTTTCCCTTACATTAAAGGATTTTGAATTTTATTTTCAAAGATGAGAATTTCAAACGGTTTCGAAATCGGAATTAAAATGGTGTTTTAATTGAATTTTTTATTATCTCTAAGAGTCTTCAAAACATAAAACTGTCTAGCAAAAAAAATATAAAAAAATATTCAACGGTCCGATCAAGCTGAATTTTTTTCTGTAGCTTCCTCTCGTCTTCAACTAATTTTTTGTAAAATTTCATCCAATTCCAACGGTCCGATCGTCCGATTTTTTTTTTTAGTGTTTGTATCTGATTAGAACTCTTTTCTTAATCAAACTCTTCATCCTTTACATGATAGAGGGTTTCCAGAATATCATATAAATCATCACTACATGAAAATTTCCTATCTCAAATTGGGTTTTTCTTCCATACAATTCATCCTAATCATTCCTAAACCAATATGAAAGATGGGAGACACTTCAAATTGCACGCCCAACTGACAACATTTGACTAGGTTACGTCTATACGTTATAAATTCCATGATCTCACTATCATTAGGAGGCCGCACCTCACTACATGACAACTACTCGGATTTATTCATACACAAAGTTCCCATTCTGAGAAGATCATACAAACATTTGACCACTCTTGACTGCCTAAAACAGTCGTGGAATTCCACCATAGTTATCGGATATTTTTTCGAACGATCCAAAAATTCTGATTATCTACTCTCCTCTAAACATACAGAAGGAGAATAGTCGAGGTTCTTCCATAACAAAACCTTAAGAAATACCTCGTACGCGACAAACAGGTACGAGTGCTTCTACAGAGCATTCTTGAAATCATCATACCAAGATTCCAAAATCTCCTTCACGTGGCTCCACTAATCTTTAATCACCATGCGCTTATTCCCTGGCTAAGGGTGATACATCCTACTCGAAACGAAATCTTATCTCCGCTGGTTCCTGAAATCCCATATCAAAGGTGGGATTCACAAATCTCATCCTGATTCAAAAATTTATACTGCGCCGGACCATGCACTGGCGCGATCCTTCCTTTCAAAGTAAGTCTGGGGCATACTAGTTAATATTGTAAGTCAGCCCAAAGGAATATCAATCACTTCCTTCTCGGCGACTTAATTCACATGTTCGGGATAAACCCTTGATCTTGTTTTGAGGATGGCAACCCATCCAAGAACTTTACCGACTTTACCAGCCTCTTCCAATTTCAGGAATTTTCGATAAACACAAAATTCTTTTTTTGATTCTCCTCTTTCAACCAAACCGTACCTATGGGCAGTGCATGTAGAGACTACTCACTACGTCTCGCTAAACATCGATTCTTCCCATGAAATGTCTCACATTAAGTGACACGTAATACTCACATTCCTTCCTTGGAGTATGCCGAAAGTTTTGACCCGTGCTCTTCTCTCCACCAAGCGCACTTCTGGATCTCTTATACTATAGGCATAGCATTCCACTTCTAAATAGATAGATATCTATTTATGTTCCAACGTAACTCTCTCTTACGTGTCTCTCCCCTTTATTATATACTTACGTTATGCCTTATGCAAATATCCAAAAAATATAGATTTCGCCTTACATTAAAGGATTTTGAATTTTATTTTCAAAGATGAGAATTTCAAACGGTTTCCAAATCGGAATTAAAATGGAGTTTTAATTGAATTTTTTATTATTTCTAAGAGTCCTCAAAACATAAAACTGTCTAGTAAAAAAATATTAAAAAATATTAAACAGTCCGATCGAGCTGAATTTTTTTCTGTAGCTTCCTCTCGTCTTCCGCTAATTTTCTGTAAAATTTCATCTAATTCCAACGGTCCGATCGTCCGTAATATTTTTTTTAGTGTTTGTATCTGATTAGAACTCTTTTCTTAATCAAACTCTTAATCCTTTACATGAGAAAGGGTTTCCAGAATATCATATAAATCATCACTACATGAAAATTTCCTATCTCAAATTGGGTTTTTCTTCCATACAATTCATCCTAATCATTCCTAAACCAATATGAAAGATGCATCAACGAAATAAGCAAGATAAACACTAGCCTGGGATTTTCAGAAATCTGGTTTGGTGTTGAATTTGGTGTGGTTGCGTTCCCCGTCTCGCGATCTACGCGTTGGCGGTGGCGGCGGTGTAAACGGATGAGTTTTGAGCCTTGGAATGCCTTGAGAGCTCTCTCCTCTCCTCTCCAATGGACGTTCTAGTGTTTTGAGTTATCTAACCCTAGGAGATAACCTAAACATCTGATATAACCCCTTTAATTTTTGTGGGTTTAATTACCCAAAAATACAAAATGACTAAAATGCCCTCCCGGGGTACTAATTAGGCCTAAAAACGCCCCGAGACCCAAATCAAACCCTCGTGTATACTTCTCTGACTATCTCGACCCTTCCGGACGCGATGGTGCACTCAAAATGACCATACGAACAACCTATAAAATATTCACTTTTATTAATCCACATTTAGACCCGACACGACACAGGCGCGTCCCGACTTAAATTTCCACAATTGTCATTTTATTCACACGTGACAATATTATAAAAATAAATCTCATATATTACTATACTCATCCAGTAATATGAAACAAATAATATATTCCCAATAATTACTAACTCTTGTCACGCTAGTAAATATTTAAAACGACATTTCGGATTAAAATTAAATTAATTTATCTCAATTAAATTTAATAAATCCTTAAATTTAAAACCCATGAAAATACGGGGTATTACATACTTCCCCCTAATAACGGAATTTCGTCCCGAAATTCGGAAAATAAGGCCTACCAGGTAGCACAATTCTGGATATCCTTGTCAGTACACAAACTATCTACATAGTGCGGCGCTCAATCACAGTAGCTTTTTCCTCACAGCAACATTGTTTTACATTCTCATGGGAGACACTTCACATTGCACTCCCAACTGACAACATTTGAATAGGTTACGTCTATACGTTATAAATTCCATTATCTCACTATCATTAGGAGGCCTCACCTCACTACATGACAACTACTCGGATTTAATCATACACAAAATTCCCATTATGAGAAGATCATACCAACATTTGACCACTCTTGACTGCCTAAAACAGTCATGGAATTCCACCATAGTTATCGGATATTTTCTCGATCGATCTAAAAATTCTGATTATCTACTCTCCTCTAAAGTAAAGGAAGGAGAATAGTCGAGGTTCTTCCATAACAAAAACTTAATAAGTGCCTCGTACGCGATAAACAGGTATGAGTGCTTCTACAGAGCATTCTTGAAATCATCGTACCAAGATTCCAAAATCTCTTTCACGTGGCTCCACTAATCTTTAATCACTATGCGCTTATTCCCTGGCTAAGGGTGATACATCCTACTCGAAACGAAATCTTATCTCCGCTGGTTCCTGAAATCCCATATCGAAGGTGGGATTCACCAACCTCATCCTGATTCAGAAATTTATACTGCGCCGGACCATGCAGTGGCGCGATCCTTCCTTTCAAAGGAAGTCTGGGGCATACTAGTTAATATTGTAAGTCAGCCCAAAGGAATATCAATCACTTCCTTCTCGGCGACTTAATTCACATGTTCGGGATAAACCCTTGATCTTGTTTTGAGGATGGCAACCCATCCAAGAACTTTACCGACTTTACCAACCTCTTCCAATTTCAGGAATTTTCGATAAACACAAATTCTTTGGTTGATTCTCCTCTTTCAACCAAACCGTACCTATGGGCAGTGCATGTAGAGACTACTCACTACGTCTCGCTAAACATCGATTCTTCCCTTGAAATGTCTCGCATTAAGTGACACGTAATACTCCCATTCCTTCCTTGGAGTATGTCGAAAGTTCTGACCCGTGCTCTTCTCTACACGAAGCGCACTTCTGGATCTGTTATACTATAGGCATAGCATTCCACTTCTAAAATTGGTGGTTGACTTCAACCATTATAACTTCGTCCCGAAAGCCAAGAAAATTTTCTCTAAATTTTCACTTTCAATTTGCCACACTCCGTCCTATATTTAAGCCTTTGGATGCTTTACTTCCTTTGGTAAACACAAAGAATTTTTGTGTTTCTAAAATTTCCCACTGACAGTCTCTACACGTTTTTGTAATACGTTGGGTAAGTTTACCCTCGTACCTCATTTGACTATAACAGCATTTGAAAATCATTGCTTCACCTTAGTCGCCTTTCTAGTCGTGGCTTCTCGTGCCATAATGGAGGTAACCTCGACTACGATCATCATCCTCAGATATATTTCATAATCTCAACTGAGCCCTACCTCCTTATGTACGCTTAACGGTCCTCTTCTGACATCCGTCATCGCTCGGCACACGCACACATCCGAACGAAATTAGAATTCACTAGTGTATACACATTATAGCAGGAGAACGAAATCTCGTCAAAGGAATCGACAATCCTAAACATAGGGCTCTATAACAAACAAAGCAACGCTAAAAGCATAATAAGTCGTACAGATCCTAAGGACACTAGAACCTGATTCTCTGATACCACCTGTGACACCCCGCCTAATTAAATACCGGGCGATCACTCCTTTATTAAATTAAAATCAAGGTGAACAGTTGGTTCATTCTTGGCATCATTGTCGTAAAAATACTTTTCCAATTTAAACACCCTAAATAATTAATAGTAAAAATTTCAATCTCTGACAATACCAAGTAAATAATAGAAAAAGGGCGACACATGCCCCTGTTGGATAAAACTGAACTAGGAGTAGAATCAAATGGATGAAGTCGTCTAAACAACAGGCCTGCAACTCCCACCTAAGCTGCAGCACGTTCCTTCCAAAGGATCCTAAGTAAGACGCCCCTGTGGATGGGCACCTGTAATACATACATATATATACAAGAGAGAAAAGGAAATAGAAACGGGTTAGAGCCCGATAGTGTATATGATTTAAAAATTCCTTTAGCATGTATTTAAATTGATACAGGCCAATACAACAACATATTAGTGCGACACTCTCTTGAGAAATTCTCGCCTCTCTTCTAATGTGCACTCCTATCGCACTAACCTTCCCAATGGTTTATCTCATCATATATCACACTATCTTTCCCCAATGATTTAACTTATCTTAGGTTATTCGCAGGATTTACAACTGAACAACACAAGTATTTAAAACGTAAGATTTCAATTTGTAACCAAGGTTCTCCTTTTAACTTTATTAATCAACAAAGTTTTCCAGTGTCATAATATACTTTCTCAAAACAATTATTTATAATTTGAGTCATCAACCATGTCCTACATATCAAATCACGGTAGGCAGTTCCAGATTTCAGAATTTCATATATATATATTAACTACTCGTATAATATATATATCATAACAGCACCCCACATAAAAACTATGGTGCGGGCATACTCTGCTATCCAATCTCCGTATCAATCGTACTAAAGGGAATACAAGTTCGGAATCACTCTCGAACTGTATAAATACATACATAAACAATATTGAGGCGAAGCATAGTTTTCAAGTCCAAGAGGTCAGTACATACCCTCACGTCTCTTAGGACCGTGACTACCGATTCGATAGCCTGTACCTAGGATTCCTATCTTCTAGGGTACGAGTCAATATCCCCCATAAGGCAAATGAGATAAGATCGTCCCAGCGCGGTAACCTCAGGGATAGCAAGTAGCGCGAGCATGATTTTCACAAGTATATAATATATGCATACCCAATCATATAAATATACCACTTTTATTATATCATTTTGGGTTTATCCGATAACCCACATTCACAACATTTATCCTTATTTTCCCATTATTATTTTCAAGTATAATGGTTCATTTCTAACTTTAATTCGAAGGGTTTTTCCAACTTACTACGTAACCCTCATGGACTCTATTCTTCCAAATGTACAATTCAGTAGATATCTATTTATGTTCCAACGTAACTCTCTCTTACGTGTCTCTCCCCTTTAATATATACTTACATTATCCCTTATGCAAAATATACCAAAAATATAGATTTCGCCTTACATTAATGGATTTTGAATTTTATTTTCAAAGATGAGAATTTCAAATGGTTTCCAAATCGGAATTAAAATGGAGTTTTAATTGAATTTTTTATTATCTCTAAGAATCCTCAAAACATAAAACTGTCTAGCAAAAAAAATATTAAAAAATATTGAACAGTCCGATCGAGCTGAATTTTTTTCTCTAGCTTCCTCTCGTCTTCAGCTAATTTTCTATAAAATTTCATCTAATTCCAACGGTCCAATCGTCCGGAATAATTTTGTTTTTTTTTGTGTTTGTATCTGATTAGAACTCTTTTCTTAATCAAACTCTTAATCCTTTACATGAGAAAGGGTTTCCAGAATATCATATAAATCATCACTACATGAAAATTTCCTATCTCAAATTGGATTTTTCTTCCATACAATTCATCCTAATCGTTCCTAAACCAATATGAAAGATGCATCAACGAAATAAACAAGATAAACACTTGCCCTGGATTTTCAGAAATCTGGTTTGGTGTTGAATTTGGTGTGGTTGCGTTCCCCGTCTCGCGATCTACGCGTTGGCAGTGGCGGCGGTGTAAACAGATGAGTTTTGAGCTTTGGAATGCCTTGAGAGCTCTCTCCTCTCCTCTCCAATGGCCGTTCTAGTGTTTTGAGTTATCTAACCCTAGGAGATAACCTAAACATCTGATATAACCCCTTTAATTTTTGTGGGTTTAATTACCCAAAAATACAAAATGACTAAAATGCCCTCCCGGGGTACTAATTAGGCCTAAAAATGCCCCGAGACCCAAATCAACCCCCGGGTATACTTTTCTGACTATCTCGACCCTTCCGGACGCGTTGGCGCTCAAAACGACCATACGAACAACCTATAAAATATTCACTTTTATTAATCCACATTTAGTCTCGACACGACACAGGCGCATCCCGACTTAAATTTCCACAATTGTCATTTTATTCACACGTGACAATATTATAAAAATAAATCTCATATATTACTATACTCATCCAGTAATATGCGACAAATAATATATTCCCAATAATTATTAACTCTTGTCATGCTAGTAAATATTTAAAACGACATTTCGGATTAAAATTAAATTAATTTATCTCAATTAAATTTAATAAATCCTTAAATTTAAAATCCATGAAAATACGGGGTATTACAAAGCTCTGATTTCATTTTTTATGCACTTGGAAGACGATTTAAAGAGGCATGGATCGATAACCCAATTAAAAATTCATGTTTGTTTCATGTACAATTAACGTGATTAATCCCACTCTCAATTTTATTATTGTGTAATTAAGTTGATTATGTATGTTATATGTACGTACATAGATCCATGAAAGGAAAATGTCGGCGTAATTTCAATATGTGCGATACCATTGTCAAGGAAAGATCACTTAAGAAACAACCATTCACAACACGAGTGGAAGACGATTTATAGACGCATATATTGATATCCCACCCGAGTGAGGTGTTGCAACCTCATCCAACGACCCTAGTGACACCCAGTCGGAGACGTCAACGACCCATACCAACTAGGTAATATCACATCTTTATTTTGTTTTTATATATGTATGTGATGGAGTGTTAGGTAGGATATATATTGTGGCTATTCTGCCCTTAGTTGTTTATAATGTTGTGGCTTTTTCTATCGTTTTTGAGTTGATTTTTATTTTTAAATAGGTTGGTTTTCATAAACAAATAAAGGAGACTCTGTCGAATTTTTTTAGAAATATTAAGTGTTTAAAAGTTAATAATATGAAGATATACAAATTTGATAAGGTTTTTAAAGATTTTCATCTATAGGAACTATTAAAAAATATTACTTTGTTTAAGGAAATTGACACTAAATAAATTTTATTGTAGGTTAAATTCTTTTGTGGATAAGGCAAGTCATTGAAGTCATTTTGACGGACGTCGTATGATTTAAGATTGCGAGTTTACTTTGCTTACATTATTTTATGTTAGGAGTAGACGGGGTTTTATGTATTTTTTCTAATGAGACAAGTGAAATTTTGTAGAGATATTTAGTTTGGTGGGCACAGTGTTGAAATTGTCTATTTTATCTTTGTATGAACTCTAATTTTAGTTGAATGGAAAATTGTGTGTTATATTTGTTGAAATGAGATGTCAAATATGTCATATATTATTTTTAACCGTTTTTCTTTAAAAGTATATTGAGCATATTATGGAATGGATGAACTTTTAATTTTGAGACAAAAATTATTAAAGACAGTTTCTTTGCCGTCTTCAAAAGGGTTCCATAAACGAGGACCTTTTAAGACGGCTAAGTTACCGTCTAAAAAAACTCTTTTGGGACGGTTGTTGCCGTCTTTAAAAATAACTTTAAAAGACGATTTTTTAGCCATCTCAAAAGGGTCCTATTAGCAATGACATTTTGAGACGGTGTATTTCCCGTCTCAAAAAACTTTTAAAACAGGGGTCTAATACTACGCCCATTTGCCGTCTCAAATGGCGTTACAAAGCCTTTTGAGACGGCTAGAGGACCTTTTGAGATGGTTGAAGCACCGTAGTAAAAATCAGTTTTTTTTGTAGTGTGACCCTAGTTCGGTATCTAAGTTTATAGAGTTACCCGTGCAATCCCGCTCATTTTATTGCTAGCAACAAGGCCATCAAAGAGGTGGACTCCCTAATTGCCATTCACTGAAAGTAAGGGGAGTCCATTAGGAAGTATGGTAAAAGGTATTAGTAATTATTTAACAAGATTGACAATTTAATGAAGAATTGGCAATCTCAATGTTTAAGTTCGTCCTTGCCCAATAACATGACCTATATAAGTAACTAACAAAGAAGCAATCATCTTCCTTGGACGATATAATGGCTCACAGTGGGTGATTTGAAAATTGGATGAATACGTACATTTTTAACAATTGAAACTTGTGATCATCATCTCACCCTCTTCCAAGTCGTATTTTTGGATAATTTTTTTCCTTAGATAATCTTCGCGTTATGAAGATCATGTATATCAAATTCGGTTGAAAAATATTTTTTACTTTTTTTTTTCTAAAAAATGGATATGTTTATAGGTATGATATTAGAAGGTATGTTGGAGAACCTATCTCTCTCTCTCTCTCTCTCTCTCTCTCTCTCTCTCTTTATATATATATATATACAAGTGAAATTTCTGTGCCTGAAGGCACGACGAAAATTTTCAAAATACATAATAGTAAAATGACAAAAAATTTCAAAGTATGTAACTATAAAACGATAAAAAATTCATTCCCCAACAAAACTTAGTGTAATTTTAAAACAATTGGCTATGATATCATTTATTTATAGAACTATCCACCTGCTTAATAAATAATAAATGATCCAAAAACATTCAAATAGTTTAAATTCATGAAACAAATTCACATCTAAAAGAAAATATAAAATATTCATCAAACTAATTCACATTGTGCCTCAAATAAATAAAGTGTCATTTTTTTAAAAAATGGACATATTATCCTTTGTTTATTGGACTATCCACCATGCTTAAGGGGTAACAACGAATCCAATAATATTCAAAAAGCCCATATTCATCTAACAAATTATTCAAGAAAATAAAATTTTTGAGTATGAACTCAATCTGTCTTCTTAAAAATCAATATCTGAGTGGGAACGATTGAATTAATAGAAAGTAAATTCATACAGGAAAGAGTGCATAAAAATGTGTAAATCAAAGACCAAAATATCTTGTCTTTAACACAGGCCAAAAAAATTATCCAATAACCCATGCCTAAAATTATCTCCCCTCCATGTATATACCATCATCAATAATCCTCTTCTCCTTCACCCATGGAGTGAGCGGTCTTTAGTATTTTGGGAAGCAACCCTTAATTAAACACAAATACAGTATAAATGAGTAAATGAATAAAATGAAAAAAAATAATGAAATATAACTTGAAAAGAAAAAAAAAGATAGAGACCTGCATTTGTAGCCTTGAAAGTGAACATGTATCATTTTACTCATAGAGTCAACAATAGCCTTCTACAAAATGGAGGTTAAAAAACAGTAATGAATTAACAGAGAAATAATATATAAACTGAGATTTAATATATATTAAAAGCTTAGAGAAAAAACTTTGGATCAACATTAAAAAAAATAATATTTGCAATGAACAAAACCTATATCTAGAAATATAATAAACAACTAAGTAAAGCCATATTGCATTTCAACATACAATCGGTAAAAAGAAAATAAAAATTTAAAGAAAACAAAACATTTTTTGGATCTCTTATTTCTATCACTTGACACAGTTTGCAGCAGGATTATGTCTCATGAAGCCTTTAATTTGGTTAGGATAAGCAAACCTACATAATATTCACATATTACTCCTAAAAGCTCCACTTAATGGAGGCCATCACCATAACTATGCCTAGAATATTCATTGTTGAGTTGTCTAAACACCCTACATAGAAGATTAAAAATCATACCATAACTACAGGTTTAAACAAGTTGTCTTATCAACAAAGACATTACTGAAACATATAAATACACATGACTAACATCTAAAAGAACTCATTCATCTAAAATAACCCATTTAAATAAAAATACCTTTTGTTGCATTGAATTACTCTTCATGTACAATGATTTGATTCAGAAACTTGCGAGATTACCTTAACCAATCTCGTGTCCTTTCAATTCATCACATCAAAAGGAGACAAATTAATAATAAACTTCAGCCACCAAACCAACCTCCACAATTTGCAGACATTCAGTCATTAAACCATCACAATCAATAACTGAAAAAACTACAGATTAATTAAATTACAACGCTTCATCAACTACAAAAAGCACAATAACATGATATTTTTTTTTAAAAAAACAGAGTCAAGAAGCACATCAAATTTCCCTTAATTATCACAATTAGAAAAATTCCTCCATTTTAAGCTATGTGTTTGAAAATTAGTGAAGTTGGAAGAGTAATTCTTTGTTTGTTCTTGTTGGAGGGCAATCTCAGTTTTCTTGAAACCCCTTTTCGTCAGATATGCTATCACAATTTTTTATATCTCTTCTTCGACCATCTCTCCTCAACCAAGAAAAATGGAAGTACCCTCTTTCTCTTTATATATGTGTGTTGAATCTCTATCTACAAAAATGTGTGAGTATTATTAATATACTGTTATGCAGTACCAACCGATACTATATTCAGCAAACCCTACAAAAATAAGCAAACAATCCATTACTTAAAACATTAATAACATATGATAAACATAGCCAGCCTGAATATACTCCAACTCTTAAATAAACAAAACATTAAACTTGATTATAAGGAGGAATAAACATTTAGGGGCATGATGTATGTTGTATTTGGTGACAATAACATCGACCATGTTATCTTTATTTTCTGGTCATCAATTATTTGTGTCAAACATCACCATTAAAAAACTATAAACCACTAAAATCACCAAAAGTCAAAAATATGTAAATCTTGTTTTTTTAAAAGAAACAACTTTGGAAACTAATTATATATGCTTCTTTTCAACCAAATAGAATATGTAAACTATTAAAGATAGTGAAACCTCCAAAAATAATTCATTCAATTGTATAAGTAAACATTTGAAAACTTTAATAATCCTTTAAAACTTTATCCATGATTCTTTGAGATTTTAATTAAAACATTTGTCAATAAGAGATGTAACTAATTCCAACAATATATAAATCACAAATTATTATTTTAGATGTATTATATGTAGTAGAAATTGTTGTTTGAGTATATAAATGATGAAAACTCAATGTCGAAGATCAACCAAGAGATAAAGAAATTTCTTTGAGTCTAGACGTTAAAATAACAGCCCTAACTCAAATTAGAAAACCATGATTTTAAACACCCATACAGTCTGATAAGAGTTACCACACAAAAAATCCCAAATAAGAAAACTACATAGGTAGTACGATCCATACCAAGTATTTTAAAAACTCATTTTGAAATCATCATAATCCAGTAGTGAAGATACCTAATTTGTGTCATTCTCTTCCCTAATCATCATAACCCATACCAAGTATTCAACAACATCTTCTATGAAATAGCCATAAAAATATGAAAATGAAGAATTTGAATCAATATATTGTGAAGGAATCTAATCTACACAACAAAAAACCACATAGCAAACAGACAATAACAAACAACAAAGAAAAATTGATGCAAACAGACAATAAAGAAAAAAAGGATATGAAGAACAAAATGAAGCTAATGAATTAAGGATTTTGTTATGCCAACTGAAATGTCATGTAAGAGACCCACACATGTCATGGCTTGTTCCCACAATACACAGATGTAAAGGGTTATATAAAAAAAAGTAAAACCTAGATGATAAAGAAAGTGAGATATAGAAGTTCTCTAATCACACAAAAGAAATTCAAATAGAAAGGAATGAATAAAGATGTATGAATGAACATACCACCGATGGTCCACCTGAAATTCAAAATTAAAGAATCACCCCAAAAATATAAAAAATTCAAAATGAGAAGAAAATGGAGAACGAAGCGCGCACACACACACACACACACACACATGCACACACACAGATGCATAGACATAAGGCACTTATAGCTGATCCAACTGGTATAGTTGTGTTGTCGTTGTTCAAATACTGGAAAACCTCCATGTGCACTTCTAGATTATCCAATTGAAGAACTAAAACACTGATTTAATCTTGAGAGGATAAATATGGGTTAAAAGTAAGAGCGGTAAAGTTATGCATCAGTTACTGGAAAATTATTAAATTAAATTGAAAAATGAATAAGGTGTAATATTTTTGATAAAATATTGACATGAGTGTTAATACAACCTTTTATTTCTATCTTTGGTAGTACAATCACAACCTCTAATACCACATCAAAATGACATTTCTTTAGTTGTTCAGGATCTATTTTTAACCAACAAAAACTTCTTATTACCATGACATACTCTAATACCACATCAACCTAATGTGCATTCTTCATGGTAAAACCCTTGATTTCTTGCTTTGTTAGTACAATAACAACCTCTAATACCACACCAATTGTCTGAATAGTCTTTAACAATATCTTCAATAACATAGGTGCACACATATGAAAATAAAAAGGGTTCAAGTCAATATTATTAGGAACAGAGTCTTGTTCGTGTATGTCTATGTCTACGTATATATGTGTGCGCATTTTCTAGGACAACCATTACACTATTTGAAATATCCGAGTATACCTCATTAGACTCAACGACACAAAAATATCTAAGTCGTCTTCCAAGATATGACAAGCGACGACCACTAAATAGCAACCAAGCATAGAATAATACAATCAAAAAATGATATTAGTTCACAATTCATTGGATTTTAACACATCACAATAATTGGAATCAATAATTAAGGATGTTATAACTAAATTGAGAAAGGGTAACATTTGGAAATAGTTATTAAACCTAGTAAGATCTACCAACATTAAGCCTATAAAATAATGCAATCATGTATGTACTTGTGCAAAGAATAGTAAATTCACAGGTATGTGTACACTCAATCCCAACAGTGTACTGAACTGATATATAAAATGAATAAAGAAAACTAATTTTAAACCGAAATCTTAATTACCCATCAATGTAAATAACAAATAACATAGCACAATAGTTGCCCTACATACTCTTACAAAAGTCATACAACCAACATAGTCCACTAATGGATTGGAGCAATTGGAAGATCAAAACCACATAAACATTATTAAACATAATTAGAACATACCTTTTCAAGGATGAAGTCAAATATTTTAGTTTTTTTTATCTTAATCACTATATAATAGATACAACATTATTAAAAAACAACAACAAAATAATGAAATAAACAAATACCTATGAAAGAACATAGGAATATAATACTCGTGAAAGAAAGCATAACTGTCCACTCCAAGAATCTTGCTAATTCATCGATGGAATATTCCATATAAAATGGATAATTATGCATAAGTCAAACAATAGGTAAAAAAAATGGTTGTAAAATTAAAAAAATATTTTAAAAGATTTATCTTGGAACTAAGCAAAAACCAAGGGTTTCTCATTTATTTTCACAATTCTTCAATTTAGCATAATAGCCATACCCTCATATCAAATCTTATCTAAATTCAAAGTAGTAACTGTAAAATAATCAAACAAAAACCTAAATATGAAATTAGATCTACAAAAGAATCATTCCAATGGTCAATAAACTAAGAAATTCAGATCTACATATTGAAACTCATGGTCACTAAACTAAGAATTCCTAAGAATCGTAGCATATATTCAAATATCTATATCAAATCCCCGATAAATGTTACTTGTATTACGCATCTAAATGGGTAACTATAGAATCATAACATATATTTATATTTGTATCACCCATCTAAATGTGATTTGTAGTAACTGCAAAAACTTGCCCAAAATCAAACCACAAATCGGAAAAATTAATCCTTATGAAACACTAAAGAGTCACAACAATTCAGCTAGCCAATCATCAACAAAAAATATATAGGAATCCAAAAGCCTTGATAAAATAGGAGCTTTAATCTATTGAAAATCATTCACAACGTATTGAAAACGGTAAAAGAAACTTAATAAGCAAACAAATGTATAGATTGTTAATAACACAATCCAAGATAACAATATAGTCCATAATAAAAACTAAAATACTACTAGATCAGGTAAGAATGAAGCATAACTTCATATATGTTTATTCAAGACTTTAAAGTCTTGTTACCTTAGGACCCGAACTTCCATGGTGAATAGTAATTTATCATTCTCATATTTGCCTTGGAAACCTAACACCGAAACCATAAAAATATACGATCAAGAAATTATTGAAATACTTTCGATTTGCAAACCAAAAACATTAGATCTGGAAACAAAACATTATAAATATGGAAAAATTAAACAATATAAACGAAAAAAAATGCAAAATTGGAAAAAGAGTATGCCTGTTTCAAAAAAAGTTATAAACATATGGTATGATTAAGCTCCCAGATCAATATGTGCATGTGTGAGTGTGTACAGCGGTGGAGGCATAGGGCAACGGTGGATGGCGGTGGGGGGGTAGTGTTAGTGTTAGGATGATTTATGCTAAAAGGGGGAGAGAACATAAATGAGTGAGGGAAGTGAATAAGGGAGACAAGGTAAGGTTTGGGGATAAAGTGATCATTCTCTCATTTGCAATGTCATAACTCTTAAGTTATGACATGGCACACTATGAAACCCTTAGATTGCATTAGGAGAAGAATTCTAACCTGTTGGATCATTGGAACAGTAAACCCCCCTCATATTACATACTAACGAAACTCCCGTGCCTGAAGGCACGGAAAAAATTTCTAAAGTATATAATCGCAAAACAACAAAAATTTCGAAAGTATATAATCACAAAATGGCAAAAATTTCGAAAGTACATAATCACGAAACGTCAAAAATTTTGAATAAAGGCACGCATACAATTTTGGAAAGTATAAAGTCGTGTATAATATAAATAATAAATGTTTTATATATTATAAGTGTAGATTTTCAAAGTATTGAGTCATCTAAATTTATGTCATAAAATTTCTTTTACAAAACAAATGTGTAAACAATTTTAAAAAAATGGGCGGAGTTACCTTTGTTTGTAGGGCTATCCACCGTGTTTAAGAAAAAAAATTAATCCAACAATAAAAATATTCCGTTTTGGACCTCATATAAGAAACATGATCCAAATATACTCAATTACATCGAATCAGGGCAAACTTCAAATAAACCAAAATTTAAAGCCTCTAAATAAAAATATATGTTTTACATCAATCATCTCATAAATTTTTCTAGCAGATGCTCAGCAAAATCCGTGGTCCTGACACCACGTTCTAAAATCTTATATAATTAGTAAAGTCTTCTACATCAATCATCCAAAGGGATAAGCCACTGGAGATGAAGTCAATAAGAGGATAGAGCATCTGAAACAAACATATTGAAACACGTGAGATTGAAAATAAAATACAAAGATGATTTGTAACTTATCTCTTACTTGAAGAGTGAAGTAGTAGTGAAATGGGTATCAACTTAGTGAAATATCACCAATGCTTCAAAACAGAGAGTACTAACAGAGAATTTTTCCAACTTTTAAGAGAGGAAGAAAAACGAAATTTGAAGAAAGAATGAGTACATAAAATTATAGACAAATTGTGACTAATAATTGAAAATTCCAACTTTGTCTTCTAATTACGGAATCTCAACATGACATAAAACAAAATATCGAAACAATATTGATAAAATAAACATATTGAACTGCATACTTATTAAATGGCACTAATTGATGAAAAAAATTTGATGCATTTTTGTAATCAATTAGCGAAACTTTTTTAACAACCAATATAAATTAACTATGATCAAGATTACAGATAGATGCATGTATGCCAATAAACTAAACAACACAAAGATAAACATTAAACTGTAAGCACATCAATTGAACTAAACAATAATTAATATGAAATTGCTAAATACTAAAATTTGTATGATTTTTAAGAAAATAAATCCAACATTCAAACTAATTTTTGACTATCTGCCTTAACTATCAAGCTCTTTCATCTAGTCTTTATACTTATCTGCCTCAGGTAGTTGGTTGTTGTACCGCCATTTGATAGCCTTGCTCGATGGAATCCTCAACCATGTTCCTCATGTCCTTGGTCATGGTGATCTTGTTCTTCTGTAAGAACAAAATGTAACGAGGTTGACTAAACACATCCTTTTGATCATATCCCAAAATTCGTGTCAACATTATTAAACATTCTTAAAACAATGAGATTCACTTCATTGTCAATATAAATAATAGTGAGGAAAAATCACCAAACCAATTTAACCTTATTTATTTGAGTGAATAATTTATTTTAGCGATGAATTTTTTTCGGATTTTAAATATCAATCCCATGTTCTTTTCCCTAACATCGAGCTCGATGTGCCGGTACGATAACTCGTCCCTCAAGAACTTCCTCAGCATAGACATATGAAAGATGTCGTGTACACACTGAAGATACTCCGGTAAGGATAAATGATACACCACCGGAACCATCCTATTTAAGATTGTGAAAGGACCTATGTATAGAGGGTACTAACTTCCCCTTAGACTCAAATCTCATAACTCTCTTAATAGGGAAGACCTTTAAAAATACTTGATATCCCACCTAAAATTCTAGTTTACGCTTCCTTCTATCTGCATATCTCTTTTTCCTATTGTAGGAAGTCTTGATATGCTCCCTGATGAGCACCATCTTCTAGGAGGTGTCCAGAACATAGCCTGGACCTAAAATCCTACCATTCCCCATCTATAGCCAATAACTCGAAGAGCGACGTGATCGGTAATATAAGGCCTCGTAGGGTTCCATACCAATAGTCTGCTAGTGACTATTGTTATCGTCGAACACCATTAGTGGCAAGTGCTGATCTAAACTAACCTTGAACTCCAAAACATAAGCAGGCAGCATGTCCTTCAAAATTTAATTTACCAACTCAGTCTGACCATTCGTCGAAGGGTGAAATGCAGTACTAATGTGAAAATATAAACCCACAGCCTCTTAAAATCTCCCCTATAATCATGAAACAAAAGTATGGTCTCGATCAGATACAATGTCGAATGGTACTCCATAAAAACACACAATAATTCAAACAAAGTGTTAGGCATACTTTTATGCGGTGTAGTCTCTTTATACTGGAAGAAAGTGGGTCACTTTAGTCAGTTTGCTGGAAATTATCTAAATGGAATCATGCCCCCCTTGGGACCTCGACAATCCAATGACGAAGTCTATGGAAATACTCTCCCAGTTTCATAATGGGATCTCCAATGGATGCAACTCTCCATCCACTCTTTAGTGTTTCACTTTTAGTGGCAAACTTAGACACAATCTCGTATATCTCTTTTCATATCGGACCACCAGTACTACATGTTCATGTCATGGTATATCTTATCACCCCTACGATGCATAGTGAACCACGAACCATGTGGCTTAGCCAATTCTTCTCCTTTCATCTTGGGGCCCTCCGATTGAACCAATCATCTCTAAAATGTCAATCATCCATCTGAGCCAATCGAATGGACAAGATTCCCTCGGATAACAGTTCTCACACCTTCTCCTAACAAAAAGAGTCCAAAACTTGGGCGTAAATTACCCATGACACAAGGTCGAGGGTAACGACCATAACTGATAAAAATGACTTTGATACATCCATGGTACTCAATGTATCATATTGCTTAACCCACTGAGTCAGTAGATTATCCCCCTAATCTTCCCATAACACTACTAAACCCATAACCCTAATCTTCCCATGACTTAAGGCGTTTTCTACAATATTCATCTTACCTTGATGATACTGAATGGAAAAGTGATAGTCCTTCATAAACTCCAACCACATTCTCTATCGCATGTTCAACTTTCACTAAGTGAATAAAAACTTAAGTCTTTTGTGGTTAGAGAACAATGTGAATCTCTCGCCCAATAAATAGTTCCTCTAAATACAAAGAGTAAAGACTACCACAACCAATTCTAAATTATAGCTGAGGTATTTACCCTAGTGAGTCTTAAGCTTATGGGAAACTGAAGATATGAGCCTCTCCTCCTACATCAATACTCCTCTAAGTCCCTGAAGCTATGTTCAGGCATAAACCATATACTCCACTCTTCCCCGTGGTATGGAAAGTATAAGCACGACTGCGATTTTCTTCTTCATCTCCTTAAAATCTCTCTCGCAAGATTCATCCTAAACAAATGGCACCCCCTTACGGTTGATGTGAGTAAGTGGTCCGATAATCTTCGAGAACCTCAGAATAAACCTTTTGTACTACCCTCATGACCCCCTAAACCTCCTAACCTCAGTAGGGATCGTGGTATGCCCCTACTCCATCACGACCGACACCTTACTATAATCCATAGAAATCCCAATCTCTAATATAATATTCCACTAAAACTAAACTTCTCATAACCAAATTCCACACTTGGAGAACTTAGCATATAACTTATATTACCAAAGTGTCTGCAAAACCGTCCTCAGGTTATATGCATGCTCATCCTCAAACAGAGAGTAGAACAATAAGAATGATCATGAACTAATCCAAGTAAGGTCGAAAAACTTTGTTCATTTAATTCATAAACACTACTGTAGCATTAGTCAATCCAAATGGCATGACCCAAAACTCATAAAATCCATACCACATCAAAAAGGCAGTCTTCAAGATGTCCTCCTCCCAAATTCCCAACTGATGATAACCATAACAAAAGTCATTCTTTGGAAAGAAAAAACACGTGTAGACATGGAAATTTGGTATGCAAATGCCCTGGAGGTGAATAGGACATACTCATAATTCATTGCCAATTAATATTTACTTATTTTAAAATGCAACAACAATAATTGATTTATAAAATGAAATTCAAACTCACACTCTCTACGACAATTTATCAAACACTTAAGCTTTAAATTATTTGATTCAATTTTAATTTCATGGAAACTATTATGATATCAATTTAAATTAAATTCAAAATCCTTTGAGTTTAATTGCAACTAAACAATATGAAAAATCAACACCTAGATTTGTCTAGATCATGTGACACCCCGCCTGATTAAATACCAGGTGATCAAGCCTTTATTAAATTAAAACAAGGTTCCCATTTAGTTCATTCCTAGCATCATTGTCGAGAACTTTTTAAACTTTACGAACCACTTAGTATTCAAAAATTCGGTGCTAAATTTTATCTTTTTATTTAAACAAAAGCCAACTACGAAAACATAATAAAACTAAACCATCCATGTAATAAAATAAGGATCTGAATCAACACTGAAATAAAATAATACCGAATAAAACCTCGGTTCACCAATCTAATAAAAATTCCAATATAAAATCTGAAATAAAGTCTAACTGACACAAATGAAATAACTGAGAGAAACATGCCCGAATGAAATACTGAACTGTACCCTACATAAGGAATGACGTAACTGAAGCCTCTAGGTCTAAATCCTGCAAGCATCCTTAAGTGCTGTAGCTACGGATCCTTAGAACTGATCATCCAGCTTGGCGTCCCTATGACTGGATACCTAAAAGGTTTTAGAAAATGTTTTTCAAGAACGGTTCAGAGCCCGAGTAAAAACATTTTTGTGACACCCCACCTAATAAAATACCGGGGTGTCACAGATGGTATCAGAGCATCAGGTTCTAGTGTCCTTAGGATCTGTGCGACTTTTCACATTTTAGCTTAGCAATCTTTGATATAGAGCCCTATCATAGGATTGTTGTATTCTCATACGTATGCGCATATACATTCTTATGCGAAGTTTATATTTGAGAGTGAACTTATAAAAATTCGATTCTCATTCCGGATGACGCCCAGGAGAGAGAGAGAAGCTAGGGCAGCAGGGGGAGATGAGAGAGGCTCTTCGGGGGCAAGAGCTACCGCAGCAACTGCTAGAGATGATTTGGTAGCACAAGTAACGAAACCAGTGGCACAGGTGGTTAAAACGACGGCGGTCGTAACGGCAGGGTACTTTCCACAGTATCAGCCACAAGTGTTAGTGGCGCCAGATGATCAGACTCATGCGGAGTCGTCGGCGTGGAAGCAAAAGAGAGGTTATTTTTAGTGGGAACCCACCAGAGTTGCGAGGGGGTTCAGGTGTAGTACTAGCGTGTCAAGGAAGAGAGGTATCCAGCGTCACCTATGTATGGGAGATTGTGATGGGGTGCAAAAGTAAATGCTAACCACTTTTAGTTAGTGGGAGCGGCACTACAGTGGTGGGAGTCGATCACCACAGTTTAGAGAAGGGACACACTAGCTATTGCAGAGTTTTGGGTGCGGTTCGATCGCAAGTATTTTTCCTCCAGTGGTTGAGACCGAAACGAGGAGAGAATTTTGTGAGGTGACTCAAAGGGGTCCGTTAAGTGGCCGATTACGAGGAAGAATTCACTCGTTGGCAAAATTTTGTACCGGATGAGGTAAGCAAGGAAAAGAGAAAGAAAGCAAAGTTTATGGATGGGTTAGTCTGGAGAATCAGACAACATTTAATTGATAATTTCGTATTAGTAGATTATACTGATGTCATTAACGCAACACTCCGGCACTGTCGTATCGCTTCCACGCGAAAGGAAGTGGGAAGGGAGTGGGGATTAGCCAATCGGATGAGGCAGAATGGAACAATACCAGTGGGGTATCCTAGCAGCAGACTGGGGGAGATCAGGGGCAGGATTTTCGGCAGGGAAATCATGCCCAACGATTTAGAACTGGAGTCTATCGGTGGGATGGCCAGGAATTCCAACAAGGTCGGCGTGGAAGGGACAAGTGGCAGGGTGAATGTATTAGAAGATGTTTCGTTTGTGAGAAAAGTGAGACACATGAAGAGATATTGCCTTAAGAGAGGCAAGGGTCAACTACAGGACGAGGTCCTGGATGTACAGCCACTAAAGCAAGTCATGGGTGCATTCGGGCAGGGAGAAGCTGCTCTGGAAATCGAGAACCAGCCGTTGCAGCTGGAGAATAGAGGTAATTATTTTTACCCTAGGGGCATGGGGTATATTTTTGAGTGACAAAGAGGATGTCATAATATAAGACTTATTTTTCACTAGAGTTCGCAGGTGAGTCGAACTTAATGGGTGCGTTGGCGGTAGCAACCATAGCATGTGGATAAACTTTCCGTAGGGTAGCGGAGTTCCTTAGTGTTCTTCACGGGAGAGTGGAGGCGTGCACTGAGTGATTGGTTGAATTACGCGAGGAATTACTACTTTCGAAAATTATGGGATTAGGGTTAATAATAATTTCAATATATCGGCTGCATAGCGATGAAATTTAACTAGGGTGGATAGTGGTGTAAAATTTTAGCGTTCGCGACACCAGGGTATGGTTGGTACTATGTGTGTATATATGTTGTATTGTGTGGTGCAATAACACATAGTGAGGTTTTCTGTTCTCACATTTTATCCTGGTAAGTGGGGATGTTTACTGAAGTGAATCAGGGTGATTAGATTTATTTTTGAGCAAAGAGAGATAGCTCGGGGTTTATTTTGCGCAAGGACTAGTGATAGTAAGGGCACGATATTTGATGTGGTCTTTGGTGCGTATATACTTTTGTGTTGAGAGACAAGTATTTATGGGGAGATGTTTGGATGTTAGCACGTGGGTTGGGTACCCGAGCAGTAGATATATATGTATATATATTTATATATATATTTATATATATATTTATATATGTGATATGACTACGAGTTTGAAGTTATATTACGGGTTACGACTAGCATAGTCGGGTAGCTTTCGTGCGGTAGAGCGAAGGGATAGGGTGTATGGGCACCCGGTTTAATTAAGATAAATTTTGTGCGGTTAATCGCGGGTGTAGGGTGTATGGGCGCCCTGGCAAATTTTAAATGCATACTTGTGTAACGTATGGTTAGAAGCGGATGTGATAGATATAGCGGGCTTGGAGGCACATGACTAGTGAGTAATATGTGATTATTGGAACACTAGGTTTATCTTAATTTTGAGGATGAAATTCCTTTGTAAGGGGGGGAGTATGTAACACCCCGTATTTTTGTGCATTTAATATTTAATTAATTCGGGAATTTTAAATTACTAGTGTGTTGTAATTTTAATTGAATTAATTATGGCAATATATATATTTAAATATTAATCGGGGAGTGAATGGTTAATGTTTAGGGATATTTATTTACTAAGTGAATAGTAATAATTTAATTACGTCATTTTGGGTATTAATGACGGGGTATGCACTTATCCCAGCCGGGAGTCGGTATACAATAAATTGGGTGCGAGATAAGGATTTTTATAATATAATTCGTATGCCAATTCTGAGTGCGAGGTTGAGTCCGGATGGATCGAGATAGTCAGAAAAGAGTACCCGGGGGTAGTAATTGGGTCTCGGGATATTTTTGGGCATAGCCGGGCCCACACGGGGTGAATTGGGCCACTTTAATTAAGCCCATTAGGCTAAAAACGGGATTAAGGGTTTTTAACCTAGTTGGGAGATTAAGGAATGGCAACCAACATAACTCTAAACCTAGGGTTTGAGAGGGGATTTGGGGGAAAGCAAATCAAGAGTAAATTGGAGGTTATTGGAGCCAAATTAAGGGACATCAACAACGGATCAGACACTACGAACAATCCAGGCAACTGGTTAACTGATTTTTACTCCTAAAGCGTGATATCCAATTCATATTTTAGTGATGTGTATACTAAAATTCGTTTTGGGGATAAATGGGTACAAAAAGGGGATTTTGTTAATGGAACCATTGAATGGAATTTAAGGAAAGAATTAGTTGTGCAATATAATTCTGAGTGTGATTATCTGGTTTGAATGAGAAAAATCGGATTACAAAAGGATGAAATTTGAATTTGAAATTGGGATTGTACCCTAGAAATTTTGTGTTCTTGAGTGGGTCAAGATTTATAGTGTTAATGATGCTAAAAGGTTTGGATGATATTTTTAGTTCATGAGTAATGATATAAGATGATTAACATGCTGATTTGAGGTTGGTTTTTTAGGAAAAGAAACCTTAAAGCTCGTTAATGGTGGAAATTTTCGTGGGGAAGAAGAGCCGTTATGAAGGGATCGATCGATCGATCGGGGGTCATCGATAGATCGACGATGGGAAATTTTGGGCAGTTCGGCCAGGTGGTTTATAATGAGGGTTTATTTAAGTTTTAATTCCCTTACTTTTATTTGGTGATAAATTTATATGGGACACACATTTCCTTAACAATTATAGGGTGATATAATTGAGTTTAAGAGGGTGTGAACGGTATGTCATGAGATGAACGAATTTGGAGAAATAATTCAATTATTGATATTGGGCCAAGGAATAATATTCGGGTATTGTAGTTGGGTGACACTACGTTATTAAAGGAATTTAGGTGAAATGTTTAATTTTGGGCCAAGTGAATTGAGTCTGGGTATGTTAATAATTATAGGCAAATATAATTGGGAAAATTTATAGAAATAAAGGTGTGACACGTTGTAGGCGAAAATGTGGGTATGATATTAGGAGATGTAAATTGGACCAAGTGAGCGAGTCTGGGTATGTTGGTTAAGTTACCTTTAAGTGTTAAATTAATTATTGAGAGAAAGTAATTAGTTTGGAGTCGGAACATAGACTCGGGAAATGTTGAGGTACGGGCCAAGTGAAAGAGTCCGGGGATAATGGCTGGGTGACACCAAGTTATTAAATTAATAAGCGTGATAATTAATTTAATTAGAGTCGGATTGTAGACTCAGGTAGGATTAAATTAATAAGCATGATAATTAATTTAATTAGAGTCATATTGTAGACTCGGGGAGGATTAAATTAATAAATGTGATAATTAATTTAATTAGAGTCGGATTGTAGATTCAGGTAGGATTAAATTAATAAATGTGATAATTAATTTAATTAGAGTCGGATTGTAGACTCGGGTAGGATTAAATTAATAAATGTGATAATTAATTTAATTAGAGTCGGATTGCAGACTCAGATTTGTGTTAATTAATTAATGTGTAAATTAATTAAATAAGAGTCGGATTGTAGACTCGGGTAAGTATTAAATTAATGTGTGTAATAATTAATTTAATTAGAGTCGGACGATAGACTCTGGGAGGTATTAAATTAATATGTGTGTTAATTAATTTAATTAGAGTCGGACAATAGACTCGGGGAGGTATTAAATTAATAAGTGTGTTAATTAATTTAATTGGAGTCGGACCATAGACTCGGGGAAAATATTATATAAATTGAGGTATGAGTTAAATATATTAGAATCGGACCATAGACTCGGAAAGACGATAAATTATTAAGTGAGAAAGTTAATTACGCTGAGTCGGGCCACAGACTCAGGAAATTTCGGGCAGTGTACGGGATATTTAGTACACGATAAAGCCAGGGTTATAATATATATATATATATATATATATATATATATATATATATATATATATATATATATATATATATATATATTGTGTGTGATATTAAATTACAGGCAGTGTACGGGATTTTGAGTACACGGTAAAGCCGGGGTTTAAATTATATATATAGGGTAGAGTGATAGTATATATATACGTGTTTATATTGTGTGTGCTATTAAATATCAGTGACTAGATATTTATTCAATTTAAATACTCTAATGCTATCAAGGGAGGTTGCGCGATGTGGGTGAATCCCCTAGCTTGAGGAGTAGGGCAAGTATATCCCCGGGTCATAGCGTCCGGTATATATGGGTGAGGGATTTATCTCACTTTTAGGTAAGGAGTATGACCGCCTCCACTACGTTTATATTTTGGGCCAAGTTGGTGAGCGATTCCAACTTGGGGAAACTAGGTTTTGTGAGCACACCTAGTGAGATAGCATTTTAGAGGGAATCATTCGGCGAGGGTATACTCGAAAGGATGGATACATGTATGATATATGTGTGGATGTTAGTAAAGGTACGTATAATATGGTAGTAAATATTATATGTAGGTGATAATACAGTGTGTGATGTATTTACCTTAAATAACTCGGGTTATAGTTATATGCTGTTAATTAATGAGAAATTAATTAAGTTAATCATTTGTCGGAATAATACAGTGTGTGATGTATTTACGTTATATAACTTGTGATACGGTTATATGTTACTATCTAAGAGGAATTAATTAAGTTAATTGTGTAATAACTTATAATTCAAGAATTATTATACTGGGGTTAGAGTAGTATGACAAGGGAAGGTTATACAGGACTAGTTGGACGGGCTAGTACAACTAGGTGGGGTTAAGGTAACCGGTAGGTGTGCACAATAGTGGAGGGGTGAGAATGTCCACAAGGGAGTGCGACACTAACTTAAATATGAAGCACATTCATGCAATTTAAATTACTGCAGTTAATTCACTTGCTAAATATTTTCAAAATGTTTTGGGTTCTAACCCTTGCTATAAAACTATTTTCAAAACCTTTTAGGTGTCCAGACACAGGGACGCCAGGATTGATATTCTATTCCAGGGAACGGAGCTGCGGCATATGTGGATGCTAGCAGGAGTTTGGATTAGACGCATCATTCATTCATTCCTAGAGTAGGAATCTTGCATCAGTTTCAGTTTTATTTAGGGCTTGTCGCCCAGACTTCTCGGTACAGTTTCAGGTGTAATCCATTCAGGTGTTGAATATTTATATTAGATTATTTCTTTGGTGGCCAGTGATTTATTCGGCAAGTTGTGTAATTATGATTCAGTTTATTTTCATTTAGTTGTGTGAATGGTTTATATTTTAATTCCGCATGTACTGTTTTGTTTAACCAAAAAGTTAAAATTGGCACCAGCTTTTGGAATACTAGGTGGTTAGTAAGTTTTAAAAAGTTTTCTACAGTGATGCTAAGGATGATCCAACTGGGATTCCTGTTTTAATTTGGTATAAGACTGATCACCCGGTATTTTATTAGGCGGGGTGTCACAATTTTGAAAACATACCAAGTATTTAAATCATAGTTTAAATAACGAGTTATTAAATACACATGTTAGGTTGCGTACACTCACTTGAGTTTCTTGCCTCTCATCTATAGTGTGCACATAACGTCCCACCTAGTCATACTCCCCAAATAAGTTAGGTCTCAACTATCTAAGTAACCACCAACCAATCTGGCTCACCTGTACCGCTCATATAGTACGTTACAGTCTCCCCTTAATTATCATTAAGTTATTGGTTAAGTTTCTCTTTAACCTACATGTACTGCCCATACAGTACGTTACCGAACAACTAATAATTAACATTACCCTTATGTTTTTATTAATTCAAGTTAACATTTCACACATGTTATCGCTCACACATTATCATTAAACATACGTTATCTATTTTTCCTACTAGTTACACGTTAGTAGATTCAACACCGTTTACAAATACACCAACTAGTGTCACTACTATTGCACATAAGTATCTTATCACTACTTTAGATATACGCCATCTAGTCTCACTACTATCACCCTAAGTAGTTTATCATTATTTTAGATATGCGCCATCTAGTTTCACTACTATCACCCATAATCAGAATAAAACGCCGTTTTAGATATGAATTATCTATTCTCACTACTATCACACATAAGTAGATTAAACATAATTTAGGTATACACCATATAATCTCACTACTATCACACATAAGTAGATTATTTATACTGTATATATATTTCACACACAATATATATTATAAGTGAATACATTGCATTTATGTCCCCATATCACACATTAAGGACTATTAGTTCGGAATGTCCCCTTGAATTTGGTTCAGATTGTCTTATCGAACTTGGTTCAGATTATCTCATAGAACTTATCAATAAGTTAGTTTTAAATGTCCCCTCGAACTTGGTTCGAAATGTCTCATTGAACTTGGTTTGGAGTGTCTCATCGAACTTACCAATCAAGTTAGTTCTGAACGTCCCCTCGAACTTGGTTCGGAATGTCTCATCGTACTTGGTTCGGATTGTCTCATTGAACTTGGTTCAGATTGTCTCATCGAACTTATCAATGTAGTTAGTTCAAAATCTCCCCTTGAAATTATCAATCAAGTACATAATAGGTATTCACTCCAACTATAATTAAATCAATAGGTATACACACAACCTAATTATCCATGGTCATACATAGTATATTTGTCTCGAATACTAGCCGTACATACTAATGTATGATTTACCTCACTATCGTATTTATTCGAGTATTCACACAACTCTAAGGGTCCTAGTTACTCCTTCATTAATTTTAGTAGTTAACTCTCTCTTAACCTATTGGTCTTCTATTTAACTCATTCGAATTTTCGTACTTTGTTATCTTTCTCTCCAATAAATTACGACATAATTTAACCCAATGCATCCTTGTCTTAATACTCTCAATATAACTAAATCACCACCCTATCATAGGCCTACTTTCATATCATAAGTCCCTCATTAATATTTTAATAAAGTCCCAAAAAATTTCGGAGCAAAGTTTAGGAATTTTAAGCTTAAAGGGGAAATCTTTTATTTTCTGGGAGACCGAATCGATTTGATAGGAGGCTGAATCAATTCGAAATGGTACTGTTCGTCTCGTTCATCTAGTTCATGAATTTTTCCACCATTTTCATTTATCAAACTTACATGATACTTCACCAAAATCATAACCAAATGTCCTACACCATTTTTACATGTATTAGGATGATTTATAATGTTTTAAGAATATCAAATCTTTACAGAATTTGTTGGAAAGACAATAGGCCCCCAATTTTAAATCTTATAATCAAAAAGTAAGAATTTTCTTTTAAGGATATGAGGAAGCGAAGACGATGGTTCATATACAAAACATATTAACAAATTTTAATTTCTTCCAAATAAAAATTAAACCAAGTGAAATAAGGTTAAAACACTCACACAATTTTGATTTCACTTAAACCAAGTTAATTAACCCAAATTTGCCTAAGTCATATTTTTCAATTTTACCAAATTAGGTCAAACCAGTTTTATTAAATTGAATTAAATTAACTAAACATTACCCAATATTTAATTTAGCACCAAATTAAACATGAAGTGATTAAAACCAAAATTTATCTTGAATTACCTAAGCATGCGTTCTAGGTGAGTTTTCACAAGATAAAATAAACAATGAAACCACTATGCCGCGATGTACAAGGAAAAACCCACAACGGGAAAAAACCTCGGACGACTTTAGCCTCAAATCCACTAAGTATGGTTTTACAAATACAAGACAGAAAGACTTACAACACTCGACTCGATCCCTCTCAAGGCCCGACGCTCCTTCTTGTATACACCTTCGCCTAGCGAATAATCACGGAGCTCCATCACGGTTTCGGAATCCACCGATCAGACTTTATATGGTCACCATCACCCAAACTAGGAGCCTTTCTCCAAGTGGGTAAATCAACACAAACTTCTTCTTCTTTGTGGGATTTAGAAGCAAACCCAAACTTCTCTTCAAACGGTAGAGATGAAAACCTGTGTCAAACTCTAAGCAATGATATATATATATATATATGGAACTTGGATTAAACAATATGAGTGTAAACAAAGTGTTTAATAGATTGTTCTTTGAAAAATGAACACTTTAACTTGAACCTTTTCTTAGGAAAGATGAACTCTCAAAAAAACTCTCTAGGAGTTAGAATATTATGAAAAAGTTAATTAGAAAAAGTTAATTTCCGCACTTAAGAAGTTCTGTCAAAAGATAGTGGGAAAAACAAGTGGGAAAGTGGAAAAAACTGTCAAAAACTGCCAAAATAACTATTCCCGCCAAATCTCGTTCGAATGAGATTTTCGTTCGAATGAAGTCTCGTTCGAACGAGCTTCTAAGAAGTTCCAATGTGAACTCGTTAGAAATATTGTTGGATATCTCGTTCGAACCATCATTCTCGTTTGAATGATACTTCCAACGAAATTCCAGTGGCCAGTCTGGGAACCCGTTAGCAAACTCGTTCGAACAACACTTCAAACGAACTTCCAGAAAGTTTGAAAAATTCTATTTTTAGCCCAGAAACTTTGTATACTTTATATTAAAGTTTTATTAAAATCTTTCTGAAATTAAACCACAGTTTTAAATAAACGAACACCCAATATAAAATATTCTGAGCTCATATATATATATATATATATATATATATATATATATATATTAAAATGCATTCATACCTTAGGAGCAGTGGAACCATGTTGATGACGTAGAAACGAGGTACTTTAAACTCAGCATTTGATGAAGCTTTAATATCTTAGCCGCTATGTCTTCAATAAACACGTCATAGGCTTGAAAGGATATAATAGAATTATCCTATGACTCAAACTTTTTTATCCGAAATTGAGCCAAAACAACAAAGGACTCAATTAAAAATTTGTGTCCTTACAGAATTCCATCAAGAACGAAATAAAACCCAAAACTCTTCAAGAACCCTAGTTTTGTGTTCTTCCCACATCTTTGTTCAGAGACCCAAATTAATTTTGTCTTAATCATAATAAACCCTATGATTTCGTCATACTAACATCAAGGAATATATCTACATGAAATTCCTATTTCAATTCATGTATTAAACCCTCCCCAAATCATATTTAATCTCCCCAAAACATGAAATGAATAAAATAAATGCAAGATAAATACTTGCCTCTCAAAATCAGGATCGAAATTCATTGGTTTGATGCTATGGTTGTTCTCCCCTCGCTCCGATCTCGATTCCATTGCATTCGGAGCGAGAAATGGTATAGGAAGTTTGGTTCTCTCCTCCTCTTCCTCTCTTGTTTCTCTCTTCCTTTAAATTTGTGTTAACCCTAGTTCCCTTTCCCTAATATCAGCTATAAACTTAATATTTTTGGAGTTATATAAACCATAAACTCACGAATGATCGAAATACCCTTAAATGATGCCGGAATGGTCAAAAATCATCCCGGGACCCCAACTGTACACCCGAGTACACTTTTTCGACTATTTTGACCCTTTCTTAACCAACCATGACCTCAAAATCACCATCTGAGTCACTTTATAAAATCATGTTACTTGCACCTCAAAATATGGCACATGTGAAATTAAACTTAAACTGAATCAATTTTATGAAAATCCTCGAATTAGATAATTTCTCCCAATTAAATAAATTCCTAAATCACCAATTTAATAAATTTCCATATTATCGAAAAATACAAGATGTTACATACTTCCCCCCTTGCAAAGTAATTTCTTCCTCGAAATTCGGATAAGGCTCGTACTCTAAGCTCTCAAATATGATCCTATTCATATACTCGTAGGATTGCATCATATTTCTAACCCTTCTAATCATGGATTATAAAATAAATACCATTACCCAGGGTAACCATACACCCTATATCCGTGCATAACTGCACTATTGTTATACGACTCCACTAGTCTCAAATTTTAACATAGTTATTATCCCTAAGATATAACTGTATAAACAAAATATAACTAAGGTACTAACCCCATATCCTAATGACCAAACATATACCCACTTCCAACTTTGCGCTAAGCTTCATCCATGGGATGTCTCGCAAAGCAAAATCCAAATAAGAAACCTCCCGATACACTACTACCTAACATTGTCGGTCGTCGAGATTTATTAAGCCCTTGGTCCATGGCACGTACCCCCAAATACCCATATTTTGAAGGAAGAGTATACTCGTCCACTCTCATGCTACAAAAGACAATATATAACACAACTCTCTTACTATCACTAGTTTCTTAGCACAATAAAACACGAGTTATATCTCTCCACTCGATAAAATAAAATATACCCTGAATCATATCAGTAGCCGTCCCTATGCACCGAGATCAATTATAACCAGACAACATACACATAGAAGTCCACTACATAATATATTACAATATATATAAACATATATATAGGCTCAAACCTCTTTTAGGTAATACTTAGTAAAAATAAATCATACCTTGGAACAATGAACAAGAGATCTCACTATCACAATCTACAATCGCTAACAAGTTAAATCTTGACAAGTAGTCTACTCTATTCTCATAACTCTCGAAAACTGTAAAATAATCACGTACTATAAATGTCCTATTAGTTCACACACCCGCTCTCTGTCATAAGAGACACAAAAGATCCCCTCTACCCCACGATAATTATATATAAATACATAATAAGGTTATTACGTCCAACGCCCCCACTAAATCCTACTCACTCGCGAATTATAGTGATCCAAAATCTTACTTATGATGCACCCATGTCATTCGAACAAATCCCACACTCATAAGGATAAAGAAATTTTTTATCTTCACTTACTATCTAGCTTGCCTAGTTGATGGGTCCCTGAGCCTAACTCTTAAGCCGGGACTGGCCCATGGTCTACTATATATCTAGGATCTCTTCCTATAGTTGTCCCCTATCTCACTTTGGGATAATCCTTCTTCACGTTCTCCCCCATAATCATAACAACTTGCCAGATAAGCTCTCATGCTTCTGGTCCTGACCCTACTGGCCTTTCCATCGCCCTTCCCTTGGCCCTGGCGTCCCTGAGGAATGGGATGATACTGATGTTGAGGACCCTAGTGGTTCAACCTGAACTTACCCTCTCTTGGGTCGGTTAATTTTGGAAATAAATATCTTAGCCCAATTCTCCTATCGTAAATCTCACTCTTGTTACTGTCATGCCTCCACTGTCTCTGTTCTATCTACCTCTCCAAGCTGACTGGTCTCACTTTCTCACTGTAGAAAAATTTAATATATGTGGTCCTAATCCCCACACATAGAAAACTTTTATGTGACATCCCCTAACTCTGGGCTAACTGGCCATGCCGGGGTGTCCTTCTCTCGGACCTGGTAGCCTTGCCCTGATTGCTACCTTCATTGTCCCTTTGGCTCTGCTGGCCTTATGGAACTCGTTGCTGGCCTGAAAGTCCCTGACTGAATCCATCGTCACTTTTTAGTAATTCAATTGATCTAAATCATTTAAATGGTTATCCCACTGGGTACACCATCCTATGGTGCTTCACTAACACTATTAAATTTAGTCTTGCTCTTCAACTAGATTCTCCAACCCTCTTGGCTCCCTTCTCATGGTAGCATTGATATAAACTTGCAAGCGTACGACTTTAATGACATCGGCACTATCCACGCTTGTGTATTCTCATCACGGTTCCATTATCAACTCATGGATACCTTTTTCATTTTTCGTACCCCCATTCATCGGGTACAAAATTAGCTAAACAGGTCATCGTCTCTCTCACGATCGGTCTCTATCCAGCCTACTTATGATAAGTTTAAAAACTCCAATCTCATTCTCTCTCATGATCGTTCTATATTTAGCTCCTTATACAGGGTGACTAACTGATCTCATTACAATGTTGCTCCTATGAGTAAAATAATTTCATCCTAAATTTAGTCCTGGGTGTCGTCGCATTCCACCCTACACAATTATATTTGGATTACCTCCATCTATTGGTCCATAATACTTCCTCCCTTTATCGAATCTTTAAAGATGACTCCTCGAAAGATTCCATCCGACTCTCCCCCTACCTACTATACTGGGTGAGTCTGAAATAATTCCACCATTCTCCGCGACGGTGCTTGGGGAAGCTACTGTCCCCGAGTGGTTATCCTATCGTTATATGATTGAATAATAATTGTGGTGACTTAGCTCGCAATCACCGTTCTCAAAATACTCTCTGTCATTTTCCTCTCCTCTCCTCCTATAGTCCTTTTAATGGCCCTTGTTGGTCGTCCTATATTGCTCAGTGTACGGAGCTCGACTAAACTTGTATATGAATCACATCAACTATACTTAATAGCAGGAGAACATAAGTCGCATACATAGAGGAATACAACTATCCTATTTTAAGGCTCTACATCAAAGAACGCTAAGCTAAAACATGAAAAGCAGCACAGATCCTAAGGACACTAGAACCTGATGCTCTGATACCATCCGTGAGGCCTAATTAAATATCGGGTGATCAGGCTTTTATTAAATTAAAACAAGCTTCTCGTTTGGTTCATTATTAGCATCACTATTGAAAACTTTTCAAACTTTACTAACCACCTAATATTAAAAAATACGGTGCCAAATTTTATCTTTTTCTTTAAACAAAAGACAACTGTGGAAACATAATAAAACTAAACCATCCATGCAATAAAAGAAGGATTTGAATCAACATTGAAATAAACTAATACAAAATAAAACCTCGGTTCACCAATCCAATAAAAAGTCTAATATAAAATATGAAATAAAGTCTAACTGACATAAATGAAATAAGTGAGGGAAACATTCTCGAATGAAATACTGAACTGCACCCTACACAAGGAATGACGTAATTGAAGTGTCTAAGTGCAAATCTTGCAAGCATCCTCAAGTGTTGCAGCTACCCATACTTAGAACAGATCATCCTACTTGGCATCCCTATGGATGAACACCTAAAAGGTTTTGGAAAATGTTTTGCAAGAACAGGTCAGAGCCCGAGTAAAAATATTTTGAAAACATAGCAAGTATTTAAATCGCAATTTATATAACCAGTTATTGGATTCAAATATTAGGTTGCGCACACTCGTTTGAGTTTCTTACCTATTATCTACAGTGCGCACCTAACGTCCCCCTAGTCATACTACCCAAATTAGTTAGGTCTCAAGTATTTAACTAACCACCAACCAATTTGGCTCACCCGTACCGCCCATATAGTACTCTACTGTCTCTCCTTAATTATCATTAAGTCCTTGGTTAAGTTTCTCTTTAACCTACCTATATTACCCATACAGTACGTTATCGAACAACTAGTAATTAACATTACCCTTATGTTATTATTAATTCAAGTTAACATTTCACACATGTTGTTTCTCACACCATATCATCAAGTTTCTCCACTTAAATTTTCATTTTAAACATACGTAATTTATTTTTCCTACTATTTACACATTAGTAGATTTAGCACCGTTTAAATGTACACCAACTAGTATCACTACTATTGCAGATAAGTAGCTGATCATTACTTTAGATATTCGCCATATAGTCTCACTACTATCACCCTAAGTACCTTATCATTATTTTACATATGCGTCATCTAGTCTCACTACTATCACCCATAAGTAGAATAAAATATCGTTTTAGATATGCACTATATATTCTCACTACTATCACGCATAAGTAGATTAAACATAATTCAGGTATACACCATCTGAATCTCACTACTATCACACATAAGCAGATTATATATACGGTATATATATTTCTCACACAATATATATTATAAGTGCATACTTTGCATTTATGTTCCCATATCACACATTAAGGACTATTAGTTCGGAATGTCCCCTCGAACTTGGTTCAGATTGTCTTATCGAACTTGGTTCAGATTATCTCATAGAACTTATCAATAAGTTAGTTTTAAATGTCCCCTCGAACTTGGTTCGAAATGTCTCATCCAACTTGGTTTGGAGTGTCTCATCGAACTTACCAATCAAGTTAGTTCTGAACGTCCCCTCGAACTTGGTTCGGAATGTCTCATCGTACTTGGTTCGGATTGTCTCATTGAACTTGGTTCAGATTGTCTCATCGAACTTATCAATGTAGTTAGTTCAAAATCTCCCCTTGAACTTATCAATCAAGTACATAATAGGTATTCACTCCAACTATAATTAAATCAATAGGTATACACACAACCTAATTATCCATGGTCATACATAGTATATTTGTCTCGAATACTAGCCGTACATACTAATGTATGATTTACCTCACTATCGTATTTATTCGAGTATTCACACAACTCTAAGGGTCCTAGTTACTCCTTCATTAATTTTAGTAGTTAACTCTCTCTTAACCTATTGGTCTTCTATTTAACTCATTCGAATTTTTGTACTTTATTATCTTTCTCTCCAATAAATTACGACATAATTTAACCCAATGCATCCTTGTCTTAATACTCTCAATATAACTAAATCACCACCCTATCATAGGCCTACTGTCATATAATAAGTCCCTCATTATTATTTTAATAAATTCCCAAAATTTTCATGAGCAAAATTTAGGAATTCTAGGCTTAAAGGGGAAATATTTTGTTTTCTGGGAAACCGAATCGATTCCCCAGGAGGCCGGATCAATTCGAAATGGCACTGTTTGTCTCTTTCGTCTAGTTCATGCATCTTCCCACCATTTTCATTTATCAAACTTACATGATACTTCACCAAAATCACAACCAAATGTCCTAAACCATTTTTATATGTATTAGGATGATTTCTAACGTTCTAAACATATCAAATCTTCACATAATTCCATCAAGAACGAATTAAAACCCAAAACTCTTCAAGAACCCTAGTCTTGTGTTCTTCCCACACATTCCTTCAAAGACCCAAATTAATTTTGTCTTAATCATAATAAACCCTCTAATTTCATGATACTAACATCAAGGAATATATCTACATGCAATTCCTTTTTCAATTCATGGATAAACCCTCCCAAAATCATATTTAATCTCACCAAAACATGAAATCAACCCTATTCTACATGTGGATTATAACATGATTAAAATAAATACAAGATAAATATTTTCCTCTCAAAGAAGGTCTAAAATTCGTTGGTTTAATGCTATGGTTATTCTCCCCTCGCTCCGATCTCTATTCCATTGCGTTCGGGGCGAGAAATAGTGTAGGAAGTTTTGTTCTCTTCCCCTCTTCCTCTCATGTGGTGCCTGTTCCTTTAGCTTTGTGTTAACCCTAGTTCCACTTCTCTAAATTCATATATAAACTTAATATTTTCGAAGTTCTACAAACCATAAACTCCCGAATGATCGAACTATCCTTAAACGATGCCGGGATGGTCAAAATTTGTCCCGAGACCCAAACTGTACATATGAGTACCCTTTTCGACTATTTCGACCCTTCTGGAACCAACCGTGACCTCAAAATCACCATCCGACTCACTTTATAAATCATCTTATTTTCACCTCAAAATACGACACGCGTGAAACTAAACTTAAACTGAATCAATTTTATTTAAATCCTTGAATTAGATAATTTCTTCCAATTAAATAAATTCCTAAATCAACAATTTAATAAATTTCCATATTCTCCAAAAATACGGGGTGTTACAGATCCAAATTCATGTTAATTTGTGATTTAGGTGAGATCTAGTCAAAATCTAAATATGTAGCAGCCTAAATCAATTATAAGTATGAGATTATGTGAGGTTATGTGTTATGAGTAATAGATAATGCAGGAATAAGTACAACACCAAGATATATGATAAAAAATCCCACTAAGGGGAATAAACCTCGGGGCGCTACAACTAATACACTAGAAAATGATGACTTTTACAAGAGATCAAACATTTACCTAGAGTGGGTTCCCATTTATAAGATTTTGTAATCCTTTAATCCTCATAACTCCACCTGATTTAGTGACTCTCAACTAAACTCCTCCAAAGCGTGTAGAAAGAGTGTATTCCACTTTTGATTAGCTTCCACACATTCACTTTGGGAGAATTCCACTCCAAATCCTCAAATATTCCTGATCTTCAACTATAAATGATGAATGGTAGATTTTCTGAGGTTGATTTGATGAATCACTCAAAAATTTCTCACAAAATGTTTCAATAAAAGTGAGGTAAAATCAAATCTCATTTAAGTTTCTAAAAAGAGAAGAAAGAGAATATCTTAAATCTAAAAAGTCTTCTTACGAAAGTAAGAGTTCGAGTTCAAAAATGGAACTAAAATGCCTTTTTATAGTGATAATTTTAAGTTTCCCGCTCCCAGCGAAGTTTGGGCGCATTGGGGCTTTTTGTTGTGCGCACGGTCATGAACAATGACTGAGATTGGGCATTCTAGTCCAATCCGCGCGCATACAGTCTCGGTCTGTCACGGACTTCAACATCTAGTGAAGAGAGGATGGGATGGTAACTTTAGTCCCATAATGTGGAATTCTATCTCATAGCTGATGAGTCCAACTTTAATTGGTAGACTGATGTTTCCCAGAGGTTACTCCATGTTACCACTAAAGTCAATCATTGGTCCAACCTTTGTATCTAGGTTGAAAAAGATATGGCCTAGGTGTTCAAGGTCAAATTAATTACGCGTCCTGTAAATAAAATATTTTTTCATTGAACCAAAATACAATTTTTACGAATAAAATTAATTAACTCAGTTACGTGTTAGTCATGAAATTAATAAGTGAGGAAATAAAAGGCACTCACACACGATTTTTGGGTGGAAACCCTTGTGGGATAAACCACTATGGCACCCAACGCAATCACTCCACTAATACTTAATAAATAGATTCGTACAATGAATAGACATGACTTATATACAAACAACGATAACCTCCACTAGACCTGCCAAAAAACACAATAACCCGTTAACACGACACGACCCGATACGAAATTATAAGTTAATGGGTTTAACTTTATTGGGTTTGGATCATTAACGGGTTAACACGGTAGACCAGTTAACATTAACGGTTCGGGTTTGAAAATTTACTTGTACACGTTTCTACCTGTTAATACTAAGGGGTACTATAGGGTCACCCAACCCGTACCCAATAAGAATAACCATTAAAACTCATTATTTCTAGATCCTTTAAGACTAACGGGTACTATGTAAGGACACAAATTTCCAATTGAGTCCATATATATAGTTTTGGCTCAATTCCGGACAAAAACATTTATTCATAGGATAATATTTAAATTGTAATACTCTCAAGCCTATGAAGTGTTTGTTGAAGACGTAGTGGTAAAGAGTATAAAGCTTCATCAAAATGCCGGTTTGTGTGCCTCGTTTCTACGTCATCAATCATAGTTCCATGCTCCCAAGGTATGAATGCAATTATATATATAGGAGCTTGGAACAAGTTTATTGGGTGTTAGGTTTTATAAAAACTGCGTTTTATTTTAAGAAAGAAATTATATCAAACTTTAAAATAAGTTCATAAAGTTTTCTGGGCCAAAATCGAATTTTTTAATCTTTTTGGTCGTTCGTTAGATATGTCGTTCGAACGAGTTTTTTCGTTCGAACCAGATGTCGTTCGAACGAACCTGCCAACGAGTTCCCACTAAGGCATACTGGTTCGTCGTTAGAAATGTCGTTCGAACGAGATTTCCAACGAGCTTCTAACGAGTCCATACTGGAGCGTCGTTAGAAGTCTCGTTCGAACGAGAATTCATTCGAACGAAATATCGTTCGAACGAGCTGTCAGGCGGGAACAATTTTTGGCAGTTTTTCACCCACTTCCCCACTTGGTTTTTAACCAACATTTACAGACTTTAATATGTGCGGGAATGACATTTTCCAACTGAACATTTCCATAACTTTCCCAAAATATTTCCATCTCTTAGAGAGTGTTTGAGAGCAAAAATGGTTTAAGAAAATGTTCATGTTTTGAGTGTTATTTTTCAAAGAGAAAATCCTTCACACTCTAGTTTACACCCAATTGAGTTTATTCCAAGTTCACATATACATATTAAATTGCTTGGAGTTTGGAACCGGTATATCTCTACCGAATTCAAGAAGAGAAGTTTTGGTTTGCTTCTACATCCATCAAAGAAGAAGACTTTTTGTTGCGATTCTACCCACTTGGAGAAAGGCTCCTTACTCGGGTGACGGTGTCCATAGAAAGCCCCATCGGTGGATTCCGAGACCGCGGTGGAGTTCCGAGGTTGTCCGCTAGGAAGAGGTGTCTACAAGAAGAAGCGTCGAGGCTTGAGAGGGATCGAGTCAGTCGTTGTAAGTCTATCTGTCTTGTAATTGTAATTCCGTATCTAGTGGACTTGTGGCTAGGGCCGTCCGAGGTTTTTTCCCATCTTGGGTTTTTCCTCGTACATCGCGGCGTAGTGTGATATTGTTTATTTTATCTTGCATCATAATTTAGAATGCATGCTTAGGATATTTCAAGATAAAATTTAGTTTAACTTATCACACTCATTTCATTTGGGACTAAATTAAATATTGGGTAAATTTGGTTTATTCAAGTCATTTGCTAAAATTTGGTTTCGCCTAATTTTGTTGAAATATTGATAATCATGACTTAGGAAAATTCTAGGACTTGCTTTGATTAATGAATCGATTTAAGTGAATACATTAATTGAGTAATTTTACTTGACTTGGTGTAATTTTAATTTGTTTGAGAAATTAAAATTTGTTGTTTTAAAGTTGAACCATCACGTTTTATGCTTCCGCATCATCTCGTGTTTTATCACAAAAGGAAATTCTTAGCATTTTCAAATTGGTATCAGAGCCAAAAACGATAAGTTGTTTCGTTAAAGATCTTTTTAAAATAATTTTTGGCTAAAATGGATTTTTCCCCATTTTCAAATTTTCCTATTTTTGATGGTTCAAACTACGCGTATTGGAAAGCGCGTATGAGATAGGCACTAAAATATATCGACGAAAGAGTTTGGATGTCTGTTGTTAACGGGTGGTCCCCACCTAGTTATTTAGTTAAAAATGAACGTGTTATCAAACCCGCCGGTAGATGGACTAAAAATGAGTTTAAACTTGCTAATTTCAATTCCCGTGGTTTAAATGCCTTGTTTAGCACTGTCACACCGGATGAATTCCGACGTATTATGACGTGTGAAACCGCTAAAGAAGCTTGGGATATTTTACAATTAACTCATGAAGGAACTAGTGTTATTAAAACTTCAAAACTCCAAAACCTCACCACTCAATTTGAAACTATCAAAATGAATGAAAAAGAAACGTTTGATGAATTTTATGCTAGACTTTCAGATATTGTTAATTCATCGTTTAACTTGGGAGAGAAAATACCTGACGACCGTGTTGTAAAGAAAATTTTAAGGTCCCTGCCCGATAGATTTATTCCAAAGGTGACCGTGTTAAATTCTTTACCAACTTTAGCCTCTACGAAATTAAAAGAGCTTGTAGGTCATTTACAAACCGTTGAACTAGATATGTTTCCCTCTAAAACTGAAAATAAAATCGAAAAGGGCATTGCGTTAAAAGCCCGAAAAGAGGTCAAATAAGTAGTAGAGAGCGAGAGTGATAGTGACTCGGAAGACATGGCTTTGTTTGCTCGTAAATTTAGAAAATTTCTTAAAATTAACAAAGATAAATTTAAAAATGATTTTAAGAAATTTGATACTTCTAAACATGATAAAAGCGAGAAGATTTCTAAAGCCAAGAAAATCCCTAAACCTAGTAATGAAAATTTAGATACGGGCGAGTCTAATAAGTGTTTTGGTTGTGAAGGTTATGGCCATAGGGCTTATGAGTTCCCCACTAAACTAAGGAAAGAGGGTAAGCGACCCATTTCATATAATGAGACCCTTAGTGATAGTGATAAGGAAGAGAAGCCCGATTCCACCACTAAGAAAAATTTTGTGGCTTTTATGGCTAGTCATGTGAGTGATAGTGAGAACTCATCGATTGATGAAACGATAGCACATGCCACTTCCAAGGTCATTGTAAATAATTCTCTTGTTTTTGATGAGAGTGAGAGTGAAGAAGAAAGAGAGACTGAAAATGAAGAAGAGGTTAATGTGAGTGAACTTCAAAATTCTTTTCAAGAACTTTATAAAGAACCTATTAAATTGAAAAGAGCTAATTTGAAGTTAGAAGCTAGTTTAAGAAAGAGTGTCAAGGTCGTTGATGAAAATGATTTAATAGAAGACCTTAGGACACGTGAGAGTACTCTTCGAGAGAAGCTAGAATATGTAGAAGGCGAAAGAGATAGCCTTAGGGGTTTAATGGAATCCTTGAAAAAGGAGCTTCTTGCTTCTGAAGAGCGAACTATTTTATTAGAGTCTAATATTTTGGAATTGCAAGATAAATTAAAAGACTCTAGTAATGTCAAATTTGATTTGGAATGTCGTTTGGAAAAACTAGATAAAATGTTAGGAACAGTCCAAATTAAAAATGACACTTGTGGTTTAGGCTTCAATACTTGTAATGAATCTTCTCATAAAGCCAAGACCAATGTTTTAGGAGAATCTACTAGGAATGCATTTAAAGATCACTCCTTAAGTAAATCTTTTCGACATGTTCTCACTTGTACACATTGTGGTCGACAAGGCCATCTTAGGAAATTTTGTTTTGATCTTAAACGAATTCCTAGAAAACCCCATAGTCAATTAACCACGGTTGTTAAAGTTCTTACACCCCAAGATAGTCATTCTTCATTAATTTGGGTTAGGAAATCCGATTTGGTTGCCTTGAAAAATAGGGTTTTTGATTCTCATTTACTTTCACATGCTTCCTCCCTTGCTAAATCTAAAGGATGAATGTGTTAGTATTTGCATACTTTAGCATTTGTACTTCATGCTATATTCACATGCTAAATGTATTCTTGTTTATTCATCTTCTAGTCATTGCTTTATTTCATATCACATACTAGATATTATGACTTGTTTATCTTTTTGTATTATATTTTTGCTTGAATTGACTGCATAATATAAAAAGATTTTTGGTTATCATTTGTGTTTTATTTATTTCATTTAAGTTTAATGAAATATACAAATGATTTTTGTTTGTCCTTTTGAGTAAATATTTATTTTTGATTAAAAAATGTTAAAAACTAAAAAAGATTTTTTTTGTGTGTGTATTTTAGTTTGACACACTTTAAGTGGCATATACTTGTGTTTGAATCCCATCGTTTACGCTCCCACGTGGCTAGAACTTTTGGTTTAGATTTTCAATCCTTAAAATATTATTTACCATGCTTTATATGGAGTAGTTGGATTTTGTATTGTTTAAATGGATTCTATTTTTATATGCCTCTTTTCACACATGTACGAGCTCTTTTGAAATCTTAATGTCACATGTTATATTTGAGCTTTTTGAGGTGTTCTCCTACCAATCTAGTCATCTAAATATTTATGACCTAGGAGGACTAGTGCATGTCAAAATCCGTTGCATGTGAGATTTGTGTGAAAAATGAAAACATGATATATAAATATGCACGGGGAAGGGCTCCGAAAGGATGAATTCAATCCTTTGCGATAGTAAGCCACCGTTTATTGGATCTAAAAGAAATACGTGATCCAAAGACCTAAAAACAGAATATTTGGCATTAAAAAGAAAAACAATTGCCAAGGCCTATGTTTGTTTGATATATTCATTCAAAAGCAAAAGAATATATATGCTTATTGAGGGAGAATTGGATGGTATATCAACGGTTTGCACAATGTCTGTTTATCCTAGTTGTCTTTAATGTCATGACTCTATTTGGTTTGTAGAATCATCATCATGCTAGGCTTGTATGCATTGTATATGTTTGTTCATTGAGTTCAATCTATATTGTCACATGAGGTTATATTTAACTGTGATGAAGTTTGCAATCAAATGAGAACTCCGTGAATGTTTCTTAAGTGTTTGGGTCTAAATTTAATTGTTGTTAGTTCACACCCCAACACTTACGTTTCCATATGACACATTTTTGCCATACGAGTGTGCAAAATTATTGTATCTTATGTTATATGTGTGTTTATATCTATATATATATGCAAGTACTTCATTGGTATATTTCTAGTTTATATATATGATATTTGTTTGTCTTTGCCTTGCGTTTATTGACCATATGCTTTCATGTCTTATCACTTTAAGATTAAACATGCTTTTATGCTTATTAGTTCTTTAAGCCTTTCTCTATTCCTGAACAAAAAGGGGGAGAATGATGACAGGGGGAGAAATGGTATCTAATCCTATTGTTATCATATCTTAGTTTGGGGGAGATTTATCTTAGGGGGAGACGTCTTTCTAAGTAGGTCATGTGTTTGATAAAGAGAAGAATTAATTTAGGGGGAGTAATTAATTAATTGCATTCAATACTTTGATATTCCCTATGCATTTGATGAGTTTGCTTAAGTGTGCAGGATTTCTTCTAAAGCGGCATTGTTTAAACGGAAAAGCGTTTGTTCCTTGGGTTGAGTCAAGTTTGGGTGGGTTATGTTTTGAGTCTAGTAGAGTTTGACGGCCCTTTAGGATTTTTGTTTGGTTTTTGTCCCGGAATAGCCAAAGGGGGAGATTTGTAAGGACACATATTTCCAATTGAGTCCATATATATAGTTTTGGCTCAATTCCGGACAAAAAAATTTATTCATAGGATAATATTTAAATTGTAATACTCTCAAGCCTATGAAGTGTTTGTTGAAGATGTTGCGGCAAAGAGTATAAAGCTTTATCAAAATGCCAGTTTGTGTGCCTCGTTTCTATGTCATCAATCATAATTCCATGCTCCCAAGGTATGAATGCAATTATATATATATAGGAGCTTGGAACAAGTTTATTGGGTGTTAGGTTTTATAAAAACTGCGTTTTGTTTTAAGAAAGAAATTATATAAACTTTAAAATAAGTTCATAAAGTTTTCTGGGCCAAAATCAATTTTTTCAATCTTTCTGGTTGTTCGTTAGATATGTCGTTCGAACGAGTTTTTTCATTCGAACCAGATGTCGTTCGAACGAACCTGCCAACGAGTTCCCACTAAGGCATACTGGTCCGTCATTAGAAATGTCATTCGAACGAGATTGTCGTTCTAATGAGATTTCCAACGAGCTTCTAACGAGTCCATACAGGAGCGTCGTTAGAAGTCTCGTTCGAATGAGACTTCGTTCGAACGAAATGTCGTTCGAACGAGCTGTCAGTCGGGAACAGTTTTTGGTAGTTTTTCACCCACTTCCCCACTTGGTTTTTAACCAACTTTTACAGACTTTAATATGTGCGGGAATGACATTTTCCAACTGAACATTTCCATAACTTTCCCAAAATATTTCCATCTCTTAGAGAGTGTTTGAGAGCAAAAATGGTTTAGGAAAATGTTCATGTTTTGAGTGTTATTTTTCAAAGAGAAAATCCTTCACACTCTAGTTTACACCCAATTGAGTTTATTCCAAGTTCATATATACATATTAAATTGCTTGGAGTTTGGCACCGGTTTATCTCTACCGAATTCAAGAAGAGAAGTTTTGGTTTGCTTCTACATCCATCAAAGAAGAAGACTTTTTGTTGAGATTCTACCCACTTGGAGAAAGGCTCCTTTCTCGGGTGACGGTGTCCACAGAAAGCCCCATCGGTGGATTCCGAGACCGCGGTGGAGTTCCGAGGTTGTCCGCTAGGAAGAGGTGTCTACAAGAAGAAGCGTCGAGGCTTGAGAGGGACCGAGTCAGTCGTTGTAAGTCTATCTGTCTTGTAATTGTAATTCCTTATCTAGTGGACTTGTGGCTAGGGCCGTCCGAGGTTTTTTCCCGTCTTGGGTTTTTCCTCGTACATCGCGGCGTAGTGTGATATTGTTTATTTTATCTTGCATCATAATTTAGAATGCATGCTTAGGATATTTCAAGATAAAATTTGGTTTAACTTATCACACTCATTTAATTTGGGACTAAATTAAATATTGGGTAAATATGGTTTATTCAAGTCATTTGCTAAAATTTGGTTTCGCCTAACTTTGTTGAAATATTGATAATCATGACTTAGGCAAATTCTAGGACTTGCTTTGATTAATGAATCGATTTAAGTGAATACATTAATTGAGTAATTTTACTTGACTTGGTGTAATTTTAATTTGTTTGAGAAATTAAAATTTGTTGTTTTAAAGTTGAACCATCACGTTTTTCGCTTCTGCATCATCTCGTGTTTTATCACAAAAGGAAATTCTTAGTATTTTCATACTATATGGTCACCCAACCTATAACCAATAAGAATTACAATTAAAACCCAGTATTTTAAAACTATTGAAGACTAACGGGTACTATAGGGTCACCCAACCCGTTACCCGTTTAGACCCAAACTGATTCGTTAATATTAACGGGTGCTAACGATTTGGGTCGTGTACCCGTTAATATTAATGGGTCGTGTTTGGGTATTGTCATTAGACCCGTTAGTCTTAACGGATTGTGTACGGATTACAAGGACTTTTTATTCATATAATAAATCTCATGAAAAATAAGCTTTGTATGAGGGGTCCTCGTGTTCGAATGAGGGGTCCATTTTCGGACCACGAAAAATATTTTTTTTCAATAACATAATTTTGCCACCTTGATTCTTAACTTTATGATAAAGCTCAAGGGTTTCACAAAATAATAACTGCTTACCAAACCTATAATGTAATTAATTTTTTGGCCTGATAATGTAGTGTCTCTGTAATTTATCTTTGTTATTTTCCGAAATAAAGCCATAACCAAAATGAAGAGATGTAAAATCATGGTTTTATAAATCTCTCCTGTAACCTATTATGTGACAAAACTAAAAACTGGAATTTATCAAAAAATAATTATGGAATCAAATGCTTATTCATCATATGTACTTGTCATCAAGTCCTTGATAGACACCCCCTATGCGTTCTACGACTTTATCGTCAACGGTTCTAAAAAAATCACGAGCCTATATACCCTACACACTGAAACATTTACCAGTGACGTACCAAAGGATACAAGGGCATATATGAGTCAATGAAATATTTCTACATGTATTTTCTATACTCATTTCGTAATCACTCCCCCTGAATCCAAATCCCCTCCTTGTGTCATTAATAGACAAAGCCCCAACAATAAAATATCACAAATCCATTAATCCAAGAAAATAGATAATATCATGATAAAGCATGTCCTGGAATGATAAGTTCTATATAAAATATGGACATACAAATATAATGAATCATGTATCAATTAAGTCCAACAATCATATTGCAACATGAGTGGTAAAGGTCTAGCATCATCTGAACGAGAAAATATTTAACATATATAAACATCATTGTCCATATGTCAAAATATAGATAAATGAAAAGCTAAATTGAATGTATTGATATCATACATAGAAGACATAAATGAAAAGTATCACAAAATATGTCCACATATCTTAATATCTAAGAGTATGAAGATAATTATTGATGCAAGCAACATAAATAAAATATCTCTGTATGAGAGTACATCCAAAACCAAACGTATAATATCTTCACACAATAGAAAGCTATGTATGTTCTTCATCATCATCATCATCATCATCATCATCATCATCATCATCATCTCTGCAACATCCACCATCTCCAAAAGGTCATTGTTGATGTAAAAAATTAGATTGCTTCTAATTATTTAATCACAGATAAATATAAATGAGACAAAGAATTTTAAAGCGGTTCAACCTTATAAGAATGGCATACGTTCACTGTTTCTGTTATTGCCAAGTGTTTTGGAGTTCTCGATATGTAATTCTATCAAGAAAATCCGGTCCCTTTGAATGAGAGTGATATAATGTATTTATAGACCTTAGGTTGTATATGTGAAAGGGTAAACAATTAATGCCCTTTAAGAATATACGTCTGTATGATAAGCATTCAATGAATAGTTGAACTATTGATTATCTGGCAATCAATGCTATGGTCGAGATGCAGGTCGGACCGCCTTAGTTGCTCGTCGTTCAGGAGTTCCTCGGAGTGCTGGAGTTCCTTGGAGTGCACTTTCTGCTCGGAGTGAGTATGACTTGGTCGGGGAAATAAACTTCCTCATTGCTATTGTTCCACGTAGATCGACACGAGTCTTCTTATTATTCGTCTATATCAGCATACTAATTTTGGTATCAACAGAAGCCCCCAATGTTTCATATTTCAAAATATGAGGAGTATGGAACATTCTTTCTCGGTATATGGCAATATTAAATGACCTTCCTGGTTTTTAGGAGCATTTTCTCCGTATTCGAATGTCCTTCCAAATTTGCAGAATCCGCCTTTTTGAATTTTTATAAGCGCTTCGATCTTCGTGCACTTTTTGTCCTTTTAGCCACCGGTAGCGTAATAGTTTCTTTTTGTAATCATTAATTTCGCCGTTTCCCAAGTCAAAGTATTTAATCTTCATAGGCAATCCCATCGTCTTCTACCTTTTCCAATTTCTACTTTCGAGTTTTCCATAGTCTTTCTCTCTCTTGGGCGTTCATCATTTTCTTTGTTCGTTGTCAACAGATCTCCCTTTTTCCTGTAAGATCTTTTTCCTTCTTCTTCATTTCTTTTATTCGCCATGGTTTATGTTATTGAATCTCTTGATAAATTCCGTTCTGATTTTTCAATTCCATCTTGGGTAATTCTGGAGGATCTTTCTGAGCCTTTAAATTATTTTAGTTTGGCCGAGGGACATTGGTTCCCCAGCCTCTTTATTGCTGAATGTGGATTTTCTTTTCCACCAAACCCTTTGTGCTTAGAGTTTTGTCATTATTTCGATGTTGTCCCTGCAAAAATAGCCCCCAATATATGGAGAATAGTTAATGGGGTGTATAGGTTAAATTAAACTCACAGAACCCATATAGGAATTCCTGAGATTATGTATTGTTATAGATGGGCTGTTCTAGATAATGTTTTTTTATTTAAAAACTAGATTTTTGAATAGGGCTTTAGTAGTCAACCTCCCTGATGCTAATAGGGATTATTTTGAACATGGGGTAGTTATCAAAAATTGGCAACATGCCCCTTTGATTGGAGATGAAGTATATCAAGGTCCCAGATGCCCTCCATATGGCAATGGAATAGGTTATTTTCATTTTATTTTATTTCTGAAATTATGATTTCATTATGTTTGATAAAATATGTGACTGATATTTCACTATGTATTTGTTTGCAGTTGACAGCAAAAGAAAAACTCCAAAAGAAGCTGACGTTAATATCAAGAATTTGAAACTTATCTGGAGTTTGCATCAGAAAGTTGCAGATGAGCACATCAGGTCTGCTTCATATTTGTTACAGTACAGGAGCTATACATCGTCCTTTATTGCTCGTCCTGTGGTCAGCACTAGTGATCCAGTGTCAGTTCCTGAGGATTCTTCTCCAGAATCTCACATTCCTCTGAGTCAGAAAATGGGTAAAAGAAGAGTTCCTGCTATCTTTGAGGAGACTACCTTTGCTGGAGATGGAAAAAGAAGGAAGAATGGCGTCCCAAAGGGGACAATGAAAGTAGATGCTGCCCCTTCTGTTCCTCCTCAGAAGGCTACCGAGAAGCCCCCAATGGCTCCGAGCAAGAAAGATGCACCTGTGGAAGTGGTCACCGTCTCCCCAACCAAAAGCTCTTCTTTGGTTGAAACTGTTGAAATGCCACCGAGGAGATTGAGTAAATCCTCCTCGGTCAATTTGGCTGACACCATCCCCCAGCTCCAAGTTAGTGGAGCTGGTGTTCCAACTATTATTCCTCCGTGCTCTGCTATGAGCTCGGTGAAGACTTGTACCATTCCTGAAGTCCATGGAATTGAGGAGAATATGTCGAGGTATGTGATTACATCCCTCGCTACTCGTCACATTGCTTTAGTAAGTTTCTCATATTCTGAATTTTCTTTCTTTCCATCAATACATGTGTCTCTGTGCTGACTTATTATTATCTCCTTTTTTCAGCTGGTGAGTTACTTTAACACAATTGTGAAGAAGGATGAAGCGATCAAGGCTTCTAGATCCTCGTCCGGAGTGGAGGATGCTTTATTGAGATTGACCAAATCTTTAAAGGATTCCCGTCAAAAGTATGACGAGGATAGGGCTGATTGGGAGAAAAAGTTGGCTGCAGTTGAGGCAGAGAAGGTGCAGCTCGTTGAAGTTTCCAAGAGTTTGGAAAATAAGGTGAAAGATTTGGAGGGAGAGAAAAAGAAGTATGACGAGAAGCTCAAGAGCTTTGGGGAGCTTGAAAACAAGATGAAAATGGCAGAAGAAGAATTGTCCCTTCTGCGAGAAGTGAATCGTCAGAAGGAGGAGGTGGAAGCTAAGTTGAAAGCCACCGAGGATCTTCTATCCGAGAAGCTTTCCTCGGAGAAAATTAAAAGAAAAATGGCGGTGAAAAAATCTTTCCGCACTGGTTGGGACAAAGGGTGGAATAGGGGTGTAGCAGCCATGATGACCCAAGTGCAATATGGGAGTCTTAAATACTTCCGAGATGGTTGGGTTGCTGCCCTGCAAGAGTTAAAGGTTAATGAGGACTCAGAATTATTTCAACAGCATCTCCCTGGTCCTCCCCCAAATATTGAAGATGAAGAAGAGGATGAAGCTGCCTCTGAAGAATCTTCAGTGGTAGTGGGTGATCCAATCCTTACTCAGCCTGTCGACGAGGAGCTTTCATCTCTGCCTACTCCTCCTGAACAAGTTCCAGCCCTAGCCGACCAACTCATTATTTCCACCGAGCAACCGAGCTCCTCATCCCAGCCTCTCGAGAAAGTCTTAGGAGACAAGGAAAAGGTGTGAAGTTGTTCGGTATTTATTTTTCTTTTGTACTCTGTACTTTGAACACTGTACTCCTTTCTATGACGTAATAAAAACCACCTTTTTTGTTTCTCTATGTTGTTGATGTTTTGTCTGTTTTTTTATTAACTCTCGCCTTCTCTTCTTTACTAGTTTATGGCTAGAATGGAATTGCTGTCTGCCCATGACACAACTCTGCTTCGACAATGTAATGATTATTTTAAGGGTGGCCACACTAACTTGGACAATTCCCAGATTGTAGAGATTCTTGGTCGAGATGTTTCAGACCAAGCAGTGGAGGCATATCAATACCTGAAATGTCTTCTTGATTGTGCTGTAGCCAACAATGTGGCTTATTACGAAATGATTGAAGACTTGCAAGGTACTCTCGATGAACTTCAGCAGCAGTATAAAGAGTCTTCAGCTCTTTTGCATGAAGGGTATGAGAAGAAACTCAAACAACTTAGTGATGACAAAAGCTACGATAAGATGCTTGTTGGCTATGAAGTGAGAGAGAGAACATTAAAAGCAGATGTCGAAGGGCACAAGAAAATCGCTGAGCTATTGGAACAAGAAAACAATAATCTGTAAAAAGAACTAGCTCTGCTGGGGTCTGCTGCTTCATCTTCCACTGCCTTGGTACCGGTCACCGATGAAGGATTCTCATTTTTAGAAGTGGAAAATGCCAAGTTGCGAGAAGAGTTAGAGGCTTTGAGAAGAGCTGGGCCTTCTACTGCTATTCGGGGATGAGGAAGAGGTTCTCGTGGACAAGGAAGAGTTGCTCAGAATGTTATCGAGGAATAAAATACTCAACCTGCTCAGGGACGATCAAGAGTTCTTTGTCGTACTATTGAAGAAGCTCGTACTCAATCAGCGTTGGAAAACCAAGCATTCCAATTGATGGAAAAAAATCAAGCTTTGTCTGACATGTCAAAGTAAATTAGAGAACTGGAACAACAACTCTCTTCAAAGAAATAAGTGTTGGAGACTAATGAACTTTTCATCCAGAGTCTTCACGAGAAGCTTGAAAGGTTAACATTTCAATTTCACAAACAACCCAGGGAGTTCTGGATGGCTGGATACAACGAAGCACTATTCCATTTGGATGATCGTATCCAGAATGCCAATAATGAGGGCTACAAACAAGGCTGGTTGAATGCTTTGGGCATGCTGAAGCTCGAACAAGGACACTATCTGTGGGATTATTATGATCCTGGGGTACTTGACTTGCCTGTGCCACCGTATAATTTGGACATGGAATGGATCCCATCTCGTGCCATTCCTTGGAGCTTAATTGCAAAATACCTCGGTGACTAAAATCTTCATTCTCAGATCGAGGTATCTCGTCCCGAGCATCTTCTAGATCAACCTTCTGTGATGAACGCCAGGATACTGAAGGATTTGAACTTTATCAATTCTCCTTAGTCTTTAAATGATCCGCCTGCTGGCAAGGAACCTGTATCGAAAGCTGAGGCGAAAAACCAATAGAATAGGAATTTTTGATGTAATAGTTAGTATACATATCCATGTAATGTAACTTGTAATTTATTTTGAATTCAATGAAAGAGTTTCATTTTTGTTCGCAAATTTGTATTGCTATTGTCTTGTATTTGTCAAACACTTTATATTTGTGCTTGCATAACAATATCGTGTGGTTCATTGACCAAAAAGGTTACAAGTATCAGTAATGTTGCTCAATCACCTAATAACAAAGTAGTGAGTATAAAAATTTTGAAAATTTTTCCAACCAACCAAGGTTGTTAAATTGTTCTTGTCGACCAACTACAGTTAGTGGGTTTTTATCCCTGACCAGTCATACTTGGTACAATTTGGAATATTTTCTCCTCGTCGACCAACTACAGTTAGTGGGTTTTTATCCCCGACCAACCATACTTGGTTCAGTTTGGAATATTTTGTTCTTTGAGGAACTTTTGTATTTTTTGTAATAATCTTACCTCCCGGCCAACATAAGTTGGTATTTGAGAGCATATCTTGTTTCCTAACCAAACACGTTGGCATTTTTAGGAATGTTGTTCTCGCCCTTTTACCAACCGGAGTTGGTCTGAGTTCAAACTATCATGTCCACTTGCCCTTTTACCAAAATTGGTCTGAGCCAGTGTCAGCCTCCTAACCAAAGGAGTATGGTTTCCTAACCACAGGAGCTGGTATTTTTAGGAATGTCGTGTTCTCGCCCTTTTACCAATCGGAATTGGTCTGAGTTCGAACTATCATGTCCACTCGCCCTTTTACCAACCGGAGTTGGTTAGAGCTAGTGTACGCCTCCTAACCAAAGGAGTATGGTTTGTCCTCGCCCTTTTACCAACCGGAGTTGGTCTGAGCTTGAACTATCGTGTTGTTTTTACTGCCGACCAGCGTAGTGTTACACACTAGTATTGCCCGAAAAACTTTCAAAAAAGAGAGAAGATGGCGAAATATCATCGTTTTATTCATATTGATGGAACTACTTTACATTTTACATCACTGATAATACTTGCGTAGGTGTTCAGCATTCCATGCATTCTTAAATTTCTCTCCTTCTAGAGTCGTTATTCGGTAAGTTCCTGGTCGAACAACTTCTGTAACTCGGTAAGGTCCATGCAAGTTTTCTTCCAACTTATTGTGCTTCTGAATGACCTTCTTTAGCACGTAATCTCATTCTTTTAAGTTGCATTTTTTCACCCTCTTGCAGTAGAACAGGGTTGTTCGTTGTTGGTAAGCAGCATTCCTAATGGCTGCCTCTTCTCTAACCTCCTCGAGCATATCCAAATCTAATCTCCTCATTAAGTCGCTGACTGGGGAATTGAAATTCAGCACTCTGTGTGTTGGAAGACCCAACTCGACAGGTATTACGTCCTCACTTCCAAATGCCAGCATATATGGTGATTCTCTAGTTGCTGCTCGGGGGGTTGTTCGGTAAGCCCACAATACTGACTGTAGCTCATTAATCCAGTTAGCTTTAGCCTCACTTAGCCTCTTCTTCAAACCATTTAGTAATGTTCTGTTCGTCACTTCAGTCTGTCCATTGCTTTGAGGATGGCCTGGTGCTGAATGAACCTTCAAAATGTTTTACTGATGATAATAGGCGGCAAACTCCTCGTTATCAAATTGTGTTCCATGGTCTGTGATGAAGTCATGAGGGAGACCATATCGGCAGATGATGTTCTTCCAAACGAACTGGTACACCTTCTCGTATGTAATATCAATAAGTGGCTCAAATTCTACCCACTTAGTAAAATAATCCACTGCGACGACGAGGTACTTGAATCTTCCTCGGGTCGTTGGCAGTGGTCCAACCAAATCAATTCCCCACATGGCAAATGGCCAAGGGGAAGTTATGGGTGTCAACAATGCTTGTGGAGTTCGTCGGATGGAGGAAAAACGTTGACATTTATCACATCTCTTAGCATAGGCTATACAAGTGGCCCTCATCGTTGGCCAGTAGTATCCCTGCATCATCACCCTTTGTAAAAGTGTCCGACCTGCTACATGGGCTCTACAGGACCCTTCATGGATCTCTTCAATCAATTCTTTCACCTCGGAGGGATGTACACATCTTTGCAAACCTGCCATAATTCCTCGTCTATACAAAACACCATTAGTTAGTACATACCGAGCAACTTTAAACTTCAATCTTTTGGCAGCGAGCTTATCCTCCGGTAATTCTCCCTCCTCGATATATGCCCTGATGGGATCCATCCAAGATGGTCCTAAATCAAGGGTAATAATATTCATCGTCAGGTCTTCATCTATGCTCCGACTTTCTAATACTTCAATTGGTATCGTTCTTCGCAGCTCGGTACGAGTAGCTGATGCTAGTCGGGCCAGTGTGTCTGCTTGCGCATTCTCCATTCTTGGTATTCTGATCAACTGAATGGCATCAAATTCTGCCAACAACTCCATCACCTTTGCATGATACTTGACCATTAATTCTCCTTTAACTGCATATGTTCCCATCATCTGATTCATAATTAATTGAGAATCACTGAATATCATCACTTGTTGTGCTTTCATAATCTTTGCTAAATTAAGACCTGCTATCATGGCCTCATACTCAGCCTCATTATTGGAAGCTTTGAATTGGAATCGGAGGGCGTATTCCATGTCAATCTCATCTGGGGTGTTCAAAACAATCCCTGCTCCACAACCTGTTGTGCAAGATGACCCATCTATATATAATCTCCATGTAGGTAACTCGTCTTCAAATTTCTTATCTGACAGAGTTCCTCGGTGAAATATTTGTTGTTTCCTTTTATCCTCCCCTGGTATTTCTCGCTCTCCGTCGACCATCTCTTCTCGCCCTTTTACCAACCGGAGTTGGTCTCAGTTCCAATTTGATGATCCTTCTATATCCACAAGCCCTTTTACCAACCGGAGTTGGTCTGAGCCTGTGTTTGTTGATCCTGTAACATCCACAGGTTGATCAGCGAGCAACTTTTGTTCCTCGGGGGTATCAGGATATGTAAACTCTGCTATAAAGTCTGCTACAGCCTGCCCTTTTAGTGATGATCTGGGTTCATACACAACATCATATTCATCGAGCTCTATTGCCCAGTACATCAGTCTCCCTAATTTTTATGGCTTATGAAGGGCTTGTCTCAATGGCATGTCGGTATACACGACGATGGTATGGTCCTGGAAATATGGCCTTATTCTTCTACTTGCCTCAATTAATGCCAATGCCAATTTTTCCAGCTTTGGGTACCTGATCTCTGCACCTCGGAAAGCCTTACTTGTGTAATAAATTGGCTTCTGGACTCCATTCTCCATTTTGATCAATGCCGAGCTGACTGCATTCTCTGATACTGCCAGGTACAAGTATAACTTTTCTCCCATTACTGGCCTGGACAACAGTGGAGGTGCTCCCAAATATTTCTTCAAGTCTTGAAAGGATTTTTCACATTCATCATTCCACTCGAAAGTTTTTCGAAGTGTTTTGAAGAATGGGAGGCATCTATCAGTTGCTCGGGATACAAATTTGTTGAGCGCTGCAACTCGTCCTGTAAGACTCTGCACCTCTTTCTTCGTCGTTGGAGATCGCAACACTAAAAGAGCTTTGATCTTTTCTGGATTTGCCTCAATGCCTCGCTGGTTGACAATGTACCCGAGGAACATTCCTTCTCGTACTCCAAATGTGCACTTCATCGGGTTGAGCTTCATTTGGTATTTATTCAGTTGATCAAAGGTCTGACCTAAGTCAACTAGATGATCAACAGCTTTCTTGCTCTTTGTCATCATATCATCGACATAGACTTCCATATTGCAACTGATTTGTTCGGCAAAAACCTTGTTCATCAGCCGCTGGTATGTCGCTCCTGCATTTTTCAAACCAAAAGGCATAACATTATAACAATAAGTTCCCCTAGGGGTAATAAAAGAAGTACTTTCCCTGTCTTCAGGTTTCATTTTGATCTGGTTGTAGCCAGAGTAAGCATCCATGAAGCTGAGCAGCTCGTGTCCCGAGGTAGCATCCACTAGTTGATCAATTCTAGGTAATGGAAAGTGATCCTTTGGGCATGCCTTGTTGAGATCGGTGAAATCAATATACATTCTCCATTTATTGTTTTTCTTCTTTACCATCACCACATTTGCTAACCAGTCCGGATATTTCACATCTTCAATGAATCGAGCTTTCTGGAGCTTCTCGACCTCCTCTTGTATAGCTTGATTCTTTTCGGGACTAAATACTCTTCTTCTCTGCTTTACGGGTTTGATCTCCTTATTCGCATTGAGCTCATGACATAAGAAGTTTGGATCTATTCCTAGCATGTCTTCATGACTCCATGCAAAATTTTCTTTCTGTTTCTCAAGAAAGTTATCAACTCCTGTTTTATTGAAGCATCCAACGTCGAACCTATCTGGGTTATTCGTTCAGGGTGCTCGTCGTCCAGAATAACATTTTCTGTAGATTCCACCACCTGTCCTTTTACAAGTTGGGATTCATCTCTGGGATCCAGTGTTTCAATTTCTGTACCTTCATCCACCTGGTAGGTAGTAGTCTTTTTCCTTGACTCTTCAAGTTCCTCTTCCTCGGTAGATGAATAATAGCATTTCCGAGCTACTTTTTGATCACCTTTCACAACTCCTACTCCGAAATTTGTTGGGAATTTTAAACACTGATGTACTGTAGATGGAACTGCTTCGAACTTCTTCAAACCAACTCTTCCCATGATGATGTTGTAAGCTTATTGCACATTCTTATCCATCACAAAGAAGCGTATTCTTTCTGTTCGACAAGCAGGCCAAGTTCCAATGAATATATCCAACTTCATCGTCCCAAGTGGAAAAACCTTCTCGCCAGCAAAACCCAGGAGAGGTCTGTGATAAGGCTCCAATTGAGATAATTTTAAATTTAAACTGTCAAAGCATGAGTAGAACATGATGTCTGCCGAACTACCATTATCTACCAGAACCCTTGAAATCACTACTTCCTTCATCCTCATTTTGATCACCAAAGGGTCGTCGTGACGGTAAAGAACACCTGTAAGGTCGTTTTTTGAAAAACCAATGACCAACTTCTCTTTGTTTATCTTTCTCGGGCGATCCTCTTCAGCCAAATTTATCCGTTGAATGTATGAGCAAGCCTGAGCCTCACCAAGGTAAGCTTTTCTTTCTGCAGTAAGATCTCCTCCTCCTGCATCTCCGCCTGTAATAACATTACAATCAAATGTTCCAAAACGTATTGAAAATACCTCCCGTTCTGGTTACCTTGGCCTTTTGGGAAGATCGGGGTCATCCTATGTATCATCTTCATGATCCCTTTTCCTGTTTTCTTCTGCCCGACGAGGCTATCTAGACCTCTCTCTTTCTCGGTTTTCATTTCCTCTTTCATTTTTACGATCAACATACTTTGACAACTTTCCTCGTCTAATGAGTGTTTCAATCTCATTCTGGAGGGCTATGCAATTTTTAGTCATATGACCATGATCCTTATGAAACTCGCAATATTTATCTTTATTTCTTTTGTCAGGGTCCGACCTCAGTTTCTTTGGTCACCTTACTTCTTCGTTATTCTTGATTTCTTCCAAGACATGATTAATACCCATTTTCAAAGGAGTATAATTATCGAATTTCTTCAGGACTTCCCATGACGACTTATCATTCTTGGAATGCTTGTCACTGCCATTGCCCTTATGCTCTTTCTTCTTAGATTTGTCGATTTCCACCTTGGTTTCTTTATCCATATTCTTCTTCGCATCCATAGCCTCCTCGGCATTCATTATTTTGGCCTCTTTTGCCATCAACTCTGACATAGTTGTAGGTGGATCTTTGGCCAAAGTGTAATACAACTTGTTAGGCAACAACCCACTCATCAAGGCGGTGATTGCTGTGTTTTCTTCATAATCTATGACTTCCAGCTTCTCGCTATTGAAACGAGTTATGTAATCTCTAGTACTCTCACAAGATTTTTGTCTAACACTTAACAAGTGTGCTACTCGTTTTACTAGCTTTGCTCCAAAATAGAAATTACCATGAACAACTCGGCCAATTGAAAGAAAGTTGAAATCTTACCCCGAGGAAGATTGTTGTACCATATCTGGGTAGATCCAGTAAGAGTTCCTGAGAATGCTCTGCATCTCATCTCATGGGGGACGGCATAGATGTCGGCAACAGCTTGATATTGCTCTATGTGCAGAACAGGATCTGTCTTTCCATCATATTTGGGGGTAACCACAGGGGCTTTAAACTTTGACGGGGTAGGAAAATCCACAATGGCCTAGACAAAAGGTGTCCCTTGAACAAAAGTTCATTGTAGGGGATTCTTCGCCTTAGCCATTTCTCCCAATCTATCCTCCAACTGCTGAATGGAACCTTTCCACGCATCATTTCCTTCCTCGGGCTTATTAGTTCGAGCAATTGATTGTTTTGACGTGGCCTCCTGAGATCTATCTTGACGAGCAACTGGTCGTGATTGTGCTGATCCCTCTCTTAGATCTGATGGTTGTCGAAAACTCCTCGACATGGGTTTAGGTGGACTCCTATTCCTCCTAGGGACTAATCGACTGAAAGGAGACACCCTGCTCAGTCTTTCCAAGGCACTGGGTCTCTCTGGAGGGAGAGTGATACGTTGCTCGGTATTTGTGGCCCGTATTGATGAAGTTCGCCCAGGTTGATAAGAGAAATCATCAGATTCCTCATTACGATATGCATCTGTATGCCTGGATCGTGAAGAAAGTAAATAGGTTTGCCTCCGACCACTTCGTTGTCCCGAATGTGCAGGTGCACCGCCATGAAGGGTTTGTTTGAGTTACCGCATTGTTTCTTGCATGGCGGTTTGTCCTTGAGCCAGATTCGTCATAATTCCAGCCAGATCTGGAGGTGTAGAGGGATTTGGAAGATTTCCAGCATTTTGATTGCTGGATTCCGGATTATCTGCCATTGATGATAAATGATTTTTGGTGAAAAACGATAACAACAGTCGTTCCCACAGACGGCGCCAATCTCTTGATGTAAAAAATTAGATTGCTTCTAATTATTTAATCACAGATAAATATAAATGAGACAAAGAATTTTAAAGTGGTTCAGCCTTATAAGAATGGCCTACGTCCACTGTTTCTGTTATTTCCAAGTGTTTTGGAGTTCTCGATATGTAATTCTATCAAGAAAATTTGGTCCCTTTGAATGAGGGTGATACAATGTATTTATAGCCCTTAGGCCGTACATGTGAAAGGGTAAACAATTAATGCCCTTTAAGAATATACGTCTGTATGATAATCATTCAATGAATAGTTGAACTATTGATTATCTAGCAATCAATGCTATGGCCGAGATGTAGCTCGGACCGCCTTAGTTGCTCATCGTTCAGGAGTTCCTCGGAGTGCACTTGCTGCTCGGAGTGAGTATGACTTGGTCGGGGAAATAAACTTCCTCGTTGCTATTGTGCCATGTAGATCGACACGTGTCTTCTTATTATTCATCTATATCAGCATACTAATTTTGTTATCAACATTCATGCTCCATCATCACGCTCCCTAGCCCTCATGTAGTGCATCAACTACCATATCCACCACCTTTAAAAGGTCCTGCTCCACCATCACGTTCTCTAGACCTTATGTAGTGCATCCATTCCTCATGACACTACTCCTCATTAACTTCCCACATATGGTAGACACAAGCATAATAATGAGAAACTGATGTTGTATTTGATTAGCACTCTTAGCCTACAGTGTCAAAAACTCGTCAGCTGAACAAGTATGAGGGTCAAACCTCTTGATTATGTGCTATGTCATCTGTTGCTACAATACGTTCTGGAGTGATGTAAATTTTGCTGCAAGTGACAATTCTTGTTGTGTTGCTCATGTTTCTTGCTTGCATAGGGTACATGCTAGTGGACTCGGCGGAAGCGTCGGTATCAAAGGCATCATCATCCTCTATAACACATTAAGGGAGGAAATGGTCATCATCAGGTAGGTGATACCTAAATCGATGGAGGTTGGATAAACTAACACTAGAAATAGAGTCGTTGATCTTCTCGCCTGGGATAAGTGGTACCGGGGTGAATACCATAATTTGGTCAAAAGCATCCCATACACTCAATCTATTGTGTCTATCATTGCGGATGGAGGCTATAAGTCTCCACATTATGCAAGTAAATAGTTTCTCTTGCTCCTATAACATACCAAAAATGGATGTGGGCTGCACTGTAGGTTAAGTGATGTTTGATGGGACGAAGATTCCAACTAATAATCTCGTTGAGGATATGTTAGTAAGTATAAAGGTGTTAGTGCTGGTAGCTTTTAATTGTGTGAACATAAGAATAGGCATCATAAAGAGGAGTGTGATGATCCAGGTCCTCAAGGTACCATGGCAAACGCACACTAACAATGCCAAAAAGATTAGAAATGGTGTGAGGGTAAATCGTAACCTACGCACATCTAACCCAAGAAGAAAGAAACTCCCCATCTACTTGGGCATAAAAATAATATTCCCTAATCATGTATACATAGGCCAACCTACCATTCGTAAGGATATGATCCCACCCCTACAGAAAAAACGATCAGGAAATTAAGTGTCGAGCATGTCGGTCATAGTGACTGAACGCTCTGCCAACACATGCACGTCGTCATTCCAAGTGTTGATATACATCTGGTATACCTCATGTGTTTCCCAAAGGAGTGGGTTGTATCACGAATGAGGTGGTGATGGAGGGACCTTTGTTATCTTTCCCATGATAGAAAAAAACTCAACAACCTCGAAAACAACTAACGGGTACGATCTAGGAACCTAAGGTGAGAACATAAACAAAATCCAATCAACCAAATCACCAAAACCAACCATCAATTACCCCAATTACCGAGAACTAAATCAAACCAAGCACCGATGAATATAAAACCCATGGACATAGACAACAACCCAATAAGAATACTATATTTCTGAAGGGTTTTGTAAATTTAGGGCCTATTGTATTATGTATTTTGAAAATAAGACACCAAACGTTTTATTTATGGTTTTAGTCCTTATTTTTGAATAAAGCCGCTGGCGCGGACCTATATTCATAAAACGTCAACCAATCACAACATGCCACGTGTCCCTTTAATTTGAAAATAGGGATTAAAAATGGGAACGAAATATTTGTTGTCCTATATCCATAATCAATATTATTTTAAGTCCTAAAATTATATAATCTAATTTGTGAATCCCATTTAAACGACATGAAGTCGATACCCAACCTATTGATTAATCGATGACACAAGTCAACCACACCAATACATGTTAGACTTATTTCATGCTCACATCATTAATGACCTAAAGCTAACCACATGTGTTAAGTAGACCTGTCAATCGGTCTCTATGAGCCAAGTCTATTATTGATCAAGCTCGACTCGATTTTGATTTACTTGGCTCAAGCTCAAGCTCGGCTCGAACGAACTTGAGAGTGCTTGACTCAAGCTCGGCTCACAAAGTAAATCGGGCTTCGGACCTGATTTGAGCCGACCCGAATTGAATATTCCAATACATATTTATTTATTTTAGTAATAAATATTCATCTTTCAACAATAAAAAAAATACATTTTAGCAATAAAAAACAGATTCCAGTACTTAAAAAAAGACAAGTCAGCACTAATATTGACATTTCAGCATTAGTAAAACACATTTCAGTACTAAAAAAACAGATTTCAATACTAAAAAAACACATTTCAGCACTTAAAAAATAAATTTCAACACTAATATTGACATTTGAGAATTAAAAAATCAAATTTCAGCACTAAAATAACAGATTTCAGCGCTAATATTGACAAGTCCTGTAAGATTGAGTAAAGTAAATTAATAAATGACCCACCTTATTTTTGTTTCTTTAATATCAAGTCCAATAGTTTATTTCCAATAGTTTATTTGCACAAGAATAAAATTATAAAAATATGTATATATATAAATATACATATTTAAATATATTATTTCGGGCCGAGCCTAGTCGGGTTTGAAAGTGCTTCGCTTACACTCGGCTCAAATTGAATTCGGGCTTAATATCTTGGCTCAAACTCGGCTCGACTCAAACTCAATAAAAGCTTGACTCAAATTTAGCGGGTCGAGCAAGTGGGCTTCGGGCCTGCTCGGCTCAATTGACAGGCCTAGTGTTAAGTAGTCTGATAAGGTCAATACAAATTACATACTAGGTGAAAATTTTAAAATTCGTTGATTATGCTATTTTAATTTTGCATTTTTAAAAAATAAGATTATGCAAAATTAGAGATTTTTATATTTTATTTCTCATTAGCACAAAAAATAAATATTTTGCTAAGGGAATCTTACTTTCTTTAGGCATCTATTACCATTGGTTCCCCCGTAATTTTTTATAATTACTCTACAAATGTAATTCTTTTACAAGCACGTAACAAGAAAAGACTATTGGATGAAGATTTATGATACACCTTATTACAACTCATGTATATGTATATGTAATATGATAAATACTATGACACAGTTGGTATAGGTTGTTCTTAAGACAACATCAAAGATAATTATAAAGGGAGATAAATTTTAAACTCACATAACGGAACAAATCTTTTTGTGCATTTTAAAAAAATATGTACAGAAAAATAAACCAGAAAATATGGTACAATTTAGGAAGAAGCACTGAAAATGAATTTTGAAGAATGAATAACCTTGGGATTGTGGACCTCACTCAAAATGGTGAAACGGATGAGTATCAAAACCCTTATCCACCTCCCAAATTTATTTCTTCTTCCTATGACCTCTCATATTCTTCTTCTTCTTCTTCTTCTTCTTCTTCTTCTTCTTCTTCTTCTTCTTCTTCTTCTTCTTCTTATTATTATTATTATTATTATTATTATTATTATTATTATTATTATTATTATTATTGTTGTTGTTGTTGTTGTTGTTGTTGTTGTTGTTGTTGTTGTTGTTGTTGTTGTTGTTGTTGTTGTTGTTGTTTTTGTTGTTATTGTTCTTCTTCTTCTTCTTCTTCTTCTTCTATTATTATTATTATTATTATTATTATTATTATTATTATTATTATTATTATTATTATTATTATTATTATTATTATTATTATTATTATTATTATTATTATTATTATTATTATTATTATTATGGGATTTTGGAGGAGAAGAGGGACATCCTCTGAAACTCTCCCATAAGCATTTAGAATATTCCTTAAAGGTGCTCGATGCACACTTAAATCTCAAAGAAGTATTTTTTCAAACATAGAGTAACATACTCATTTCACTCAAGTCGGTGACAATAGTCTCGAACATGACCTTTACTTTTACAATATATTCAATAATATGACCTTGGTGCACCCACCTCCTTTATCTTGGGAGAAACCTTGGGAGGGGTGAGGACGTATCTTATTTGAAACTTTGATATCTTTCTTTGGCTAGAATCTTATGTCATACTATAGATAATACCCATTTTTTCTTAGAGGTTTTAGATGGTGCAGGGAAAATCTTTCGTAACTTCTAGTAATCTACTTATAAGTCATCCTTCACCATATTAGACTCTTCTAATTCTTTCTTGAGCTTTTTTTATGCCAATAACACCCCACATGCCCATGATGACTTAAGGAGTGTTTTCTTTAAGGTATCAACCTCTTCATAAAAGAGAGATATACGTTTCTCCACTACAAAAAAAAGTATCTTTTAAGACAAAACTTTTTAAGACGACTAAAATTTGCAGTCTTAAAAATACATCTTTTTAAGACAGAGAATTTTACCCGTCTCAAAAGATATACTTTATGAGACCGCATGTTAATATCTGTATCAAAAGATATACCTTAAGAGACGGCTAATACCAAATTGGATTCCCCCTTCTCTTATTTTCTTTTTTTCGTTCCCACTCCCCCCCCCCCCCCCCCCCTCTCTTTCTATTTGTGAGGAAATAAGAAAAAGGAAAAGAAATTGAACCAAATTCCCACTCATGACATTTCATTCTTCACTAGCAAAAAAATTCATACACAAGCCTCAGCCGCACGCCCTAGCTGAATACCTTCACCGCCCTTGCCCTACCTTCTGGTTAACTTGACTATATGGGGTCAGTCATATTTTTTTGTTGACTATTTTGATTATCTTTTATGCTATTGTTGCAAGTTAAAGGTTTTATGTTATTAATTATATTAGTTGGAAGATTGTATAGGAGGATCCAACATGAAATATTTTATACGGAGCAGAGTTTCAATATGTGGATTGATGTGGATAAAAAGTAATTTTAATTCTTGTTTATTGCTTAATATCATTAGTTTTTTTACTAGATTGATTTGTAGTGGTGATAGGAGGTTGAGGGTGAGCCAATTAAAAACCCGGATTGTCAATTGGATGTTGTAGTATAGTTTTAAGATTAATTTATGGTAATATTTGTATACTTGTTTGTGTAAATGTTAGGTAAAATTATTGATATGTTTGTTTGTGTTAATTAATTCATGTTCTTTACAAATAGTTTATGCCTTTAATCTGGTTTACTATTCGATTATGATTTTATTTTTTCATTTGCAAGTATTTTATGCTAATTTTTAACATTCAAATCACTAAGTGTTGGGTCACAAACTCCAACATATAAATATATGAAGTGGTACTCGAAAGAAATAAATAAAAGACATGCACTAGTTAAAATTTTAGTTTTAAAAAAAAATAGTCAACACAAAAAAGTAATGTCACGATCTTTAAAAAATCTAAAATGACAAACTTGATATTTCATGATCTGAGTGGCATGAATACCCAAAGACACACAAAAGTAACCTAACTGAAGTGATCGTGTCCTCACTGGACTCACGGTCCGCAATTGATTACTATACGATTGCTTTAGAATTAAAAACAGGATTCTGGAGTTAAAAAATCAAAATAGTAATCGAGTGGTCTAAAAAGAGGCGCAGACACTCTAAGAAGTACGAAAGAGTGGTACCTCATCATTTTTGGATTAATCTAGGATCTCAAATCATTTTGCATTCAGGATGATTACCTCAGATGGGTAAGGTTTTTGTGAAATCAGATCTGGATTAGATTAGATCTAATGATGGTTATGATTTTTATGAATTTGATACAGTTTAATGTTGTTTTGATCCATAGACCGCATGGATCACTTGTTGGTTTTTAATATTTTTTGATTGATTTTTAATGGTGAATCCTAGACCAATCATAAAGTCAAACATGCATAAATGTTGTCTTCATGACCAAGAAACATAAGCATTCACAATTGTGAGGAAAATAGATAAATAAATATGTTTAATGAAGTTCTTTATTTTGTGAAGGAAGTCTAATGTTTGTAATGGACAGTTTCTTGAGAGATAAAAACATAGTAGAATTTATAAAGGTGAAGTTATTACTGATAATTATGTGGCGGTTCATGTCATGTTTTTAATTTAAGACAAATAGTGAATATTGATTATCAATTTGAACAAATCTTATTCACTGTATATGAAACTTAAATATTTTTGTAATCTACTTTCACGTGGTATTTAACTGAACTAACTTAGTTTTCCCCCAAAACTTTTTCTACCTTTACACTTTATGGTGAGCGTTATTTGAATGACTGTTGATGCAAAAAACTAGACCGAATCCCATTTTTATGATCACGGATAAATAGATAAAAGCAATCCAATCAAGCACATGAGAGAAAAAGATTTTTAAAGTGGTTTGGCTATAAGGAAAAGCCTACGTCCACTGTTATTTTATTCCCAGGGGTTTACAATAGAACAATGTGGTGTAGAGAGAGAAAAATGTGTGGATCTTGTGTATGGTGTCTCTCATCCTTGTTGGATCTCTTGGATCTCCTCCCGATCCCCTCCTTTTGGCTAAGGGAATACATGTATTTATAGTGATGGGAGATAAATAGATTCATTGTATTTAGACATTTATGTCTACATTCAATGAATCTAATTGTTGAATTGCTTGGTATGCTATGTGTTGTCATCTATTAATACAGTATAAATGTACATTAAGGCTAATTAAATGTGCTGCCATCTTCATTAATGCACATTAAATGCATAGTTATCCTTTGATCTTCCTGGTTGGTATGCCGACCAACTCTCCTCGGGTGCCGACTAACTCTCCTCGGGTGCCGACTAATTCTCCTCGGGTACTGATCAACTCTCCTAGGGTGCCGACTAACACTCCTCGGGTGCCGACCAATTCTCCTCGGATGCCGACTAACACTCCTTGGGTGCCGACCAACTCTCCTCGGATGCCAAATATTGCCACATAGGATGACATGTGTCCTTTTCTGATTGGTACTCGTAGATGGAGAATTTTTGCGTTAACAGAAGCCCCCAATGCTCCATGCTTGATGGTTTACTTGAAAGGATGGAGTATTTATTCTGCAGTGTTGCTCGGTGCTCGTGAAATTCTTGATCTACCTTCTTGATTTGTTCAACATAAAGTGCATTATCTCTTGGACGACATATGATGCAGGCTGATCGATGGTTGCTAATCTTTCTTTTGAGGAACTCCGTGTGCTATGTATCACCCCTGGGAATTTGGATGCAGCCATGCCATAGTATGCAGTTTGTATCTTGTCATAATCTTCAAGTATGTTGATTGGTTTGCTAGCCGACCAACTGCCTCCTGTGCCGAGCAACTGAGTGCTAACTTCACGTGCTTGATTCTTTTGATTTATGATCCTCTAAATACTTTGTCGAGTAACATACTAGCTTTTTAACCCAACTCTTCAATCTGATTAGTACCAAGCTAGTGGTGGACTTCGAAACATTTTTATACAACTTCTTCTTCAATGTTGGTCGGGCAGTAGTAGTAAAGATCTCAGTGCTGTAGATGCTGAATTTGACTTCTGAACTTCAATAGTATGTGCATAATAACTCCTGAATATGCCTCCTGAACTTCAATATGCCTCCTGAACTTCAATAGCATGTGCATAATAACTCCTGAGTATGCCTCCTGAACTTCATAAGCAAAATTAGCTCCTGAGCAAGAAAAATAACTTCTGAATGATAATTAGTTGGGGCTGAATCTGATGCTCGACTGCATGATGTTATGAGAATGTGCCACCGAATGAACAACTAGATTTTTAATAGATCCCTCAAGTGTGGAATATTATCTTTGAATGCTTTCTCGGCCTTAAAGTATGTTATTTGACAGATTTCCCTATTTTGCATAGACAATAAGATTTGTTCCACCTGCTGTTTGCTGTTCGACCAATCGGAGTTGATGGAGATTGAATCCCGACCAACCTTGGTACTTTTTGGAATAGTTTTACTTTCTAACCAATATAAGTTGGCATTTTTAGGAATATATAGTTTTACTTCTCGTAGGAATACATTTTTTACTTCCCGGAGTAATACAAGTTTTACTTCCCGGAGGAATACAAGTTTTACTTCCCGGAGGAATACAAGTATCTTTACTTCCCAGAGGAATATAGGTAGCTTTACTTCCCGGAGGAATACAGGTAGCTTTACTTCCCGGAGGAATACAGGTAGCTTTACGGAGGAATATAGGTAGCTTTACTTCCCGGAGGAATACAGGTAGCTTTACTTCCGAGAGGAATATAGGTAGCTTTACTTCCCGGAGGAATACATGTAGCTTTACTTCCCGGAGGAATATAGGTTTTGATAATAAATGATAGTGACTTCCTCGGATCTGACCAACAGATTGTTGGGAATAGAATTTGATATAATAAATGCTGGAGACCTCCTCGGCGCTGACCAACAGATTGTTGGGAATAAAATATAATAAATGTTGGAGACCTCCTCGGCGCTGACCAACAGATTGTTGGGAATAAGATAATGTAAATGTTGGAGACCTCCTTGGAGCTGACCAACAGATTGTTGGGAAAAAGATAATATAAATGTTGGAGACCTCCTTGCTGAAATAAGAATAGAATATGCATCCAAATAGATATAAAGAATAATTAAAAATAATAAAGTTCCTCGCTGATCTGTCGAGGTAGAATTATATAATGCCGCACAAGAATAAGATCTTCCAGAACATAAGAATATGGCCGAGAACGTTGTCAGGCCTGAATATAAATAAGAATTATCCGACCAACTATCCGTTGGGGGTGAAATACAACGAATGTTGTAATTCTCCTTAAAGCTGAATAAGTATCTTGTCGAGGCACAATTGCATAATGCCGAATAAGAATAATATTTTCTAGAACATTAGAATATGACCGGGCCTGCATATAAATAAGAATTACCCCGACCAACTATCCGTTGGGGGTGACATATAATAAATGTTATAGTTCTCCTCGGAGATGAATATGATAATAAGTATCTCGTCGAGTTCCATGTTGAGATGAATACAGAATATGAATCCCAAGGGATATATAGAATAATTTGTGCTTGAGCCGATATTTGGGCCTGAATATAAATAAGAATTGCCCCGACCAACTATCCGTTGGGGATGAAATATAATAACTGTTGTAGCTTTTCCTCGGAGCTGAATATATATAGAGAGAAGAAATTTTTCGAGCTCCATGCTGAAATAAATATAAAATATGAATCAGAACGGATATAGAATAATTTGTGCTTGAGCCGATATCTCCGAGTGAAATGATAATAGTTTCCATATTGTTTCCGAGCATTCGTCGGCGTTGAATCTTGTACCTGTAAAAATTAATAACTTGCTCTACCATATGTGTAGGCTGAATTGATTAGTCGTGAGAATAATTTACTCAGCCAATCAATATATGATATGTATATGCTTGAGAAATAAAAATATTAATTTCAAAAAATGAAATAATATATGTTGGTTGATATGTCGAGGCAAAATTGCCTGATGTCGAGCAATAATAGTGTAGGAGGGGCTTAATGATAAGCCTCTCATTAAATTATTAAATGAGATTAGAGATGATTAATATTGACAAAAGTCCATGTGTTTATGCGACTGAGGTATTATTATGCGCGTCGGACATATCACGCGTATTTGTGTGTTATTTACATATTAACTAGAAAATATTATAGTATTGAGAGTTTTGACATATGTTATGGGACACATGCCACTTAAAATAGGACATGTGTCACCACGGGTTAATTGACATGTGGCGACCCACTTAGGTGGGTTTTGCTATAAATAAGCCCTACCCCCATACATTTGGGAGAGATCTTCTTGGAAGAGGAGGGTGATTTTCTTATCTTATGAGGTTTTAGAGAGAGTTTTGAGATGAGTTCTTTGAGAAGAGTGGCAACACCTCCCATCTCTCCGAAAAACCACCACAATGAGTTTTCCGGCGAATAGTACGAACCCACGAACTACGCTGACTTTGATTCCGAGCATAACGGATACGTAGGCGCAACCGAAGTTGCTCAAGTCAAACACGTGCTAAAATCGAGTATTTCCCCTAAATTAGACTACTCTCTTACATTTGGCGACTCTGCTGGGGAGGTATTCACGATTTTTTATCGTGTAACGCCTCATTCGTGCTCGAAAAAGTTGTCAAAGAGGGAGGAAAAGGGGTTGGCAAAGCAACTTTCCACTACAACATTTATGTGAAAAAAATATGCAACCTCATTCCAGATAAGTATTTCTGCTTGTAAATCTCTCCTACCTTGCATCAAAATCATATGGTGTACTTTCAAGAAAAACACTAAGTAAGATGTTTATCATCGAATAAAAATTATTTGAAAGATATTCTTAATAATAGATTGACATTGATATCTTTAGAAGAAGAAGTATATATTCTGTAATGGCATATATATTATTGTTAGTACCTCTCACATTTAAAGGATCCCTTCATTATAATACACAAAAACCATACGAGTAGCTGCCCGAGTAAATTACAAATCAGTTTGGATTTGAATAAAATCCATTGTTGGGTAAAAATATACTGAGTAGGTGTTAATCGGATTGTATCATTTTATCAAAAGATATTTTGGCAGGAGTACGACTTGTGTGTTGTAGTGTTTATATCTGACAAAATATGTCAATCCTTTCCTATTTGACAGCTATGGACCACTGTTGTGAATAAATATAATAATAATGAATAAAAGCTATGTAGAGCCCTTTATTATGATATTTGATGAACAAGGGCAATTCACTCGACGCTATATTAGTTTACTTTTTAAATATGTATGAAATGTCATTTCAAGGCATGCTTGGACAAAAAGTGGGGAACACTCATTATATCTGAAAAAGTATAAACTGCTCCAAACTTTTGATGTGTAGACTTTATAAATCCCATAAACTATGGGTGTGTCAGTATTATCACGTGCTGTACTTTGGATCAGAGATATTATAATTGACTGTACTGAGAATCGTATCCATACTCAAGAAATGTATTTATAAAATATCGTTTTCTTCCAAAGAAGTCCCCTTTTTGTGGTTTTCAAAGCAAATCCAATTAAATGACCTGTTATGTCGCAGGGCCTTTATTAAAATATCAGTAGAACAATATGTTGAATAAATAAATATATTGTATATTTGACATAATACAAAAATTTGCATCAAAGCCAGCTATTGCGTGCACATTCATGATCAAAACCACATGGGTAGGGAGTAGTACAACAACCCTGCGACTGATAAGAGAAATAAACAACTCTTTATCACTTTAGTACAAAAGCCCAAAGCCTAGGTCGGCCATTGACATCCCCTATGGTGTCTTCTGCAATAGCACACCCTGGGATGATATGATATATATTTTGTTGTTTTCCATATTGCTTTATACATATTGGGGTCATACTAGCACGATTTTTTCATTAGCCTATTTCCTTGAGAAACCAAGGCCAAATACCTTTTGTTTCGAGGAACCTCACGCCGGCAGAAATCGGTGGAGCATCACTCCAATGAAGCTAGGACCCAAATCCAATCACCATACGAGTGACCACCTTCGCGTGTATATGTAGATCCGCCATAAAATTCAATAGAAACATCTGGGATTTTTCAAAACCGAAGGAGCTTGCTCCGAGGAAGCTCTACCCGATGAAACTCGAACCGATGCGAGACCATTGCTGCTACCCAAATCAACTGATCACTTTGGAGATCCAATATTTAACATCCATTTGCAAAATACGATTCAACTGAGACATCACTCTGATAGAACTCGGTCCAGCTGGAATTCGTCGCCGATACATCCGAGGGTTGAAATTCGTTCGACCTTACTTTATACAATTTAAGATTCGGACTTTAAGGAGGCGGGTAACCTATGATTTAATGAACGAGTCACCACGGATAGCAATTGGTAGTATGAACGAACCATGGGTATTTTAAAAGACGATGAAGCTTTGAAAAAAAAAGGACGATAGATCTTGTGGGTACAAAACCGAAATCAAGTGTCCAAGAATGAGATAATTCATGTTTTGGCTTTATTTTTTTTTATTTCAAGATTAGGGTTTGCCCACCTTGCACGAACAGGATTTTCAAAATCCCAGATGGGCAAGCTATTTGGACTTGCGTGTTTCAAAATCTCAGATGGGCAAACTATTTGGACTTATGTGAGTCCATGCTATATCGAAAGGTTAATTGACCGTCCACGCTATTTGGACTTAAGTGTTTCCTCGGTATAACATATGTTGGAACGAACTTGGCATGCCAAAAAAAAAAAAAAATTATGAGAGTTTTATCCAAAAGACCTGAATTGAGTTCCGTGGTAAATACATATACAATTTTTCATAGTATATTTCTCCAAAAAAAATAAAATAAAATTGTGCACTATTAATAATACGATACAAATGTAACAATTTTTTTTCCGATGCACCGCAAATCCCGTGATTGTTGGGAAGTTGTTTCAGAAATTTTATTTAAGAATTTGCGTCTAATTATTTATGATTAATAGTGACTTTTTGCGATACAATCAATATCAAATCTGAGAATGAAAAAAATTGTCGGAATAAATTATTTTTGCCAAGCACCTTAATATATGGGAAGTATATAACGACTCACTACATCTATGTTGGCACATTATAAAACATGATTTAGTTTGTTTACACTTTATGTTTGTAAATATAAATGAGATAAAGCCGAGAACTTAAACGCATATGTACTTTCTTGATTACGAAGCACAGTACAAATGTGTATTTTATTTTGATATATGTATAATTGCCATATGGTACTATCGAAATTAATATGCTAAATTCATGAGTTATACTAATGATTTGAGAAGCTTTAAAACCATTAAATCTGGTATATAGATTTTTTTTTAGATAGAAGAAGCGTAATGAATCTTCGTTTGGGTATTTTATGACACTTGCAAGCGTTATCCTATGTTTGTACACCATATTCATACATTATGATACGTTTAAGAAATATTTGAGTATGTTTTACAGCGGAAGATTTACGTGGAGAATATATATACCCTCAAATTTAATGTGCCGTGTATCCAAATGATATTAAGGGTTTATGCGCAATACACCTACGAGAATCGGTGGTTATGATTCGTTTGCACAAATATCCCTAGACTTTATTTATTTATTTTTATTTTAAATAAAACAAATAAAGGGGGCATGATGATAATTGTACTTGGATATTTCCTGAGTTCTACTAACCATTTGCAAAATTATGTTATTGTGTCAGAAATAAATTCTTTTACAGAGGCTTCTGAAGAAGTAGATATTGAGCGACGCAAATACTAAATCATTGTTGAAAGATGTGATAGTTTGAGATACACCCCATGAAATGTAAGAATTAGGTTGCTTTCATTTTTTTTCCGGGTGGGAATTGTAAATGGTATATGTAATTTATTTTATATTATTTTATCTTGAGATAAAATAGAATAAAGGGGGCAAATGGATATTATGATGTAACGTAGGTTGTAGTCTAAAGCTTCTTCGGCATCCTCCGCGACAAGGTTAGATTGATGAACCTTCAGAGTATAGTAACATCCAAGCAGGTCATTACAAAAGCTTCTTCAGTTTCTTTCGCAAAGAGTTCAAACGGGTTAATTACTTGTCACTCAGAATTCGACAAAGTCATAGTCATCCTTCATATATGACATCATATTACGAGAAATTTGCGAGCAACCTGAGAAGAGATATAAAAAACAGTGAGATTATATAAAAATCTTAACAAGCGTTTTCGTTGTTAAGTCACCGTTATAAGGTGGAGATTATATAAAAATCTTAACAAACGTTTTCGTTGTTAAGTCACCGTTATAAGGTGGAGATTATATAAAAAATCTTAACAAGCATTTTCGTTGTTAAGTCACCGTTATAAGGTGGAGATTATATAAAAAAAATCTTAACAAGCGTTTTCGTTGTTAAGTCACCGTTATAAGGTGGAGATTATATAAAAATCTTAACAAGCGTTTTCGTTGTTAAGTCACCGTTATAAGGTGGAGATTATATAAAAAATCTTAACAAGCGTTTTCGTTGTTAAGTCACCGTTATAAGGTGGAGATTATATAAAAAAATCTTAACAAGCGTTTTCGTTGTTAAGTCACCGTTATAAGGTGGAGATTATATAAAAATCTTAAACAAGCGTTTTCGTTGTTAAGTCACCGTTATAAGGTGGAGATTATATAAAAAATCTTAACAAGCGTTTCCGTTGTTAAGTCACCGTTATAAGGTGGAGATTATATAAAAATCTTAACAAACGTTTTCGTTGTTAAGTCACCGTTATAAGGTGGAGATTATATAAAAATCTTAACAAACGTTTTCGTTGTTAAGTCACCATTATAAGGTGGAGATTATATAAAAAATCTTAACAAGCGTTTTCGTTGTTAAGTCACCGTTATAAGGTGGAGATTATATAAAAAAATCTTAACAAACGTTTTCGTTGTTAAGTCACCATTATAAGGTGGAGATTATATAAAAATCTTAACAAACGTTTTCATTGTTAAGTCACCGTTATAAGGTGGAGACTATATATAAAAATCTTAACAAGTATGTTTTCATTGTTAAGTCACCTCTAAAGGTGGAGTTTGCGAAAAACCTTAACAAGTGTGTTTTCATTGTTAAGTCACCTCTAACGGTGGAGTTTGCAAAAAACCTTAACAAGTGTGTTTTCATTGTTAAGTCACCTCTAACGGTGGAGTTTGTGAAAAACCTTAACAAGTCTGTTTTCATTGTTAAGTCACCTCTAACGGTGGAGTTTGCGAAAAACCTTAACAAGTGTGTTTTCATTGTTAAGTCACCTCTAACGGCGGAGTTTGCGAAAAAACTTAACAAGTGTGTTTTCATTGTTAAGTCACCTCTACCGGTGGAGTTTGCGAAAAACCTTGACAAGTGTGTTTTCATTGTTAAGTCACCTCTAACGGTGGAGTTTGTGAAAAACCTTAACAAGTATGTTTTCATTGTTAAGTCACCTCTAACGGTGGAGTTTGCAAAAAACCTTAACAAGTGTGTTTTCATTGTTAAGTCAACTCTAACGGTGGAGTTTGTGAAAAACTTAACAAGTGTGTTTTCATTGTTAAGTCACCTCTAACGGTGGAGTTTGCGAAAAACCTTAACAAGTGTGTTTTAATTGTTAAGTCACCTCTAACGGTGGAGTTTGCAAAAAACCTTAACAAGTGTGTTTTCATTGTTAAGTCACCTTTAACGGTGGAGTTTGCGAAAAAAAAAACCTTAACAAGTGTGTTTTCATTGTTAAGTCATCCCTAACGGTGGAGTTTACGAGAAACCTTAACAAGTGTGTTTTCATCATTAAGTCACCTTATAGGTGTGAGTTTGTGAAAAAACATTAAAAAAATGGTCATTTGAGCGAGCCAATAATACATGCATGCACAAGAAACCTCATCATGATTAAAACAAGTCAAACAACATGTACATGCACTAAAAGATTAATCAAGGACGATGAAGTATTTATTATGTAAACCGTAATAATACTTTCACCTAGCTTGGTTGAGAATGACGAAAGGGAATGCTGAGGTAGTTATTATGTGTTCATGATAATACTCTTTACCAAGGCAGAGTTACAAACAATCGCAATAAAAATGTGGATGCATGATCATTTAAATAGGAATGGGGGCAACACTCGGTGTATATCATTCGTATGAAAATAATGATAAACGAGGTCCTTCGGAATAACCTATGAGATCAAAGCTGCAAAATGGGATTTAAGATATGAGATATAAAATTGATGTATATCATATAACTGAGATATAAAATATGAGATTGCATTATATCATAAAATGTGATATATGAGGTAAAAGTACATCATCAAGATGAAATGATATATGAGATTATTACCCACGATCCACAGGTCGATCGAATATATGAAAACTATCGAAAATTATTTCGTACATACAGTCGATATATTTCAGACATGCATCAATATATCAACTATATGTACGAGGGGGCTAATGTAGGAGGGGCTTAATGATAAGCCTCTCATTAAATTATTAAATGAGATTAGAGATGATTAATATTGACAAAAGTCCATGTGTTTATGCGACTGAGGTATTATTATGCACGTCGGACATATCACGCGTATTTGTGTGTTATTTACATATTAACTAGAAAATATTCTAGTATTGAGAGTTTTGACATATGTTATGGGACACATGCCACTTAAAATAGGACATGTGTCACCACGGGTTAATTAACATGTGGCGACCCACTTAGGTGGGTTTTGCTATAAATAAGCCCTACCCCCATACATTTGGGAGAGATCTTCTTGGAAGAGGAGGGTGATTTTCTTATCTTATGAGGTTTTAGAGAGAGTTTTGAGATGAGTTCTTTGAGAAGAGTGGCAACACCTCCCATCTCTCCGAAAAACCACCACAATGAGTTTTCCGGCGAATAGTACGAACCCACGAACTACGCTGACTTTGATTCCGAGCATAACGGATACGTAGGCGCAACCGAAGTTGCTCAAGTCAAACACGTGCTAAAATCGAGTATTTCCCCTAAATTAGACTACTCTCTTACAAATAGTTTCCAGAGTTTTAAGATTGTGGCAGAGCTTTTGTCGAGATTTAATATCGTCCCTATGAAATCTTAATAAACTGCCCGAGCACCTGTCGAGACTAGATCAAATAATTATTGTCATGAGAATAATTATTCAGCCAAACAATATGTGATGTGTATCAGCATAAGGCAATAAAAATTTCAAAATATGAAATAATATGTTTTATGCCAAATGTGTGTGAGATGGACTAATTATTATTAGATATGCGCCATAAATAAGACGTGGAGTTTTCTGTAAAGTTATTTAATCTCCAACAACTAATCAGGTATAAGTTGCTGTTTGAAAATTATTTATCACTTGGTTTTAAAAATATTTTTGGGGTGATCACAAGTTAAAAAGGACTTAAGCCCCCTGTTTGTCCCCAAGCTGAACTCGTGTTTAAAGAAATATCTGGGGTGCTTCGCATTTTTTAATAGCCCAAGATTCTATTGCCGCCGACAAATAGCATGGATGTTGTCGACCAACATTTAAGGATATCTCAAGTTATAGAATATATGGTGCCGACCAAGAAGCATATGGTCCCCGACCAGCTGAGCAATTTCGCCGATCAACAAAAATGGTGCATTGACAGCACCGAACAACATTAGACGTCACCGACCAAAAAGTGGATGGTTGGATAGTTACCGACCAGTAAATTGAACCCTCCGAACAAGACTGAGATGTCGCCGATCAAGAAGTAGATGATCGTCGACCTGCAATTGGTTCCATCGAGCTACAATAAGAGTCTCTGACCAATAATAAGATACCTCGTAGTTGGGTAAAATTATTTCAACGTTGCTGATGGATCTTCACATCTTTTCTTCGACAAACAAAAATGGTCTGGTTAAGCTTCCCTTTAATAAAAGATGGCCCAAGATGATGCCGACCAACAATATAGATGGCTGACCAGAATATCTCGAATCCTTAGATCAGAAAAATAACATTCGATGTAAAATTTAAGCATTAAGAATGTTAATTAAATGTATAATTATCTAGTCCACTATATCGTGTGATTCCGATAAAGAAACCCTGTAATGTGATGAACGGGGGGCCAACATATCAAATTTGTGCCCAGAGTCTTGATATGGTCATGATTGTTTTACTCTTTTACAAGAGGTGGGTAATGATTTTTCAGGTGAGAGAAAATTATTTTTTATATTGATCCCTTCCTATTCCCTATTTGGAGAGATAAAAATATGGTGAATGATCGAAGTTATTACCAAATTTATATCAAAAATCAATCAATGAGACTTTATTGACATAGATGGAAGATGAACCAAATTAAGTATATAGTTCATAAAAATGAATGCAAAGAGACTCAAAATTAAAGAGAGAGAAAGTAGATCTGGGTTATGATTTCTATGAGAAAACTTTTTATTGTCTTTAACCTTTTCCCATTCTCTGATTAAAAATGTAATGGGAATTTGAATAGTCATCAAAGATCTTTCAAAAATTATTTCAAAATCAACAATGAAAATTATCAAATCTTATCATCGTCGTATATATTGGTATATGTAATCATTTAAAATATTTATTCCATGATATAAAATTGAAACTTGAGAATCAAGAAAAAAGTTATGATTTATGAAATCCATTTTTTTTCAGATTTCTAGATAATAATTAATCTAACAGTTATGATTTTAAAATCATGATATGCAATATTTTGCAGATAAAAATTGGACAATTAATTTATGTATATAAACAAAAAAATCATGATTGAATCAAAAGATGTATGTATAATTGATTATACGTAGAGAAAATAAAAACTTAGCTTTTGATGGAGAACAACGCTTGTAACACGTTCCTACAGACGGCGCCAATCTGTTGATGCAAAAAACTGGACCGAATCCCATTTTTATGATCACAGATAAATTGATAAAAGCAATCCAATCAAGTACATGAGAGACAAAGATTTTTAAAGTGGTTCGGCTATAAGGAAAAGCCTACGTCCACTGTTATTTTATTCTCAGGGGTTTATAATAGCACAATGTGGTGTAGAGAGAGAAAAAGGTGTGGATCTTGTGTATGGTGTCTCTCATCCTTGTCATATCTCTTGGATCTCCTCCCGATCCCCTCCTTTTGGCTAAGGGAATACATGTATTTATAGTGATGGGAGATAAAGAGATTCATTGTATTTATACATTTATGTCTACATTCAACGAATCTAATTGTTGAATTGCTTGGTATGCTATGTGTTGTCATCTATTAATACAGTATAAATGTACATTAAGGCTCATTAAATGCGCTGCCATCTTCATTAATGCACATTAAATGCATAGTTATCCTTTGATCTTCCTGGTTGGTATGCCGACCAACTCTCCTCGGGTGCCGACTAACTCTCCTCGGGTGCCGACCAACTCTCATCGGGTGCCGACTAATTCTCCTCGGGTACTGATCAACTCTCCTCGGGTGCCGACTAACACTCCTCGGGTGCCGACCAACTCTCCTCGGATGCCGACTAACACTCCTCGGGTGCCGACCAACTCTCCTCGGGTGCCGACTAACACTCCTCGGGTGCCGACCAACTCTCCTCGGATGCCGACTAACACTCCTCGGGTGCCGACCAACTCTCCTCGGATGCCGAATATTGCCACGTAGGATGACATGTGTCCTTTTCTGATTGGTCCTCGTAGATGGAGAATTTTTGCGTTAACAATGACCATATTCGATTAAAAAATAGTAACATTTTTTAATCACACTTTCCCGTGCATCGCACGCATTACCACTAGTATCTAATATAAGTTCGTAATCAATGTTGTTTAGTGCAAGTGAGTGAATTTGTTTTGCTGACATTTCGTTAACTAAGAAAAATTGCAAGTTTGTTGTCCTTCTAAGGTGCATCCAGAGGGAAAACATGTTGATACTCTAAAGAAAAAAGATATTTAGGGGTAATGTAGAAGAGGGTGTCCCACACTTTTTCCTTTACAAACAATTCAACATCTTCCTTCAAATCAATGAGTGTGTCCATGATCATAGCATAAAATGTGATAAAATGTGATACATTAGGGGAACACTGCTAGTAAGCAATCATGTTCCTCAAGAATATTTTGGTGAAGTCATGAAAGTAATTCTAAACAATGTGTACTACACATCTGACACAACCAGCTAAACAAACAACAAATAAACTCAGATATATGGCGCATAATATTCAATAACCGTGACAACAAACAATGACTATGATATTATTGTTGTCTCCTATTCCACAGGTAATGTTGGAATCATCTCCTCTTCCATGGCCATAGGTAATGTTGGAGTCGTTTCCTCTCTCACAGTCAAACGAAATATATTATCAGGGTCTTACAACCTCGAATATACAATTTTGTAAGGATATACCATAAAAGAAGTTATGGTTTGATAAAGATTCATCAAACAAGAAGACAAAAAATAAGAAGTTCGAAATTTCACAAGTACAAAGTGTGGTCCCTCACTCCCTTCGAATCTGATGCCCACCCTGTCAACATCAATTATAAAGTAATATGCTCTGGAATAATTCCCAGGAAAAATATTATATCTCGGTCGACTGCACATATGTAAAAGATTCAGCATATGATAATAGTTCATCTCATTTATCTCATCGTCCTCTCTCATTTTGAAGTCTTGGTCCAACATATTGTAAAAAAATAGAAGTGTATGTTTTTTAAGTGATAATGTTGCACCCGCTGACAGAATATAAATATTGGGTGAGTCGTGTTTCATTATAAGGTGATCTAAATCATTAATGAATATTGGGTGCGTAAAAATATTCTCACGCGTCACTAAAGTCGAGTATGAAACAACTATGAACCAACATAAAATTAGTTCTGGGAAAGGCATTGGCATGAATTCCATTTCATAACTGATGCGATCAACCTCTGAGGACACTAACACTGATGACCTTTCTTTGCTAATTATGAAAAACATTCGTAAAATTTGTGATCTATATCTCATTCGTAACTCTATATTTTAATTTCATTGTGTCCATAAGATTCAATCCAATCCCTTTACGTTGCTGTGTAGGTTTAGTTATAAATGTTTATATATGTTGATGGCATATTGGAATGTTATTTACTTTGAGGAATACCTATATGGGTCCCTAATTTCTTTTGAGAATGTAAAATTCCCCTTTTTCATTTATTGTATATTCTAAGAAATTTTGGGATTTGTTAGGGGGTGTCAAATTGTCCGACGAGTTTATCATGTATTGTATGCATGGGGTGATTATGCAATAGACTTAAAAAGAAAAGTAACAATAATATAGGGAGAGCGGTTGTACAACTAGCATACTTTGAGGACATGGTGGTGACAAATTAAATTTGAATACTTTCCAAGTAAATGATAAAAAGTAAAAATCTTATGATAACTATGTGGTTTGATAGATGAAACATAGTGTCAAAAGCATAGTTGATCCCTAATTGCAAGTAATGTAACATCAGTTAATATAAATGATAACTATATCAGCATTTGCACATGGTTACAATACAATGGCACAGTCATACTTAACACTGACTGGTCGCCATACTTCCCTACAATTATATGACACATTATATTTTCTCATAGTGACATCCAACACTATTGATGTGAGTTGAACAAATATCAAGTATGTTACCTACGTAGGCCTTATACCTCAGAAACATGTACGTTAAGGATTAAAGAACTTTGTACCATGAAATTTGTTACACAAAACATGTTCCAAGGTCTTTGTACTTGCTGAGGAAATGTTTAAAAGATAAACCAGATAAATCATCAATGAGAAGCCATCTAGATAAATTTATCGAGAGTCCAGATGTATAGCATACTAAGGTATACCTCAACATATAGAATGTTTTCCACATTTAATGAAATGGATGGAATAAGGATCTATAGAGAGGGAGAATTTAGTTATAAAAAAACAACACCTACACCACAAACTTCTTTCAATTGCAACTCTTCAATAGTTGATTATATTAACTGCTAACAGTTTTATCTACTAAAACTCAATTGTCTTGTAAAATTATAATTCTAGCTTCGCTATTCTTGATTTATGGGTACCATATTATGCTAAAACACAAAATCTAATTTTATTATTAGAATCTCAACTACTCTACTAATATTAGTTTGTCTATCTAATTTGTTCTACTAAAAGTCACTTCATAAGAAACCTAAAGATTGAAATATAGAATAACACACATATAGACAAAGTATGTTCTTAACAAACTTTGATTCCTCATCGGTGAAACAAATAACTCAATTTCCTTTTTATATGACTATTGTAGAGGGGTCCCCGCGGAGGGGGGGGGGGGGGGTTCACATGGCAAGGTCGAGGCAGGGATAACATAACAGGGGTCGCAGCGGGGTCAGTACTGGGAAGTGCACTCCTTCCCCAAACCTGTTGTGTGGCCATTACTAGGCATATTGGACTGTTTCTTTTAAAGACACTATGTGCTCTTTTTTTTTTCCATTTATGCTATATGAAATCAAATACAATCATCTCAATTTGACATAAGGTTAATCATCTTAATTATCTCATTTTTGATTGCTTTGTGTGTCACAATAGTATTTTCTAATGCCGTCCCCATATAGTTTTTGTAATCATTGTTTGAATGGGTTTTTTATATTTCATAAGGCTTCAAAGCAAGAAATCTGTAGTTGGATTGTTTTAATTGCACTTCTTCCTATTGATGGATATTTTGCTCAAACATAAACTCTTTAATTTGGGACAATGTGGGACATAGAACTAGAATAAACCCATACAAACTCGTGAAGTTATTATCTCCTAAGAAAAAAATTGATTTGCTATAACTACTAGCTACCAACCTTTGTAACATAGACTTTTAAGTGTTCTTATTTGTGAGCTCGAGCATTATAACAATATGCCAAACTCTTATATCAAGAAATGATCTCTATTAGATGTCCCTCAAATAATACACATGAGATTATCTTAGCGTTTCTTTTAGTTAAGTGCAATTTTACTTCTAGTTTTAGTTGTCATAGTGTTGGTTTGGGTTCTTTAGTAGTCACTTCATATTTCAGTTATTTGCTCATTATTTTCAAAATGTACAGAATGATAATAAATATCATTTTTACATGTGTTGGTTTGTCTTTTTGATTTTGGTTTGGAAACCTAAAATACACATGATGGTTGATATTATTAATTGTTCTCTTAGTGTATATCTTCATCATGAATAAGACATTAAGAGTAATAAATTTTTCGACGAAGTATCTTAACCTGGTTATCTTAAGTGATATTTAGGTCCATTGGTTATGAGTTTCTTATATTGGATTGATTTTCAGAAACATGGATGGCATGAGGTTTATAGCAATGCCTTGTTCTTTTTGAAGTCTCACGCTGAAGGATTCTTTTTCTTAACAATTTCTCTACATTCTCCATATTTCTTTAATATAAAAGCGAAAGCATCAATCGCTGATGCACCATGTGCCCCTTTCCATTAATCACCGTGCCCCTATCACTCCCTTTAAATGATTTGCCTATTTCCAAACATGGTGTCTTTTCGTTTACCCAAAGTTAAGCTTCACATATTTCTCCCAAATTTAATTCAAATTCGAGTAACCAAACATCTCTCTTCTCTTATGATATTGGGACTTGAGAGGGTTGATTTTCTATGGTAAATTGAGAGGGTTGATTTTTTAGGGTAAGTTTGTATGTTTTCAAGTCTTAATGCCTTTATTGATAAAAGAAATGATACAAAAATGGCAAAAAATATTATGATAAATTTCCCAGCTTGGCGCTGAATTTTCAGATCTCAATTCTCTTGAATTCCTCCTCTTTTCTCTGTATATATGTGATGGTGTTCGTTGACGATTCGATGATAACACTAATCCTTAGTTTTGTTCTTAGAAATTCTTTGAAATGAATAGAAGCCATTAATATTTTTCCATTGAAGATGCTTTCAAAAATAGTTACGGCAGATTTGGATTAGTTAGAGTTTAGTTCTGCTGATTAATCCGAAGCCCAGTTACAGATTCTAAAAATTTATGCAATTTAATATTTGCATATTCCACTTCGGCAATAACTTTTGGTTCTCTTAAATACACCCATATTCTATTCCAGCTCATTTGTATATCTCTGTGCTTGAAGTACGACACGTATGTCGAGTGACTTGGCATCGTCCTCGAATACCTTGCATCCTGTAAAAAATTTACCCTCACCTTCTACTCTGTATAGTGTCATTTTACATGAAATTTTGTATCAGGATGTACATTATATGCTACGAGCCAATCCATCATGGCAAAAACAATGCTCCCGCTGAAGCAATCAATCATGGCCCTATATGCTACGAGCCAATCCATACCGATGATCACATCGTGAACATGCATGTCTAACACTAACATGTCTGCAGGCAATACCAAACCACCAACCTCTACCCCGACTCCCCGGCATATAAAGAAAATAAGTGACCCACTCCCCAATGGTGAGTCGACACACATCACTGTGCTCTCTGCCGTAGCTAACAATCCTAAAGCTTTCGCGAAGTGTGTAGCAATAAAACAGTGTGTAGCACCCGTATCAAATAACACCCGACCCATAGTACCATGGATAGGAAACGTACCCTCGATTGCGGGCGGTGCCTGTGGAACTGCGGCCTGGTGAACGTTGTAGACACGTCCATACTGTAGCTGCCCCTGCTGAGCTGGGACTGCTGGAATGGGTGGCAAAGCTGCCATCTGTGGCGGTGCAGGAAGAGCGGCGGGAAACATAGGTCTCTGTGGCTCCTGGCGAGCACCCTGCTGCTGCTGCTGTGGGACCCTGCCCTTATCAGGACAATCCTGCTTCTTATGGCCAGTCTTGCCACAAGTAAAGCACTTCCCTGGGAAGTTCCCTCCCCTCTGCCCCTGCTGTCCCCGGCCCTGGTGGCCGTTACCATTCCTCCCTTGGCCCTGCTGGCCCTGATGGAACTGCTGCCCATTCTGCCCCTGCTGGCCCTGATGGCCGTTTGGACCCTGATGGCCCTGGCGGAAACCTCCCTGTCCCTGCCTGTAGTTCCCTGACCGGAACCTCTTATTGTCCCCCTGCTGGGTACCCTGCTCAGTCTGTCTCTGCCCCTGACCGGTCTGTGCCCCACTGGCACCATGCCCTCCAGTCCTACCCTGATGGCTAGACTCCCCTGACCGCTTGCCCTCGGCCATATGAAAACGGTGGTCCTGGCAGTGTAGTAATGCAGCGTTAACCACATCAGAATACGTGGCCAACGATAGGTTCCCAAGCAGATGCTGTCGGATTCTCCAATTCAACCCATCAGTGAACTTCTCTATCTTCTTCTTCTCTGTTGGAATCTCGTCTGGAACGATATTCAACAGGTTAGTGAACTCGGACTCATACTCGGCCACGGTCTTGCCCTCTTGCTTCAAACTCATCAACTTCCTCCTCATCTCTGTATGAACTGCAGACGGAAAGTACTTGCGGTCGAACCGCACCCAAAACTCCTGTATCGTGAGGGTATCCCTCTCCTCCGCGGTGGTAATAGACTCCCACCACTGTAATGCAGATCCCACTAGCTTGAAAGTAGCTCGCACCTATTTCTGAACATCTGTGCACTCATGCATCCTCAAATGCCTCTGCATGTCCTTCCTCCATTGGCTCGAGACTACTACATCTGAGCTTCCCACAAACTCTGGCGGATGAGCTTTCTGAAAAGCATCACGTACACGCTCCCAAGCAGACGGGAGTGCATTAACCTGTAATGGCGCGGCAACCGGCGCCTGCGGTGGTGCCTGCTGGATCACGGCAATCGCTGCATTTACCGCTTGGGCTACTATAGCAGCAACCTCAGCGGCGTTCAACATGCCCTGAACTGGAGCGGGCTGTGGTTCGGGCGTAGCATCCCTGGGAACTCGTCGTGCACGTCGTGGAGGCATCTGAAATAAGAACAAAGTTTATAAGTTCGCAGTTTATAAACTTAATAAAGCTGAAGAACGAAGCATACACAAAAGAGTACAACAGTCCTAAAATATAGGGCTCTATATCAAAGAAAACGTAGCGGAAACATAATAGCCGTACAGATCCTAAAGGACACTAGAACCTGATGCTCTGATACCACCTGTGACACCCCGACTAATTAAACACCGGGTAGCTACTCCTTTATAAAATTAATTCAAAATGCCAAGTTGGCTCAGTTAATAGCATCACTGTCGAAAACATTTTATTATATCTAACCACCTAGTATTTAAAAGCAAGTTGCCAAATTTTAATTTAAATCTGATTAACATGCAACAAGTGTAATGAAGAAATAAATAACACCATTCACCATACTGAAGTAAAACAAATAACCAACACAATAGAGTAAATAAAGTCTGGAGGAAACCCCTCACTACAATCCCATAACTGAAATAAATAAACTGAAACAATAATAAAACGTGCTAAAGTCTGAAAACTGAAGTATAAAAGATGCTCTAAATAGAAATGGGCAACATGCCCTACAACTGATAGATAGTGACTCTGGAATCCAAAAGATAGAAGCGTCTATGAGCAAATCCCTGTAGCTTCCACAAACAGCTACAGCTACAGCTCGTCACCTGAATGAATATCCTATGCTTGGTGTCCTTGTGGCTGGGCACCTAAAATGGTTTTAGAAGAAAAAGATTTGAAAAGCAAACGGGTCAGAGCCCGAATGTGTTATATTTTAAAAACCTGCAAGTGCTTTGAAAACATTTAAAACATTAAATGCAAAGTACATGTTAGGACATGCACTCACATTATATTCTCACCTCTCGTCTAACTGTGCACTCCTAACGCAAATACCCATCTATAACTACCCTTACCACTAGCTAAGTGACAACGTATCTAGCTAGACTGCCAAAGGTTCTACCCATAATACTTGGTTCCATTAAAATAATAACGCTCTTAATTAAATAGGGTTTAACGTAAACTCAGTTACTAAATATGCCATTGATATAAATATCAGTTAACTCATTATATATCTCGAAACAACACCGTAATATATTTACAACATTAACATGAGGATTCCCATTAATAAAACGTATATTATTCATCTCATAAATATACAATACAAGCACCCCGCAATCTAAGCTGTAGTGCACACATACTCTGCTATCCATCCCGGTACATCACGTACATAAGGATCACATATTCCGAATCTCTCAGGAATAGTTCAAATAACACAAATCACAAATAGTGGAGGCGAACACAGTCACCATCACATGGGTCACGCACATACCTACGCTCCCATGGTCAGCGGACTTATTAATATCACAATAAGTCTTTCTATGACCTATGTTCATCAAGGTACCAGTCTATATCCCCCCCGTAGGCACACAAGGATTAGAGGGTCCTAAGAGAACGAAACCTCCCGTGATAGCAAGTATGGTAGGTATGTCATACATACAATCCATATATCAATACTAAGTAAACACACATCTTAGTAATACCGTATTATATTCGTAGTACATATTGCACTCTCGTACTAATTATAATTATCACAATTAATTTTATTCCGGTTCATAATCATATGTGCCATAATTTATCCTCACATCGTAGTAGACACTCACGTCTCAACCCAAACGGTTCATTGAATATAACTCTCGTGTATGATTTACTCATCTCAATCACTCAAAAGTCCCAAATCAATCACTATATCATCAAAGGAATACTAACCCTACCCTTGAACCAGTTCCCGGGACTCCAAAAGTCAAAACAGTCCAAAAAGGACCAAACTGTCAACTCGTTAGAAGTCTCGTTCGAACGAGGCTTCGAACGAGTTTGGACTGTCAGGTCGTTAGAAGTCTCGTTCGAACGAGGCTGTTCGAACGAGATCCCAGTTCGTTCGAACGAACTGACCCTTCTAACGATATCTCGTTCGGACGAGATATCGAACGAAAATTCCTACTCGTTAATAACGACTGGTCAACTCGTTAGAAGCTCGTTCGAACGAGCTCGTTCGAACGACCTGGGGGCTGCTTCTAACGAGTGGCCAGTTTCGGCCCAGATTTTTCCCCAATTCGTTTTTCACCATTTTTACTCCTCAAACCTCTTCTAAAATTCGTTCCCACAATATATTGAGTTCTCTAATCATCCTCAAACATGTTAAGGGGCTATACTAACATCATTAAAGGGTTTAATATCTTCTAAACATCATTAAATCACAATTTCTACATTAATTCCCAATTTTCTTCAAGAACATAAACCCTAACTTTTTCTCATCATAAATTCCCAGATTTTAATTCGTTTATATATCACCTAGATATGAAATCTCCGAAATTAAATCTCCCAACAATATTTCTACATGCAAACCTATCCCAACATTCAATAATAACTTTAAATTTCATGGGTTTTCTTTTAATCTTTCAAGAACAATCAAGATTCTTCAATTTCTAACATGGAAAAGACATTCTTCGAATTTAAATGAAATAAAGTCACTTGCCTTGGTTTGATTTCTGAATTTGGTGTGGATTCGGTGTAGAATTTCTGCAGAATTCCTCTCTCTCTCTCCTTCTCCAAGCTTTCTTCTCTAAAAAGCTATGGTGGCTAGGGTTTGCTTTGGGGGAACTTATGAAAACCTAATTTAATAAACCTCCGTGGCTTGTTGGGTTAAAAAGGGTTGGTTGGGTCAATTCCTTATCAGATTACAACTCTCAATTTTCGTCACTTTTAATTACCCAAAAATACCAAATTACTAAAATACCCTTTATGGTGCCGGAATGGCCTAAAGATACCCCGGGACCCAAACTATACCCCCGGCTAGTGTTTTCTGGCTATCTCGACCCTTCCGGACGCGTTGGTGCACTCAAAATGACCATACGGATTATAGATTTTAAATTCACTTTTTATTATCAAAATATTATACCGTGACGCGACGGTCCCACGCGTCTCAACAAAATTTCTAAAATGCCGTATATAAATCTCACGACAAATTTTTTTATAATACCAAGTACATATATAATCATATATGCACATAATAAAATACCAATACGCATCTCATTAGTATTTATAACCCGGATTAATTTCCAATTACTACGCATTTAATTAATTAATCCCAAAAATAAATATAGCCAAAAGTACGGGGTATTACATACTTCCCCCCTAATAACTGAATTTCGTCCCGAAATTCGAAACTAGAAAGTACCTGCTAAAAATAGCTCTGGATAACGTTCGCGCATCTCATATTCGCGCTCCCATGTGGACTCCTCGACATTGTGATGTCGCCACTGAACACGCACTAACGGGACTATCTTTGACCGCAGTTTCCTCTTACTTTGGTCCAAAATAGCGATTGGCCCCTCCTCGTAGGAGCTATCCGGCTGGAGATCGATGTCCTCCACAGCAATGTGAGAATGAGCCAAATCATCTCTAAGGTATTTCCTCAGCGAGGAAATATGGAACACGTCGTGAATCCGATGCAAGTGCTCCGGTAGTCCAAGTCTATACGCGATCGGTCCGATCCGCTCAATAATAGGAAACGGCCCCACATACCTCGGTGCCAACTTCCCCTTCTTCCCGAATCGCATAATCCCCTTCATAGGAGATACCCTGAGGAAAACCTGGTCCCCCACTTGGAACTCTCTGAAAAACCTCTTCGCATCAGCAAAACTCTTCTGCCTGTCTTGAGCTACCCGAATGCGACTCCGAATCAACTCAATCCTTGCCGAAGTATCCTGAATCACTTCCGGTCCAAGTAGTTTGTTGTCCCCCACTTCCAACCAACATGCTGGGGAACGACAAGGCCTACCGTACAATGCCTCAAACGGAGCCATGCCAATCGTGAACTGATAGGAGTTGTTGTAAGCAAACTCCACCAGTGGAAGGTACTGCTCCCATCCACCCCCGAAGTCAATAATGCACATGCGTAGCATGTCCTCCAACATCTAATTGGTGCGCTCTGTCTGCCCATCGGTCTGCGGATGATAAGCCGTACTTAACCGCAATTCCGTGCCCATGGCCTCCTGGAAACTCTCCCAAAACCTCGAAACAAATATCTTGTCTCTGTCAGACACGATATTCAGGGGCACACCGTGAAGTCTCACAATCTCTGAGATGAAGAGCTGGGCGTACTGTCCCGTAGTGTAGTCAGTCCTTACGGGTAAGAAGTGAGCGACCTTGGACAACCTGTCCACAATTACCCAAACAGAGTCGTGACCCCTCTGCGACGTAGGCAACCCCGAGACGAAATCCATGGATATGCTCTCCCACATCCACACCAGAACCTCCAACGGCTGTAGCAATCCTGCTGGTCTCTGATGATCCACTTTTACAAGCTGACAAGTGGTGCATTTCGAGACAAACTCAGCGATATCTCTCTTCATACCGCTCCACCAATACTGCCGTCTCATGTCCTGGTACATTCTGTCCCCTCCGGGATGTACCGCGAACCGTGAGCCGTGCGACTCTGCCATCACATCGTGCCGTAATTCTTCCCCTTTCGGAACCACCAATCTCCCATTGAAGCGCAATCCCCCGTCTGAGCTAACGGTATAGGACTCGGCTCCCTCTGCTAGCAATCGAACTATCTGCTCCTGACAGAACGTGTCATTAGCCTGTGCCCGTACAACCTTCGTGATAATCTGTGGTGTAACGGTCATCATGGACATGAAAGATCGGGCCACTGCATCCTGGTGTCCCAATTCCTTCCACTTAGCTTTCCACACCTCTGCCACCTCGTCTGCTGGCCTACGGCTCAACGCGTCTGCTACCACGTTAGCCTTACCCGGGTGGTACTGGATGTCGAACTGGTAGTCTTTCACAAACTTAAGCCACCTACGCTGCCGCATATTCAATTCCTTCTGCGTGAACAGATACTGTAGTGACTTGTGGTCCGTGAACAGCTAAAATTTCTCCCCCAAAAGATAGTGCCTCCAAATCCGTAAGGCAAATACCACTGCCGCCAACTCCAAATCATGTGTGGGGTAATTCTTCTCATGAGGCTTAAGCTTACGGGAAGCATAAGCTATGGCCTGTCTCTCCTGCTGCAACACACCTCCCAGTCCTTGCAAAGACGCATCGGTGTAAACCAAATACTCAACTCCCGGTCTCGGCAATGCTAACACAGGTGCTGAGGTCAATTTTTCCTTTAACTCATCGAATGCCAACTGACAAGCATCACTCCAGATATATGGCACACCTTTACGAGTAAGATGTGTCAAAGCACCTGCTATCTCCGAGAAACCCTGAATAAACCTCCTGTAGTATCCTGCCAAACCCAAGAAACTACGAATCTCTGTTGGTGTCGTGGGCTGTCCCCACTCCCTCACCGCTGACACCTTCCCCGGATCAACCGATATTCCCTGGTCAGAAATAATATGACCCAAGAACTGGACTTCCTTCAGCCAAAACCCGCACTTCTCATATTTTGCATACAGCTCGTTCTGACGAAGTGTCTGCAAAACCAGCCTCAAATGCTCGGCGTGCTCCTCCTATGTCTGAGAGTAAACCAGAATGTCATCAATGAAGACAATGACAAACTGATCTAAGAAGTCCCTGAACACTCTGTTCATCAAGTCCATAAACACTGCTGGAGCGTTGGTCAAGCCGAAAGGCATAACCCGAAACTCGTAAGAACCATATCTCGACAAAAATGCAGTCTTTGAGACATCCTCCTCCCTGATACGCAACTGATGGTATCCTGACCTCAAGTCAATCTTCGAGAAGAAAGAAGCTCCTCTCAACTGGTCGAATAAGTCATCGATTCGAGGCAACGGATACTTATTCCGTATCATGACCTTATTCAACTCTCGGTAGTCCACGCACAATCTCAGTGAACCATCCCTCTTCTTCACAAACAAAACTGGAGCGCCCCAAGGTGAGGTACTCCTGCGAATAAAGCCCTGCCCTAACAGCTGCTCTATCTGATCCCATAACTCTCGCATCTCAGCTGGAGCCATACGGTACGGTGCACGTGCTATAGGTCTCGTACCCGGTAGCAAATCAATAACGAAATCTATCTCTCGACTGGGTGGTAAGCCTAGTATCTCCTGAAACACATCTGAATACTCCCTAACAACCGGGATCGAATCTAAAGGAATAACAACCTCCTTAGAGGTATCCTCCTCTATGTAATACAGATGAGCGGTCGATCCTCCCTCTGGGCGAGGCATCGCCACTATAAACATCTCTTGCCCCGTCATGGCAAAAACAATGCTCCCGCTGAAGCAATCAATCATGGCCCTATATGCTACGAGCCAATCCATACCGATGATCACATCGTGAACATGCATGTCTAACACTAACATGTCTGCGGGCAATACCAAACCACCAACCTCTACCCCGACTCCCCGGCATATAAAGAAAATAAGTGACCCACTCCCCAATGGTGAGTCGACACACGTCACTGTGCTCTCTGCCGTAGCTAACAATCCTAAAGCTTTCGCGAAGTGTGTAGCAATAAAACAGTGTGTAGCACCCGTATCAAATAACACCCGACCCATAGTGCCATGGATAGGAAACGTACCCTCGATTGCGGGCGGTGCCTGTGGAACTGCGGCCTGGTGAACGTTGTAGACACGTCCATACTGTAGCTGCCCCTGCTGAGCTGGGACTGCTGGAATGGGTGGCAAAGCTGCCATCTGTGGCGGTGCAGGAAGAGCGGCGAGAAACATAGGTCTCTGTGGCTCCTGGCGAGCACCCTGCTGCTGCTGCTGTGGGACCCTGCCCTTATCAGGACAATCCTGCTTCTTATGGCCAGTCTTGCCACAAGTAAAGCACTTCCCTGGGAAGTTCCCTCCCCTCTGCCCCTGCTGTCCCCGGCCCTGGTGGCCGTTACCATTCCTCCCTTGGCCCTGCTGGCCCTGATGGAACTGCTGCCCATTCTGCCCCTGCTGGCCCTGATGGCCGTTTGGACCCTGATGGCCCTGGCGAAAACCTCCCTGTCCCTGCCTGTAGTTCCCTGACCGGAACCTCTTATTGTCCCCCTGCTGGGTACCCTGCTCAGTCTGTCTCTGCCCCTGACCGGTCTGTGCCCCGCTGGCACCATGCCCTCCAGTCCTACCCTGATGGCTAGACTCCCCTGACCGCTTGCCCTCGGCCATATGAAAACGGTGGTCCTGGCAGTGTAGTAATGCAGCGTTAACCACATCAGAATACGTGGCCAACGATAGGTTCCCAAGCAGATGCTGTCGGATTCTCCAATTCAACCCATCAGTGAACTTCTCTATCTTCTTCTTCTCTGTTGGAATCTCGTCTGGAACGATATTCAACAGGTTAGTGAACTCGGCCTCATACTCGGCCACGGTCTTGCCCTCTTGCTTCAAACTCATCAACTTCCTCCTCATCTCTGTATGAACTGCAGACGGAAAGTACTTGTGGTCGAACCGCACCCAAAACTCTTGTATCGTGAGGGTATCCCTCTCCTCCGCGGTGGTAATAGACTCCCACCACTGTAATGCAGATCCCACTAGCTTGAAAGTAGCTAGCACCTATTTCTGAACATCTGTGCACTCATGCATCCTCAAATGCCTCTGCATGTCCTTCATCCATTGGCTCGAGACTACTACATCTGAGCTTCCCGCAAACTCTGGCGGATGAGCTTTCTGAAAAGCATCACGTACACGCTCCCAAGCAGACGGGAATGCATTAACCTGTACTGGCGCGGCAACCGGCGCCTGCGGTGGTGCCTGCTGGATCACGGCAATCGCTGCATTTACCGCTTGGGCTATTATAGCAGCAACCTCAGCGGCGTTCAACATGCCCTGAACTGGAGCGGGCTGTGGTTCGGGCGTAGCATCCCGGGAACTCGTCGTGCACGTCGTGGAGGCATCTGAAATAAGAACAAAGTTTATAAGTTCGCAGTTTATAAACTTAATAAAGCTGAAGAACGAAGCATACACAAAAGAGTACAACAGTCCTAAAATATAGGGCTCTATATCAAAGAAAACGTAGCGGAAACATAATAGCCGTACAGATCCTAAAGGACACTAGAACCTGATGCTCTGATACCACCTGTGACACCCCGACTAATTAAACACCGGGTAGCTACTCCTTTATAAAATTAATTCAAAATGCCAAGTTGGCTTAGTTAATAGCATCACTGTCGAAAACATTTTATTATATCTAACCACCTAGTATTTAAAAGCAAGTTGCCAAATTTTAATTTAAATCTGATTAACATGCAACAAGTGTAATGAAGAAATAAATAACACCATTCACCATACTGAAGTAAAACAAATAACCAACACAATAGAGTAAATAAAGTCTGGAGGAAACCCCTCACTACAATCCCATAACTGAAATAAATAAACTGAAACAATAATAAAACGTGCTAAAGTCTGAAAACTGAAGTATAAAAGATGCTCTAAATAGAAATGGGCAACATGCCCTACAACTGATAGATAGTGACTCTGGAATCCAAAAGATAGAAGCGTCTATGAGCAAATCCCTGTAGCTTCCACAAACAGCTACAGCTACAGCTCGTCACCTGAATGAATATCCTATGCTTGGTGTCCTTGTGGCTGGGCACCTAAAATGGTTTTACAAGAAAAAGATTTGAAAAGCAAACGGGTCAGAGCCCGAATGTGTTATATTTTAAAAACCTGCAAGTGCTTTAAAAACATTTAAAACATTAAATGCAAAGTACATGTTAGGACGTGCACTCACATTATATTCTCACCTCTCGTCTAACTGTGCACTCCTAACGCAAATACCCATCTATAACTACCCTTACCACTAGCTAAGTGACCACGTATCTAGCTAGACTGCCAAAGGTTCTACCCATAATACTTGGTTCCATTAAAATAATAACGCTCTTAATTAAATAGGGTTTAACGTAAACTCAGTTACTAAATATGCCATTGATATAAATATCAGTTAACTCATTATATATCTCGAAACAACACCGTAATATATTTACAACATTAACATGAGGATTCCCATTAATAAAACGTATATTATTCATCTCATAAATATACAATACAAGCACCCCGCAATCTAAGCTGTAGTGCACACATACTCTGCTATCCATCCCGGTACATCACGTACATAAGGATCACATATTCCGAATCTCTCAGGAATAGTTCAAATAACACAAATCACAAATAGTGGAGGCGAACACAGTCACCATCACATGGGTCACGCACATACCTACGCTCCCATGGTCAGCGGACTTATTAATATCACAATAAGTCTTTCTATGACCTATGTTCATCAAGGTACCAGTCTATATCCCCCCCGTAGGCACACAAGGATTATAGGGTCCTAAGAGAACGAAACCTCCCGTGATAGCAAGTATGGTAGGTATGTCATACATACAATCCATATATCAATACTAAGTAAACACACATCTTAGTAATACCGTATTATATTCGTAGTACATATTGCACTCTCGTACTAATTATAATTATCACAATTCATTTTATTCCGGTTCATAATCATATGTGCCATAATTTATCCTCACATCGTAGTAGACACTCACGTCTCAACCCAAACGGTTCATTGAATATAACTCTCGTGTATGATTTACTCATCTCAATCACCCAAAAGTCCCAAATCAATCACTATATCATCAAAGGAATACTAACCCTACCCTTGAACCAGTTCCCGGGACTCCAAAAGTCAAAACAGTCCAAAAAGGACCAAACTGTCAACTCGTTAGAAGTCTCGTTCGAACGAGGCTTCGAACGAGTTTGGACTGTCAGGTCGTTAGAAGTCTCGTTCGAACGAGGCTGTTCGAACGAGATCCCAGTTCGTTCGAACGAACTGACCCTTCTAACGATATCTCGTTCGAACGAGATATCGAACGAAAATTCCTACTCGTTAATAACGACTGGTCAACTCGTTAGAAGCTCGTTCGAACGACCTGGGGGCTGCTTCTAACGAGTGGCCAGTTTCGGCCCAGATTTTTCCCCAATTCGTTTTTCACCATTTTTACTCCTCAAACCTCTTCTAAAATTCGTTCCCACAATATATTGAGTTCTCTAATCATCCTCAAACATGTTAAGGGGCTATACTAACATCATTAAAGGGTTTAATATCTTCTAAACATCATTAAATCACAATTTCTACATTAATTCCCAATTTTCTTCAAGAACATAAACCCTAACTTTTTCTCATCATAAATTCCCAGATTTTAATTCATTTATATATCACCTAGATATGAAATCTCCAAAATTAAATCTCCCAATAATGTTTCTACATGCAAACCTATCCCAACATTCAATAATAACTTCAAATTTCATGGGTTTTCTTTTAATCTTTCAAGAACAATCAAGATTCTTCAATTTCTAACATGGAAAAGACATTCTTCGAATTTAAATGAAATAAAGTCACTTTCCTTGGTTTGATTTCTGAATTTGGTGTGGATTCGGTGTAGAATTTCTGCAGAATTCCTCTCTCTCTCTCCTTCTCCAAGCTTTCTTCTCTAAAAAGCTATGGTGGCTAGGGTTTGCTTTGGGGGAACTTATGAAAACCTAATTTAATAAACCTCTGTGGCTTGTTGGGTTAAAAAGGGTTGGTTGGGTCAATTCCTTATCAGATTACAACTCTCAATTTTCGTCACTTTGAATTACCCAAAAATACCAAATTACTAAAATACCCTTTATGGTGCCGGAATGGCCTAAAGATACCCCGGGACCCAAACTATACCCCCGGCTAGTGTTTTCTGGCTATCTCGACCCTTCCGGACGCGTTGGTGCACTCAAAACGACCATACGGATTATAGATTTTAAATTCACTTTTTATTATCAAAATATTATACCGTGACGCGGCGGTCCCACGCGTCTCAACAAAATTTCTAAAATGCCGTATATAAATCTCACGACAAATTTTTTTATAATACCAAGTACATATATAATCATATATGCACATAATAAAATACCAATAAGCATCTCATTAGTATTTATAACCCGGATTAATTTCCAATTACTACGCATTTAATTAATTAATCCCAAAAATAAATATAGCCAAAAGTACGGGGTATTACATTTTGTACATAGTTCAATTTGCAATTGTTTTGTTTGTGAAAATTAGGTCTGATATACTCAACTTTTGGAAGTGTATTACTAATAATTAACTTGAGATGATAGCTCTTAATCATCTATCTTTTGATTCTGAAGAACTAAATATTAAAGGATTTATTTATTATAAGTGGAAATATAATGATGTGCTGTGAGTTTTATCACCCAGGATCAGATGTGAATTGGACTTCTTTTTATCTTGGAGCCCGATTTATTTTGTATATTATGCTGTTTATGAAAGGGGTAAGCTTAAACTTTATTATTTGATCAATATTAATATACTTTTTACTCACTATTTTTCCTTTATGTTGGCCATTTGGTATTCATTCATATTTTCAAACCAAGAATAAAACCAGGATGATAAATGACTAATTTTTCTCTATATGTGTGTATATATGATGCACTATGATATATTATGCTGGGAATATTGATAAATGGCCTATTTATAGGGCCGCTGATTGAGTTGGTGACTAATGACAACTTGATTGTCAATGTTTTTAATAGTTTGGATGAACCCTTTTCTCATTTCTTAATTAGTTCTCCTCTTTGTATGTATGTAGTAATATATGAATCAGTTCTCCTCTTTGTATGTATGTACTAATATATATATATATTCAACATAATACTCTCACCTGTATCGATATGATAACCCAATTCTAATGTCTAATGAGTTATGTTAATGGAATCACACACGTGTAGCTATCGATAATAGAAATAATGAGCATTATAACAGTAACCTTTAGATTTTACCATTATCATAAAAGTAAATATAAAAATCCAATGTATGTAATTTTTCAAAGTAATTTCCAGACTCGTTTCAACGTCTCTTCACCTTAACTTTTTTGTTCTCCTTATGTTGATGTGTGCTCCCACCAATCAACTTAGTTCGTGACTCAGTATCTCATGAGCATAGCACTAAGGAACCCCTGGTTAGTTTTGATAAGGTAACTTTGGGTATGAAACAGAGAAATAACTAGGGATTTTGTGTGTGATCATTTCGAAATGTCGAGTTTAGTGAAATGGATAATTCAAATGCTTTGACATAAGAGATAACCAAATAATATAAGATACAAAAGGTTATATTTTATAACTAGGATGCTCTAGAGTAATAACAAATTAAAATTTAATCAAAAGATGATTCTAATATATTTAATTAGAAATTAATTTTTAGATGATGATTCTAAGATTTAAGACTAAGCTCAACTTTTCACTCACTATTTTAGTCTTAACATACTTTATTATGGCATCATAAATTATCATTTTTCATTCAAAACCCACATTTTATGATTTTATGTCCAAAAACAATGTTCCATTGTTTTATGCCCAAACCACATAAAATACAATTTTATCATTTGAAGGCCATTTCAGCAAAATTCCATTTGTGCCCTATTATCAAGTAATTCCAAACATTATTTCCTTCATTAACAACATTTAAATCACATTTAGAGATTGTTTCACCAAATATTTTTGCTTTCTCTTGTAACTCATCTTAAACTTCATATATCATGTTTAGACGTCTTTTACCAATATACTACATGTTTATAAACATTTTCGGGAGGATTTCAAGCCTTAAAATCCTTAAATGTGAACCTAAACAGGATATTAACATGAGTTTACATTTTATGTGCCTACTCCTCATATTTCAAGGTTAAAAATACTTTTTGTTTTTCAAAAACCATTTAGGTATAATTTTCTTAAAAACTTCATTTTTGCAAGAAAACCTTATGTAAGCATACTAGAAGATATTTTCTTTTATCACATTAAATCATATTCTAGAAAGCATTCTACATATATCCATAGATTTAAAACCTTGAAACTTAAGATGAAAATCCTATTTTGAAAATGAATAGGAGAAACTAAGAGGAAAAGACTTGAAAGCTCCTAAAATCTTTAAAGATCTAAGAATGTTCCAAGAATACACCAACTCCTTATTGAAAGATTCAACTATAAATATCCAACCCAACTTATACCTCAAACAAGGCTTGAAAAGAGTGTATAAAGCTTGGAAATGGCTTAACTATGGCTAAAAATGAGGGTTTATGGCTTAGGAATGGTGGAAGGGAGGTTAAAGATGATGAAGGAAACCTTGAGAGAGGGATAAAATGTACAAACATCTGATGAGAATATTGCTAATGACCCAAACACTCTCCGATCTCTCTTTTATACCCCCAAACCCTTAACCCATTAACCTTTTGTCCACTCAAAACTATAACCCACGATTTCCTTACTGCTACAGGATCTTGACAGCTCGAAGAACAAAGGGTCCACATCTTGATAGCACACAATGAAATATTGAAATCTGATTTTTGTGAACAGGAACAAAAATGAATTTCGTTCGAAATAGAATACACTTCTCATTAGAACGATGTTCAAAATAGTATCTAAAGAGGTTAGCAATCGAGGCAGAGACCCTTTCATTAGAATGGCCATTCTAACGAGAATCCCATCTCATTCGAATTACCTTCTCTCTCATTCAAATGATCCTCATATTTCCTCAATTTGTTTTTTGGCCTAATCTTTCCCATTTTATTTGCATAAAATCCACAAGGACAATTCACAATAGATAACTTTCCATTATATTCCATATAAGGCCCAAAGGCTTATAAATTATACGGGATGAGGTACAAATCTCAAGCACGAGTGTTACATTCTCCCCTCCATAGGAGATTTCATTACCGAAATCAGAACAACAAAGCTAGGGAAAGAGTTTCTGGTGCTTCTCTCGTATCTATGACTCGTGCTCCAAAGTTGCACCCTCGATACCCAAAAACTCCCAAATAACCTTCATTAATGAAATGACCTTATTGCGCAAGACTTTGTCCTCGCGATCCACTATGGACACAGGTCACGCCGGGAACATGACATCTTCCTCTAACTCAATGTGGTTCAAGTCGATGACATGTCGGGGATCATGAAGATACTTATTCAACATAGAGACATGGAACACATTATGAACATGGAACAATTGTGTAGGTATCTCTAAGAGATACGATACATTCCCAATCCGTGCCACAGTCTCAAAGGGACCAATATACGGAGGGACTAACTTCCCCTTCTGTTAGAACCGCTGACTGTCGGCCCTCACTCTAACCTTCAACAGTTAATGGTAACCTACTCCAAACTACATAAGTGTCCGTCGATTATCGACGTAATTCTTTTATTGATTCCTAGACATCATGAGCCTCTATCAAATTACCTAAACTTTATCGATAATTTCTCTAGTCAGATCTAAATTTGTGAGATGCTTCACACCCACCTTTGCCAAATGAAGAGGAGAGTGGCATGGTCTCCCATATAGGGCCTCATAGGGATTCATTTCGATTCTTTCCCAGTAACTATTATTGTAGGAAAACTCTTCCAGATGTAGAATCTCTGCCCAACCACCCTGAAAATCGAGTGTGCAAGATCTCAACATGTCCTCCAAGATCTAGATGGTTCGTTCTGCGTTCTGACTTCCCGTCAATCTCAGGGTGATACACTATGATGATGCTCAAGTCGATACTTAATTCTTGCTAAAACTTTTTTCAGAACTGGGACATTAATCCGGGATCCCTATCTAAGACAATTGAGAGCAGAACACCATGAAGTTTGACTATCTCCCTGACAAACAGGTTCGCCAACTTAGCAATGTTGTCCATGACCTTAATCGGTAAGAAGTGTGATGATTTCATGAGCCGGTCCATTATAACCCATACATCATCGTGACCATACTCAAACTGCGGTAAAGTTGTTACAAAGTCCATCGTGATATGCTCCTACTTCCACTCAGCTATGTGTAGTAGTTACAATAGCCCTACTAGCCTCTTATGCTCAGCCTTCACCTATTGACAGGTTGGCTACATACATCACCATATCCCTCTTCATACCAGACCACTAAAAATCTATACATAGGTCCTTATACATCTTCATAAAACCAGGATATATGCTAAAGTTCAAGTGATGGGCCTTCGCCATTACCTTGTCCTGATGCTCATCAATTATTGGGATAATCAACCTTCTATTGTGTCGCAAACCACCATCCTTGTTCATGGTGAGAGTGTCGAATACCTCATAACTTTGAGTGCGATCAATGTAATATGCGAACCCAAAATCACAAGACTAGGCATCTAGAACTTTTTGTTGAATGAGTAACCTGGCGACCACACCCCAAAGGTATGAATTATCATAACCCAGTTGGACATATCGATCAGACTTTTATAGTTCCCTGAACATCTTTGCCTAGTGACACTTCATCACTGCCATAGTAAGGCTAGACTTTCGAATAAGAGCATAGTTATAAGAGAAAGTTTTATGATTTCTCATATTTGTATTTTATTTATGGTTTAGCGTATCCTGTTATGTAAACACGACACCTAAACACCTTTACATCACTACTTCTCGGTACTTGAAGACTATGTTGAAGACCGTCAAAGAATGTAAGACTTAGTCATCGCAACAATCATGAAACAAATATATGTTTAGTATGGTAAAAAAGTTCTAAGTTTTTTTTTGGGTTTTACTTATTTTTATGAGTCAATAATATTGTTAAAGGAACTCAAAATTGTTATAAGATTTTTTTTCCAAATTTTGACGCTTCATCCTCGTTCGAATGATATTTCCTTTTGGGTCATTCTGACATCTCATTAGAAGTCTGTGTTCAAACGAGTTTAACGAAGTTTCAAACCAGATCAATTTATGGTTTTACTGTAATCTTGTTAAAAGCATTCGTTCGAAGCGTCGTTCGAACGAGATACAATATCGTTCCAATGACCTGACCTTTCGTTCGAATGATCGGTGAAGATTTTATTTTTTAATTAATATCGTTCTATTATCTTTTGTGTTTATCCTTTTTATCTTCCCTTCTTATAAAAAGGCTGAATGAAATCAGATATTCTAAGAACTTTTTTTCAAAAAGAAAAACACCTTTTGAATTCTCTTTTTGTGATCAAATATCTCATATCATATTCCTCACCCCTGGGATATATTCAAGATCACTTTTACTAACATCAAGAAACTTTCTTATGATACACTGTTGTAAAGACTTTTCTCTACGACTGACTTTGTGAAATAAGGTTTCACTGCTGAAGAAGGAAGAAGGCTGAATCGATGGATACTGAGGGTAGACCGCTACGTGTGGACGACTTTGGAGTTGGGTTGTATATGTTGGAGTTTTGGAGTTCTACGCGTCTAAATTAATTTAGCCTACTGTTTTGTAAGGCGTCTGTATTCATAAACTTTCAATAGTGTTGAATAAAAGATTTGACCCTGCAAAGGGATTTTCATTATCTTGATTGTGTTTTTGCATGTTTAACCTAAAAATTGCAAATCTATATTTGAACACAATTTACATGCACATTATAATTAATTGAAGATTGAAATTTGGATTTTGTGCATTAGGGCATTTAATTGAATAAATTGATCCATTAGTTCGTGCGCGCTTTCAAATTGGTATCAGAGCAGGTTTCACTAATTTATTGTGTAATCATTTTCTCTGCAAAGAAATTTTAATATCAATGTTTTGAAAAAAATTATTGATCTTTAAAACTCATAATTTAATGGATAATTTGTATAATCGAATGCCCAGTTTTTTGGGTTCGAATTATGCTTACTGGAGAGCCAAGATGAGGTATACATTAAAATCAATTGATGAACATGCCTAATTACTTTATGAAAGAGTTTGGACACCACCCACTATAACCGTTGATAATGATGTTGGCCCTAAACTTGTCTATAAATGGATAGAGGATGACTTTAAATGGAGAAATTTTAACTCGCGCAGTTTGAGTGCCATCTCGGGAGCCGTCATCTCTGTCGAGTTCCATCGCATTATGATGTGCACCACATCTAAAGAAGCTTGATATACCCTCCATCTCACTCACGAGGGAGCCAATGGTGTTAAAGCTTCTAAGTTGCAAAATCTCACAACATAATTTGAAATTATCATTATGCTTGAATCTAAATCATTTGATGAGTTTTACATATGATTGTCCATTATAGTAAACTCGAGTTTCAATTTAGGTGAGAGAATACCAGAGATGCATGTTGTTAAGAAAATTTTGAGATAGCTCCCTACCCGTTTTATTTCTAAGGTTAACGTGCTAAATTCATCAGGAAACCTAGATGCTATTAGGTTATAGTAACTTGTAGTATATCTTCAAACGTATGAGATATATTTGTTTCCTAAAACTGTTAAGCCTAAGGAAAAGAAAATTACACTAAAAGCCCAATTTAAAAAGAAAAAGAAAATGTCGTCAGATTCTGAGTATGATTTTGATTTAGATGATTTAGCCCTTTTTGCTAAAGATTTCAAAAAGTTTCTCAAACTTAAAAGGCAAAATACTTCCAAAGAAAAGAAAATTTTTGAGAAAGATAAACGAGGAGAAATGTTATGATTATGAGGGAAAGGGTCACCGAGCTCATGAATGTCTGACTAGGTTAAAGAGACAAGGGGAAGGCAAAGTTTCCTTAAAGGTCACGCTTAGCGATAGTGTAGACACCACATTATAGGACCCCCTATGGCTCTCCTTAGGTCCCCAGCGCTTCGCCATTCACCATAAAATCCTAGGTCATACTCCGAGTACTGATCTATAGGCCTCTGAGTGCCCCCAAGCCCCATTTGACTTAGGTCATATTTCTCATCAAAGAGAAATTTCAATGAATCTTCAAATGGCTCTGAATTCCCTTTATAATGATCTGCCCCGGGCACGAACTATTTTACTATTGAAAACAGATCTGGAGGCCGCCGGGCGCTCCAAGTCTTAGTTTTGACCCCAATCAACTTACTCACCCGAGCTAAAGCTCGATGGATCTTCAAAGGTCCCTGAATTATTTTTCCAACTATCCATCCCTTGAACAAATCGAACTTACCATTCGGATGAATGATCCATTTTCCCTTCAAAAATTGATCCGGAGGCCATCGAGAGCTCCCAGACTCCATTTGACTCCCGTCAACTCTTCAAATTGAATGAGACTAAATGAATCCTTAAAAGGCACTAAATACCCATTCCAACAATCCATCATGTGCACAAATCAGTCTTACAGTACGGACGAATAATCCGTTTTAGTTCGAAAGGTCATCAGGTGCTTTCGATCCCCATTTGACTAAGGTCAACTCTCCAAATCAAATGAGGATGAATGAATATTTAAGGGGATTTGAATAACCTTTATAACGGTCCATCCCGTGTGCAAATTGGCCTTACGATTCAGATGACTGATCCATTTTTCTCCACGAATCTCTCGTCCAAAAGATCGTCGGGCGCTTCGGAGTTGTGTTTGACCAAAGTCAACTTTCAAACCCGAGAGAGTCGCAATGGATTCTTAAAGGGGTCTGAATAAACTTTTCAATAGTATGTCCCATGTGTGATTTGAACATACGAATTGCGTTTTTGTAAGACCCCATATTTTCATGCATTTAATATTTAATTAATTCGGGAATTCAAAATTACTTGTGTGTCGTAATTTTAATTGAATTAATTATGGTAATTTATATTTAAATATTAATCGGGAAGTGAATGGTTAATATTTAAGGAAACTTAGTTACTAAGTGAACGGTAATAATCTATTTACGTCATTTCGGGTATTAATGATGGGGTATGTACTTATTTCAGCCGGGAGTCGGTATAGACTAATTTGGGTGCGAAATAAGTATTTTTATAAATTAATTCAGATGCCAATTATGAGTGCACGGTTGAGTCCGGATGGGCCGAGATAGTCAGAAAAGTGTACCCAGGGGTAGTAAACGGGTCACGGGACGTTTTTAGACATAACGGGGCCCACACGGGGGCATTTGGGTCACTTGGACTTGGCCCATTAGACAAAAAATGGGATTAAGGTTAATTAATCAAGTAAAAGAAACAAGCGAACGGCTAAATTAATTTTAGAGAAGACTTAAAGGGTTAGGAAACCCTAACAGTAGCCAAAACAAATTTGGGGATCACAAGAGGGCTAAAAGAGTCACCTTCAACCTTGGGCAATCATAATTCCAAATTCAGACTCTACAAACCCTAAGGCAAGTGGTTAACTTGCTGTAGCATGTAAAGTGTATTTCAATTCATATTCATGTGATGTGTGTAATTAAAGAAATTCGTTTTGGGTTTTTAAAGGGGTATAAACATGGGGTTTTGTAAATCATGAATCTGTTTTATAAATGGATTAGAAGATCGTATATAATCTGGGTTGTGTATTTATATCTAGTAAGATATGTAAATCGGATGAATTAGAGACGAATTTAGTGATAAGAAATTGATGTTTAAATGGGTTAGAGACTGAATAAAATTTTACCCCAATATGTGAAAACAGTAGAGAAAGTGAATTTATTGATGTGGTTGGACTTTATAAAGGTCCCATATAAGATATTTGATGTTTATTGTCGAGGGAAAAGCTTAGTTTTTAGTATAGAAGAAACTAGGGTTTGGAGGTGGACGTCCATGGCTGAAACAACCAACTCGGGGAAGACGAGGACCTGCTTGATCGATCGATCGAAGGGGGACCATCAATCGATCGATGGTCCGGAAACTTTGACAGCTCGCCCAGTTTTCCTTTATATGTAGAAAAAATTAAATTTAACTTACTTCCATGCCTTAATTTTGAGTAATTAATACATGGGTTTAAATCTAATTAATAGTGAATAAAATTAATTAAAATTTGAAGGCGGCTTAGTGTGACATCATAATTAAAATTAATTGAGATTTGGAGGAAATTAGGTGTGACACACGAAGGTTAAATTTTGGAAAGTTTGTTTCAAAATGACTAAATACGGACGTAGTAGACAAGTCCGGGAATAATGGTTGTGCGATACCGAAATGTAAATTTTATTTAGGTAAAGGCCAAATAATTTAGAGTCGGGTATTTAGACTCAGGTGATGTTATATCGGTCCACAAGAGTAAGTTCGAATATATTGGTTGGAGCAATACCAAAAGAAATTAATGTGCAAATTAATTTATGATAAGAGTTGGGCAATAAACTCAAAATAAAATGGAATAGGCTTGTGTCACGGACTTAGTGTGCGGTATGGCCGGGATAATTTATATTTATATACATACGATGTGTGATAGTATATATATATATATATGATGTGTACATTAATATCAGTGAACAAATCTTATTATATACTCTAGTGCTGTAAGGGGGAGGTTGCGCGTAGTGGATGAATCCCCTAGCTTGAGGAGTAGGGAGAGTATATTTTGAGGTCATAGCGTTCGTTATATGGGTGAGGGGCATCTTACTTTCAGGGAAGGAATATGACCGTCTCCAATATATATGTGTTAACTAAGTTAGTGAGCAATTCTGACTTGGTGTAACAAGGTTATGTGATTTCACCTAGTGGGATAGCACTTTAAAGGATTTATACCCAGTGAGACTTTACTCGGGGAAAATATTATTATTAAATGTTACATCAGTATGTTTGTGAATAATGTAATATGATTGAGTATATAATTAGGTAAGTAATTATATACGGCCTAATTAATACAAAGCATGAGTTGTATGATATGTATAATAGATGTCGAAGTTATATGAAATTAAAAAGGGAAATGATTTATTTAAGTTGATGTTTATAATAACTTATAAATCAAATTAAGGCATACTCGGTTAGAGTAGGGTGGTTACAAGGGGTTGTATAATTTATCTAGTCATAAGATAAAGTTCTAGGTAAATTTAATTAAGGCGTTAGTAGTGCACATTAGAGGAGGGGTGAGGATATCCTCAGGGGAGTGTGGCACTAACTAAAATATGGAGAGCATGCATATTTATTTATTACTACAAGTTAATCATTTGCTAAATATTTTTAAAATGTTTTTGGGTACTAACCCTTACTATAAAAAATTTAAAAAACTTTTAGGTGTCCAGCCACAAGGACGCCAGGCTTGACTCTATTTCAGGAGATCCGTTGCTGCAGCATATGTGGGTGTTGCGGGAGTTTGATAGACGCTTCATTCTTTCATTATTAGTATAGAGACTTCTTCAGTATTTCGAGCATGTCGCTCAAAGTTCTATAGTTTTGATAGATATGTTGAGATTGTTTATTTGTCTTCATTTCTACTTGTTGGGTTTTGGGCCGATGGTTTATTCGGTCAGTTAATAAAATGGTGAATGGTTGTTTTTTGTTAATTGTGATTAATTGTGTTATTTATTTTTCTCATGAGATTTCATTTAAGTTAATGAAAGATAAAATTTGGCACCAATCTAATTTTCTCACTTAGGTGGTTAGCAATTAAAAAGACGTCAGTGATGCTAAGGATGATCCAACTGAGAAACCTGTTCTAACTTAATTTAGGACTGATCACCCGGGGTTAATTAGGCGGGGTGTCACAGTTTTATGACCATTTTTTTGAGAAATCTGCACGAGGTTGCCGAATGGCTGACCCATTTCCCTACCTATCGGCCGTGTGTCTAGTGATGCTTGCCGACAGGCGGGATAAGGACAATGCCTATCGGTACCCTCTTGACCGTATATAAGGAGAGCATGAGTTCACTTTGAAAGGCACCTCATAAATATCAACTTCAGTGATCTCAGCAACATTCTTCTAAATTCAGCAAAGTTTCCTTATTGGAAACCTCTCCCCACCTTTCATTTCCATCACCTTCACACCCAATTTATGAAAATCCCCTTCCCTCTCATCATACATTCCTCATTCACTTGTAAGTAAGCCTTTTTAACAATCAAGATCTATATTCAATTCTCCAAATAAGGTCCAAACGTATTCTCTTCCTTTTAAATTTCCATATTTTCGCATTAGTTATGTAATCTTTACTTTAGCATTTAACCCTTGTTAGTCCATACATATTAATAATCTAACTTTTTTATTACCAGTATTGCACATAACAAATTTTCTATAAAAAGCCCAAACAAGAAAATGAGGGTTTGCTTATAAACTCCAAACGAAACTCTTCACCCCATTTTCTCAAATTAAAACATCATTTTTCTACACATACACATCTAAATAAAGTCCCTGGTTGGATTTATGGGATAAACCCCACCCTCCTATTGCATGTGAACTGCGTGGACTTTGTTGCCTTTTTAGGCTACATAGACGTCTCAAGTCAAGTCACAAGACTCGAGTCCTCCTTGCGTTTTTTTATTCATATATTATTTCTATATATTGTATTTGTGATTCTCATTCGCGCTTTATCCAAGCCTATATTATTGTTTCACCATAACGATCAATATCCCGATAAGCACACACATTTTATTTTTTAATAATTATTTTGGGAACACTCTTACGGATGATCTCACTCCGCCTTTCTCCATGATGTGAGTTGAGAAATTCCATTCTCCATTTATATATACACGCACACACACTTTACGGAGTTTTTCAAGGAGAATAATAGCACATGCCTATGAGATACCTAAAGGGTGGGATGGGTTCCTAACACCTTCTAATTCCATAACTTATCCCCTAAACCTTTGAACTATTAGTTTCGCAAGCATCAATATGTCTTTGATGTCATTCCTCGAGGAAACAACATTTATTTTGCTTGTTTTGTGAAAAATAGGTTAGCGACTCTATCTTTTTACATTACCCCACATCGATGACAGACGAAGCGCTACTCTTTTTAAAAGTCACGATACCCTTCTTCTTCTCTCCCTTCGACCGTGCATGCGCGAGCGTCGAGACCTTCCCCCAATGAAGGGTAAGGAAGAACTAATACCCGGGGATGACCACAGTGGGGACTCTATGGGGGATGAATTATCATAAGAGGGTTAGACTGTGTTTTAATGGGTGTTATCATTTTCTGCATTTGTGTGTTTGCACTTACCTATATGTTCCCTTTTCTCATATATTTATCTTATGCTTATATCACTTATCACTCACTTTTCACTCTCACTCACTTGTAAATATCTTCCACGTACACCTCACACTACTTACACTTATATATAGGATCACTTATATCCACATGTTTCACACACCACTTAGAATATCCATGCTTAGGTTTCCCTAGCACACACCTCCACTTATCACACTTGTATATATCTATACTCACTTGCACGTTGATTCATGCTTAGGTTCACTACCACTTATAGATATTCACACATCACTCATTCACACGTATCCATGCTTAGTGTAATCTTCATGCTCCATGCTAGCTTTACTTTTCATGATACTTATCTATTCTTCCTTATTAGTATAGTGTTCATCGTGCCAAATAAAATAATCTCTCCATAATATACTAATCAAGAATCATGCATTTTGCACACTACATCACCAAGAGCATGGATATTTACCAAAATTTTGTCCCATACTGGGGGGTCACTTTGTAATGGGCGCTAGTCCGATAAATCACAGTTAGCCAAAGTAATATGACTCTCACGTTCCATTGGACAAGTACCTTCGACATATAGCAAACGGTTCTCCTCGCATCATATCGCTTGACCGAACTCACGACGGAAGGTATATAGCTAGGAACTTGTTCACGTATGTCGATTATATCTAATTCTCTCTCACACGTATTGTCCACCTGAGGTATATAGTGAGGTAATTCACGTACACTTTGGTATATCAAATATCTTGTCCACACGTACCGATTGCCCTCAAAAGTAAGAAGTATATCATGAAAGTCATGCCAAATGGAGGAACCTTTCCACTAACCCAACAACTGCATAAACTACATATAGGTGTCATACCTGGCACACTCATATTTAGTTTTCCAGTTACCGCATGAAACTCTGCCAAAATGTCGGGTTGGCATGCCGCACAAATTTTTGCGCGATTTTGTCATTTTCCAAAATAGGACCCTATCCATGAACCTGAAAACAAGTTTAAGCCTATCTTACCTATCTTTCAAAACCAATTTTCATAGGCTTGGGTCTTGTCCGACATTTCTTCTGCATTTAGGTACACCTAATACAAGTGAAAACTGAAGCACCTTATACTCTTGACTCACTTGAGTCTACATTGTATAAGTGCTCATCTAGTTTGGAAATAGTGACAAAATTGAGTCCCTCACCTAGATACCAAAGACCCTCAGACTCTACTATTTAATTTATTCCTCTTGTTTGATTGATCAAAGGTATATTCACAAACACTCACACTCATTAAGACTGCATACATGGGTTATACCTTGCATAAATTGATTGTGTGTGTGTTGTGTGTGTTAATTTCCCTTAAAACTTTTTTGGGAATTTTTAAAGTTTTTTTAAATGATTTTTTCTTAATTAAAATTGGGATTAAAAAGTTTCGTGGTCAATCTGTAAATGCTAATTGTTGGTTTTATCCCTATAAAGTTCACTTGGGTATAAATCGAAAGATTTTGAGATATTAAGGGTGTCTGTGTAATTTGTTTGTGACGAGCGTGTGAGATTCTATATTAGCCCTACACCTGTCGCCCTTCTACTGGTTAGATTTGTGTTTCTGTTAAGAGACAAAACTGTTATTCATTATCAGCCCTTGGATTGATCTTATCAACGCTCTGCATGCGTCCAATCCCAATCCCTGTGAAACTCTATTAGCCAATTAGAAAGCGTTTAACTCACCGCTTCTCCTTAACCTTTGGATGGAATTCAAAAGGCCAAGACTAAATCTAAGCCTTTAGATTCATCTCAGCCTTCTCGATCCTTCTCAGCCCACTATAAAAGGAGGCTAACCCTCAGCCTTTGAGAGACTTTTTGCCACTTCGTTTAATTCGAGTGAGAAGATAGAAGAGAGAGAAAAGAGAGATAAACCAGAGAGAGAATAGAAACCCTAATTTGTTCAAACAACTTTTCAAACCCTAATCCTTTTTCCAAAAACCATTTTACACCAAACACCATCCCTGAGTGTTTGAGAGTTTTTTACTGTTGGTTTGAAAGTTGTTTCGTGGTTTAACCTCTTCGATCTTGTGTCCAACTTAAACATTAGGTTAAATCTATATTTCTGTTTCATAGAAATCATAGATGTGTTCATTTTATGTTATATTACACTTAGATCTTCATTCTTAGTTTCTCGTCTTGAGAAGTCTTTTGTTGATTATTTTATGTAAATGTTTTCATCTTAAAAATCAAGAAAATCATTTTCTGTTTCTAGTTCCTTGGAAACAAGAACTTTGACCTAGTTGGAATCACACTTGGCGGTTTTCAATTTCAAAAATAATTTCAAAACCCTGAAATTGATTAAGATCTTGAATCTTCTTCCAAGAAAAATAGTCGTGGATTTCGGGATCATTTTAAAGATCAAATAAGGTTTTATTTTCCTAAGAAGAGAGAAATTGAAAATCACAGCATATAGATCTGATTTGTAATTTGCTAGGACTGTTTGTATAAATAAGCGTGAGTGTGTGTGCATGCATGTGTTAGAGCACCATCACAAACATTTACACACTACAATACTGAAAGTGTTAGTAATAAGATCTTGAAACAAGAGTCGACGTAAAGACTGGAACAAAGTGGAAGTTAGCAAACTGGGAGAACCACATCAGCAATCAGAACTATAGAGAATTTAGAAGAAAACCAGTGGTTACATTCTTAAGCTTGTATTGGACTGATTTCTGTGAATGTGTGTTATATAGTTTGTAACTGATATATTTTGTTTTAGTGGATTTTTGGTTTGTGACTTAGAAGTCACCGTGGATGTTTCCTCAGTTGGGTGAGGTTTTACCACATTAAAAATCTCTTGTCATTTATCTTTCTACATCTCCTCACCTCATTCTTGCTGGTGTGCTGATTTAATCTTTTCAGTTTTGTTTTTCAAAACTAGTTAACAAATCTTGAATTGATCTCGTGCATGTTTTATTAAACACATCTTATGATTAACCTGATTTGATTTGAAGAAAAGAGTTTCCTCAAAAAATAGTTCAGAGACTTGTATTAAACGACTTTAGTAACAGTTTTTCAATCGGTATCAGAGCTTTGGAAATATTTTTAAATGATCTTGGGTTTCTGAAATTGTTTTCTTGAAATCAAAACAATGGACGAGAAAAATGAAATATTTGGCAACTTGACCAGACCCCCACTCTTTGATGGAAACAACTTTGCTTACTGGAAGGTAAGAATGGTTGCTTTCATACAGAGAACCTTGGGAGATGATGTTTGGGATATTATTGAAAATGGATACACTTATCCTACTAAACCAGCCACCGAAGGAAGTAATGAGAGGATTAAGAAAGCATTAAGTGAATTTACTCAAGAAGAGAAGAAAACTTCTTGAAACAACAACAAAGGCAAGAATGCCATATTTATGTCCATAAATGAACATGAGTTCAAAAGGATCTCATATTGTGCCTCTTCTAAGGAAGCTTGGGATACACTGATCACTACACACAAAGGTGACACTAGAGTTAAAGCTGCTAAAACTCAAATGCTTGTCCAGTAGTATAACTCTGTAATTATGTCAGATTCTGAATCCTTTGACGATTTTTACATGAAATTGACTGACATTGTGATCAAACTGCATGCTAATGGGATAACATATGATAGACATGAAATTGTATCTAAAATTCTAAGATATCTACCACAGAAATTGGACAACAAAAGATATGCTATTGAGGAAATGTGTGATCAAAATCTCACTCCTGAATTACTCAGTAGTAAACTAAGAACTTTGGAAATGGAATTAGAATTTAAGAAACAAATGACCTAGTCCCATAGGAAACAAACTAGTTTTAACTTATGTTTTTCCTCAAAGATGATGAAACCTGAGTTTACTATTCCCACTGATGAATCTTATGAGGAATGTGACATAGATAGTTTGGATAATCAAATTGCCTTGATGTCAAAATAATTTAAGAAAATTATCAAATTTAGAAATAAATTGACAAATAGACAATGGAAGCCAAATTATCTAACTCAGTCTAACTACAAACCTCATGAGAAAGGTCAGGACAAACATCACAAGGATATGAGACCCGAAAAAGACTTCAAGAACATTGAATATTTTAGATGTGGAAAGCTAGGACACATAGCACAAGACTGTAAAGTGAAACTGAACACTACCAATAACATACTAGGGCCAACAATTGCAAAACATGGGATGATTCAAGTGATTCTGAAAATGAGGAACCTGAATCATATGATGTTTTTTATCCTTGCATGTCTTTCTTTGCTAAGATAATCTACAATAATTATATGCCTATGTATGATAATGATGATAATACCTCTACTTCTGTTGTTATGAATCATGCTGCTACTGGTTTAGATGCTTTAATTTCTGAAAATATTACTAGTTCTACCACATGGTGTGTGAGTCAAAGGGAAAGCGATAATGACGATGTCAATGGGTTCGTGAGTTCAAGAATTGAATCCTTAGGGGTCACTTCACACACCACGCTAGTGATTCGGACACTGAAGACCTCCCTGACATTCACACACTTTATGCAAAAACTCTCAAGAAAAGCACTAGACTAGAGAAGATAGTGAAGGATCTCACTAAGAAACTAGAGGACCTAAGCCTGATGTTTAAATTTAACGCTGAAGAGTATACTACCCAATGTCTAACTCATGAAAATGAAGTCAATTTTTTTTTCAAAAATTGAAGAATTTGATTGAATAAAATGAAACTCTGGAGAAAAAATCTAAAGGGACATTATTAGAATTGGAACAATCCAAAGAGAAAACAACAACAATTTTAAAAAAAATTGCAAAATTTGAAAACAATTCAAATTGTTTTGATGGTTTTGTTGCTGATTCAAAAACCAATTATGATGATCGAACTGGAATAGATTTTTGCCCAAATTTGAAGACACAAACTAAAAACTTTTGGAGAAAAAATATAAAGGGACATTATTAGAATTGGAACAATCCAAAGTGAAGACAGCAACAGTTTTAAAAAAAATTGCAAAATTTGAAAATAATTCAAATTATTTTGATGGTTTTGTTGCTGATTCAAAACAATTCTGATGATCGAACTGGAATAGAGTTTTGCCCAAATTTGAAGACACAAACTAAATACTTTGAACCAATCAAGTTTGCATCAAGAGGGAAAAGACCTATAGAAACTTTTCCAGATTTTCATTCTCTGAAAAATGAGTTTGATGAAAAAAAATCAAAGTTTGATATTGGGGAATCAAGTTGCTCTAAGCATGAAAGTTCACCTAATGCTAAATATGCCTGCCCTTCGATTAGGAAGAGTGATTCTGCCTTTCAAACTGTACTCCCAAGGAATAAGGTTCAACCCCAAAATACCAAGAAGCCTATGTTTAGAGACTTTCCTTAGGAGATACCATCCTCGAGCAATTTGTATTGCTCCTACAGTGACTTATATGGTCATTCCTTTGATGGTTGCTACTCTCGACGTTTAGTCAACCATGTCTATAATACTCATGTGTACCAAAACTTTAACTATTATAGGAGAAGTCGTAACAATTATATTCTCCCTAGACAACCAGATAAAAACTCTAACTATAGAAAGAGAAAGACCAAACCTAAAAGATAATTTCTAAGAAGGATTCCTAGACACTTTTCTAAACCAAATGCTCATATTGCTCATAAAATTCAACCTCATGCATAAAACATTTTTCAATAGAAATCTAATGCTCGCAAATTTTATCAAATGAGAGCAAATAAGTGCAAAATGAAAACAAGAGTTATTTGGGTTAGAAAAGATGACCTATTACCCTAGATGAAGTGTAATATTTTGATTACTGCTTTAAAAGCTGAACACACTCCCTCTGCTTGGTATTTAAACTCTGGATGTTCAAAGCACATGACTAGGGATGATACGAAACTTTTAAACAAAACAGCGTTGCTGGAGGAAAATTTATGTTTGGTGATGTTGTATCATCTCAAATCATTGGTAAAGGAACACTCCAAGAAGAAGGATTACCTTTATTTTAAAATGTTCTTCTAGTAAAAGGTCTTAAGGCTAATTTACTTAGTATCGCGTAATTTTGTGACTCAAATCATACTGTCACCTTTTCAAAGAATAATTGCAAAATTTTAAATGAAAAAGGTGAGTGCATAATTACAGGACTCAAGACTCCTGACAATTGTTATACTGTCCAGAACAGTACTAAGGTCTGTAACATTACCAGAATGGATGACAATGAGATATGGCATAATCGAATGGGTCACATAAATTACAAAAATCTTAGTAGATTGTCTTCACAAGAAATAGTTAGAGGTATTCCCAAGATCAAACCTATTTCTAATATTTTCTGTGGATCATGTTAGGAAAGAAAAATTGCTAAGGCCCCTCATAAGAAAGTTAGAGATATCCTTACCTCTAAACCCTTGGAGCTCATCCGTATGGAACTAATAGGTCCTTCTCGAACTGTTAGTCTTTGTGGACAGAGTTACATTCTTGTTATGGTTGATGACTACACCAGATTTACTTGGGTAACTTTCTTAAAACAAAAGTCTGACGCTTTCCAAACCTTTTTGAAGATCTTACTTCGGATTGAAAATGAGAAAGACACTCAAGTTAATAGAATTCGTAGTGATAGAGGTGGAGAATTCATAGATACTGATGTTATACGATATTGTGACTATAATGGTTATAAACATGAATTTAGTAGTAGGTGTCATGAATTGCGTAGAATATGGAATCCATCCAAATGAGATAGAATAAATTATTAGTGAGATGGAGTAAGGTTGGAGTCATGTGGTCGGGGTGTAGTGTGGCTATTTCGTGGGAACGTATAACCCGGTTCTATGAGAAGTAAATGTCATTGTTACGAAAATCTTAGGCAGCAAAGTCGGAGTGGGTGGAGAACCAGTAGATAGTGTCACCGATAGCGGCATATGTACCTCCATATGGGTCGTAAGAGGCATAAAAGAAGACCTGGTCATGTTCGACATACCAATGCTGACCCGCGACATCGTAGTAGACAATGAAGTTAGATATAAAACAAAGAATAATCTTATTTTGGTGATGGAAATCGATAATGGAACTAGGGTGAGGCTCAACATCCTTGGGGTAAAGGGGAAAATGCTGCGATTTCCCCGTCCAAAGGTCGAAAACCTCAGCAAAAAGATCTAAATCCAGAAATTCACTCACACTTCCAACCATCCTTGTCATGCATGGAAGACAGAAATGGAAAAACCTTGCCATTAGTCATGGGATAAGTCTTCCAAACTAATTCCAACTGGGTAGTATCAAGGCAACGGATGTCCGTAGATAAAATCTGCAGAGTCCGAGAAGAGGCAGCTTTAGGTAAAAGTCCGCCTTCACGGCATATAGGCTATTTCATTAACTACATGCTTTTAAGTATATTATGCCAGTCTAAAAATTCAAATCATGTAATTGGTCCTTAGGCTTATTTTGCATTCATATTCATTTGTATATGTAAGAAAATAAAACGAAGAACGATATATATTTTCCCTAGACTCTTTTTACAAAAACTAAATAAATTCAATCTCATTTCTCAAATTATTACAGCACGATATAAATTATTTGAAAGCCAAGTTGGAGTGTTTATGTCAGTATGTATTGTGAACACAACATTTCTTTTTTCTCGGGTAAGTTACAATTGTATGAAAGTAGCATATGCCTTTGAAGATCTTCGATTGTAGGTCATTTGAAGCATATTCCTTTGAAGATCTTCAATACATATATTTTTCATTAACTTCCCCTTGAACTTGGACTTAGACTTGCAATAATAAAATGTCTGGGACTTTGTATGTTATATGCACTGAGTAAATTGTATAGTGTATGCATTGGCGGAGCTACGAATTTAGCATGGGTGGGGCATAACACAATGGCGGGGGTTCGAGGCGCTAGCCCACAAAAAAAAATTAGGGTTATTTTTATATTTCTACAAATATTTAATTAATAGTCTTAAAACATACTTCCTTTGCCCCAAATTAATAGTCTTTACTTAAAACTAAACATTTTAAGAGATAGGGGCTAGAAAGCGACAAAAGAGAGGAGAAGTTGGAGCCTCTTGGAGATTGTATTTGTGTGTGTGTGTGTGTGTGTGTTGTGCTGGTTGACCAGGTTTAGGTTAGATATTTTTAGTTTTGATTTTTTTTAAATCCTGTGTGGGGCACATGCACCCCCCAGGTATACACTCCCTCCGCCACTAGATGTATGCATGATAAAATAAGGGAAAATAGAACAGGGTTTAGTGTGTTAACAATAATACTAGTGCAAGAAATTAAAAGAACAAGGAATATTTCTTTTACTATCTTGATAAAATAAATTCCTATTTTCTTCTAATCCCAGTTTAGTTAATATTTTCACTTTTAATCTAATATACCCTGCATTTCCACTTCAATTCAGATTGGAACCTGAATAGTTTTATACCTTGCAATTCAACTTCAATTATCATAATTTGTATTATAATATACTTTGTATATATGCAAGCGCAATAGGACCCACACTCTGATTACCGAGGAATTCATCGATGTCGTTATAAACACTTCTAATTGGCATAGTATTATCCTTTGTCGTGCTTTCATTACCTAAACGGCCTGTATTGACTAGGTAATAACACATATTTATTTATTTATTTATTTATATATATGTATGTGATGGAGTGTTAGGTAGGATATATGTTATGACTATTCTGCCTTGGTTGTTTACAGTGCTGTGACTATTTCTGTCATTGTTTTTGAGTTAATTTTTATTTTTAAAGAGGTTGATTTTCATGAATAAACAAAGGAGATTCTGTCGATCTTTTTTTTTTTAAATATAAGCGTTATTAAAAGTAATTAATAGGAAGATATACAAATTTGATAATATTTTTAAAGACTGTCATCTGTAGGAACTATTAAAAAAGATTACTAATTTGTTTAAGGTGACGGACACTAAATAAATTTATTGCAGGTGGAAACCTTTTTTGAACAAGGTAAGAGATGTTTCGATGGAGGTCGTATGCTTTAAGATTGCGATTTTACTTTGTTTACATTATTTTATGTTAGGAATATATGAGTTTTTGTGTATTTATTCTAATGAGACAAGTGAAATTTTGTAGAGATATTTAGTTTGGTGGGCACAATATTGAAATTGTCTATTTTATCTTTATATGGACTCTAATTTTAGTTGAATGAAAAATTGTGTGTTACATTTGTTGAAATGGGATGCCAAATATGTCATATATATTTTTTAAGAGTTTTTGTTTAAAAGTATATTGAGCATATTATGGAATGGATGAAATTTTAATTTTGGCGAAAAAATTATTAAAGATGGCTTCTTTGCCCTCTCAAAAGGATTCCATAAACGAGGACCTTTTATGACGGATAATTAACCGTAAAAAAACTCTTTTAAGATGGTATACATTGTCTCTAAAAAAAACCTTTAAAAGACGACTTTTTTGCCGTCTCAAAAGGGTCCTATAAAAAATGAACTTTTGAGACGGCGTATTTCCCGTCTCAAAAAGCTTTTAAAACAGGGGTCTAATATGACGCCCACTTGCCATCTCAAATGGCGTCACAAAAGGATTGTGAGACAGCTAAAGGACTTTTTGAGACGGTTGGAGCACCGTCTCAAAAAGTAGTTTTTTTTGTAGTGCTCCCCCTCACAGGTCTTTAACTTTCCCACGAGTGCATCATTATCTTCCATGACACTTATGTCATTCTTACACCTCTTAAACTTCATAGTAAGATTATGATTTAATTTTTCCTTTTTGACGGACAACCCATGAAGATTCTCATACTTTTATTAGAGTTGATAATTTCCTTTTTCAACGAAAACTTCTAATGATTCCATTAAGTATTAACATAAATTGGACTTAACACTATCTTCGTCAACCATGTAGTCTAGAAGGGAGGTGAGAGGAAATGTTATGTCCTCAATGGCATTGAACATGCTAAATTTACACTTAAACGGAGACACACTATGTAAGTTCGTGTCACTATAGCCAAGAGTGGAATTCATTTACATTTTCTATTGCCTCTCTTCTTATACACGTGGCATACTCATGTTATACATGCCCAAAATTGGTTCATTCATAACATATGCAGAGTTTTATTTGAGCATGTATTCAACTTAAAACTTACAGTCACATATATTAGCAGATTCTCCTACCATATTGGATTTAGTGATATAAGCTCTTTTATTGTTAGGACCTAATTTTTGGTGATTAAAATTGAAAAAAATCTTAAACTATTTTGACAATATAGTAAGATCAACACCATCCTTATCGAATTTGGAATTTGAGATAAAGGGATAATTATTTTAATCCTTCAATGCAATGACCTTTTATTTCTTGCATGGTAGGGAGTTATCCATATCAAAATTTTGTATCAAACCTATCGTCTCTTCATCATTTATTTTCTCTATGCCACAAATAAAATTTAAGGTGTAAATGTGAGGGAGGAACCTAAATGTCAACAACCTTTGAATCTTCTTAACTACCCTCGATTCCCATCTTCTCATCCGAATTAATGTGAGAGTTCATAATATCGAATTTTTTTTGCAAAAAACTCCTTAAAGATATCATTATCTTTAATCTTTAACATCTCAAACCTTGTGGAAATATATTGGATCTTCGAGCCTGATACGGTATCATTGTAATGATAACACACACTTAATATAATGGTCCATGCATGCCCATGATCCTACAATGGAGAGCACTCAAGAGATACCAAGATAAATATAGGCTAAATGGGAATTGTGATAAAGTAAAAAAAATCACACACCATTATGTCCCAAGACAAGATGCAAGGGTTTCACTAATTTAATTATGTCCACGGATAATATTGACTTCTTTTACAACTCACTCAAGCCTCACTATACTCCCAAAGTATATACAAAAGAAGTAAATGATGAAAAATGTTTTCTCTCCCACTTACATTTAATGAACTAAAATCTCCTATATATAAAAGGGATCCCTAAGGAGAGAAACTCTTAAATAAAAAGGAAATCACACAATGAACACAATATATTTGAGTGGAAATCCTTTTCGAAAAAAACTAGCATTGAACGTAGCCCTAATCAATCCACTCATACCTAATAAATCAGGTCTTGTATTAACCAAACACGACATGAATGCAAGACCAAAATAACTACCATGATGCCCCTCATGCACTATTATACAATTCTACTGCCCATACTAAAAATCACATACTCTCACTAAACATGATTTGCATAACTTATAGGTCTCAGTATCCAATGGTCTCAGATAGTATATGATCTATTGGGAAATGAGATTGACATAAATGTGAAATATTCCAACCAAAATAACTTTAATTAATCATGCATTAGAAAGTGAAAGCAAGAATTAAGTTAAAAGTATAAACGGAGAGTTTCAAAATACAATGCCATTGCGGATCAGGTTGATAATGCGGATGCGGAAAAATACGTTCATGAATATTATGATATTGTTTCCCTAACAAGCCCTACAAGAACCATTATAGAATTAATCGAACGCCTTGGTTCTTCTAGTGTATAATCCACCGAAAGTAAGTCTTATGTGTGGGTACTTTTGAAGATGAAAACAAGGTAAAATAAGAGAGAAATTACTTTCTCTCTCCTCACCCCTTAAAAATATAAGCCTCTATAATGATTATATGAATTAAAACCCTATTTTACAAAAATATAGACATAATTATAAGACACCGGGTTGGGCTAAATATGGCTTCCATAGAGTTTTTGGCATACTACTGGGCCAATGGGCCATTTCAGGGAGTTAAGACTAAATAATTAAACTGGCAACCAAATTAATACTCAAAAATGCCAAATCGTGATAGCACAATTTGTTTTCTTTCTTTATTTTATCACAATTAATCCAATTAAATAGTAATGATTTCATTCCAATTTAATTATCTCTAAATCACTTGAAATAAAGAGATCTTGTTTGCAAAGTTGATTTGGTACATAATATGATTACCCGCATTAAATGTACAATACCTTCTTAGTCAAATTAATTTACTGTTAATCGATGTTAAACAACATCTAATTAATTCTTTGATTATAATTTATGAATTATTTTCTTCATTACATGACTATAAAATAATCCACTGAATGGTTTTACTGGTAGAAACAAAACATATAAGTTTATAAAGGGGGTACAACAATCCAAGATTTTTCCTGGACATTAATTCATCCAAATTATAATCTCATACTTACTCACACAATGATGGCTCCTCTTGTGGGGATCTATTGATCCATTTTATCATTGAAGTACACTCATAGAAAACAAGTTAACACTTACGGAAGTAGCGAATCCTCATAACCCTCGGGAGATTAAATTGCACTCAACCCTATGCACCTTTTGCAAATTTTATGAGATTGCCCAAGTCTATTCTAGTCAACACTTAGACTTGAATATCATTAGTGGTCTTTTTAAATACATTATTGAATGTCCCGGTCTTAATCATCTTTTGAACTATCAAACTTGTTCTCAAATCATCTAGCATGTTCCCTTAGCTTGAGATAAACTAGTAGGATTGTACTCATGCCTATACTGATTGGATGTTGTGAAGTGTTCAATTATACTAGAAAATTTGATTACCCATGATCAAGCCAAATTCAACCCACTTAAATTCCTACTAAGTTCAATTGACTGACATATCATATAATATATATAACCAAAACTATAAGATGATCTCATAAGCATGATTATTATTAAAAAATTAATGGACACACCATTACTCATAAGTAAGCTTCATACATGGTTTTAAGAATAAAACCCTAATAATCATCCATTTAGTCTTAAATCCATGTACCCATGCATCTAACTACTAACTCATCTACTTGGCAGTCTATATCCCTAATTATAAAAGGCTTAAGAGGGTGTTATCCGATACAACCATGCTTATAAACTTATCACTTACCTTATTTGATCTCTCAAAATAGGTAAAACCTACTCTCATTGTGCTAAATCCTATTATTGGTTATGGGGTCTATCAAACTTGCAATCATCCTACTATGAACTGTAAAAAATGTAATTGCCAGTTGCACTTGAAGGAACTTGACGCAAGTTTCATAGGAAGTCCTTAAGACATATATCCTCTTTAGTTAGCTCTGAAATGAAAATAATTTCGACTTCCTTGGTGGAGTCAGCAATGTAATATTTTTTCACACTCCTCCAATTTACAGTTGCACCTTCTTGGTCAAACATATATTTCGAGGTAGAAATTTTGGAATCCTTATTTGAATACAAACTAAGTCATTGTACCTAAACGATATAAGATAATTATACTGAAATCTTTAGACCATTCCAAAGGCATAACATATATTTAGTGTAGTACACAATATGTCATACATTAGGTTGACCATCCTTGAAGCATAAGGTATATTCCTCATTCCCTCTGAATAATAAAGTGTTATATGACCCTCATCCCAGATAGAGTGATTCCATATATGAAATAAAAACTTTATTGGAATCTTAACATTAGTCTTATAGGTACAACATTGATATAAGTAATTCAGAATAAGCGAAGCATCGTTTTATCAGATCTAGTGAAAGCTTGATCATAAGAATAGGATCGATTTTTCCTAAGCACTTTGTATTGAGCTACCTAGATAAATACAATGTTATATAAGACAATACACATACCTTATTACCGATTATGATAATACATCCACATATTACACTATAAATACCACCATGTTATAAAAAATAAAAGATTATTATCTGATCAAGACAAATGTTCCAAGACCTTGATATCACCTTTAAATCCATAAATGGATTTATTAAACTTATACACTTTCTTTTTATCGACATATAATTATGTACTTGCTAAGACGATCTTTTAATAATAGAATATTTACGCTCAAAGAATCCTAAAATACTTTAACATGATTACAGACAAGAAGTTTTGATCAGTCTATCACTTTAAATTAAAATACACCCTTTCATAGGCCTTAATAAGAAGGTTTGAACCTTCTCATCCTTCTATTTATTATCTTCTTGTACATCCATTTTCACCCAATGAGTTTTATCCCATTGGTAAATCTATAAGTCAAAAAACAAGATGTGAATACATTAAATCCCTTTTTGGAATCCATAGTCATAAGTTAAAGATAGAATTACTTGTCTTAAAATGTCTCGGTGTAGTTCTTAGGACTTGGTATGTGTTTCCTTATGATCTTACCGAGATGATTACCTAAAAACACTTATAATTTTTTATCTTTAAAAAATGTTCAAAATTCACTGACTTCGTTCAAACGAGAAGTTATTCTCATTCGAACGAGTAATATAACTCATTAGAAGGCTCGTTTTTGCATTTTATCTAACGAGTATCTAATGAGGGATCAAGGGCGCACTGTCATCTTTTTTATTCTCCTGATTTGGATGCTCTGTACGTTTAGTTGCCCGGTACACTTAAGTTGCTTGGAGCCTTAAGATCCTCGGGGCGCCTAAGGTGCTCAGTATGATTGAGTTTCTCAGGGCGCTTGAGTAGCTCGGTGATAGTATGTTATTCGTTGAAAGTGTTTGTAATTGCCATGTAGGTTGACACGTGTCTTCAAGTAAATGGTCCACGTCAGCAGAGTAAATTTGGTATCAATATAAGCCCCCAATGTTTCACACCTTGAGGTTGAAGAAAAATGTGGAATATTCTGCTCGAAAACTGCTCAGTTTTTTTTATGGATTTTAGGAAAATTTTCGTTGTATATAACTCCTTTTTGAACGCATAGTATCAGGTTTCATAAATATTTTGAATTTTCATGACCACTTTGATATTTGTTCCCTTTTTATTATTTTAGCCGTCGAAAACGCAAACGTCTTCCCTTGTAATCATTACCTTTCTCCATTCTCGAGATAAAGTATTTAAGTGAGGTAGAAATCCTATCGTCTTTCACTTTTCAAATATGTATATTTGAACTCTTCATTTTTTCTCTATCTTGTGCCTTCGTTCTTTCCATTATTCATTATCAACTGATCTCTCTTTTTCTGTAAGATTTTCTTCCCTTTCTTTTATTTACTTTGTTCATCATGTTTTATCTTGTCGAGTCGCTGGACAAATTTCGATCTGAATTTTCAATCCCTTCGTGAGTTATTTTGGAAAAACTTTCTGAACCTTCTGATTATTTTTCTTTGGCTGAGGGACATTGGTTCCCAAATCTTTTTGTGACCGAATGTTGCTTTTCTTTCCCACCAAATCCACTGTGTTCGAGTTCTGCCAATATTTTGATGTTTTACCTGCAAGAATAGCTCCAAATACATGGAGGATAGTTAATGGCGTACATAGGTTGAATCATCTTCATAGAACTCGATTAGGGATTCCAAAGATTATGTATTGCTATAGATGGGTTGTCAGTGATACCACATTCTATTTAAAAACTAGGTTTTTGAATAGATATTTAGTTGTCAATCTTCCTGATGCCAATAGGGATTATTTTGATCATGGGGTTGTTAAGAAAAATTGGCAACACCCTCCATTAAATGGAGATGATGTATAGCACGGTCCCAGGTGTCCACCTTATGGCAATGGAATAGGTTGTTTTTATTTTTTTTAAATCTTGTTTTCTTTGTGTTCGATAAAATGCATCAATGACATTTTTTTTTGTTTGTTACAGTTGACAGTAAAAGAAAACCTCCAAAAGAGGCTGATGTTAATTTAAATCATTTAAAACTTATCTGGGATTCTCATCAATCTGTTGTCGAGGAGAATATTAGATCTGCTTCTTACTTGTTGCAATACAAAAGCTATACTTCATCTTTCACTGCTCGTCCTCGTCCAGTGGTAGTTAATCTTGTCCAAGTACCAGCCTCTGAGACTAGTGTGGAAGGTTCTTCCTCTGAGTCGAGTATTCCCATCAGTGATCTAATGAAGAAGAGAAAAGCTCCTACCCTTTTTGACAAATCTGCCTCTGCCACTGTGGAGGCAAAGAAGAGTAAACAAGATGTCCTAAAAGAAGGGACAAAAACCATAGATGTTCCCCCTCCTACTGCTGCCAAGAAGGCTGGTGAGAAGCCCCCTATGGATCCGAGCAAGACTATTGTTGTTTCTCCTTCGAGTGATGTTATTGTCATATCACCAATAAAGACAGCGTCTTTAGTTGAAAATGCTTCTGCTCCTCTGAGGAGATTAAAGAAAAGATCTTCTGAGAGACATGCTGAACCTATCTCTCAACCTTTAAATGTTAAAGGTAGTGTTCCAACTTTTATTCCTTCGAGCTCTGCTGTGGACTTGGTAAAATTCTGGACTATCCCAGAAGTTCAAGGCATTGAAGATACTCTTTCTCATGAGAGAATCACTACCCTGGATGCTCAACACATTGCCTCAGTAAGTATCTTTAGCTCGACCCCTTTATTTTTTAATACTATGTTCATGTGTTGACTTAAAGTTATTTCTTTTTTCAGCTGGTGACATGTTTTAACAGCATTTTGAAGAATGCTGAAGCTATTAGGGCTTCAAGATCCTCGGGTGGAGTAGAGGAAGTTTTTATTGGGTTGACCCAGTCTTTGAAAGATTCTCGTCAGAAGTACGAGGAAGATGAAGTTGCTTGGGAGAAGAAATTCAAGTCCATTGAGCTAGACAAAAATCAAGTTGTGAATGCCTCTAAGGAGATGGAGAAGAAGTTGAAGGAGTTTGAACAGAGCAACAAGGATTTTGATCAAAGAAATAAGGAGCTTGAGAGAAAGTTGCCAAACTTCCAGATGTTGAGCGACAGAAAACGGAGGTGGAAGAAAAATTTAAGGTTTTCGAGGAGCTTCTTAGGGAAAGGACCTCCTTAGAGAAGGCAAAAAGGAAAAATACCGTTAAAAAATCATTCAGTGCTGGTTGGGACAAAGGCTGGAACAAGGGCCTGGCTGCCATGTCTTCTCAAATGGAGTATGCCAGCGTTAAATATTTTAGGGATGGATGGGTAGCAGCCTTGCAGGAGCTGAAGGTTGTTGAGAATTCTGAGTTATTCTAGCAACACACTCATGGCCCTCCTCCCTCTCCTGGAGAAGAATAAGAGGATGAAGCTGCTTCAGATGCATCTTCTATGATGACTGGAGATCAGGTCCCTGTTGTTCCTATTGTTCAACCTTCCGAGCAACTCCAACTAACCAACACTTCTACCGAGCAACTACCCTTGTCCTCCGAGAAACCAGTCCCTTCCTCCAAACCTTCTGAGGAAGTCATAGGAAACAAGGAGAAGGTGTAAATTTGTTTGGGTTTTTTTGTTGCTTTCTTGAATGTAACCTTGGACTATGTATTTCCTCTTATGATGAATAAAAATTAGAACTTTGGTTGTTCGTCTTGACTTTGTCTTTTACTTGCTCTGTCTGCATCATTATTAATTCTTTTTATTTCTTCTCTTTGTTAGTTTATGGCCAGGATGGAACTCTTATCAGCTCATGACATAGAATTGATGAAGAAATGCAATGACTATTTTAAAGCTGGTCATGTAGATCATAATTAGGCTCAAATCATTGATTTCCTTGGTTCAGATGCTTCTGAATGAGCAGTTGAAGCTTAATAATACCTGAAGTGCTTGCTCGATCGTGTTGTTGCCAACAACGTGGCCTACTATGAGATGATTGAAGATCTCCAAGGAATGATCGAGGAACTTCAACACAGTACAAAGTGTCCTCCACACTTTTGCATCAAGGATACGAGAAGAAATATCAGCAATTGAGTGCTGACAAAGGGTATGATAAATTCATCTCTGCTCACGAGAAGAAAGAGAGTGTTCTAATGTTTAAAGTTGAAGAGCACGGGAATATCGCTAAGTTATTGGAGGAGGAGAACATTTCTTTGCAAGAAGAGCTAAAATAACTCAAATCCGCTGCATCCTCTTTGGGAGCCTTGGTCCCTATTAATGATGAAGGTTTTTCTTTATTGGAGGTAGAAAATGCCAACCTACGAGATGAGTTGGAAACTTTGAAAAGAGCTGGACCCTCCTCATCTACTCGTGGATGAGCAATATCTTCTTCTCATGGACGAGCAAGGGCTGATCGGGTTTCTATTAAATAAGTGAGAACTCAATCGGCCTTGGAGAATCAGGCAGTTTAATTTATGGTGAAGAATCAATCTTTGAATGTCCAAGAAGATTCTGAATTTTACTGACCAACTCTCTTCCCAGAGTTCTGTTTGGGAAAATAAGGAAATTCTGGTGAAGAGTTTCCACGAGCAACTGGAGAGGTTAACCTATCAGTTCCATAAGCAAGGGTGGTTGAATGCACTGTGTGTGCTAAAATTGGAGCAGGGACACTACTTATGGGATTATTATGACCCTAGAGTGCTCAATTTGCCCATGCCTCCTTTTAATCTTGACATTAGTTGGATTCCTGCTAAGGCAATTCCTCAATGGTTGATCTCCAAGTATCTCGGCGATTACAGTCTTCATGCAAACTTTGAGATATCTCGCCCAGAGCATTTGCTTGATCAGCCCTCCGTGATGAATGTTCGAATGCTGCGAGATTTAAATTTTATAAATTCCCCTTATGCATTAGATGATCCTCCTATTTGGGTAGAACCTTTTTCAAAGGCAGAAGGGAAAAAACCAATAGAATAGGATTTTTTATGTAATGAGGTATATTTTTCACATCATATGTAATTCTACTTGATTTGAATGAAGAAATTTTTAGTCTTTTACCATTTTATTTTCTTCTAAATAATTTGTATAATGTCCTTGCTTGTTGGTTGGTAAATATATATGTATATATTATACTTATACCATTTGTTGTTTAATTATAATGACTTGTCACTCTTTGGGCCTAAGCAATGGAATGATTTGCATCCCATGTTCCTACCTAGTTGTAGTAATCTCTTATGGATTACTTTGTTGCCTAGACAATGGATACCCCGGGAGGTCGTCCAGCTTTTTTCTAGTTTGGTACCAACCAACCGGAGTTGGTGGTATTGATTTCCCGACCAATCGGAGTTAGTGGTAATTGATTCCTAACCAAACGGAGTTGGTTGTAATTGATTTTCGACCAACTGGAGTTGATGGTAATTGATTCCCGACCAACCGAAGTTGGTGGTAGTTAGTTCCTGAGCAACCGGAGTTGGTGGTAATTGATTTCTCGACCAACCAGAGTTGATGGTAATTGATTTTTGACCAACCGAAGTTGGTGGTAATTTCTTCCCGACCAACCGAAATTGGTGGTAATTAGTTTTCGACCAACCAGAGTTCGTGGTAATTGATTCCCGACCTACCGGAGTCGGTGGTAATTGCTTTCCTGACCAATCGGAGTTGATGGTAATTGATTCCCGACCAAACCAGAGTTGGTAGTAGTTTCTCTGAATTTGGTAATTGCTCGGAGTTTAGTGTGTAGTGTGTAGCACTAATATATTCCGAAAAAAATTTCAACAAAGAAAGAAACTAGGTGAAACATCACTTTATTCATACTAAAGAAACTGTATTACATAGGAATTTCAATTACTGATAATATTTGTGTAGATGCTCTGCATTCCATGCATTCTTGAATTCTTCTCCTTCCAAGGTTTCAATCATGTATGTCCCTGGACGAACAACTTCTGTTACTCTGTAGGGTCCATGCCAATTGGCTTCCAGTTTGTTATTCTTTTGGATCACTTTCTTCATCACATAATCCCCTTCCTTCAAATCACACTTCTTCACTCTTTTGTTATAGAACAAAGCTGTTTGTTGTTGATATGTTGCATTCCTAATTGCTGCTTCATCCCTAACTTCTTCGAGCATATCCAGGTTTAATCTTCTCATCAAATCACTAACAAGAGAATTAAAATTAAGCATCCTATGCATGGGTAGACCTAATTCAGCAAGTATGACAGCCTCACTCCCAAATGCTAGCATGTATGGAGACTCTCCTATTGCTGTTTCGTGGTGTGGTACGATAAACCCACAGCACATAATGTAGCTCGTTAATCTAATTTCTTTTTTCATCATCTAGTCGTTTCTTCAAACCATTTAGCAGCATTCTGTTTGTCACCTCAGTTTGCCCATTTCTTTGGGATGGCCTGGTACAGAATGGGTCTTCAGTACATTGGATTGATGACAATACTCAACAAAATCCTCGTTATCAAAATGGGTTCCATGGTCAGTAATGAATGCATGTATGAGACCATATCTGTATATAATATTCTTCCAAATAAATTGATAGACTTTGTCGTATGTCATATCAATGAGAGGCTCAACTTCCACCCATTTGGTAAAGTAATCCACAACAACCATGAGGTATTTAAATCTTCCCCTGGTCGTTGGAAGTGGCTCGACCAAGTTTATTCCCCACATGGAGAATGGCCAAGGAGACGTGATGGGTGTTAACAATGCTTGGGGAGTTTTTCGAATAGAAGAGAAGCGTTAACATTTATCGCACTTCTTGGCAGAAGCTACATAATCATCTCTCATCGTCGGCTAGTAATACCCCTACGTTTTTATTCTTTGTAAAAGCGTCCGACGTGCTACATGGGCTTCACAAGATCCCTCATGAACCTCTTCAATCAAATCCTTCACTTCAGAGGGATGGACACATCTTTGTAGTCATGCTATAACTCCTCATCTATATAAAATGCCATTGGTCAATACATAATGAGCATCGTTAAACTTTAGTTTCTTAGCTGCGAGTTTATCAGTTGGTAAAGCCCCCTCTTCAATATAGGCCCTGATGGGGTCCATCTAAGACGGTCCCAAGTCGAGGGCAATGCAGTTCATCATCAGATCTTCGTCTATGATCCGACCAACCAGGATTTCTATTGGGATTATTCTTCGTAGCTCAGTGCGTGTGGCTGATGCTAATCGAGCTAGGGCGTGTGCTCTTGCATTTTCCAATCTTAGTATTCTAATCAATTGAACTGCAGTAAAACTTAATACCACCTCCATTGCTTTTGCATGATACTTGACCATTAATTCTCCTTTTGCTGCATACACCCCCAGAATTTAATTTACGATTAACTAGGAATCACTGAATACAACAACCTACTCGGCCTTTATGGTTTTAGCCAGATTTAGGCCTAAGATCATAGCTTCATATTCGGCCTCATTATTAGAAGCTTTAAATTAAAAACGCAGAGCATACTCCATATTAATCGCATATGGACTGTTTAAAACAATTCCTGCTCCACTGCCTGTAGCGCACGAAGAGCCATCCACATAAAAATTCCATATAGGTACTTTATTATCAAACTCTTGATCAATCAGAGTTCCTCGGTAGAATATTTGATGCTTCCTTTTGTCCTCCCCCGACACTTCTCGCTGCTCGTTGATCATCTTCTCTTGCTCGTTGATTATTTTCTCTTGCTTGTCTACCGACGTAAGTTGGTCGGGGTTTAAATTTGATAATCCTGTAACATCCACAGGGTGGTCTGTATTAAACTCCTATTCTTCAGAGGCACTTTCCTGAGTAAACTCTGCGATAAAATCTGCTACTGCCTGCCCCTTGAGCGACGATTTAGGCTCATAAATTATATCGTATTCACCAAGTTCTACTGCCCAGTACATCAATCTTCCTGATTTCTCCGGTTTATGCAGAGCTTGTCTTAATGGCATATCGGTGTACACCACTATAGTATGAGCTTGGAAGTATGGCCTCATCCTTCTACTTGATTCGATCAGTGCTAGTGCCAACTTCTCCTACCTTGGATATCTAATTTCTGCTCCACAGAAAACCTTGCTGGTGTAATAGACTGGTTTTTGTACTTCATCCTCCACTCTTATCAACGCCGAGCTTACTGTATTTTCTGAAACTGCCAGGTATAAGTATAATTTTTATCCCATCACTGGTCTAGATAACAATGGAGGTGTCCCCAGATATTTTTTCAATTCTTAAAAATCCTCCTCGCATTCATCATTCCATTCAAAAGTTTTTCGGAGTGTTTTGAAGAATGGGAGGCATCTGTCAGTTGCTTGTGACACAAATCTATTAAGTGCTGCAACTCGCCCTGTGAGACTTTGCACTTCCTTCTTCATGGTTGGAGATCGTAGCTCCAATAGATCCTTAATCTTCTCAGGGTTTGCCTCAATTCCTCGTTGGTTAACAATATATTCGAGAAACATGCCTTCTCGTACTCTGAATATGCATTTGGTGGGATTCAGCTTCATTTGATATTTCTTTAGTTGATCAAAGGTCTGACCTAGGTCAACTAGATGATCAGCAGCTTTTTTGCTCTTCGTAAGCATATCGTCGACATAAACCTCCATGTTATGACTGATTTGCTCTGCAAACACCTTATTCATCAGCCGCTGATATGTTGCACTTGTATTTTAAAGTCCAAAAGGCATAACATTATAGCAACAAGTTCCCCTTGGGGTGATAAAAGGGGTACTCTTCCTGTCCTCAGGCTTCATTTTAATCTGGTTGTAACCAAAATAAGCATCCATGAAACTCAACAATTCATGCCCCGAGGTAGCATCCACTAGTTGATCGATTCGGGGCAAAGGAAAATGATCCTTTGGGAATGCCTTATTAAGATTAGTGAAGTCTACACACATCCTCCACTTGTTATTTTTCTTCTTTACCATCACCACATTTGCTAGCCAGTCAGGATATTTGACATCCTCAATAAAAAAAGGATTTTTTTAGCTTCTCTACTTCCTGTATGGCTTGGTTCTTCTCATGATTGAACACTCTTCTTCGCTGCTTCACTGGCTTGATTTCCTTGTTCACGTTGATCTCGTGACATAGGAAACTTGGGTCTATCCCTGGCATGTCTTCATGACTCCATGCAAAAGTCTTCTTTCTGCGCCTTAGAAATGCTATCAATTCCTGTTTTATCGATATATCCAGTGATGCACCAATTTTAGTTGTTCGTTCTGGATGCTCGTCGTCCAGAATGATATTTTCGGTAACTTCCATGACCTGGCCCTTTACGAGCTGAGACTCGTCTCTAGGGTCTAACATTTCAATCTCTGCATCTTCTATTTCATCCACTTGGTAAGTAGTAGTCTTCTTTCTAGATTCTTCGCGTTCCTCCTATTCGACAGATAAATAGTAGCACTCCCGAGCTACTTTTTGGTCGCCTTTCACCACTCCTACTCCAAAGTTGGCTGGGAATTTTAAACATTGATGTATAATAGATGGTACTGCTTCAAAATTCTTTAGACCTACCCTTTCGATGATGATATTGTAAGCTAATTGGACATTTTTATCCATTATGAAAAAGCTTACTCTTTCTTTTTGACAAGCAGGCCATGTACAGATAAGAATATCCAACTTGATTGTCCCAAGTGGAAAGACCTTCTCTCCAGTAAAGCCAAGGAGGGGCCTATGATATGGCTCCAACTGGGCTAGCTTCAGATTCAAACTGTCACAGCATGGATAAAACATGATATCTGCCGAGCTACCATTATCCACCAGTACTCGTGAGATCACCACTTCCTTCATTCTCATCTTGGTCACCAATGAGTCATCATGAGGATATAGTACACCTGCCAGGTCGTTTTTAGAAAAAATGATGACTAGTTTATCTTTATTTACCTTCCTCGATCGATCATCTTCAGCCAGATTTATTCGTTGAACGTACGAGCAAGCTTGAGCTTCATTGAGGTAAGCTTTTCTGTCCGCAGTCGGATCTCCGCCTCCCGCATCTCCACCTGTAATAACATTCCATTTAAATGATCCAAAATGGATTGAAAATATCTCACGTTCTGGCTGTCTTAGTCTTTTGGTGAGGTCGGGGTCATCTTCGTGATCTCTCTTCTTGTCTTCTTTTGCTCGACGAGGAGACTTAGATCTTTGCCTTCCTCGATCGCTGGTCGTTCCACCATTTTGGCGATCAACATATTTATCCAGTTTTCCTCGTCTGATGAGTGGTTCAATTTCATTCTGGAGAGCTATGCAACTTTTGGTCTTGTGACCATGGTCTTTATGGAACTCACAATATTTGGACTTATTCCTCTTGTTAGGATCTGCCTTCATTTTTTCTGGCCAATTTAGCTCCTCGCTGTTCTTGATCTCTTCCAGAACGTGGTTTATATCTACCTTCAGAGGAGTATAATTTCCAAATTTCTTCAACTGTTCCAGTGCTTGCTTTGCTTTCGACTACCTGTTGCCACCATTATTCTTCTAATCCTTCTTCTCAGTCTTGTCAGCCTCGACCTTGGTTTCCTTCGTGTCTGTATTCTTCTTCGTAGCCATAGCTTCCTCGGCGTTCATAATTTTGGCTGCCTTTTCCATTAGTTCTGCCATGGTCCTAGGTGGATCTTTGGCTAGAGTATAGTACAACTTGTCTGGTAACAGTCCACTCATCAGGGTAGTAATTGTTATTTTCTCCTCGTAATCAATAACTTCAAGTTTCTCATTATTGAAACATGTAATATAGTCCCTAGTGCTTTCACCTGCCTTCTGTCTAACACTCAGCAAGTGCGCTAATCGTTTGACTGGTTTTTCTCCAAAATAGAAGTTCCCTATAAAGAGCTCTGCCAGTTAAAGGAAAGTCGCAATCTTCCCCCGAGGAAGGTTGTTGTACCATATCTGAGCTGATTCGGTAAGACTTCCTGAAAATGCTATGCATCTCATCTCGTCTGGAACTGCATAGATATCGGCAGCAGCTTGGTACTGTTCTATATGAAGGACATGGTTAGTTTTTCCATCATACTTAGGCATCACCACAGGAGCTTTGAATTTTGATGGTGTGGGAAAATCCATAATTGCCTATACAAATGGTGTCCCTTGGACAAAAGTTCTTTGTAGAGGATTCTTGGCCTTAACCATTTCCCCTAATCTGTCCTCCAACCTTTGAATAGAGCCTTTCCATGCATCGTTTCCCACCTCGGGTCGGGCCTATTTGTTCGACCAATTGATCGCACTGAGTTTTCCTCTTGGGATCTTTCATTACGGGCTGTTGGTCGTGATTGGGTAGAGCCTTCTCTTAGATCGGATGTTCATTTAGAGTTCCTCGATGAAATACTAGGAGGACTTCTATTCCTCCTAGGTCCCAAATGATCAAAAGGAGAGACTCTACTCAACCTTTCTAGAGCACTAGTCCTTTCTGGAGATAGAGTGACGTTTCATTGAGAATCTGTAGCTCGTACTGACGAAGTTCGACCAAGTTGATAAGAAGGATCATTAGATCTCTCAGTTCGATATGATTCGGGGCGTCTAGATCAAGATTCCTCTGGGAATAGCATTCGCTTAGTTCGCGAAGAGGGTAAACGAGTATTTCTCTGAACACTTTGTTGTCCTGATTGAGCCGACACTCCACCTTGAACAGTTTGTATAAGTTAACGCATGGTTTATTGCTTGGCCGTTTGGCCTTGGGCTAAATTAGCCATTATGCCAACCACATCTGTAACATTTGGGGGAATAGACGGATTTGGAAGGATCCCAGCATTTCGATTACTGGATTCCGAATTATCAACCATTGATAATGAATTATTTTAGTGAAAAACGAAAAGTACAATCGCTTCCCACAGACAGCGCCAATCTGTTGATGTAAAAAACTAGATTTGATCTAATTATTTTAATCGCAGATAAAAATAGATAAATAAATATAAGACAATAGATTTTTAAAGTGGTTCATCCTTATGAGAATGGCCTTCGTCCACTATTTTTGTATTGCTGACTGTTTGCATAGAATTCTTGATAAGTGACTTTACCAAGAAATCCAGAGTCCCTACTAATGAGGAGGTTACAATGTATTTAAAGCCTTGAGGCTTTACATGTGAAAGGAAAATGCGTTGTTATCTAGTAGACATATACATATGTACGATAATAATGAGCATTTAATGCGCAGTCATCTTTTTTATTCTCTTGATTTGGATGCCCTGTACGTTGAGTTGCTCGGACCGCCTAAGTTTCTCGGTACGCTTAAGTTGCTCGGAGACTTAAGCTCCTCGTGGAGCCTAAGTTGCTCAGTATGATTGAGTTGCTCGGGGTGCTTGAGTAGGTCAGTGATAGTATGTTGTTCGTTGAAAGTGTTTGTAATTGCCACGTAGGTTGACACGTGTCTTCAAGTGAATGGTCCACATCAGCAGACTTAATTTGGTATCAACAGATGCGTTTTGCAAATCAAAAACTTCATACCTTCTGTAAAAATCCTCATTATAACACCCCGTATTTTCATGCATTAAATATTTAATTAATTCGGGAGTTCCAAATTACTTGCGAGACGTAATTTTAATTGAATTAATTATGGAAATTTATATTTAAATATTAATCGGTAAGTGAATGGTTAATATTTAGGGAAACTTATTTATTAAGTGAATAGTAATAATGTATTTATGTCATTTCGGGCATTAATGAAGGGATATGTACTTATTTCAGCCGGGAGACGGTATAGACAAATTTGAGTGAGAAATAAGTATTCTTATAAATTAATTCGGATGGGCCGAGATAGTCAGAAAAGTATACCCGGGGGTAGTAAACGGGTCACGGGACATTTTTAGACATAGTCGGGCCCACACGGGGTATTTGGGTCACTTGGGCTTGGCCTATTAGAGAAAAAACGGGATTAAGGTTAATTAAACAATTATAAGAAACAAGGGAACGATTGAATTGATTTTAGAGAAGACTTAAAGGGTTAGGAAACCCTAACAGCAGCCAAAGCCAAATTTGGGGATCACAGGAGAGCTAAAAAGAGTCATCTTCAACCTTGGGCACTCACAATTCCAAATTCAGACTCTACGAACCCTAAGGCAAGTGGTTAACTTGCTGTAGCATTTAAAGTGTATTTCAATTCATATTCATGTGATGTGGATAATCAAAGAAATTCGTTTTGGGATTTAAAGGGGTATAAACATGGGTTTTTGTAAATTATGAATATGATTTCTAAATTGAGTATAAATTCATATTTAATGTGAGTTGTGTGTTTGTAATCTAGTAAGTTGTGTAAACTAGGAGGAATTAGAAACGAATTGGTTATATGGAATTGATGTTTAAATGGGTTAAAGACTGAATTGGATTTTAAACCCAAACTCGTGAAAACAGTGGAGAAAAGAAATTAAGTGATGTTTCTGGACCTTATAAAGGTTCCTTATAAGGTTTTTGATGTCTATTGCCGATGGGAAAGCTTAGTTTTTGGTGTAAAAGAATCTAGGGTATGGAGGTGGGCGTCGATGGAGGATACAACCAACTCGGGGAAGACGAGGACCTGATCGATCGAAGGGGGACCATCGATCGATCGATGGTCCAAAAATTTTGCCAGTTCGCCAGTTTTCTTGTATATGTAGGGAAATTAAATAAAAATCCTTCCATGCCTTAATTGTTGAGTAATTAATAAATGGGTTTAAATCTAATTAATTGTGAATAAAAATTAATTAGGATTTGAGGGCGATTTGGTGTGACACATCATGATTAAAATTAATCGGGATGTGGAGGAAATTAGGCTTGACATACTAGAGTTAAAATTTTGGGAATTTTGACTCAAATTTTTAAATACGGACTACGTGGACAAGTCCGGGGATATTGGTGGGGCGATACCGAGATGAAAATTTTATTTAGGTGAAGGCTAAATAATTTAGAGTCGGGAATATAGACTCGGGTGTTGTTTTAATTCGGGCCAAGAGAGTGAGACCGAATATTGGTTGGGGTGATACCAAAGAACATTAATGTGAAAGTTAATAAATAATTCGAGTTGGGCCATAAACTCATAATAAAATGGAATAGGCTTGTGTCACGGACATAGTACACGGTATAGCCGGGATATTTTATATTTATATATATACGGTGTGTGATAGTATATATATATATATATGGTGTGTGCATCAATATCAGTGATATATATTATTATTATATACTCTAGTGCTATAGGGGGAGGTTGCGCGTAGTGGATGAATCCCCTAGCTTAAGGAGTAGGGAGAGTATATTCCCAGGTCATAGCGTCCATTATATGGGTGAGGGGCATCTCACTTTCAATATATATGTATTAACCAAGTTAGTGAGCGATTCGGACTTGGGGTAACTAGGTTATGTGATTACACCTAGTGGGATAGCACTTTAGAGAATTTATACCCTGTGAGACTTTACTCGGGGGAAATACCATTATTAGATGTTATTTCAGTATGTTTGTGAATACTGCAATATGACTAAATATATAATTAGGTAAATAATTATATATGGGATAATTAATACAAAGTATGAGTTGTATTATGTGTATAACAAGTGTAAGTGTTATAGGGAATTAAAAAGGGAAATGATTTCACTACACCAAAACAGGTCTATTGTAACGGGCAAAAAACGTTATGAAAAATATTTGTAACGGATTAAATCCGTTAGAAAAGTGGCGTTATTTATTTTACTAACAAAATTTGTAACGGATAAAATCTGTTAGAAACTTTTAATTTGTAACATACTAAAACCGTTACAATTTATTTTGTAACGGATTTGGCGATGGTACACACCCCATATGTTAGTAACGAATTTACTAAATTGTAACGGTTTTAACCCGTTACAAATATAGAATTTGTAACGGATAAAAACCATTACAAATGGTTGTGTCATATATTTGTAACATATGTTTTTATTTGTAACGGTTAAAATCTATTAGCAATGTCATTATATTTTGAAAAATTATTAATTTTTCATTAAACAAATAAATATAAATACACTAGTAATAACTCGTGCTCAACCAATGGAAATACATAATCAATGCCCACATATTTTACTCAAAAGTCAAAACATAATTTCGAAACACATGTGACAAAATGAATGACACTACATTTCAGTGATATTAAACCGATCTAAAACTATATTTCATTCATAAACATTAAAATTCCCAAAACAAATGTAGTACAAAATAAACCATCAAGCTTTTAACCATAAATTTGAAACAGAGTCTAACATCATTAAAGTTCTAAATATATTATTCTTTCAAAAGTAATTTTCATGATATTCCTTGCAAAAGTAGACTTCACTCTCCCAAAAGTAATCTTTATATTTGCCAATAAGAACCTGCTGAACAAAATCAACTTTAGTAAATGTGTAATCATAAATGAGTAAATAACATAAAAGAGACTAGTGGGTGCCCATTTGAATATCCATAAGAGAGAGCACCAAATAGCCAAGGATACAAAGTTTCCTCAGTATCAATGTAAGCAACCCTTCCATTCCTTCCTCTCACATTAGTGGGAAACTGCAATAATTAGAAAGATATATTAATCCAAGTTCAATTTTTAACACTCTGAATTTAAAGAAAGATTGTTTCTCTTAAATGATATACATATATTATGTTAATAAATCAATATTTTCTTGTAACAAATCCCATTTGATTCATAGCTACAGTATGATCAATGCTATAAAGTATTTTCATTCTTTTTATGAACTTAGTTAGTCGATAAGTAGTAATTAATGTCAACCTTTTAACAACAATTGCACTAGAGTATTAGATCTAAACAATGTCAGGGCATAAAATATTTCATCCCTCAAAATTTCCATGAGCCAATTAAGATAGAAAATAACCTGTGTAGAAACGTATAGAGTATGAGCGAGCTGAGTTTTTCCAGATCTAGCACAATGAAAATAATATAATTTATAATACGCTTAGAATTGAATTTAACAACTTGGGAAAAATTATTAATCACAAAGCAAAAACGTGTTTAGATCGGTCGACGTATTCCCCAAAAGCTTCTGTAATTGCGAGAGTTTGGATCCCACCTTCGAAAAAATCAAGCACAAAAGTGGTTACAAATTTGTCAAAAATGCATAAACAACGAGAAATTGAATCAACAACATATTATAACTCTGTCTACTTGGTGCTAACTAAAAAAAATAAATAACTAGTGATGTCAGATTTGATCAACAACATATAATAGTAATCTGTATTAAGTATTAAAACTATTATAGTTTAGACTAAAAGAAGGAGAATCTTACTTTGAGAAGACAATCACTTCCAGTGGTGTAACCAAAATTCGGAAGAAATTTGCAAATATAGAAGAATGAGACAAATTTCATAGAAACATACACATAATATCAATTATGTGTATGCATCAACACGCCATTGCAAAAATTTGTTAAATGACAATAATTGATATTGGAAACATACTAAAGTGAATAGATAACAACTAATACTATAGAAACTTGGTTGTCCGGATACGAAATGGTATGTATTCCAAATCATCACGAATTTGTAAGGACTTACCGCATTTAAATTTAGTATTTGTGAACTCTCATACTGTATACAGCATGTCCCTATTGCCAAATATTTTAAAAGATTAAGAAAGAAACCATATGCTCTAACTTGCAAGTTAGCAAACTAGAAATCGTATGCATATTTTTACATTAGATGCAATTTCCTTGGCAATAGTAACCAAACATGAGCTCTAGACAATAGAATAAGGCTTAATGGGTCATAATTCAAACAAAGAAAATATAAACCTGCTAAACATCTGAGCAATGTCATGTTTTACATGTTCTTTGTCATTTGATGAGAATAGATGTCTAACAAACTCCTGCGCAGCTCCAGACACCTGTTCAGAATCATCACAGACAAAAACACATAATAACTCCTGCAGCGATAACAACCAGAACATATAGTAAGCCAAAAGGCCAGAGCAACTGAGTACAAAGTAGATAATTGATCCTAAGAATAAAACATTTAATGTAAGAATGCAATTTATTTTTGGAAAAATATATATATTACATCATCAAAATCCCCCAAAAAAACTGACTCATAACCAAAAGGCTAAAGACCAGTCAAAATATCCTAAAAACATTCACATGTATTTATAAGCATCTTAGTAACTATGTAATGTAAGTTGTAAGCACGACTATTGCGGACTAAATATAGATCCTTAATAGCGTATGTAGTTAAATGGTTTAAATAATTATTTTTCCCACTTAACCAAAAGGATCAATTTGCTCTCCTTCAGTGTGTAACTATATTTCGATAAGAGTCCCTGTATGCCAGCCAAAATTCCCCGTTTCACCTTTTTGGCAGGATGAAAACAAATCTGAAAAAAAAAAACCTATGAAGTATTAGAAATTGACATGTTTCCATAACAAGGAATAAGTACAAGCTTTTTAAATATAAATGGACCTTTGTGATTTAGAAAGAACCACGTGAAACATTATAATCGAAGAATATTCTATAGATTAACTAAATAATCTACTTCGAAAACTACAAACATTAGATATGTTAAATTCCATAAATCCCATTAACTAGACTATCCAGATTCTAAATATCAAAGGAATACAAAATCAAAATATCATCATTTTTTCTCTAGTGAACGATATATCCTCCTTGTGCAACAAACAACACTCAATGGATATTACAAAACTAATATGATGTCATCAGCATACTCGCAATTCATTTTACCCAAAGTTCATCACTCCTCGACTTCTTAAGTGATTGAGTCAAATTTCAAGATCTCTTGGTCAAATGCCCAAGCATCCTTTCGAAGGGTTCTTGGATGCACATAGCATACCCACAAGTTCGAGTGTACATAGAAAAATGTCGTTAATAAGGACAAAACCCTTGGTGTGCATTTCACTCGATGAAGAAGTATAAAACTACAAATTTCTACACTATAATGAATGGTGGGCAGTATAGGAAGTACAAGAACTTTGGTGAATCCACATAACACGAAAATTGGGAGCAAAGTCAATTGGTTATTAAAAAAATCATGAATGAGTGTTGCAACTTATTGGGTTCCATGAGTAGGGGGATTTATGGTACATCTGTTAGGTTAGGTTACTATGAAAGAGGTCCCCAGATGAGAAATCGTTTTCATAAAAATATTTTAGGAACAAATTCACAATCGCTACAAAAATTTCTTTTGTATACCTGTTGGGACACCATAACAAACAGATGATGCACCAATTAAAAAGGGGAGAGTACAAACTTCTCGAGCTTGACCCATAAATGATCCAATCCTCGGCCGATGTTTACAACAAATATTACACTTATTAACTCCGTAAATTTCAAGTTGTTTCTTCCTTGAAGTTTGACTCCCGTTACGTTTAGTCCCATTTATATTCGGGGACTTAAATTCATCTGTAACTAGGTTTCATTGAGTATAACCCGTTGAAGCAATTAATCTCTCTCTTGACCAAGCATTAAGCAAAGATTTACAAATCGATCAATATCTTTGCCAGTTACTTCCCATAAATTACCAACTATAACTGGATAACCAGCTAAGAGATAGCAATGAGGAACTCCTTGTGGGGTGTAACACCCATTTAAAGATAAAGATCCACTACTGCAGCCCATCAGTAGAGTAGCAGCACACTTTTTAAGTTTCTGAATCTCGTACCCAGGAATATATTGAGACCTTGCATCAACGTACGCAATACTAAGCATCAAAAGTTGTACAATAAGAGATTGTTGTTGACATAACCAAAAACGATATAACTCGTTTGGTTCAGGGTAAAATATTTGAAATCTAGGTGAAATCTTGAATGATGAAAAGTGGTTTCACTTTTTGGAAGTGTTTCATATAAAATTGTAAATAACTATACACATTATAGTTAGGGGATTTTGAACAAAATTTAACTGAGAAGATGAAAATATTTTTCAAAATTATTTTTTCCAGCTAGGTGCAAAACATTTCAAACAAAAACCAAACAGATCCTAAACTAGATTGAGCAGGGCAGAGATGAGGACTGCAATAGAGTTTTTTTATCAATCATACCACTTCCGTGGCCGGAGTAAATATAGAGGTCACGACTTTTCACGGCTACGCTCAGTTCTTCAATTGTGGGTGGGGTCCCAGTCTTCCCCTGTATACCAAGTATAAACATCATTTATGGAGATTTTTATTTAAAATACATGGCATTACTTTTCAATGCTGAATGAAGTGCCAGGTCTCCAAGGAGCAAACTACACTGTTCTCATATTGTATATAATAACACATTCTATAGTTTCCATATTGTGCAATTTAATGTCATGGATCGTAACATGCATTTTAATAATTAAAAATAACTTAAAAAGTATATAAAGATAAGTAGAAAATTAAGTTAACAAGAAGTTATGTTCAGATACGTAACATATCATGTGTCAAATAAACTTGTTCTGAAATCCCAAATAGAAAAAAAATGTCAAAATCAAATGACGTGATATTACAGATATTGTTGAAAATATGTTTTGTTGTTCGAATGAGCAATACAAAACAAGAGTAAATGTTTGTATCGACTTTACACACCGTTATGATAACATACCAGTAAATTATTAGGATCGACTGTTCTACTAACTAAAAATAGGGTGAACTTTCTAAAAGGAAGCCAAAAAATAATGTATCATCATATAATAACACAATTGTACTTACTTCTACAATAAATTTCATCATATGCAAGTATAGTGTATTGACCTGTGCAAATAAGCATTTACCACGTACCAGGTGTATTTGATTTTGCACTACCATAGGTAACAAACTCATAATTTGGTGTGTTCCTGTCTTTTTTCTCATTTTCATTTCTTACATATAATCAGCAATATATATTACCGCCAAGTTTTGAACTCTAAACCAACCTTCAAATTCAACTTTCGTGCTGCTGAAATCACCGCTGGGATTCAACAAGTAATAGGCATGCAGGGGATCTATAATCGAAAAGTCTACAGGATATATCCTAACCTTTTCTTGATGGTGGCTGCATCTATTAAGTGTGGCAGATATGCTCCCAACAGAAGGCATGCAATAAACCTCATGGTTTCTCAGAATTGGTAGATTCTCCCACGGAAGCATCTGTATAAAGCATTCATTGACGCCTTTTTATACAGGTTAACATAAAAAATGAATAAAATATTTTCTTATGAGAAAGTAGAAACACATCAATCATCATTCAAATATCTTGAAACTAAAAGACCAAAATCATAGGAAAGACCAAATTTGTGAAGAGTCCAGATTTAAAAAGGGTGTATTCTATCAAGGTAAGGGTAAACTGTATCATTAGAAAATTTACCATGTTATTGAATTTTAAGCTTCACATAAAACAACATCCAGGGAATGATAGCTTCAGTCATTCTCATATGGTTGTGGCACACAAAGCAGTATAAGATCAACACAACACACCAGCTGAGGATGATGGCCCACCGACCTACAGAGGAACCGTATTTCACTAAACATTTTCACTGTAATATGCTGGAATCAAGATAGCAATCATACCTCTGTTTTACCAGGCATGATGCAATTCCCGTAAGATCATGTTCCATGTACTAAAAAATGAGGTACAAACTGCAAGAGGTGTTTGAGGTGACCAATCCTTCCAATTTAATGATATTTGGATGATCAAGCCTACGTATGAGGTTTCAGGTCTTGTATACACCACGATAAGTTCCCTATCCAATCTACAAGAATAATAACCATCACTAAGAGAAAAAACCAAACGTATGAGAATATGAACACAACAAATACTATCAATATAAGGCACAAAATCTTTTGTCGTATCACATAGTTTTCCATCATCTATTAATGAGTGGATTTATAGAAACCATTAACTATTTGAAACTTTCTATATTTTTTACCTCATGAATAAGGACCACATACTATGATCCCTTTAAATTTCCATGTATATAAACTCGACTCCGGTTTCGCCCCGCGGGATCTCTTCAGGATTCCTACACCAAAAAAATAAAGAATTGATCATTTTTTTAGAACTAACAATTTAATAGCGCATATAAATCAAACAAATACATAAAATGGCAAGAATTGTTTTATCATGCAATGCAAATAGACCTCTAGACATAACATATTTCGGCCAGAACTTCGGAATCGCCCTCCCTATCCTTTTTATCAGAGTCGTCGTATCTAGTTGGTTGCAATATAACACATAAAGGGAGATCTTAAACAATTTCTTATTTTTTTAAGAAATAAATTGACGCTGCTAAGTGAAGCGAGCAACTTCCCTAATTTTGATGGGGTGTATTCTAATGAAGGAAATCACCTTTTGCCTAAGCTTATTACCTTACAAATACCACATAACTTAGAATATTCAATGGTGGAACCATAAAAGAACACTTTTCCAGTTACGAATAAAAGTTCTCAGAATGAAGAACCGTCACATCTGCTTGACATGAAGCAAATGATCCTACTCTGACCGAATATAAATGATAATATAGTCGAAATAAGCAACGGCAAACTTACTGGAAAACAATCTCATATCTTATATATGAAGGTGGGAGGCGTGGGGCAACACAAATTATAATCCATCATTTATCTTGAAGGCACTCAGTTTAAATATGATTATAACTCTTCAAGTCCAACATTTCCGTCTTGCCATGCTCGATGTGTGGAATTTAATAATGTATCAAGTTGGAAGTAAGTATTTTCTATAACCTATTAGTCCATGTAACCATAAACACTAATGAAGAATGTGAATAACTCATAAAACATTATCGATAATACGAAAATAATAAAATGATACTAAAGTCAAAAATTAGAATGACCAATTAAGGAAAGATTTACCCAAAACTTACATGCATTCGGACAACATATTGTGGTTACCACAACTTTCAAACACCATTCAAGCTTGTATGATGAAATGGAAGGCAAAATGATTGAATTCTATAAAGGTTAGATTATATTTAAACCAAAGTTCCTTAGGTATATTTTTAGTCACCAATTTGACATCGACAATGATTTTTCAGTTGCAAAGACACCCGATGTCATCTTTGGTTCCCAAATTCCTAAATATAAAGACAAAGCATCAAACTATTTAGAATAGATGGTAACCCAAATTCGAACGAATTATGTATCAAAATGTAAATATAATATAGATTCATTTGATTGGTACATATATATGAAACTTTATAATATATTAAAAAAATTAACAAATGTAGACAAATATCTGGCAAATGGTGAATCAAATAAACAAATTAAAAAGACTAAATCAATATGATTCTCTAGCCAATACTCTATGTGATTAAGATTGGGACCATATACAAAGTTTCCATAAAATAAATACCCATTCGTCATTGCCACGCGACAAAAATCAAGAAAATGTTGCTACTTGAAGTGGAAACAATGCGTTGAGTACTTGGTAAGAGATGGGAAATTTGATGATCAAAATTTTAAAATGTTGCTACTTGAAGTGGGTGACTAGACTCTCTGCCCTCATAGATATGTTTTGTTAACCTAAAATCTTCAATCAAATCGACTCGGGCGATTTATTTATACCTAGATTCTTCCTTAGGTAAGTTATCTAAAATAACCAACCTATACGATTTATGGTAAGTAAATTCATCAATGAAATAAAACCCATCAATCAATTCTGTAATTAAAAAAATAGACAAATAAAATCTTACATTGGTAGTCCTAGAAACAATTTCACCCCTCCTTGTAAAGAACAAGTCCTTCCCGTTCTTACATATCAACTGCAAGTCGAATTGATTGAAGGCGTAAGTTGATTGATTTTACAATATCAAACTCAAAATGAACTTACTTAACATATCAAGTCCGTCTCATAAGCCCTACTTTAGAGATAAAAAGTCCCCCGAAAACGCTACAAAGGTCAAGGATAAAAAAATATCTCTAGATAATTGAATTTATCATTTAAAGACACTTCAGGTGATAAATTTAACATAAGGAAAACTATACACACTTATCATGTTAGTAAGGAATCACAAAGACATGCACGTACACACACACACATTAAAAACATAAAACATAAGAACATGTAAATATTATAATAAATGCCAACTCTAGTGGATAATAAACTGGTATGCAAAAGTACAAAATTCATTATCCTGTAATTCAAGAATTGCCAAAAACTAAAAACTACTGATGAACATATTCATGCACCTTTGCAGATCGATAATCCTTGAAGCAGGTTTCACCCTTACACATAGTTGTCAAAGTAACTACATGACCACAACATTTAAAAGAAGTTAATGTCCTTGAATTCATGAAACTATTTATTAAGAGGATCACTTCATTTATGAATAGTAATTTTGCACAAAAGTTAGGGTAATGCTATGATCATAAGGCATTTCTTCAAAAAATGTCTATTAAATATAAACAAAATTATCAAATCTATAAAAATATGACAACCACACTAAAAACTTATGAGTCATTAGCTCAACCGTTGAACAACAAATCCTACAATTTGGTCAAGAAGAAAAGAATCAGCTGTTCACATTGAAATTAATTTTTAATGGTGTATTAGGAGTATAGTACACCTAGTGGGACAAGAACATATTGTAGTTAAATGAAAAGGGCATAATTAAGGGTATCGGTTAGCAAAGGTAAAAACTTCTTAGGTACGTTTCAAATTAAGATTTTGGGAAAGCAAAAGGGAAAAAATTATTTGGCATACTTAGTTGAATATATGTAACATAAAAATTGAATCTATTTTATTTCATAACTAGGAAGCAATTCAGAGACATCCCAAACATGTAAGAAAGATCAAGTGATATAATATTATAATATACCTCATTGATGGCAAGTATCTCACTAATGCTCCTCTTCACCTTCTTAAGCTTCCTTTAAAAGTACATGATCAACAAAAACAACCTAAATTTCAAAATATTATATCAACACCACCAATTAATAAGATTCATTACATAGACAATAAAAAATACATATAAAATGTGGTATCAAAACTTGGATTCGACACGAATCTCATTAGTGACCTAAAGCTTCATATAATAGATTTTGGGGTATTCATATGTCTCCGTAGGGAGAGCTCTCCCTAAAATTTAGAACTCATGGAACTGCACTGCAATCCAAAAGTAGAGGAACAATTTTAGAATTTATAACCCTTTACATTAATCGATCAAACGCATACACCTATCTACCTACATACTAGTTAGACTTGTGACATAGAAAACTACAAAAGACGAGAAAACTACCCTTATAAGTCACTATTTATCGATACAATCTAACTTGCATTCAATCAACTGAATCACGCAACAAAGGATCGAATCTCTGTTTTTTTTTCTTTTTTTTCCAGTGTAACGATTGACAAGAAACCAACAAATAGTACAAAACATAGATACAAACAAGACCCCCATGCATAACACAATAAAAGATTCGATTTTTTTTAAGTAGAAGATAAAATTTATTTAAAATATTATACCTTCCAAGCCAAGATAAGGAAGGCCTCAAGGCCCCTCTATCAACATAATCCCCATTAAACACAAAGAACCTATCTTCCATCAGAAACCCAACATCCCTTAAAAGAAAAAAACATTACCCGTGCAAGTCTCCCACCACCACAATGCTGGAATCGGGATCGTAATCATCAATCATAACGAAATTAGGCTCCTTGTGAAGGATCTTGGACGCCATCAGCACTAGAGACACATGTCGGCGAGGAGAGGTGGAGAGGGAGTGGGACGGGTATTGAGGGGGAAAGGTTTGGGAATTGGGGGGGATAAATCCCGTCCGACTTACTCTATGTTTTTTTTTGTTTTTTCTTCCTTTTTATTGATATATTCCAACGATTAGTAATATATTCCAACGGTTATATTTGATTTGTAATGGTTTTTAACCATTACAAATTTTTAATGGATAAAATCCGTTACAAATAGAAAAATAAATCCGTTACAAAATAAGCCTTTTGGTGTAGTGTTTAATTAAGTTGATGTTTATAATAACTTAAAAATCATAATTTAGGGCATACTCAGTTAGAGTAGGGTGGTTGCAAGGGGTTATATAATTTATCTAGTCATGAGGTTAAGAACTAGGTGAATTTAATTAAGGCGTTAGTAGTGCACATTAGAGGAGGGGTGAGAATGTTCTCAAGGGAGTGCGGCACTAACTAAAATATGGAGATCATGCATATTTATTTATTACTGCAAGTTAATCATTTGCTAAATATTTTTCAAATGTTTTGCGTACTAACCCTTGCTATGAAAACTTTTTAAAAACTTTTTAGGTGTCCAGCTACAGGGACGCCAGGCTTGACTCTATTTCACGGATCTGTTGCTGCAGCATATGTGGATGTTTTGGGAGTTTTAATAGACGCCTAATTATTTCATTTCTAGTATAGAGACTTCTTATCAGCTATTTTGAGCATGTCGCTCACAGTTCATTTAAATTTTTGTTAGACATGTTGAGATTGATTACTTGTCATCATTTTCTATTTGTTGGGTTTTGGGCCGATGGTTTATTCGGTCAGTTAATAAATTGTGAATGGTTGTTTTATCAGATAATTATGATTATTGTGTTATTTTATTTCCGCATGAGTTTCATTAAAGTTAATGAAAGATAAAACTTGTCGCCAGTCTAATTTTCTTACTTAGGTGGTTAATAATTAAAAAGGCGACAGTGATGCTAAGAATCATCCAACTGAGAAACCTGTTCTAACTTAATTTAGGACTGATCACCCGGGATTAATTAGGTGGGGTGTCACAGATGGTATCAGAGCATCAGGTTCTTGTGTCCTTAGGCTATGTGCGGCTTACTACGTTTCAGTGTAGCATTCGGTTGTTATAGAGCCTTATTATTAGGACTGTTGATTCATTTTCCGCTTGTTAAATATCGTATTTCTGCTGTGAATATTTTTTGTGTAAATTGTGTACTTATACAATTCAATCTATTTCAGATGCCACCGAGGAGACAGAGAGCGGAGAGGGATGAGGCTAGGGATGAGGTCAGTGAGGCTCATCAGGAGCCACATGTACCACCACCCCCACCACCACCCGAGCTGATTTCCACTACTCAGGTGGCAGTGATAGTGGCCCAGACGGTCGAGACAGCGATGCGAGCTATGGCAACTCACTTTCCACAGCCCCAGGCACTGCCTCCAGTGGCACCAGTAGTTCAGGCTCCAGTGGGGCCACCATCTTGGCAGCGAGTTAGGAAGACCTTTCAGAAGGGTCACCAACCTTAGTTTCGGGGTAGCACAGATGTAGTAGAGGCTTGTGACTGGAAGAAGAACATTTAGCGCCATATGCGCATGCTGGAGTGTACCGAGGTGCAGAAATATATGCTTGCTACCTTTCGTCTGTCAAGGGCAGCCTTACAGTGGTGGGAGTAAGTTACCACCCTTGAGGAGCAGGACTTGATGTCGATAGCAGAGTTCTGGGTGCGATTCGATCGCAAATACTGTCCACCAGCGGTAGAGGTTGAGATGAGAAAGAAATTCAGTGATTTAATACAGGGTGATCGTTCACTGGCAGACTATGAGGAAGAGTTCACCCGTTTGGACAACTTTGTGCCAAATGAGGTGAACGATGAGGAGCGAAAGAAATCGAGATTTATGGATGGATTAGTCTGGCGGATCAGGCAACATTTAATTGGGAATCCGGCGTTAGTGACTTATACAGATGTCGTTAATGCCGCACTTATACATTGCCGAGATCATCGCTTCCATGTGAAGGGGAGCAAGAGAGCAGGGGAGCCTAGCCAACAGGTCAAGGCAGTTACTAGTGGTGACACGAGTAGTACTCAGCAGCAGACTGGCAGTCAACAGGGGAATCAGGCTAAGAACTTTAAGCTGGTGGGTTTCGATCGGGAGGACAGGGGTTCAGGCAGGGGCCGCCAGGCCCGAATCAGCAGCAGCAGGTTCGTGAAGGCCGTCAGGGCCAAGGGAACAATGGGGGAGGCCAACAGGGCCAACCACGTCAGGACCAACAGGGCCAATGATAGGGGGATGGTCAGAGACGCTATTTTGTCTGTGGCCAGCTAGGACACTTCAAGAAGGAGTGCCATCAGAGGGGAAGAGGTCATTAGTAGGAGGCCCAACAGGGACAACGGGGGCAGATGCCTCCAGTAGCACCAGCCCCACCCGCCCCACCGCAGCAGGGGCAGATGTACTACAGACGTGTGTATAACGTTTGAGATGTTCCCAATCCTCCAGCGCAGCAAGCACCGCCAGCACTTGAGGGTATGTTTCTCATTCATGGTTATGAGGGTAGTATTCTTTTTGATACAGGAGCATCGAATTCATTCATTAAATATAATTTTGCTAAACGGGTCGGGTTACTAGAGACTGCGGGTAGTCTTTGGATGTGTGTTGAGTCACCAGTAGATATCGGGGCTTCGATTCACTCAATTTGTCGCGGAGTGGACGTTTTGATTAGGAGACTTAGTTTATCAGCGGACCTCTTAGTGTTAGATATGGAGGGGTACGATGTCATCCTAGGTATGGATTGGTTGGTCGGTTATCGGGCGACTGTGGATTGTTATGAGAGGACAATATTATTCTCCATTCCAGGATAGGAGATGTTCTTGATAGCAATGCCGTTACCTGAGGGAGGGTCACGCACGTACCTTTATTACATCGAGGAGGAAACCTCACAGGAGGTGGCGATTCCGTTGGACTCAATCCCGATAGTGAGGGACTTTGAGGATGTGTTCCAGGAGAAACCAGGGTTGCCACCTAGCAGGGAAATCGAATTTGTAATCGATTTATCACTGGGGATGAGGCCGATTGCTCGGGCCCCATACCGTATGGCCCCTTCGGAGATGCGTGAGTTGATAGAGAAGATTCAGTAGCTTCTAGGTCAAGGTTTCATTACATCGCCATGGGGTGCACCGGTGTTGTTTGTGAAGAAGCGGGACGGTTCACTACGGTTATGTGTGGACTATAGGGAGTTGAACAAGGCGACAATACGAAATAAGTATCTGTTAGCTAGGATTGATGATCTATTTGACCAATTGAGAGGGGTGGCTTATTTTTGTAAGGTCGACTTGAGGTCAGGGTATCATTAACTGCGTATCCGAGAGGAGGATGTTCCTAAGATAGCTTTCCTGTCGCGATATGGATCTTATGAGTTCAGGGTGATGCCATTTGGACTCACCAATGCACCAGCAGTGTTCATGGACCTTATGAACAGGGTTTTCAAGGAGTTTCTCGATCAGTTCGTCATCGTGTTCATTGATGACATCCTGATCTACTCGCACACCGAGGAGGAGAACGTAAAGCATTTGCGTATGGTTTTACAGACACTGCGGGATCATCAGCTCTATGCCAAATTTGGGAAGTGTGGATTTTGGCTATGGGAGGTACAGTTTCTTGGCTACATGGTGTCAGACCTGGGTATTGCAGTGGATTCGAGTAAGGTATTGATGGTGAGGGAGTGGGGGTAGCCCACGACACCGACTGAGGTGCGTAGTTTTCTGGGATTGACCGATTATTACAGGCGGTTCATCAAAGGATTCTCAAATATTGCGGCCCCTTTGACGAATCTGACCCGAAAAGGGGTACCTTTCACTTGGAGTGATCATTGTCAATTAGATTTCGACGAGCTAAAGGACAAGTTGACATTTGCACCCGTACTTGTGTTGCCGAATGGAGGATTAGAGTATCGGGTTTATACTGATGCATCCTTACAAGGACTTGGGGGTGTGCTTAAGTAGGAGGAAAGGGCTATAGCTTATGTGTCCAGAAAGCTAAAGCCCCATGAGAGGAATTACCCCACTCATGACCTGGAGCTAGCAGCGGTCATTTTTTCTTTGAGGATATGGAGACATTATCTTCTAGGAGAGAAGTTCACGTTATTCACGGATCATAAATCACTTCAGTATCTCTTCACATAGAAGGATCTAAATATGAGGCAGAGGCGATAACTAGAATTCGTGAAAGACTACAAGTTTGATATTCAATATCATCCCGGTAAGGCCAATGTGGTAGCAGATGCATTGAGCCGGAGACCGACTGGGGAAATATCATAAGTTTGGAAAGCGAAGTGGAGAAAGCTTAGATATGAGGATGATGTAGCCAGGGCTTGCATGTCAGCATTATCCATCACACCCGAGATCGTTATGAGGGTTGTCAGGGCTCAGGTAGAGGATCAGACCTGCCGGGATAGGGTGAGACAGTTGCTAGCTGAGGGAGCATAGGGTTACTCGGTCAGCTCGAAAGGAGGCTTACGCCTTAATGGGAGGTTAATTGTTCCAGAGGATAAGGAGTTGAGGCACGCTGTTATGACAGAGTCCCATTAGTCAAGATTCGCAGTACATCTCAGTGGGGATAAGATGTACTAGGACATGAGGAGACAATATTGGTGGGCAGGAATGGAACAGGACATAATAGAGTTTATTTCGAAATGTGCCACGTGTAAGCTTGTGAAAGTTAACCATCAGAGACCATTAGGGATTCTATAGCCACAAGAGATTCCCGTGTGGAAGTGGGATAGCATCTCCATGAACTTTATTACAGGGTTACCTGCATCGCAGAGGGGTCACGATTCCATATGGGTCATTGTGGATAGGTTGACCAAAGTGGCCCACTTCCTGTCGGTTCGCACAAACTTTGAAATGATGCGTTATGCGCAGCTATTCATAGCGGAGATTATTAAGTTGCACGGGGTACTAATAAATATTGTGTCTGAGAGAGACAAGATCTTTGTGGCCCACTTTTGGCAGACTTTTCAGGAGGCCATGGGCATAGAGTTACGTTTGATTACAGCCTATCACCCACAGACTGACGGAAAGACTGAGAGAGTCAATCAGATGCTGGAATATATGCTTAGAATGTGCATATTAGACTTTGAGGGAGGTTGGGAGAAATATCTTCCGCTGGTAGAGTTTGCGTATAATAAATCTTACCAATTCACGATCAGCATGGCACCATTCGAGGCACTTTACGGGAGACCTTGTCGTTCACCCGCTTATTGGTTAGAGGTGGGGGACAACAAACTATTGGGTCTGGAGATTGTTCAGGAGACGTCTTCCAAGATATAGTTGATCCGAGGGAGGATTCGGATAGCTCAGGATAGGCACAAGAGTTACACTAATGCTTCACGGAGACATGTGGAATTAGAGGTTGGGGACCAGGTATTGGTCCGGGTATCTCCTATGAAAGGGGTGATGAGGTTCGACAAGAAGGGCAAGTTAACACCAAGGTACGTGGGACCTTTTCCTATTATCGAGAGGGTGGGACCAGTAGCTTACAGGCTGGGATTACCAGAGCATCTTCAACGGATACACGACGTGTTCCATATGGCATCGTTGAAGAAATATCGCAGGAGCGAGAGGGCCTTCTGGCACATTCCATTCGAGGAAATTGATTTACAGCCAGACATCTCATATGAGGATAGACTGGTGGCTATTCTGGACCATAGCGAGCGAAAATTACGATCCAAGGTGTTCCACTAGTTAGAGTACAGTGGGGTCATCACAACGTTGACGAGTCTACCTGCGAGCGGGAGGAGGATATGCGGGAACAATATCCAGAGCTTTTCACCATAGGTACGACCAAATTTCGGGGACGAAATTTCTTTGTAAGGGGTGGAGTATGTAACACCCCGTATTTTCATGCATTAAATATTTAATTAATTCGAGAGTTCAAAATTACTTGCGAGACGTAATTTTAATTGAATTAATTATGGAAATTTATATTTAAATATTAATCGGGAAGTGAATGGTTAATATTTAGGGAAACTTATTTACTAAGTGAATAGTAATAATGTATTTACGTCATTTCGGGTATTAATGATGGGATATGTTCTTTTTTCAGCCGGGAGTCGATATAGAATAATTTGAGTGCGAAATAAGTATTCTTATAAATTAATTCGGAAGCCAATTTTGAGTGTAAGGTTGAGTTCGGATGGGCCGAGATAGTCGAAAAAGTGTACTCGGGGGAAGTAAACGGGTCACGGGATATTTTTAGACATAGTCGGGCCCACATGGTGGCATTTGGGTCACTTGGGCTTGGCCCATTAGACAAAAAATGGGATTAAGGTTAATTAAACAATTATAAGAAACAATGGAATGACTAAATTGATTTTAGAGAAGACTTAGAGGGTTAGGAAACCCTAACAGCAGCCAAAGGCATATGTGGGGATCACAGGAGAGCCAAAAAGAGTCATCTTCAACCTTGGGCACTCACAATTCCAATTTCAGACTATACGAACTCTACGACAAGTGGTTAACTGACTGTATCATTTAAAGTGTATTTCAATTCATATTCATGTGATGTGAATAATCAAAGAAATTCGTTTTGGGATTTAAAGGGGTATAAACATGGGTTTTTGTAAATTATGAATCTGATTTCTAAATTGAGTAGAAATTCATATTTAATCTGAGTTATGTGTTTGTAATCTGGTAAGTTTTGTAAACCAAGAGGAATTAGAAATGAATTGGTGATATGGAATTGATGTTTAAATGGGTTAAAGACTTAACTGGATTTTAAACCCAAACTCGTGAAAACAGTAGAAAAAGAAATTAAGTGATGTTTCTGGACCTTAGGAAGGTTCCTTATAAGGTTTTTGATGTCTATTGCCGATGGGAAAGCTTAGTTTTTGGTGTAAAAGAATATAGGGTTTGGAGGTGGGCGTCCATGGAAGAAGCAGCCAACTCGGGGAAGACGAGGACCTGATCGATCGATCGATCGAAGGGGGACCATCGATCAATCGATGTTCCGAAAATTTTGACAGTTCGCCAGTTTTCTTGTATATGTGGGGAAATTAAATAAACATCCTTCCATGCCTTAATTGTTGAGTAATTAATACATGGGTTTAAATCTAATTAATTGCGAATAAAAATTAATTAGGATTTGAGGGCGATTTGGTGTGGCACATCATGATTAAAATTAATTGGGATGTGGAGGAAATTAGGCGCGACATACTAGAGTTAAAATTTTGGGAATTTCGACTCAAATTTTTAAATACGGACTGCGCGGACAAGTCCGGGGATATTGATGGGGCGATACCGAGATGAAAATTTTATTTAGGTCAAGGCTAAATAATTTAGAGTCGGTAATATAGACTCGGGTGTTGTTTTAATTCGGGCCACGAGAGTAAGACCGAATATTGGTTGGGGCGATACCAAAGAACATTAATGTGCAAATTAATAAATAATTTGAGTTGGGCCATAAACTCATAATAAAATGGAATAGGCTTGTGTCACGGACTTAGTACACGGTATATTCGGGATATTTTATATTTATATATATACGGTGTGTGATAGTATATATATATGGTGTGTCCATCAATATCAGTGATAGATGGATGAATCCCCTAGATTGAGGAGTAGGGCGAGTATATTCCCAGGTCATAGTGTCCGTTATATGGGTGAGGGGCATCTCACTTTCAGGGAAGGAATATGAACGCCTCCAATATGTATGTATTAACCAAGTTAGTGAGCGATTCTGACTTGGGGTAACTAGGTTATGTGATTACACCAACTGGGATAACACTTTAGAGAATTTATACCCGGTGAGACTTTACTCGGGGGAAATACCATTATTAGATGTTATTTCAATATGTTTTTGAATACTGTAATATGACTAAATATATAATTAGGTAAATAATTATATATGGGATAATTAATACAAAGTATGAGTTGTATTATGTGTATAACAGGTGTAAGTGTTATATGGAATTAAAAAGGGAAATGATTTAATTAAGTTGATGTTTATAATAACTTAAAAAATCATAATTTAGGGCATACTCGGTTAAAGTAGGATGGTTTCAAGGGGTTATATAATTTATCTAGTCATCAGGTGAAGAACTAGGTGAATTTAATTAAGGCGTTAGTAGTGCACATTAGAGGAGGGGTGAGAATGTTCTCAAGGGAGTGCGGCACTAACTAAAATATCGAGAGCATGCATATTTATTTATTGATGTAAGTTAATCATTTGCTAAATGTTTCTCAAATATTTTGGGTACTAGCCCTTGCTATGAAAACTTTTTAAAAACCTTTTAGGTGTCCAGCTACAGGGATGCCAGGCTTGACTCTATTTCAGGGATCCGTTGCTGCAGCATATGTTGATGATGCGGGAGTTTTGATAGACGCTTCATTATTATTTCTAGTATAGAGACTTCTTATCAGCTATTTTGAGCATGTCGCTCACAGTTCATTTAAATTTTTATTAGACATGTTGAGATTGATTACTTGTATTCATTTTCTATATGTTGGGTTTTGGGCCGATGGTTTATTCGGTCAGTTAATAAATTGTGAATGGTTGTTTTAGATAATTGTGATTATTGTGTTATTTTATTTTCGCATGAGTTTCATTCAAGTTAATGAAAGATAAAACTTGGCACCAGTCTAATTTTCTCACTTAGGTGGTTAGTAATTAAAAAGGCGACGGTGTTACTAAGAATGATCCAACTGAGAAACCTGTTCTAACTTAATTTATAACTGATCACCCGGGGTTAATTAGGCGGGTTGTCACACTCACTTGATTTAGGTTTAAAACATCTTTTGACTCAAAATTTTCATCCCTAATTTTTGTGTGAATTCATTTAAAATCTAAAGTATTTCATAACTGAGTTACTTTTGTGGATAGACATTCTTCACTGCTGACCTTATGGTTCTTGAGAGCATCATTGTTGAAAAGAATACAAAGGCTAAATCAGTGGATATAGGGGGTGGACTTCTTAGAGGCGAGTATGGCTTATCGAGTTTTTAATCTGGCTAGATTATAAGTTACGGAGTCAATAAATGTCATGATTAGAGATGACAAGCCACCGACGTTTGTTGCTCCTAAACCATAGTGTGAGGATGATTCACCCCTTAGTGATGATCCTATCCTTCCACATACTACCATGGTGGATTATACTCCTATTTTAGGGGATACACCATCTTTATTTCGAAAGATTCATGACCCTGCTGTTATACTTGGTGATCCTACACTAGGTGTTAAGACTCATGTTCAACTCGAAAATGTTATTAGCTATCTGTGCTACACATCCCTAGTTAAGCCCAAGAACATTAAAGAAGTACTCAAGGGAGAGCATTGGATATCTTCCATGCAAGAATAATTACTTCAGTTTAGAAAGAACGATGTGTAATAGTTGGTCGCCCAATATATCAATACTAACGTGATAGGTACCAAGTGAATTTTTAAGAATAAGGTGGATGAAAATGGTACCATAGTTTTCAATAAGGCTTTGTTGGTTGCTCCAGGTTATACACAGATCGAGGGTGTAGACTTTGAGGAGACATTCACTCCTATTTCTAGTCCGTCTGCTCATTACTTATCATAACATGTCATTTTTATTTCAAGTTATATTAGATGGATGTCAAGAGTGCCTTTCTGAATGGCATTCTATAGGATGCAATTTATATGGAACAACCAAAAGGGTTTGAAGTCCCTAAGCACTCGGGACACATCTACTACCTTAGAAAAGCTTTGTGTGGTTTGAAGTAAGCAACCAGTGCTTGGTACGAGAGTCTTACTTCCTATCTCTTAGCTCGTGGCTTCAAGAGAGGGGGAGTAGATAAGAGGTTGTAATAAAGAAGAGAGAGTGGTGCTATTTTGGCTGCCCAAGTCTATGAGGACGACATAGTCTTTGGATCCACATGATCCCGCCATGCTCACACCTTTGAGGAAGAGATGAAGAGTGAGTTTGAGATGAGCATGGTAGGTGAGCTTACATTCTTCCTAGGTCTCTAAGTTCGTCATCTTGAGGATGAGATATTCATATCTCAATCCAAATATACAAGACACCTTGTGAAGAAATTCGGTTTAGACTCAGCTAAACACTCACTCAGACCTATGAGTTCATCGATAAAGCTTAACAAAGACACTTTAGGTAAGGACGTACCTCACTGCTAGTCATCCGAATATTTCCTTTAGTATTGTAGTTTGTGCACGATACTAGGCGTCCACGAATGAGACACTCTTATGCGCTCTTAAACATATTATCGAATACTTGAGTTGAACTTCTTCTTATGGTATTTGGTATTCCTTTGATACTATTGACTATTTTTCCACCTATTCGGATGCCGATTAGGCTGGGCATATATATGATTTTATGAGCAATTCGGGAGGGTGTTTCTATTTTAGGAGTGATCTTATCTCTTGGTTAAGCAAGAAGAAAAACTCCATTTCTTTTTTCATTGCGGAGGTTAAGTATATAACCTTCGGGAGCTTTTGTACTCAAATCTTATGGATAAAGAAAATTTTGGAGGATTATAGCATTTCACATAGTGTGATGACTATTTCGTGTGATAATATGAGTGTTATACACATTTCTCTTAATCCGGTCTAGCATTCGTGCATAAAGCACATTAAGATACACGAGAACTTTATTCGAGACCTAGTTGAGGAGTGGAGTCATTAGGATGTGATTTAATGATATCTAACTATATGTTTGACTCATTGTCACCTTTAATGCACACGGGCACAAATTTATTTAAATGTTGCACTTACCTGTCACATGTTGATTGTAGTATTTTCATCTCAGTTGTGCTTTTAAATCGAACCAAATGTGAAAAACGAGATAATAAAAAGTTGTGCATGTAAGAACCATTGCCCGAATTTTGAAAAAAAAAGATCATTTTCCCGATAAAATTATTTTATTTTAAACAATCGAAAGGGGCTAAGAAAGACAATGTCTTTGAGTGAAAAGTCACCATTTGCAATAAAAGAGCCAAAAAGATTAGCGAAAAAAAAAAGAGATGTGTTGGGCCATTTTCTTTTAACATTGATGACTCGCTACAAATGAGCATTGATTTCTTTAAAATTGTGAGTGTTATTGATGTATGTGACATTTTGAGGAAGTTAAGTCGAAGATCAATGGGTTTTCTATTACTTTAAAAATCTCGAAAAGTATGACATATTTTTGGGCATTAAAATCACTCATGATCTTGATTTGTTGATTAGGTTAAGTCACTTTCACATGAGTTCAGTATTATTATACCTAAAGTAAATTTTGAGATGATACGTTAGTATTGTCTCAATCCTTCTTGAACATGTGATATGATTATTTGTGTTGATTAACTTGTAGAATATTTTCACATCCCTACATTTCGTTTCCATAATTCGGATATTTTTGTGTTTTCTCCATGGTGTTTTGTATTTGTAAAATTTATACTTGAGAAAAATTTCAAAATTTCAAAAATAATTTATGTAACCTTTGAGTTTATCATTACATGACCTTATTTGATAGATCTTTGTGATGATATTATATCTTTAGTGAAGATCTCATTTTAATGCTTTAGTTTCTACTCCTTGTCTATTTCGGACAAAATAAAAGGGGAAGAACAAATTACGGGGAAGATTACATGAATTTGTTTTATGGGGGATATATTCTTATTTTTTATATTTTCAAACTCTATGCATCACGGGTAGTGTTCTGTAACCCCCAGTGTTTTTAAAACATAAAATCGGTTGGGAATTTAAAATTTTGAGTAAAAATAAAATTTTAAAAATTAACCATTTTCATATTTAAAAATGTTGATATTGATTTATACAAAAACTTATTTTTATCAGAATTGGAATCGAATTCAAATTAGCATAATTTTGCAGTTTATAAAAATAAAGGGGAGATTTAGATATCAATGGATCCGGATCGGTTCGGATAGGTGAGGCAAACCAGTTCTCTTGGGTTGTTTTGTTAAAATAAAACTCTTTAATTTTATAATTGTCTAGGATTCAAATGTTTTTTGTTATAAAAATACAAAGTGACGGGTTCAGGGTTTTCAAAACATATTTTAGCCTTCACCAAAAGCAAGAACTTCCCATAATTTTCATCATTTTTTTCTTCCAAACCTAATCCCTTTAAACTCAACTTTCAACTCAAGATTTGTAGAACCAAATCAAGATTTCTCAAGATTGTCCATGAACGCATTTTCATTATTTTCTCGGGAGGAACACAACCATCAAATCAGATTATTCAAATGATTTTTACAGGCATGAATACTTTTATTGTTCCCTTTAGTGCTATGCGTTTCAAATGTTTCATAAACACTAATAATCAATGTTTTCCTAAAATAAATTAGAAAGACTAATTAGGAAAAGTGAGACCCAATTTGAGACTGTTTTTATTCAAATATTTAATATGAATTAAGACTCAAAACCCTTGCATGCTTAGATTAGAAATTGAGGTTCCATTAGAATTTGTGACGTTCGTATGTAGAATAAATAATAGGGATGTTATAAATTAATTTCGACATGTAAAACCACGTTAATTATGTGCATTTATAGAGTATAGATTTATTGTTGGATGTTCCCAAAAATATGCATGTGAATAGAAATTCTATAAATTGACAAGAAAATGAATTGTTTTTAATTAATACTATAAATAAACGAACATAATTTTGATAAATCTATACTATAATAGTGATCTTGCGATTAATTTAAAAAATTGTTATAATACTATAATAGTGATCTTGCTATTAATTTAAAAAATTATTGTAATAAGTTGAAAATATGCTATATGTGATATGTTAATACTATTAATAAATAACACCGCAGGGACGACACGATTCTTAGGGTAGTTATTGCTCTCACCTTATTTTTTAGGTTGCTTGATAGGAATGAAACTAGTAGGTAGGACTTTGTTATTGGTAATGCATTTCAGGTATGGGACTAGATAGTGTGGGTTTGTACGGATAGATGATTCCGGGGTGGGACTTGATTGTACGTCGCTTCCATTAGATAGTTAGCCTAGGTGCGGGCTAGGTAGTAACTATTCTAGGTTTTCTTCCTAAAGGGTAGGCTAGGATACACTTGCATTTTGGAGATATCTGGCTATGGGGCTAAGGGTAGTTTGAGGATTTATGCTCGATAAAGGGTGGTGCTAATAGAAAATAATGAGAACTTGAGAAAATTGATAATTGATGCCTAAGATAATAAACAGGTATTAAAATAAATTTTCTTCATGAGTATGTGCAGGGATAAAAGTTATCGGGTCGACTGGCTATAGAGATATAGGGGTGTATTAGCGTGATGAGTACCTACATGGATGATAAATATCTGGTCGATTGGTTGTTGTGATGTGTTGTGCGTGGAACCTCACGAGTATGTTCAAAGCTGATAAAAATCAAGTTGGCTAGCTATACTGAGGGGAATGGGTGTGATGTCTTGGACCTCAAGCGCGCCAAGAGTGTGTGTTGGACCGATAAGGGGTCGACTGTCCATAGTGGTGTCACATAAATAAGAATAAGTGGCTAATTAAATGTAGTAAGAATAGGAGCGAATGTTTAAATTATAGTTGAGATATAATTGGACTTAAACATTTAGGGTGGTTTAGTTATGTGGGTAGATGGTAGTAGCTTATTTTTACTTGCATGTTAATATATATCGTTTAAATACTCTATTGTGATGTTTATCATGTATAAAGCTATTGTCTAGGTTCATGGATCCTAATGTGAGGAGTAGCTAGTATTCATGCGGTGGGATCTGACCCATTGTGTTAACTAATATTTCAAGTATAGTTATTGGAGTAGCTGCATTTGATGCATTAGAGATCTTCGAAGTGCAGCTAGAGTTGTATTTTATCTTATTTAGTAGTTTGGATTTACTTTCCATTTCGTCGCTTTATTTTGAGACATCCACTTATGGATTTGGTGGGCCAATCTGTTCCACAGTTATATATGGTTTCAGTCAGATATTTATTGTTGGATTACTTCATTTGACCCTTAAATACATTTAGAGTAAGATATATTTTGGAGATTAGGATGGTGATGAATGTTAATGGTTGAATATTTTATACATTCATTAGATTTAATTGCATTTTATATTATAGACTAAGTTTTTAGTTGTCTCATATTTTTGGCACATGCTAAGAATGGTATTTTATTTAGTAATACCTGGGGTATTTGGTAGCGGACGACGCCAGAATGCGCGGGTTGTTATAAGTGGTATTTTATTTTGAGAGATCGTTAGTACAGATGTTAGGTATCTCTAGTATCAATTCAGTGATGTAATTTGATTTGTGAACTTCAGGGTTTGCGATGGATTTTAGAGATATAATCGAGTGGTGATTCACGGGAGAGCGTGGTACACCGTTATTTTCATATATAGTTTTTGCTCATGGGGTAAGTGCGTTTGGGATTGGGTGTATGGGTGGCCAATCATGTCATGCTACGAGTTGACATGTGTGAGCCTTATTTTTGCGCATTTACGCTTCGTCAAATTTCGAGGACCAAATTCTTGTGCTAATAGGAAAGTATGTAACACCCCCTGTTTTTAAAACATAAAATCTATTGGGAATTTAAAATTTTGGGTATAAATATATTTTTGGAAACTAATTATTTTCATATTTAAAAATGTTGAACACAATTTATGTAGAAAGGGTATTTTTATCAGAATTGGAATTGGATTCAAATTAGCAGAACATTTTATAAAAATAAGGGGGAAATTTGGATCTCAGGGCATTCGAACCGGTTCGCAGGGAGGGGAAAACCGGTTCGCTTGTACAGTTTTGGAAAATTAAAACTCTTTAATTTTAAATTTGTGTAGGACTCAAATTCTTTTTTATATAAAAACACAAAGTGACGAGTATAGGATTTTTAAAACAAATTTTAGTCTTCTCCCAAAGAAAGAACCTCCCATAATTTTCATCCTCTTTTTATTCCAAACCTACACCCTATTATACTTAACTTTTAACTCAAGATTTGAAGAACTTAATCAGGATTTCTCATGATCGTCCAAGAATGTGTTTTCATTATTTTCTCGAGAGGAACATAACCATCAAATCATATTCTTCAAACAATTTTTATAGGCCCGAATACTTCTATTATTACCCTTTGGTATTATGCATTTTAAATGTTACCTAAGCACTAACAATTATTATATTCTTAAAATCAATTAGAAATACTAATTAGGGAAAATGAAACTAAAGTTTGGTACAGATTTTATTCAAATATTTAATACGAATTAGGGCTCAAAACTCTTTGCATACTTAGATTAGAGGTTAGGATTCCGTTAGGATTTGTGACGCTCGCATGTAGAATAAATCGAAGGGATGTTATAAATTAATTTCTACATATAAAACCACGTTAGTTATGTGCATCTTGTAGAGTAGAGATTTATTATGGTATGCTCCCAAAAATATACATGTGAATAGAAACACTATAAATTTACGAGAGAATGAATTATTTTAATTAATATTATAATTAAACGGCAATAATTAGGATAAATTGTGATCTTGCGATTAATTAAAAGAATTGTTGTGATAACTTGAAAATGTGACATATGTGATTCGTCAATGTTATTAATAATTGACACCAGGGACGACAGGATTGTTGGGGTAGTTATTGATCTCACCATATTTTTAGGTTGTTTGCTAGGTATGGGACTAGTAGGTGGACCTTAGTTATTTGTAAGACTTTCTAGATAGTGTGAGTTTTTATGGATGGATACTTATGGGGAGGGGATAAATTGTACACCGTTTAGATGGATCGTGAGCCCAGGTGTGAGGCTAGGTAGTAGCTATTGGTAGGTATTCTTCCTAGAGGGTAGGCTAGGATACACTTGCATTTTGGAGACCTCTAAGTATGGGAGTAGGGGTAGTTTGTGGATTTATGATCGATAAAAGGGTGGGGCTAATAGAAAATAATGAGAACTTGAGAAAATTGGGAATTAATGCCTAAGATAAATAACGGGTATTGAAATGAATTTGCATCGTGAGTATGTGTCGGGCTGACAGTTATCGGGTCGACTGTCTATAGCGACATAAGGGTGTATTGGCGTCACGAGCATGTGGAGGGCTGACAGAAATCGGGCTTACTAGGTATAACTAGGTGAACAGGTGTAATGTATTGGAACTTAAGCGCGCCAAAAGTGTGTGCAGGACCGATAAAGGGTCGACTGGCTATAATTGTGCCGCATGAATAAAAATAATTGAATAATTAAATTAAGAAAGAATAAGAGATAATGTCTAAATTATGGTTGAAATGGAATAATTGGATTTGAACTTTGGGGGGGCTTAGTTATGTGGGTAGATAGTGGTAGTTTGTTTTTATTCGCATGTTAATATATATCTCGTTTAATACTCTATTGTGATGTTTATCATGTATAATGCTATTGTATGGGTTCACGGACCCTAATTGGGAGGAGTAGCCAGTATTCATGATGTGGGATCTGACCATTGCGTTGACTAACATTTCAGGTATAGTTGCTGGAGTAGCTGCATATGCAGCACTGGAGATCTTTGGAGTACAACTGGAGCATTATTTTACTGTCCTTTGTAGCTTTGATTTACTTTGCATTACGTCATTTATATTATGACACTTTCATTTACGGATTATTTGGCCAATTGGTTCCACGGTCGTTTATGGTTGTAGTCAGATACTTATTGTTGGATTACGTCATTTGAGTTTTAAATACAATTGGAGTTAGATTTATTTTGGAGATTAGAATGGTGATAGATATTATTGGTTGTATGTTTGATATATTCGTTGGATTTAATTGCATTATATATTGGGAATTAAAGATTTATATGTCTCATATTTCTTTCACATGCTAAGAATGGTATTTTATTTAGCAACGCTCATTATAGTTTGAAAATTAATTATTTTCATATTTTAAAATGTTGATCTTGATTTATATAAAAAGGTATTTTTATCTGAATTAGAATCGAATTCAAAATACGAGAGTTTTGCATTTTATATAAATAAGGGGGAAATTTAAATCTCAGGAGATTTGAATCAGTTCGGACGGGGTGGGTGAACCGGTTCGCTTATACAGTTTTGAAAAATTGAAACACTTTAACTTTAGAGTTGTGTAGGACTCAAATTATTAATGGTATAAAAAAAATATAAAGTGACGCGTTTAAGGTTTTTAAAACATATTTTAGCCTTCTCCATAAGCAAGAACCTTCTATAATTTTCATCCTCTCTTTTCTTCTAAAACTAAACCTTTTAAACTCAAAATTTGAAGAACTAAACCAAAATTTCTCAAGATCGTTCAAGAACATGTTTTTGTTATTTTCTCGAGAGGAACCAAACCATCAAATCTGTTTCTTCAAATGATTTTTACAGGCACGAATACCTCTATTGCTCTCCTTTATTATTATGCGTTTTAAATATTGCATAAACACCAATAATCATTGTTCGCCTAAAATAAATTAAAAAAACTAATTAGGGAAAGTGTAACCCAATTTGGGACTATTTTTATTCAGATCTTTAATACGAATTAAGACTCAAAACTCTTGCATGCTTAGATTAGAGGTTGAAATTATGTTAGGATTCATCACGTTCGCGTGTATAATTAATCTAGGGATCTTAAAAAATGATTTCGATATGTAAAACCACATTAATTATGTGCATCTTGTAGAGTAGATATGTATTGTTGAATGCTCCCAAAAATATACCCCTGAATAGAAATTCTACAAATTTATGAGAAAATGAATTGTTTTAATTAATATTATAATTAAACGGAAATAATTTGGATAAATAGTGATCTTGCGATAAATTTAAAGAATTATTGTGATAAGTTGAAAATCTGTCATATGTGATTTGTTAATTGTATTAATAATTGACACTGCGGGGACGAAGAGATTCTTGGGTTAGTTATTGCTCTCACCTTATTTTTGGGGTTGCTTGCTAGGTATGGGTCTAGTAGGTAGGCCTTAGTTGTTGGTAACGCATTTTAGTTATGTCAGTAAATAGTTTGGGTTTGTATGGATGGATGATTTCGGGGTGGGGTTTGATTGTACGTCGTTTCCATTGGATAGTTAGCCTAAGTATGAGTCTAGGTAGTAACTATTGACATGTATTCTTCCTAAAGGGTAGATAAGATACACTTGCATTTTGGAGACCTCTAGGCATGGGACTAGGGCTAGTTTGAGGATTTATGCTCGATAAAAAGGTGGGGATAATAGAAAATAATGATAATTTGAGAAAATTAATAATTAATGCCTATGATAAAAACGGGTGTTAAAATGAAGTTCCATCGCGAGTATATGCAGGGCTGACAGATATCGGGTCAATTGGCCATAGCGATGTGAGTGTGTGTTGCTGTCACGATCATGTGTAGTGCTGACAGAATAAGGTCTAACTGACTATAGTGATGCGGTATGTACAGAGCTGATAACAATCAGGCTGACAGGATATAGTGATGGGAATGGCTGTGATGCATAGAACCCTAATCGTGCCAAGCGTGTATGCAGGACTGATAAGGGGTCGAATGTCCATAGTGGTGTCGCATAAATAAGAATAAGTGGCTAATTGAATTTATTAGGAATAAGATCTAATGTTTAAATATAGTTGAGATGGAATAATTGTACTTAAACATTTGGGGTGGCTTAGTTATGTGGGTAGATGGTAGTAGTTTATTGTTACTCGCATGTTAATATATCTCATTTAATTTAAAATACTCTATTGTGATGTTTCTCATGTAGAATGCTATTGTCTGGGTTCATAGGCCCTAATTGGGAGGAATAAATAGTATTCATACGGTGGGCTCTGACCTATTGCGTTGACTAACATTTCAAATATAGTTGTTAGAGTATCTACATAGCATATATTAGAGATTTTTAGGAGTGCAACTGGATATTTATTTTATTTGCTTTAGAAGTTTAGAATTAGTTTCCATTTCATTGCTTTTATGATGAGACTTTCATTTATGGATTTGGTGGACCAATCAGTTCCACAGTTGTTTATGATTGCAATCACATATTTATTGTTGGATTACTTCAATTGAGCTTTAAATACAATTGGAGTTAGATTTATTTTGGAGATTAACATGGTGATGGATGTTATTGGTTGGATGTTTTATATATTTTTTGGATTTAATTGCATTATATCTTGCGAATTAAAATTTTTAACTGTCATATATTTCTGTCACGTGCTAAAAATGGTATTTTATTTAATAACACCCGGCATAGTTTAGCAGCGATCGACGCTAGAATGCGCGGGGTGTTACAGATGGTATCAAAGCCCGGTGACACCCCGCTTATTTATATAATGGGTAATCATTACTATACTAAAATAAAATAGGAATCTCCTTTGGTTTATTCATGGAATCACTATTAAAAACTTTTTAAACTACTAACTACCGATTAGTTAAATAATCCGGTACCAAATTTTATCTTTCATTTAAAAGACGACAACTAAATTGTTAAGTAAATCCAACACAATGATAAAGCTAAATAACCAATCACACAAATAAGGAAGTCTAAACATCATATAATAAAACCAAAAACCTAATAAACAAGAGGTTACCAAAATCCAAAACAACATCTGAATGAAATAATCACTAATAGTAATCGAGTCTGGAAATAAAAGAAGAAATATGCCCATCTGGTAACTGAAATAAAGAACTTATTATAGAATTCAATATATGAAGTGGATACTCAACAACCTGCAAGCCTCCACATCAGCTACAACTTCGTGTCCCTAGAAAGAATAGTCATCCTCGGCGTCCCTGTGGCTGGACACCTACAAGTTTTTGAAAAATAATTTGGCACGAGTCAGAGCCAAAAAACTTTTAAAAACATGTTCATATAATTAAGATGCATTAATAAATATGAAGTATAATATTCCATATTAAAGTCGATGTCGTACTCCCATTGGATACTCCTCACCTCTGAACTATATTGCACATTTAGCGCACTATTATATACCTAGTGAGATACTACATTAAACACACATATGTTAACTCTTAATGTGTTAAGCCCGTATATTATTAACTACATTATTATATATGTAAAGATATACTACAACAAATAAACAGATCTTTACTCTTAATGTGTTAATCCTGTATATAATTAACCACACCATTATATACGTAAAGATATAGTATAACAAACACACATATTCCGCATATAGTCGCCATCGATCGAGTAATAGCTCATTAGATGTCGCCATCTCCTGAGTAATAACTCATTCAATGTTGCCATCCCCGAGTAATAACTCATTGGATTCCATTCCCCGAGTAATAAACCATTGGATGACTTTCTCTACAATGCTATCAAAATCCAGGTCATAGTCACTTCATACTAGTTACCGGCGATCACATTCCACACCGACTCGGTAAAAATCGCAAACGCATTGGAGATGGTCATAGTCCTTTGATAGTGAGCCTTAACAATACTTAAATAATCTCACTTTGAATATAAATCACACAAACATAAATATGGCGCTATGACCTTGGGACTATACTTACCTTGCTTTCGCTCACCAGGGAAGATCACCCACATCACACAACCTCCTCTAATAGTACTAGAGGGGCATGTTCACACCAATATAATAGACACAGATATTATAATACACACACACACACACACACACACACACACACATATATATATATATATATATATATATATATATATATATATATATATATATATATATATATATATATATATATATCTGTGTGTGGGGGGGGGGGGGAGAGAGGTTCTCTATTGGACCAAAAGAATGGACTTTTTAATGGATCTTAACAAAAAACACATAACAACACATTAATTTTAATTCCTATAATGTAATTTGTTCGCACGAGCGCCACTCGAGACTCCACTACCCCCCCCCCCCCCACCCCACTCACTCACCCAACCACCACCATCACCATAGCAGCCCTTATGGCAGCCCTTATGACAATAGGGATGCCATGGGGGTGGGGGTGGGGGTGGGGGTGGGGGTGGGTGTTTGGTGCCGTTGGCGCTGACTAATTACACAGAGGAATTAAAATTAATGTGTTATTATGTGTTTTTTGTTAAGGTCCATTAAAAAGTCCATTCTTTTAGTTCACTAGAGAACCTCTCCCTATATATATATATATATATATATATATATATATATATATATATATATATATATATATATATATATATACTAGGGTGTACCCGTGCCGATGGCACGGTGATAAATTTGCTCTCGTACAGGGTCCAAACACGTACATGGTCCAATTAAAACGCGTCATGTCACCAAATGGAATGGAATCTTATTTTTTAAACCACTACCAAATAAAAGGACATGAAAAAATTAAAATGGTACAAAACAATAGACTATATAAAATCTTATGTTTTTTTTAACTAAAACTAATACCACCTAAAGAAAAGCGACACGACAGGACACAAAACACAACACAACGCGACATAAATATCATTTTTTATACATAATACTAACAGAATCCTAAAAGAGGAACACACCATTTTTTTAGCAAAATATGAATAAATGAAATTAAAACGCGCGACAACACAGCACAACACAATTAATTAATAATACCGTAACCCAATTTTTTTAAGCAAAACATGAACTAAATCCAATCAAAACGTGAGACGATTCCTCTTTGCAATGGCTATTTCAACTTCTGTAAGAGCAAATTCTATGGAACAAAACACGGAACGACACAACTAACTAATAATACCATAACCGGTTGTTGTCAAGTTATTCGAGAGTTGTGTTACCGAATTAAAATTGGACAACCAATAAACGATTTTCATTTTTTTTCAAGAACAAAAACTCAGCTCAAAATGATATTTTTGGGTATTTAAAAAATACAACTTGAAAAAGGTGAAATATTCATCCATTTTTTTTAAAATACCAAAATATATCATCGTATTGATTACATCCAACCACGGTTGAAAAAATGTTCCGAATTGGGATTATAGCAACGTCAAACCGATAAAATAAAATAGTTAACGGATTGGGATTGCATTGACCTACTTCAATCGTTAATATCATTAAGAATATGTTTGTGACATTTTAATAAAAAAACTCAGTTTTTTAATGTGAGATTTCTTTTTTATTTATTAAATTTAATATAGGCTCTCCTTTTCATTTTTGTTGCTAAATATACGCTTACAATGTGCTCTTTTTTTACTTATGTTTTTTTGAAAATTTAATGTCTTAGAGACGCGATTAGCTAGTGGCACTAATTATTAAAATCCACTTTCATCGGTTAAATTAAATGAGGGCAATTAATTTTTTAAACTGGAAAGTAAATAAATTTTATTTAAAAATTTATTCTGGAAAGACCATAGAATATAAATAATTTGATTCAAAAAATTAGATAAAAAATACAATCTTATCAAGTATTAAAATTTGTAACCAAATGAAAAAAAATCCTAAATTTATATATGGCCAAGTAATCATTTCCTATTAAAGAACGCAATATACCCAAAGTTTGCTAGGGGATTTGAAACTGACGGTTTGAAAAAAAAAGCTATTCAATATGCCATCAGTAATGACCTAATATAGCTGCCTTGGGAATACAAATTACCTTCTATAATAACAGTATCACTCTTAAACATAGCTTAATTATACTACTATATAGCAGTATATAGCAGTCTATCACTCTCAAATATGCCTTGGGAATACAAATTACCTGTTATAATAGACTTCCTACCTGACACTGCCTTTTCTCGATCCTTGAGCTCTTTTTATTTTTTAACATAAACTTCCTATCTGACATTGTGTAAACAGACAGCCATCCAAAACTCGATTTATTTGGAAAATAGATAAAAATAAATAAAAACATGTAAACGTAAAATAAACTTGAACCTCTAAACAGAGAAAATATAAAAACTTTATCTACCAAATAGATAACCCAATATGTAAATCGGAACGTGTAATGAAATAAACTTCAAAACTGGATTTATGAGTTGGTCGTCCGCATCGTCCTCCCCTTCACCAGCAGCGTCCTAGAAATAGCCAACAATGAGAGCAAGAAATAAAAACCTTATGAGAGATAAAAAAAATAGAATCCAAAAACAAAAAACAAAATGAGGGAAAAAAATGAACCACAAATTACTTCGCTGCACAAATCCCACAAATTTGACTAAAAAAAAGACACAACATATACACTCACAAATTACCTCGGTACACATATACACTCACAAATACCTAGATGCAACATATGTACCTATCATTATTATCTAAAAAAAGATGCAACATATACACTCACAAATGAACACTAAGTGCACCATACAGACATTTAACCAAGCAGATGGTATTCAAAATGAAAATATCTTGTTAAAGAAAGAAGTAATTTAACCGCCAAGAGAAGACAAAATTATGAACCCACCTGAAGAACAGCAAAACACAGATCTTCAAGGTTGAAAACGAAATGTCTTGACTGAAGGCAGAGTAACTGCAAGAAAGTTGATAGTCCAGGAGTGTGAGAAGGGGAAATTAGAAAGGACTTGTGAGAAGGCAAAAAAATCAATAAGTGAAAAGAAAACTAAATTTTGAAAAAAAAAGTAATTTTAATTCCAAACACTGGAACTAATATTCCAAACATGGTTCTTGTGTTATAACTGTACATGGGTCTCGATGCCCCACTCTGGCTCAGCGTGGTATACCCAAATATGAGCCACTGATTATTGAAACTCAAACCTCCACACATAACATGCAATGAACAGAGAAAAATGACTTACCTGTCTACTAATCTCCTCAAAGCCTTTCTTTTTCACTGACGAAACTGAGAGACGAACAGAGAATTTTGTTGGAGTTGAACGAAACTGAGAGACGAACGTGTGGAGCTTTTTGTCTTATGAATCTGAGAGATTTGTGAGATCTGTGATTGTCTCTCGTGACGAAGAACTGCGCCGTTAAGAGAGGTTTACGGAAACCCAAATAACTGTCTGAAATCATGGGTAAGTTTGAGAGGCGAGTGAGAGTCTGAGTATTCATCCGTATTTCTCATCTCTTTATCTTCTACACCGAGAAAAATCTTTATAGTCCACATCAATGCCAAAGTCCACATCAGTGCCAAAGTCCAGGAAACCGAGAAAATTTCAGAAAACCCGTTCTCATGGGTATTCAAGAAAACCCTGATTCATAAACCAAATGAAGAAAAAAAGACACAAATTCATGAAGTGCCTTGTACCTGTGAGGGTTTATGGCTATGAGACAGAAGCGTGTTTGAGAGAGAGAGAGAGAGAGACACAGGTCTGAGAGGTGAGATTTGAGAGACTCGAGACATTGAAAGTTTGAAAGAACCCGTTAATAGGGGTGGGTCTACAAGTTTGCAGGTCCCCGTGTATGCAGAAGTTGCGTGAAGAAAGCCCCATATCATAGGTTGGCTACTCCAACCACTCTAGTTGTTGCGAGTCCCAATAAAAAAGCCCTGTATCCAAAGGTTCTTGAAGTTGTTCATAGTGTTCAAAAGTTAGAGTATTATGAATTATTGGACAATTAATCGTAGCCATCCTTTTGTTGGGGATTCTAAGCCATTAGATTCAAACCCCTAAATTCAATCTCAACCATCAGTTGATAAACACCAAACTTATCAACTTTCGATCTCAGCCGTGAGTTAGCGAAGACCAAAAGTCCCTCCTCCTTTATTATATATATATATATATATATATATATATATATATATATATATATATATATTATACTTCCCATATCCGTATATATATAATCATATCAACTGGCTAATCCGTGACTTTCACTTGAAGCACTAGTCTAACAACCCAAGTCTAGTCCGAACTCTTATTTTATTAAATTCTTCTTTTAATTAAATAATATGACATGTTTCTCATTACTAAATTCTACCGTACTCTCCCAACTAATACTAACTAATACTAAATGAATAAATTTGAAATCAATATATATGTTCAATCTCTTACACTTCGAGTATTATTATTATTCCATAAATACCTTACAAAGAAGTATATCGAGATAACTCTCTGTTTGGACATAATTCTCATGTCCGTTATCTTATAGTTTTGTATGTCATACGCCGTTACATTTGGCACTTCCTCAAGATCTCATATGACGGCCTCAATCCGAATTTCGGGAATCAAGCATGCATTATCTCCATTAATCTGCCTCAACGACTTCACGCTCCATGTTTTTAGGCTCGTAATACAAGTGGTACGCAAGAGAAGTCAAAACAGTGCAATAAGGCTTGATAGGGATGTTCAAGGGAAAATTGGTAATTTTATAGCCACCTTCCGGAGGACTAGTCAACTGGAAAGTTGAAGAGCTTGCTGCAACAAAGATACTAGAAGAAACAGCACCTCAATCCGAGCTACGGTGAGCAAGTTATGGCCCGTTGAAAATGGAGATATTTACATTGAAAAATACTGGGAATTTTTCTAAGTGTTTAGCCCCTGTTCCCAGCGAGTTTCCCCGAACCCAGCCCGAACCGGTTCGGGGGGCGAACCGGTTCGCAGGGTACCAGAACCGGTTTGGGGTACCTGTATGCTGGATAGAATTTTAGGTTTTAAGAACGTGGATCTCTTCATCTGTTTTCCTATAAATACCAACTTCGAGGGAGTTGTTTTGCAAGACTTCCATACATGATTTTCAGAGCACAAAAACTCTAAGTCTTCACCTATTGAGCCCAAGACTCTAGGTTTTTGATTAACACAAATTTCCAAACACTTGTGAATCACTTTTCAACCTAGGAACACAGTTTTGCTGTTCATACCCTTGTGGAGAAGACAGTTCTTCTTCTTCATTGCAGCCCTCCTGGAAAGGGACATTTCCAGCCGCCGACTACAGAATCCGACACCTGAGGGTAATTCTTAGTCACTTGTATTTTCATTGTAATCTGAAATTGTACAGTTACAATATTATAATAAAAATAAATAGTTTTGCCCCTTTGGGGGATTTTTCCTCACAAGCATGTGTTTGAATGTTCTTGTTTAGTTCATTATCTTATTCAATCACATACTGTTACATGTTTAGGGTTTGTTTGGGTTAAAATGCGTTTAATATATAAGTTTATCATTTGAACGCGAGCATATACTGATAATGCCAGAATCAGCACCACCAGATAAGGTGTTTTCAAGCTCAATCTATCAACAATAATGGCAACACAGTTATGTAAAGAGGTAAGAGAATGAGATGAGGAGAAGAGGAGAGTAATCCAGGATATAAGTGGTTCAGCCTAGATTGGCCTACGTCCACTGTGTGTGTGTGAATAATCTCACTGCAATAAGGCACTAATGGCCATGGATACAATCTCTCAAGATTTCTCTCTCTACAGTGTATCTAGACAGAGTTTCAGCTAGGGTTGAATATCTGGGATCCCTTTGTAAGGTAGGGGATGACCTCTATATATAGTACCTAGGGGGTGTAATGTACCTTCTATGCATGCAATGAGCATGTGTGTGGTTACCTCACCAATATGGGAGTGCCATCTGTCACTGTCACTGTCACATGTAGAGAATGATGATGCAATATTCTCCCCACGTGTGGGGAATAATCTTGTTATAATTGATTTGTGTCCACGTGTCCTTATCCAAATGTTAGCAGGTGCTCGGCTATCGCGTCTGGGGTATGACCTCGGCCTTGGTGAGGCCGAGGTTGGTGAGTCTTGATACTTGTTCAGTCTGAGGATTCTATGGAGGTCTCGGCCTAATCCTGGCCGAGACAATGGGCAAGGTCAGCCTGAGACGAGGTCGAACTGGTGGCCTGATAAGGTTGCTGGTAGCTTCCTGTGAGCTCGGCCTACATCTGGCCGAGGTTACCATTCCAAGGTATACGGGAATGCTGCTGATCCTTGTGACGTACCTTGGAGAGGCTCATAGTAGTGTCGTCCTGGGCCGACCTTATTATGGTCGAGGGGTGATATCGCGTGCCCAAGACTCGTCCAACGTCTGGCATGATCTCGGTCGAGGTTGGTGTCTCTAGGCCGAGGTTACACTTGGGACATATCAATCACCCCCCCAGCCCTTAGTCATATGTGAGAGCAAGTGACTAGGGGATTACTACACCTTCGAGGCCTGTCTATTCCAAGCCAATACTTGCTTGACACTTGTCCAATGCTAGAACATGCTTGCTTGGTAGGCGTGTGCTGTCAGATGCCCTTTGGGGCTCCCAAGGAAATGATGGGCCTTGGGAGTTGTGCCTGAGTATATAAGGGTTTTGAACCCTTCTTTCCTTCTTTCTTCATCATCTCTTCCATTTCTTCCGCTTTCGTTCCAGCAGCTCTCTCTTTCTAGAAAGATCTTGGTTCAAGGCTTTTGGGTGGTGATTTCTAGCGTCTTCTCCTCTCTTCCTTACCATTTCATCCTCAGGTAAGGTCTACCATACTTTTCCCTTCATTTTACCTGCAAGCACCCTTATTTTCGTACTTTTCGGCGAGTTTCTTAGCTTTCCGGCGACACCACCATAGTTTCAGGCGAGCTATTCTTGCCAAATTTAAGTAGTTTGATCTTTAGATTCCTTTGCTTTATCAGCCAGTCTTGTTTGTAATTTTTGGAGTTTAGGAAAATCCATAAGTGTAGTGTCGTCCTCTGATGCTCAGACCCTTATATCAGCTTCTTAAGGAGTTCCCCTCTCTTAGAGAGAAGACTTTAGAAAAGATTAGGCAAATAGAAAGAGCACAGGAGGAGGCTCGTAGATCACAGGAGTTTCCCATTAGACCCATATTTCCACCACCTCTGAAGGTGATATATCCTGACCCCCCAAAGAACTTTTATCAGACAGATGTTCCTGCTGATCCCATACCTATGTCTGAGTCTGAATCTTCTACCTCAGACCCCATGTCTGTGGATTCCTTTCAAGAGGCCATGGACTTCACACCTAGGCCTGATCAGGCCGAGGTCTCCAACCGAGCCTCGTCCCATAACCACTCGAGCACCTCAGGGTCTTCCTCAGAGGTTGAAATTCTTGAGCCAAGTGTGGTCATTCCACCACCAATTGACGCCATCCATATGTCGGCTGTCACCGGGGAAGAGTTTGCTCAGAGGTTCCCGAGTAACCCATCAACATCTGCTCCGGCCGACGTTGAGTTGCATGATGATGAGGTTGAGAGCGATGTCGACGTCTCTGAGGCTGGCCGAGATCGAGAGTACTATTACTGAGGTAGACCTTCTCTGCTTCAGATATCTGTATTCTATCAGCCCCTCAATAAAACTTAGGAGACCTCTGAGGGAAGAGAGGGCTTATCATGGCCAAGACGGCGAAATCTGTTTGTACGAGCAGATGTTTAAGTTGGGGTTCCATCTGCCTATTCACCCCATTATCAAATCCATCCTCTCTTACATTAATTTGGCCCCCTCCCAACTCTCTCCTAATGCCTGAAGAATCCTAATAGGGGCCATAGTGTTATGGAAGGCTGTCCACCACTCAGACCTTCCAGTTCAGGTCTTCGTAGGTTGTTACGTCCCTTCCTCGGCCAAAAAACATCCGAGCTACTACCATTTTGTAGCTCGGAGGCCTGAGAAGAAATTTCTTCAGGTGACTCAGACTTCCAAGCATAACTGGAAGACTTGGTACTTCTTTGCTTCAGGGGCATGGGAGTTTGGCTCAAGTGTTCCCTCGTCCAATCTGGAGCAGAGGATGCCCCTGAGGTGGGGTAAGGTCACCATGTCTTCCAGGGCCGACCTTGGCCTAAGTATACAAAACCTCCAGAAGGTGAAAGCCCTTCAAGATCAGGGGGTACATGGGCCATTTGTCAGGTTCGAACACTTGATGACTCCCCATTTCCTCTCTGGGACAGGTCTGGGTGGAAGTCCCCTTGCCGATCTTGGTAAGCATTTTTGTGTTCCAAGTTTAACCTCTAAGTTTATTCATATCTGATTATCTAACTCAGGTATACTAATTTTTTGCAGAGCGACCAAAGGATATTCCAGACGAGCTTTGGGAGATGGCTGCACCAAGCTTGACGAGACTTGCCAAGAGAGCAGGGCTTAATGCTCCTCCCCCAGCTCCCTCTGCCTCTAAGACCCCAGCCAAAAAGAAGAGGGTTGCCGAAGGTCATGCCCCTGAGGATTAGAGGCCGAAGAAGAAGACTACTGAAGTTGCCATCCCTATCTCTTCAGCTGACATCCTGTCGGCTCGTCTGGATCAGCTAAAGTTAACTGAAAGTGTAGTCGGCCACAGTATGCAGGCCCTGGATGCCATCGGCTCTGTAATGACTGAGGCTGACAAACGCTTCTACAGGTCTATGGACACCCCTTTGCTGGTTGAGTTCGGCCTTCACAGAGCCGTTCAGGTATGATTTGATCCTTCATTACAAATTCTTCTAAGTGTAACATCTGAATCTTCTTCAGCTTACTCATGATAACTAAATATGCAGGGCTTGACCGTTATGCACCATTTATCGAACTGGACTCTGAGGAAGTTGCCTCTCATCCAAAAGGGGCAAGAGGCTGAGAAAGTAGAGAGTTCTCTGAACGCAAAGATCGAGCGCCTTAAGTTTGAGCTGAAGGGCTCTGAGGAGAAGGTGAAGGGGCTGGATAAGGACATCTCCCAGCTCGGTAAGGATCATGCTATTGCACTAAAGGCTAAGGACGACGTCCTGCAGCAAAAGGTCAACTCAGCTGTCAGGGCCGCCCTTGAGGACGCCTCTGAGAAGATAATTACTGACTAAAAGGACTCTGACGAGTTCATGGGCTTTGGCTTTGAATACCTTGAAAGAGGTATCAAAGCCACTATTAAATGGGTAGACGTCAGAGAGAGAGAGGTCGGTGCTTTGAAGGCCTCTGATTTCATTGGTCTCGGCTTTACTGATCCTAAATTTGCCCAAGCTCTTCAAGAGGTTGAGGAAGAGGCTGCCGCTCCTACCAACACTGCTACATTGGAGGTCACCGAGGTTGGAGGGGCAGACCATTATGATGATGTGGCCGATGTGACTAACCAAGCTGAGGGTGTCAACGTTCCCCCCTCAGACTCTTAGGATATTTTGATCACTGTTTGTAACTTAACTGCATTGTGGAACTTTTATCTGTAATCATTGAACATATAATTTCTGAATATATATATCAACCTCTGATGAGTACCATCTTCACTTTCTTTTCATTGAATGTCATGTGATGTTTTTCATTCTTAGTTCCATTGTGATGGTGTCTGCTAAAACTGAATTTGTAATGAGCTTCAACCTCTGAAGCCCTCTTTCTAAGCTTGTCTTTGCAATGGTCTTGTTTAAACTCAACCAATGGTCCTGAGCTCAGACCTTATCACCAATGAATGGTGTTATGAAGGTCTGAGGTCATTATCTAAGAATTTATCCTCATAATGAATCTCACCAAATTAATGATGTTAAGTGTCTGAGGTCATCTCATTATGGTGTCTGACCTCAGACCTTGTCACCAAATTATGATGTTATAAGGGTCTGAGGTTATCACCTAAGATGTTATCCCTATAATAAATCTCACCAAATTAATGATGTTAAGGGTCTGAGGTCATCTCATTATGGTGTCTAACCTCAGACCTTGTCACCAAATTATGATGTTATAAGGGTATGAGGTCATCACCTAAGATGTTATCCCCATAATAAATCTTCACCAAATTAATGATGTTAAGGGTCTGAGGTTATCTCGTTATGGTGGCTGACCTCAGACCTCGTCACCACTGAATGGTGTTATGAGGGTCTGAGGTCATCACCTAAGATGTTACCCCCATAATAAATCTTCACCAAATTAATGATGTTAAGGGTCTGAGGTCATCTCATTATGGTGTCTGACCTCAGAAGTCGTCACCACTGAATGGTGTTATGAGGGTCTGAGGTCATCACCTAAGATGTTACCGCCATAATAAATCTTCACCAAATTAATGATGTTAAGGGTCTGAGGTCATCTCGTTATGGTGTCTGACCTTAGACCTCGTCACCACTGAATGGTGTTACGAGGGTTTGAGGTCATCACCTAAGATGTTACACCCATAATAAATCTTCACCAAATTAATGATGTTAAGGGTGTGAGGTCATCTCGTTATGGTGTCTGACCTCAGACCTCGTCACCACTAAATGGTGCTATGAGGGTCTGAGGTCATCACCTAAGATGTTACCCCCATAATAAATCTTCACCAAATTAATGATGTTAAGGGTCTGAGGTCATCTCATTATGGTGTCTGACCTCAGACCTTGTCACCAAATTATGATGTTATAAGGGTCTGAGGTCATCACCTAAGATGTTACCCCCATAATAAATCTTCACCAAATTAATGATGTTAAGGGTCTGAGGTCATCTCATTATGGTGTCTGACCTCAGACCTTGTCACCAAATTATGATATTATAAGGGCCTGAGGTCATCACCTAAGATGTTACCCCATAATAAATCTTCACCAAATTAATGATGTTAAGGGTCTGAGGTCATCTCATTATGGTGTATGACCTCAGACCTTGTCACCAAATTATGATGTTATAAGGGTCTGAGGTCATCTCCTAAGATGTTATCCCCATAATAAATCTATGATATAAGAATGAAGCGAGAACTGTCATGGGAACTGATCTTTATAATAACCTCTTAACCATAAGATGGTACATTTACATAAAACTCTATGCAACATCATATGTAATATCTCTTTAGGTGGTCAACATTCCATGGGTTAGTGAAAGGTTCTCCTTCTAGGTTTTCTAGCCTGTAAGTGCCAGGCACAACCTCTTATGTTACTTTGTAGGGGACATGCCAGTTTGGGTGAAGCTTATTTGCCTTCTGTAGGGTCTTCTTTAGCACTAGGTCTCCCACTGCAATGGGTCTTGACTTCACTCTCTGGTTGTAAAATTTCGCTGCCCTCTGCTGGTAGGCTGATTTTCTGACCTCTGCGTCCTCTCTTCTTTCTTCGATAAGATCTAGGTCTAGCCTCCTCTCTTCCCCATTGTTGTCAGGGTCGTAGGTCTGAATTCGATGAGTTGGGAGTCCTACTTCCGTTAGTATGACGACCTCTGAGCCATGTGCCAGCATGAACGTGGTTTCTCCTGTTGGTGTCCTTGTCGTGGTTATGTAGGCCCATAACACAGCGTAGACCTCTTCAGTACATCTTCCCTTCGCATCTTCTAACCTCTTCTTGATTCCGTCCAATATAGTTCTGTTTGTGACCTCGGTCTGACCATTTGCCTGAGGTCGACCAGGAGATGAGAAGAATTGCTTAATCCCTACTCTTAGGCAATACTTTTCTAAGGAGGAGTTCTTGAACTGGGTCCCATTATCCGAGATGAGAGTGTTTGGGAGGCCATATCTGCATATGATATTCCTCCAAATGAACTGGAAGTTCTTCTTCTCTGTGATTGTTATCATCGGCTCTGCCTCCACCCACTTTGAGAAGTAGTCAATGGAAACTATCAAGAATCTATAGTTATTGACAACTCTTGGCAAAGGTCCTACTAAGTCAATTACCCATATCGCAAATGGCCATGGAGAAGAGATTGAAGTCATAGGCTGATGGGGTTGATGAGGGATGGTAGCGAACCTTTGGCATTTGTCGCACCTCTTCACGTAGTTTGCATCATCCTTGGACAAGGTAGGCCACCAGTATCCCTGAGTGATAATCCTCTTGGCCAAGGGTCTTCCCCCTATGTGGCTAGAGAAAGTACCCTCATGAACCTCCTGTAAGACCCGGGGAACTTCCATGGGATGCACACATCTGAGGAGAGGCAATAGAAACCCCTTTTTATATAAGACGTCTCCTACCATTGAGAACTTGGCAGCCCTATACCTCAACTTTCTCCTTTCTATCTTGGACTCAGGCAGCTCTCCCTCTCTTAGGTATCTGACGAGCGGGTTGATCCATGAGTCTCCTAGGTTCAAATTGTGACAAATGTTACATACCTATTCCTCCTCGATGGTTGCCTTTATCAAGACCTCGATCGGAATGGTCTTTCCCACATCTGTCTTCATTGCCGAGGCTAGCCTTGCCAATGCATCAGCGTGATTGTTACTTAGTCGAGGCACTCTCTTCAATTTTTCTTCTTCAAAATATTCTAACAACCTTCTTACCCTCTTTAAGTACTTGTCCATCCTTTTGTTTTGGCCTCGTATATCCCCAGTACTTGATTGACAACCAACCTTGAGTCACTATGGAGTAGGAGTCGCTTTACGCGAAGAGTTGTTGCCAATAAGAGACCTGCTATCATGGCCTCATACTCGGACTCGTTGTTTGAGGCCTAGAAGTTGAATCTCAAGGTGTATTAAATGTTGGCACCATCCGGAGCCGAGAGTATTAGCCCCGCACCGCTTCCACTATCACAGGAAGATCCATCAACGAAGAGGCTCCAGACGTCTGTTTCTGATGAGAAAACCCCTTCTGTCATAACTCCTCGCTTGAAGAGGTATCGATCCTCTTCATTCTCTTCTATTTTGCTCCGGGTTTTACCTAAGATGACCTCTTCCCGATCTCAGAAGACGTTTGGGGCTGTCTCTTCCAAATTTCGAAAGACACTACGATTTGTCTCTTCGTCGTCTTCTATGCCTTTCTCTGTCTCGGCCTCTTCCCAGGTGAATTCTGTGACAAAGTCCGCGAGGGCCTTCCCTTTGATGGCTATCCTAGGCTGGTAGGTAAGATCATATTCTCCTAGTTCGATGGCCCAGGTCATCAACCTCCCGGACTTCTCAGGTTTATTCAGGACCTGCCTTAGTGGGGAGTCAGTGAGGACTACCATGGAGTGAGCTTGGAAGTAAGGCTTCATTTTTCTTGAGGCATGTATTAAGGCATAAGCCAACTTCTCCATACACGGATAATTTTGTTCAGACCCTTGAAGGGCCTTACTGTTGAAGTACACAGGCCTTTGGATCCCCCCCTCTTCCCGTATGATGGCCGCGCTGATGGATAATTCAGAGACTGCCAGATACACAAACAACCTTTCTCCTGCAATGGGCCGAGACAGCAATAAGGGAGACCCTAAGTAGGACTTGAGTTGATTGAAGGATTTTTCACACTCTTGGTCCCATTGGAAGGCCTTTCTTAGAACTTTAAAGAATGGAAGACACTTGTCCATTGCCCTAGAAATAAACTTGTTAAGGGCAACCACTCTTCCCATGAGTCTTTGGACATCCTTGATACTCCTAGGAGTCTTCATGTCGAGTAATGCCTTGATTTTCTCAGGGTTCGCTTCAATTCCCCTCTGGTTAACGATGAATCCCAGGAACTTCCCAGCTCCTACTCCGAAGACACACTTTGCTGGGTTGAGTTTCATTCTGTACGAGTCCATAACATCGAAGGTCTTCTCAAGGTCCGATATGTGAGTGCAAGCTTTCAAGGTCTTCGTTAGCATATCATCTACATACACCTCCATGGTCTTACCTATTTGTTATTCGAACATCTTATTGACAAGACATTAATACATTGCCCCTGCATTTTTCAGACCGAAGGGCATCACTTTGTAGCAGTACGTCCCTTTGTCAGTAATGAAGGCTTTCTTCTCAGAGTCTTCAGCATCCATGAAGATTTGGTTATAGCCTGAATACGCGTCCATGAAGCTGATGAGCTCGTGCCCCGCCATCGCGTCCACCATCTGATCTATCCGAGGTAAGGGATATCTATCTTTTGGATAAGATCTATTCAGGTCAGTGAAATCCACACACATTCTCCACTTCCCATTGGCCTTAGGCACGATAATTTCATTTGAGAGCCACTCCAGATAGGTAACATCTCTTATGAACTCGGCCTCTTCCAACTTTTTGACCTCTTCTCGGATGACGACGTATTTCTCCCTGGAGTAGACTCTTCATCTCTGCTTGATCGGCTTGGCATCTCTGGTAACGTTGAGCTTGTGTCTCATCACCTCAGGGTCGATGCCAGGCATGTCTGCGTGACTCCATGCGAAGACACTCTGTCTCCTCCTGAGGAAGTTTATCAGCTCTTCCTTGGTTCCTGGCTCTAGGGCCTTACCTACCTGGACGGTTTTTTTCGGCTCGCCCTCATTGAGGACGACGGATTCCACCTCTTCCGCGGCCTCTCCCTTCTTCAACTTTGTTTCATCTCTTGGGTTAAGAGTGTCAATGCTATAAGTGGTGGTTGCCCTCTTATGGGCTTCTCTCTCTTCGATCGAGTTGAAGTAACACTCTCGCGCTGTGGTCTGGTCCCCTTGTACTTCCCCTACTCCATAAGGAGTCGGGAATTTTAGCATCTGATGGACCGTCGACGGCACAACTTCAAACTATTTAAGGGCCACCCTTCCTATGATGAGGTTGTAGGCCGAGAAAACGTTCTCGTCCATAACGAAAAAGTTTATCTTCTTGGTCAGCCTCTTAGGCCACTCATCACCCATCCGTACGTCCATCTCATACATGCCCAAGGGGTGGACCTTTTTGCCACTGAAGCCTATCAACGGGTGATGATAGGGCACCAGCCTTGCTCTGCTAAGACCTAGGCTTTTGAAGCAAGGCCAGAATATCACGTCCGCTGAGATCCCCCGGTCTATGAGGATCCTCTGTACCTCGCACCCATGAACCCTTGTTGTTATGACCAAAGGGTCATCATGGGGGGCTAAGATACCCTTGAAGTCGAGTCTAGAGAACCCCACTACGAGGGTGTCCATGTCTACCTTCTTCCTCTTCTGCACTGTGTCGGAAGACGTTAGATTCACAACTTCAAGCTTGGCCACTGAACTGGCCTTTGCTACATGAGCCTTCCTATCAGCTACTTCAGAGCCACCTCCTGCAAATCCCCCACATATGGTGCTAACACCAAAGGAGATCGTACCGACCCTCTTCACCGGGGTGTTGTCATCTTTTGGCGGGAGATCTGGATCGTCTTCGTCATCTCATTCTAAATTATCGTCTCTTCTGGCTGGAACATTGTCACGGCATCTGTCATTTCTTCTTTTCTTAGGGTCATCTCTTCCGCCCTTTGGAGTCTTACCATCCACATACTTCCTCAGCCATCCAGATTTCAACATCTTTTCAATCTCATCTTTTAAAGCGAAGCATCTATCTGTGACATGACCATGATCTTGGTGGAACTCACACCATAGGTTTTTGTTCCACTTATGTGGTGCGGCTTTCAACTTCTCTGGCCATCTCAGAGCCCTGTCATTCTTAATCTCATTGAGGATGTACTCACAACTCATAGTTAAAGGAGTATAGTGAGCGAACTTGTCATCTCCTGACCTCTTCTTCCCCTCTTTCTTGATTTGGGACTTCCCGCTGCCACCGCGGTTCTCATCCTCATACTTGAGGGCCATTGCCTCTTCCGCATTCATTACTTTCCCTGCGGTTTCCAGCAGCTCCGCCATAGACCTAGGGGGTCTTCCGTCAGTTTCCATAATAGCTTCCCCTTCTGGAGGCCTCCTATAAGGGAGGTCATGGCTATATTCTCTTCATAATCTTCGACCTCCAATTTCTCTTTGTTGAACCTTGCTATGTAGTCTCTTAGGCTCTCACCCTTGGCCTGCTTGACATATAGCAGGAGGGTAGTCTTCTTTTGAGGTCTCAACCCAAAGCAGAAGTTGTGAATGAATCGCTCAGCCAAGCCTTTGAAGTTCTCAATTGAGTTCTTCGGAAGAGAGGTGAACCAACTGTGTGCAGCCCCTGTCAAGGTCCCAGAGAAGGCCCTGCACTTCATCTCATCGGGTATCGAGTAAATATCTGCTACTGACTGGTAAATCTCTATATGATGTACAGGGTTAGTGCTGCCATCATACTTGGGAGACACTATAGGAGGCTTGAACTTAGCTGGGGTTGGGAACCCCACTATCCTAGCCATAAATGGGGAGCCCTCTGAGTAACCCCTTTGTAATGGGTCCCTGCTTTTAATGAGGTATCCTATCCTCTCCTCAAGGCGTTGGATAAAATCATTCCATGGTCTTCTGTCATCAACTTGGCCAAGGTTATCCCCTGCCACCTCCCTGCGATGGACCGAAGGTTCCCCTTCCACGACACGTTGGTTGTTGACCTCTTCCTGTTCCCTGCCTCTTCTTTCACAGTGTCGGCCTTGGTCTGGCCGACCCTGCCTGTTCCCTCTCTGAGAGCCGGCTGCGCTCCTTGATCTCGACAGCCTCTGTCTTAGGTCATTCATCGAGCCCAGTCTCTCGAAGGCCAACCCTCTGCTTAACCTATCAAAGGCCGATCCTCTTTGTTGGGCCTCTTCACCTCTTCGGTCGATACAACCTTGACTTTGCCTAAGAGGCCGTACAATGTTATTTGACACCTCATACGGCTCCCAGCAGTCTTATGGGGCTTCTTCCGCTTCTAGATCATCATACCTATCCTCTGGTCAAGGGTTTTCCTGCCTCCCCAGGCGTAAGCGCCTAGGGTTAGCAACGTCCCTTCTCCGCTGGGGTGCAAGCTGGTCCTTCATCGGTGCCTGGGGTGGTCCCCTGGCATCAGGATGAGGCTGAACGGCCACCGGAGTGATCATGTCCGGTGAGACTCCAGGTGGCCTAATCATAGTTTGACTGAGCTGTGAAAATTGCTCCTGCATGGCTTGTTGTGTTGCAGCTAAAGATCTTAAGGCTGCAGCTACCTCCGCCATTTCGGACTGGGGGGGCGCCTGACTGAAACTAGGCCCTCCACCCCTGGGCGGCGGAAGAGGCGGTGGTAAGTCTGGTGCCATATGTTAACACTATAGAGATTAAGTAGCAGATAAGCTTAGTACCTCACAGGACCTCTTTCAATGGTGAAACAGCTCTGCGCTAGGGGAGGCATGGTTCACCACCAGAGTCTCCGATGAGGTTAAGCAGAAAAAGAGGAAGAGATAGCTTCTATCTTCACACAGACGGCGCCAAAATGATGATGCCAGAATCAGCACCACCAGATAAGGTGTTTTCAAGCTCAATCTATCAACAATAATGGCAACACAGTTATGTAAAGAGGTAAGAGAATGAGATGAGGAGAAGAGGAGAGTAATACATGATATAAGTGGTTCAGCCTAGATTGGACTACGTCCACTGTGTGTGTGTTAATAATATCACTGCAATAAGGCACTAATGGTTATGGATACAATCTCTCAAGCTTTCTCTCTCTACTGTGTATCTAGACAGAGTTTCAGCTAGGGTTGAATATCTGGGATCCCTTTGTAAGGTAGGGGATGACCTCTATATATAGTACCTAGGGGGTGTAATATACCCTCTATGCATGCAATGAGCATGTGTGTGGTTACCTCACCAATATGGGAGTGCCATCTGTCACTGTCACATGTAGAGAATGATGATGCAATATTCTCCCCACGTGTGGGGAATAATCTTGTTATAACTGATTTGTGTCCATGTGTCCTTATCCAAATGTCAGCAGGTGCTCGGCTATCGCGTCTGGGGTATGACCTCTGCCTTGGTGAGGTCGAGGTTGGTGAGTCTTGATACTTGTTCAGTCTGAGGATTCCATGGAGGTCTCGGCCTAATCCTGGCTGAGACAATGGGCAAGGTTGGCATGAGACGAGGTCCAACTGGTTGCCTGATGAGGTTGCTGGTATCTTCCTGCGAGCTCGGCCTACATCTGGCTGAGGTTGCCATTCCAAGGTATACGGAAATGCTGCCGATCCTTGTGACGTACCTTGGAGAGGCTCATAGTAGTGTCGGCCTGGGCCGACCTTATTATGGCCGAGGGGTGATATCGCGTGCCCAAGACTCGTCCAACGTCTGGCATGATCTTGGCCGAGGTTGGTGTCTCTAGGATGAGGTTGGTGTCTCTTGGCCGAGGTTACACCTGGGGCATATCACATACGTTCTCAAATTGGTATCAGAGCGGGTTACGCTAATCTATCGCGTATTCCTATTTTTCGCAAAATTTTTCTAACATATCAATTTTCTAAAAAAAATAAAAAAAAATTGATTTTTGAAAAAGTGCGTGTTCAAATGGAGAAGTTATATAATAAAATGCCTGTTTTTGACGGGACAAATTATGCTTATTGGAAAACCCGAATGAGGTCGGATTTAAAAGCCATAGATGAAAGGGTTTGGATTTTAGTTGAAAGAGGGTGGACTCCTCCCTCCGTGACTGTTGATAATGTGATCAACTTGAAACCTGTCACTTCTTGGACTGAAGAAGAATTTAAATGGTCATCTTTTAATTCTAAGGGTCTAAGTGCTATTTCTGGGTCTGTCACACCTGATGAGTTCAAACGCATAATGATGTGCACCACGTCAAAAGAGGCATGGGATGTTTTACAACTCACCCATGAAGGAACTAATGCTGTGAAAGAATCTAAGTTGCAAAATTTGACAACTCAATTTGAAACCATCACCATGCATGAATCTGAATGCTTTGATGAATTTTATGCTAGACTTTCTGACATTGTGAATACTAGCTTTAATCTTGGGGAACATATTCCTAATGCTAGAGTTGTTAAAAAGATTCTTCGTTCTTTGCCTAACCATTTTATCCCTAAAGAGACTGTGCTAAATTCTATGGGTAATTTAAATACGCTATAATTGGAAGAACTTGTAGGAGATTTGCAAACTTATGAAATTGATATGTTCCCTAAAACTGCTAAATCTAAAGATAAGGGAATTGCACTTAATGCTCAAGAGAGAAGGAGTGAAGGGTCGGCTAGAAAGAGGGTAGAGTCATCTAGAAAGAGAGAGACTGACACGTCAGATTCTGAGTGTGATTTTGACTTAGATGATTTGGCTCTTTTTGCAAAAAAATTTCAAGAGGATTCTCAAATTTAAGAAAAATGGCAATTTTAAAGATAAAAAGAAATTTGAGAAAAATAAGTTTGAAAAGAAAAATGAAAAAGACTCAAAAAATCCTCCTAAGAAAGAAAGTGAGAGATGCTTTGAGTGCGATGGTAGGGCTCATAGAGCCTTTGAGTGTGCCACTCGTCTGAATAGAGAGAAAGGGAAAGCTGTCCTTAATGCTACTCTTAGCGACGATAATGAGGTCGAGACGGTGGATTCAAGAGATGAGTCACCGCATTCATGGACAATCAAGTGAGCACTCCTAGTTCTCTTCACGACGATGAAGATGATGCTACACAAGGACACCTCGATAGTGAGATCGATGTGAGTGAGGGGGAGGATGACTCAAGTGAGAGCGAAAGTGATATTCAACGCGCCTACGCTGAGTTATATTCTGAGTCTTTTAAAACTAAAAAACGTAACAAAACGCTAGTTCTTAAGATCACCGGCTTAGAGGAAGATTTAAGAAAGGCAAGAGAAAGAGAGTCCTCCACCTTCACCGCCCTGAGAGAGAGAAAATCTGCCTGTGTCGAGAAAGAGAGTTCGTTTAGAGAGAGAGAGAGAGTGTTTTAGAGAAAGAGAGAGGGGATTTGACTAAACAAGTGGCTAGTCTTACGAGTCAGCTCCATTCCTCCGTGGAGACTCGAAAGAAACTTGAAGCCCTTGTTTCCCAGCTGACTCATGATCTTGAGAAATCACGGGAAGTCAAGGTACAAATCGAGGACAGATCTAGGAAGATGGGAAAGATGTTCCTCGGCCCCGCTTTAGGTTTTGGTGATCGGCAAGGAATTGGTTATGATGGTGCCTCCACATCCCAAATTGCACCTGGACCAGTTCCTGAGTTTACTATGACTCCTTATGGCCACCGTCAAAAACCTCGAAGGAGAGTTCGACCAAGATAGGCAAACTAAGGTCCGCCTTTGACTGTGTCCTTTTGTACTTATTGTAAAAGAAAAGGCCACCTTAGGGAGTTTTGCTATAACATGGGTCGGACACGACGTACTAATGCTCCACCACGTCATACTGATGAGTTTTCGAGTCTGAGAGAGAAAGTTGAGTTCTTAGCTGCCACGTCCCAGAGTTTAATGGAAGAATTCCGACGGATGTCTTTGCCGTTAGTGAATGCTTCTCACATTCCAGCTAAAACCAACAACAACAAAGGCAAACAAAAGGTCATCCCGACTTGGGTACCTAAGAAAGATAAAAAGGCTTTTGTTGTTCATGTTTCTATAAAATCACATAATACCTCACAGTGGTATTTTGATAGTGGGTGCTCTAGACACATGACAAGTGATGCCTCATTTTTTACGACTCTTGAGGACTATCAGGATTGCAGAGTCACCTTTGGAGATGGGAGCAAGTCTAGCATTGTAGGACGAGGTACTGTCGAGTTTCCTGGATTTCCTAAGCTAGAAAATGTTTTGTACATCAAAGGTTTGAAAGCAAACCTTCTCAGCGTTAGCCAGCTGTGCGACGCTGATTATGCAGTAAAGTTTGACCGGGATACTTGTAAAGTCCATAATCAAGCCGGTAAACTTTTGATGCAAGGGGTGAGGACCGAGGATAATTGCTATGGGACTGAGCCCACGTCCTCACTTATCTGCAACAGCGCCACGATCACTCCTATGCATCTGTGGCACAAACGTCAAGGTCACGTGAACGTTAGAGATCTCAATCGCTTAGCTAAAAACGACCTAGTACGTGGCTTACCATCTCTTGGAAATTCAACTTCGACCGTTTGTGGACCATGTCAGTTGGGAAAACAAATTCGTAGTCCTCATAGGAAGTTGTATTCCATTACCACCTCTCGTGTCCTTGAATTGATTCACATGGATCATATGGGTCCCATTCGTACAGAGAATCTAGGTGGTAAGAGGTACATCCTCGTGATCGTTTATGATTTCTCCAGGTATTCCATTGTAGGTTTTATGAGAGAGAAATCCGATGCTGTAGAGTTTTTAACGACCAAGTGCCGTGTCCTACAAAATCAACACGGAGTCACTATTAACAGAATACGTAGTGACAACGGCACTGAATTTAAGGAAGCAAAGGTGGATTTGTATTGTGATAGCCTTGGGATCAAACATGAGTTTTCTGCTGTGAAGACTCCTCAGCAAAATGGGATTGTTGAGAGAAAGAATAGAACGATCCAGGAAATGACTAGATCTATGCTTCTAGGTCGTAAGATTTCTAGGAGATTTTGGGCAGAGGCAGTGTCTACTACATGCCACACACACTTCAGACTCCTTATGAGTTGTGGACTGGCAAGAAGCCCAACCTGGCATATTTTCGTGTTTTTGGGAGTAAATGCTACATCCTACGGGATAGAGAGCAATTAGGAAAGTTCCACTCCCGGAGCGACGAGGGAATATTTCTAGGATATTCATCGACTAGCAGAGCATACCGGGTTTTTAACCTGAAGAGCTCTAAGGTTATGAAATCAATAAACGTCACCGTGCAAGATGACGGACCTTCGACGGTTATTGATCCTAACCTTCAGTGTGAGGATGAGGATTGTTCTAACAGTGATTTACCTATTCCGCTCTCACACTCTGTGGACCCTACTCTTGTGGTAAGGGACACACCTGCTTGGGTTCGCAAGAGTCATGACCCGTCTGCCATTGTTGGCGATCCCACTCTAGGGGTCAAGACTCGTGCTCAGCTAGAGAACGTTGTTAGCCATCTTTGCTACACGTCCAAAGTCAAGCCCAAGAACCATAAAGAAGCACTCAAGGATGAACACTGGATATCTGCTATGCAGGATGAGTTGCTTCAGTTTAAAAAGAATAATGTCTGGGAACTTATCCCCCGACCTAGTGAGACTAATGTGATAGGTACCCGGTGGATTTTTAAGAATAAAATGGTACCATAATCAGAAATAAAGCTAGGTTGGTCGCTCAAGGCTACACACAGATAGAGGGTGTAGACTTTGGGGAGACATTTTCTCCTGTTGTGAGGCTTGAGTCCATCCGCCTACTACTCGCCATCGCATGTCATCTTCGCTTCAAGTTATATCAGATGGATGGCAAGAGTGCCTTTCTAAATGGCATTCTACAGGAGGAGGTCTACGTGGAATAACCAAAAGGGTTTGAAGACCCTCAGCACCCGGATCACGTCTATTATCTGAGGAAAGCCTTGTATGGTTTGAAGCAAGCACCCCGTGCTTGGTACGAGAGGCTTACTTTCTATCTCTTAGCCCGTGGCTTCAAGAGAGGGGGAGTTGATATGACGTTGTTCGTCAGGAGAGATGAAGGTGCAATTTTGGTTGCCCAAGTCTATGTGGACGACATAGTCTTTGGATCCACGTGCTCTCAACATGCTCATCACTTTGAAGAGGAGATGAAAAGTGAGTTTGAGATGAGCATGGTTGGTGAGCTTACTTACTTCCTTGGTCTCCAGGTTCGTCAGCTAGAGGATGGGATGTTCATATCCCAATCCAAGTATGCTAGAGACCTAGTGAAGAAATTTGGTTTAGACTCCGCTAAGCATGCACGTACACCTATGAGTACCACGACCAAGCTTAGTAAGGACACATCAGGCAAGGACGTAGAGCAAACCTTGTATCGGAGTATGAAAGGTAGTCTTATCTACTTGACTGCCAGTCGTCCCGACATAGCCTTTAGTGTTGGAGTCTGTGCGCGATATCAGGCGTCCCATAAAGACTCTCATTTACTTGCTCTAAAACGTATTATTAAATACGTGAGTGGGACTCTCTCATGCGGTATTTGGTATTCCTTTGATACTGATGACCGTTTGTCTGCCTATTCAGATGCCGATTGGGCCGGGGATGTAGATGCTTGTAGGAGCACTTCTGGTGGGTGTTTTTATTTTGGTTCTGCTCTTGTCTCCTGGCTGAGCAAGAAGTAAAATTCCATCTCTTTGTCCACTGCGGAGGCTGAGTACATAGCCGTCGGGAGTTGTTGCATGAAACTCTTGTGGATGAAGAAAATGCTACAGGATTATGGGATTTCACAGGACACCATGACCATTTCCTGTGATAACACGAGCGCGATACACATATCCCGCAATCCAGTCCATCATTCGCGCACAAAGCACATTAGGATACGTGAGCACTTTATACGACAGGTAGTTGAGGAGAAAGTCGTATCCTTGAGTTTTGTTCCTACCGACCGTCAGTTAGCCGGTATTTTCACAAAACCTTTAGATGCCCTTAGATTTGAGAGTTTTCTAAAGTCTTTGGGGATTTGCACAGTTGACTGAGGGGCTGGTCCATGTCTAGAATATGATGCTTTTTCATGTTCATATTATATGCTTCCTATTGCTAGTTTGTTTTATATGTATCATTTTTCTGTTGTACAGTTATTTATTTATTCTTTTGAAAAATCTAAAAAGATTTTTGTTTTTGTATATAAAAATTTTGAGAAAAATCCAAAAAGATTTTTGTATTTTTGCACCTTTTTTATGGATGAACTTTTAAGATAGCCAAGTCACAAATTCATTCCATTTATCCATGTGACTGTTTGATAGATATTTGAGATGCTACATCATTTCATCCATGTACTTTGCATTGATTGGAGTCCTTGAGATATAATTAGTGATATTTTCCTACATGTTTGACTCCTATCTCCTTTATTGCACACATGCACGGCTGTATTTGATTATTGTACTTGTCTATCACATGTTGGCTTGAGTGTTTCCATCTCAATTCTGTCTATACAACTTACAATATGCGATAAAACTTGACAAGATTGGAATGCATGTAAAAACCGTTTTTGTGATACTGAGTGTTTATTTAAGAACGGGGAGGGGCTGCGAAAGATAATTATCACTTCTTTGCGCAAAATCCACCGTTCAAAAGGACCTAAAAATGGAGGAATTTTATTATCCGGGGTCCAAAGAGGTTAAAAGAACCCGAAAAAAATTTAAAGGCAATAAAAAGCAATTCATGCCAAATATGGGCCACTTTGGTTTCACCATCAATTCTCCAAAGTTTGAGAATTTAGAAAACCTCTATTAAAAATAAAAATCTGAGGGAGTTTGGTTGGAGAATATAAACGGATTTGCACTTCCTTGAAAGTCCTGAAAAAGCATGAAATAGTTTTGGACGTTATTGGTGTAGAAATCATTTTTATCTTTGATTTGTTGATTTGATTGAGTCAATGTCTTATATTTCCATTTTTTTACACCAAAGGAAGACTTTGAGTTCATTCGTTAGGAGTATCCGATATTCATCGTGCACATATGTCATGTTTGTATGCATTGATTTTCCTATCGAATTTGATCACACCCATTCATTTCCGTCATCATCGACTTGGTTGTCCTGTGTTTATTCATGGTGTGATTTTGTTTTTAAAAAAAATATTGAAAAATTCAAAAAATAGTTGTGTATTTCCTTGTGACACCCCGTCATTGCTTGTTTGAATTATTTCTCTCATTTGTCTATTTGGGGACATCATAAAAAAGGGGGAGAATGAATTATCTTATTATGGGGGAGTTTTTGATCTTTTGAGTTTTCTCATAAATTGCTATATAATTTTATCTCATTTCAAACTCGATACATCACTTGGTATTTGCTTTGTCTCATGTGTGTAGGTACTACATTGATGATCAGTTACACACCCTGATGAGAAAAGCGTTGAAGATTCCTGAAGAGTTGAAGAACAAATGATGAAGTCTTATTCAATTGCACCTTTTCAGTTTTGGGTTCATGGAAGGGTAGATTTGTATAGGCAATTTCATATTTGATAATTCGAATTTTTTATGTATGTACCGGCATAGACATAGGGGGAGATTTGTTAGGACATAATTCTCATGTCCGTTATCTTATAGTTTTATATGTCATACGCCGTTACATTTGGCACGTCCCTACACGATCTCATATGACGGCCTCAATCCGAATTTCGGGAATTAAGCATGCATTATCTCCATTAATCTGCCTCAACGGCTTCACGTTCCATGTTTTTAGGCTCGTAATACAAGTGGTACGCAAAAGAAGTCAAAACAGTGCAACAAGGCTTGATAGGGATGTTCAAGGGCAAATTGGTAATTTTATAGCCACCGTCTGGAGGACCGGTCAACTGGAAAGTTGAATAGCTTGCCTCGACAAAGATACTGGAAGAAACAGCACCTCAATTCGAGCTGCGGTGAACAAGCTATGGCCCGTTGAAAATGGAGATATTTACATTGAAAAATACTGGGAATTTTTCTAAGTGTTTAGCCCCTGTTCCCAGCGAGTTTCCCCGAACCCAGCTCGAACCGGTTTGGGGGGGCGAACCGGTTCGCAGGGTACCAGAACCGGTTCGGGGTACCTGTACGCTGGATATAATTTTAGGTTTTAAGAACGTGGATCTCTTCATCTGTTTTCCTATAAATACTAACTTCGAGGGAGTTGTTTTGCAAGACTTCCATACATGATTTTCAGAGCACAAAAACTCTAAGTCTTCACCTATTGAGCCCAAGACTCTAGGTTTTTGATTCACACAAATTTCCAAACACTTGTGAATCACTTTGCAACCCAGGAACGCAGTTTTGCTGTTCATACCCTTGTGGAGAAGATCGTTCTTCTTCTTCATTGCAGCCCTCCTGGAAAGGGACATTTCCAGCCGCCGACTACAGAATCCGACACCTGAGGGTAATTCTTAGTCACTTGTATTTTCATTGTAATCTGAAATTGTACAGTTACAATATTATAATGAAAATAAATGGTTTTGCCCCTTTGGGGGATTTTTCCTCACAAGCATGTGTTTGAATGTTCTTGCTTAGTTCATTATCTTATTCAATCACATACTGTTGCATATTTAGGGTTTGTTTGGGTTAAAAGGTGTTTAATATATAAGTTTATCATTTGAACGCGAGCACATACGTTCTCACTCTCATCTACCTGAAATTTCCCTTACTGAACATAATCTGCAGAAGTATTAAAAATCATTAACTTAATCTCAATATTATCAACTATGAATTCATATCAACTAAGGGAATATATCCACAAGGTTTTGTAATCATACCAAACATAATCATGCCTCGGATAAAATCCATCCCTAGGTTACTAACTAAAGATTTTGGTCTCGTATACCCTTTCGTATAAAATTCATTACTAATTCGAAAAAATAAGAAAAATATGAAACTGGTAGCCCCGCTTTCATAACAAAAAGATATACCAATCCATGACCTGACTAAGTAGGAGAACCAAACCGGTTCGGCTAGGGGTGAATCGGTTTGTTGAACCTATTTAGCGAATGCAGCCTAGATTTTCCTTCTTCAATTTCATCCCAAACACCACCTATATGATATTATACATTCCCAACATGTAGAACATAACGGAAATATTCTTACATGATCTAGCCTCAAACAATCATCTTAATTTCAAAGATTGAGCCACATCGTCTAATTCATCCAATAAAATTGATCTACATGAAGAACATCTCAATATGACCCTAGATTTGATTCAAAACCCCCCAATTAATCATTGATCAACTTATGAATCTCTAAAAAAGTTCTAATTCCATCAAATATCATTAATATAACAACATCAATTAATCATTTACTACGATACATGGGATGAATTTCGCAAAACCCCCCGTTTTACATGTGAAAACCCCACCCAAAATAGTTTTTTCACATCACCTACTACGATATAAAGAGAATCTATTGTTGTTCAATTAAATAAATTCAATTACTTGCCTTAGGATGTTTGTAGAGTCTGATCTACTTCGTGTATGATATATTGTTACTAGATTTTCCTCGAATCCCTTCCTGAACTGTCCTCCTCTACCTTCCCCCTTGATTTCTCTTCTTTCTCCCATCTTCCTTCTTTCTTAGGGTTTAGAATAATGATATGGCTGACTCACCCATACACTTATGGTTTAAAACACAAACCCCGAAACTAGGTTATTAGGCTACATTAAAATGACCCAAATACCCCTACATGAGTCTAGGCTAGTTTAAAAAGCCTCTGGAACCCAATTACTACCCTCGGGTACTTATTTCTTACTATTTCGACCTATTCGGGTTCAACCGTGCACTCGAATCACTGTTCGAGCCACTATAGATAAACTTTCCATCTCAACCTTAATGTAGTCTACTCACAAGCCTCGGTTGAGATATCATTATAATCCCGTTGTTATTACTCACTACGACGTACTAACAATTCATCGTATTTTATTTACTATAAACACACTTAGTGAATTTACCACATAAATATTAAACTTAATCTCACCCAATTCATACTTATTAAATACACAATATTTTATTTTAATTAAATTACTGCACACGTGTAACTTACAATAACATAAATAATTCAATCCATAATTATTCAAAAATACAGGTGTTATATAATCCCCCCTGTAAAGGAATTTCGTCCTTGAAATTCGGATACGTCCGATACTAAAAACTTTGGATCCTTACAGGTAATACGTTCGATCGTATTCAAAATTAACTCATGATAATATTTTATTGTTTCCATTATACACATGCTAGTGGTACCATTCTGACTGAAGGTTTACTCAATACAACCTAAGAATAGCGAGAAGTTCATCCAAACTCTTACATACTGATATATTACCTCATTCTTAAGGTCTCACTTATATAATAACACACAAAACTATCGTGAATCTGCTAATAATGCTTCAGAAATACAAGCCTATGCTCCATTAGCTCTATTATCTCTCTATTGGAAAATACACCACTTTCATAGGGGCCAATTTACCTTATTGCCAAATCATGTAACTCCTTTCATGGGAGAAACCCCAAACAATCCCTAACCACCCATGTCAGACTTCAACAAAAACTTTAGTTCACGATGATGTAATCCTCTAACATCTTAGTGATACCTCCCATTTACCTATCGGTCCACGAGTGGTATATATGCTCAAACACAACTAGGTCCCCATTACCTTCTGATAACCCCAACCAAAAGAGGGACATAGAGGTCTTATCTCATCCAACAATAATGTTGGGAGGCACCTTGTGCCGGCTCATTCCCTTTTTTTTTGTCAAGTGTTAGGCATCCTTTCCGATAGTGTAACTCACCAAATTAATAATATTTTCTCCATCTTGGTTAGCCAATTCTACCAACTCAAATAAAATTTTAACTCTATCGTGACGTTGGTGACTTCACAATGAACTTCATGAATCCGATTAACCATTCTATTATCAAAATTACCAAGTATTGCCAAATACTAGTTTATTGACTAGGATCAACCTTTTTCCTCTAATGAGGGGTGCACCTGGGGATAACTGCACCATGTCTCATCCCACACCGACCTACACAATCAACTTCCCAATTTATGTGGTACATCTTACTCCCTTTCTTGGGGTATACTAAAATCTTTACCCATGTCTCACCCTAAAACTGCCCACTTTGTAGGTCTCTCTTATCTAGTAAATCTTACTCCCCGACGAGATTCAACCCATCTTAGTTTTCCAATTATTCTTCTAACTTACCCATGCTCATACGTTCAATACATACATTCCCCATGTCCTAATCGCGAACCATACTAAAAATTCAACTAACCAAGGCGCCAATACACCATATATCCTGTGCATCTCTGAACAACTGTAAAAATATATTAATAATATGGCCAACTTGGCCCCGCACACTCAACTTGACTATAAAAGAAAGGTATACTTGACCACCCTATCAATCGTAATTTAATTATACTCTAGATTCCCCCTCCGATCCACTAGTGGTGCCAATTTTTCACAGTTATTCCTATAAAACACTTCCCGACCTCATTATCCTTAAAGATATATTAGCTTAAAATAATGTCCACGTACACGTGCAATAATTGTAGTATTAATTCCATGACCTACACCTGAAGCATATAACTAGGAAACCCGAAATCCTATTCCCCTACACATAAGTCTAATCATCCACTCCCACATCACTTAAGGAGTCATACAATACAGTGCTCTCACTATTACTAACTCCTCGGTGTTAAATCAATAACGAGTTAAATCTCTCCACTCGACAGTAAACCCGATATCCCCTGAATCGCATCAGTCAACTCCCTACACACTGAAATTAAAAATAACGAGACATCTATACTTCCCTAAATGTCCTTTAAAATATAATACATATATAGGCTCGACCGTCTTTCAGGTGATACCTTAAAAAAAATACATCCTACCCTGGAATAGCGAATACAATAGTCTTACTATGGTTGTACATCATCGCTCAAACCACCACTAGCTAGTTAATAATAAGGATAATAATATGCTCTACCCTCATAACACTAATAGGAGCAAAACTATTTCATAATATAAACATCCTCTTAGTGTCACTACCCACTCCCCTGCGAGCGGCACCAAAGAGCCTCGCTACCTAGTGGTAAATGTATACATAGTAATAAGGATGATACTGCCAACGCACCCAAAAACTCAAATCGCTTGCAATTTTTAGTGTTGATAATCATATATTGTGACACGCCCACATCATTCGAAAAATTACCCTATACTCACAAGGATAAATTAAAGATCTTCCTTTCAATTGCTAACTGCCTTGCCTGATTAACGGGTTCATAAAACTGACCCATGAATTTTTGCAATGTTTTTACCTCTTGTAAAGCATATTGAAGTTTCCCCTACCTCGCTTTGGGTGATTGGTCTTCCTGTGGCCTATCTTCCCACAAGTGAAATATCAGCTAGAAAAATCTCCTTTCCTCTAGCTCTGGTGACCCTGTCGAAACCGCTATTCAGTCTGGTAGAATTCCCTTTATCCGAGTCTCTTAAATAGGTCCATCTCTTGGTTATCCTCCCATATGGGTGCCCCACCAGCACCTATTACATTCATTATTTCTCTATTGACTAGAATCTTCAATCTCTTAGCTCCCTTCGTATGGAAGCAATGATATTTCCCTCAAAAAGTACGATATTGATGACACCACCATCAATCATCTAGGCTAGATTTCCCCCTCAATGCTGGTGAATTCTACTCGTGAGTCTATAATCAACTCAAAGAACATTTTTATCCTCTGTATCCACCTCGATGGGTACAACGTTTTACAATCAAGCAAATTCTCCCCCATGTTCGACCACCGTCCAACCCTCCTATAATAAGTAATGAATTTCCCTTCTCATCTCTATTTAAATAGCTGCCAATAATATTTGTGATCAAATCGCACCCTAAATTACTCAATATTCGTGGTACCTCTCCTCAAATGTGGTGACTAACTCCCATCATTATAGCCCTGCTCCTATAAGGTAAAAACTTTTCCCAAAATTATTCCTGAGTGTCACTTCACTCCACCATACACAATTTCCTTTGAATAATTTCCTTCCATTAGCCAATCACACGTTTGCACTTTCTCAAACTCTAGGATACGACCCTTTGAAAAAGCCCCTCTGACTCTCCCCCTTAACGACTGCACTGTGTGAGTCAAAATTTATGCCACTATCAACTATGGGGGTACTTGGAGAAAGCTACCGTGCCCAAGCAGTTATCACGGCATTCACTGCCTGAACAATAATGCTGGTGAATTCTACTGCTATCACTGTTCTCATAATATTTCATGTCTTCGACTGCGCCTCTCCTCCCACAGCCCTCTTAAAGTCCCTCGCTAGTCGTGGTATTCGAAGCCCAATCTAACTCGTATATGATTTTCATCAGTTATACTAAATAGCAAGAAAATGTGATACATGTTATGAATTAACAACCTTAAGCATACGACACTATATCAAAGAAAAGAAACGATGAAAGAGTAATAAGTTCTCACATATCCTAAAGACTTTGGAACATGATGTTGGGATACCATTTGTGACACTCCGCCTATTTAAATATCGGGTGATCAGTCTACTAAAATAAAACATGAATCGCATTAGGTTCATTCTCAGCATCACTATCGAAAACTTTTTAAATTACTAACCACCTATTAGTTTACTAAGTTGGTCCCAAATTTTGTCTTTCATTTAAAATCCGACAAGTAAATCGTTAACTAAAACCAACATAGAAACAAAGATAAATAACCCATCACACCAATAAGGAAGTCTAAATGTCATGGAATAAAACCAAACACCAAATAAACCGTCGGTTACCAAAATCCAAAACAACATTTGAATGAAAAAATCACTAATAGTAACCGAGTCTGGAAATAAAAGGGGCAACACGCCCAATTAAAAACTGAAGTAAAGTACATATTCTAGAATACAATAAATGAAGTGGCTACTCAACAACCTACAAGCCTCCACATCAGCTGTATCTTTGTGTCCCTAGAAAGAACAGTCATACTTCTCGTCCCTGTGGTTGAACACCTAAATGTTTTTGAAAAAGAATTTAGCACGGGTTAGAGCCCAAAACCTTTTAAAAACATTTACAATTAATTAAGATGCATTAATAAATTTTCACTGCAACATTCCATATTTAAGTTGGTGTCTCACTCCAATAGGATACACCTCATCTCTCAACTATAGCGCACACCTAGCGTATACATCTTAACCCACCTAATTACGCTACCAGCTTAACTAGTCCTGTTGAAAATCTCACCAATACTATACTCTAACCCGAGTATTTTCTATCATTTATTTCTTGGCTAGTTTACTCATTAGCTTAATGTAACACCCCTCGCAATCAGGACAACAGGGTGGCCAGCCACCGTCGCTGAACTACGTCGGGCGTCATTAAATAAATTCCATTCTCATCATGTGGCAGATATGAGAGAATAAAAGTCATTCCATAAGATGAATAATAATCAATCCCAACGAGTAATTGTAATATAGAAACCATCACATGCTAAAATCCAATTAAATTCAATCTCCAAAATATGAATTAATTTAAAATCTGAATAATCAACTGACTCTAAATACTCTTACTGAAATCCTCAAACAACTTTGGAACCTAATGTGACACCCCACCTAATTAACCCCGGGTGATCAGTCCTAAATTAAATTAGAACACGTTTCTCAGTTGGTTCATTCTTAGCATCACTGTCGCATTTTTAATTACTAACCACCTAAGTGAGAAAAATTAGACTGGTGCCAAGTTTTATCTTTAATTAATTTATGAAATACTCATACGGAAACAAAATAATTTAAACAATCACAATTAACTGAAATCAACAATTCGTAATTTAAATAAACAGTCCGAATAATCCATCAGTTCAAATCCAACAAAAGTAAAGATAGATAATTATAAATCTCAACAAGTCTGACATAAACTAAACAAAGTTGTGAGCAACATGCTCGAGTAACTTATAGGAAATTTCTATACTAGAAATGAAAAGGAATGAGGCGTCTATCAAACTCTCGCAGCATACACATATGCTGCAGCAATGGATCCCTATAATGAGTCAAGTATGGCGTCCCTATGGCTTGACACCTAAAAAGTTTTTAAAAATATTTATATCAAGGGTTAGAACCCAAAACATTTTGAAAATATTTAGCAAATGATTAACTTGCAGTAATAAATATGTATGCATGCTCTTCATATTTTAGTTAGTGTCGCACTCCCTTGAGAACATCCTCACCCCTCCTCTAATGTGCAATACTAACGCCTTAATTAATTTCCCTAGTTATTTATCACATAACTAGATAACCGATATAACCCCTTCCAGCCACCCTACTCTAATCGAGTATGCAATAATCATGATTTCTAAGTTATTATCAACATTAACTTAATTAATAATTCCCCTTTTTAAATTCATATAACTTTCACACCCGTTATACATATAATACAATTCACGGCCTATATCAATTTACCCATATATAATTATTTATCTCATTATATACGCATAGTCATATTACAACATTCACACATATGTTGAAATAGTAATTAATAATGAACATCCTTCCGAGTAATAACTCACCGAATGTATATTCTCTAAAGTACTATCCCACTAGGTGTATTCACATAACCTAGTTACCCTAAATCAGAATCGCTCACTAACTTGGTTAATAACAAAAATATTCGAGGTGATCATATTCCTTCCCTGAAAGTGATATTCCCCTCACCCATATAATGTATGTTAAGACCTGGGGATATACTCTCCCTACTCCTCAAGCTAGGGGATTCACCATCTACGCGCTACCTCCCCTGATAGCACTAGAGTATATATAATTATAATATCTAGGCACTGATATTAATGCACACGCCATATATATATACTTTCGCACACCGTATATATATATAAAATGCCCCGGCTTTACCAGGTACTAAGTCCGTAACACAAGGCTATACAAATTATCAAGAGTTTATGGCCCAACCCTGATTATCAATTAATTTGCACATTAATTAATTAAATTACTTTTGGTGTCGCTCAACCAATATATTCGGACTCGCTCTCGTGGCCCGAAAATAAAATAATACCTGATTCTAAATCCCCGACTCCGAATTAATTATCTTTCAATCTAAATTAATTTAACACCTTGGTATCGCTCAACCAATATACGCGGACTCGCCCACTCGATCCGTATTTAATTATTTTGAAATATGTTTTCCCAAAATTAACCATAGTGTGTCACACATAAATCCCTCCCAATCCCAATTACTTTCCCTTATAATTGTTAGAAATTTATGTTCCATATTTATTTCTCACTAAATAATGTATGGGGGAAGAATTTTCATTAACTTTCCCTTATATACTAATACTTTTCGACCTGCCAAAAATCCTGGACCATCGATCGATCGATCGAACAGGTCTTTGTCTTCTCCGAAGACCTGTTTCTGCCATGGTCAAAAACCTTAAATGTCCAACTGCCTCTACAGATTAACCAAGGTCCTATCATCAAAATAAGACATCAAGAACATCATAAGGAACCCCCATAAGGAACCCCCATAAAGTCCCCAAACCCCGTTTAATTTCCATTCTCTCCTATTTTTCTGAATTGGGGAAAACCCGGGTTATTCGTTAATTACGTCTCTACACCAATTTTTCATATCAAATTTGTTCATAATTATTTGGGGTTTTCCACATTTGACCAATACATCTAAATTTCAGATCATATAACGAATCTCTACAATAATTTCTAATCTGAAGATTTATTCACAAAAACTCCATTTTTGTACCCTCTTTACCCGAAATGAATTTTGGTTCCCACTTCACATAAATATGAATTGTAATACAATTAAATGCTACAGAAAGTTAACCACTTGCCATATGGTTTCGTTGGGTCTGATCCGGAGTTGTGATTCTCAAGGTTGATGATGAAATCCCCTTTGGTTCTTTTCTTTGTCTCTCAAATTGGTTCCCAGTGCCTTTAGCTTCTCCTTAGGGTATTCTCTCCCACTATAGGTTTTCCACAATGAAATTAGTCGTTCCCTTTTTTCCTTTAAATAAGTAATTAGGCTTAATCCCATTTTTAGCCTAACGGACCATGCCTAAGTGACCTAAATACCCCCGTGCGGGCCCAGCTGTGCCTAAAAATGCTCTGAGACCCATTTACTACCCTCGGGTACTCTATTTCGACTATATTGGCCCTTGCGGACTCAACCGTGCACTCAGAATTGGCATCCGAATAAGTTTATAAAATTTCTTATCTCCCACCTAACTTAGTCTGGAACCAACTCCCGGTTAAGATAAGTAAACTCCATATCATTAATATTCTTAAGACGTAAATTAAATATTACTATTTATCTAGTAAATTAATTTCCCATAAATGTTAACCAATTATTCACCCGATGAATATTTATATAAAAATTCCATAATTAATTCCATTAAATTATGACACACTAGTAATTTAATTTTTTTCCCGAATTAATTAACTATTAAATGCATAAAATTACGGGGTGTTACATACTCCCCCCTTATAAAGGAATTTCGTTCCCGAAATTAGGTTGTACCTATGGTGAATAGCTCTGGATATTGTTCCCACATATCCTCCTCCCGCTCCTAGGTAGACTCGTCAACGTTGTGATGACCCCACTGTACTCTAACTACTGGAACAACTTTGGATCGTAGCTTGCGCTCACTACGGTCGAGAATATCTACCGGTATCTCCTCATACGAGATGCCTGGCTGTAAATCAATATCCTTGGGTGGAACGTGCTAGAAGTCCCTCTTGCTCCTTCAATATTTCTTCAGCGGTGCCACATGGAATACGTCGTGTATCTGCTGAAGGTACTCTGGCAATCCCAGTCTATATGCTATCGGTCCCACCCTCTCAATAATAGGAAAGGGTCCCACATACCTCGGTGATAGTTTACCCTTCTTCCCGAACCTCATTATCCCTTTCATAGGGGACACCCAAACTAATACCTGATCCCCAACCTCTAACTCCACATGTCTCCGCGAAGCATTAGCATAACTCTTCTGCCTATCCTGAGCTATCCGAATCCGCCCTCGAATCAGCTCTATCTTGGCAGATGTATCCTGGAAAATCTATAATCCCAATAACTTATTGTCCCCCACCTCTAACCAACAGGCGAGTGAATGACAAGGTCTCCCATACAGTGCCTCGAACGGTTCCATGGCAATCATGAATTGGTAAGAGTTGTTATACGCAAACTCTACCAAAGTAAGATATATCTCCCATCCTCCCCCAAAGTCTAAAATACACATCTTGAGCATTTCTTCTAGCATCTGATTGACCCTCTTAGTCTTACCGTCAGTCTGTGGCTGATAGGTTGTAATCAAACGTAGCTCTGTGCGCGTGGCCTCCTGAAAGCTCTGCCAAAAATGGGCCACAAAAACTTTGTCTCTGTCAGACAGAATATTTACCGGCACCCCGTGCAGATTAATAATCTCCACTATGAATATCAGCGCATAATGCATTATCTCGAAGTCTGTGCAAACCGATAGGAAGTAGTCCGCCTTGGTCAATCGATCCACAATGACCCATATGGAGTCGTGACCCCTCTTCGATGTAGGTGACCCTGTAATGAAGTCCATGGAGATGCTCTCCCACTTCCATATGAGAATATCTAGTGGTTATAGCATCCTTGGAGGTCTCTGATGATCCACTTTCACGAGCTGACACATGGTAAATTTCAAGACAAACTTTGCTATATCCCCTTTCATTCCTGCCCACCAATACTGCCTCCTCATATCCTAGTACATTTTATCCCCGTCGGGATGTAGCACAAATATTGAACCATGGGACTCGGTCATAATAGCGTGTCTCAACTCTTCATCCTCTGGCACAATTAACCTCCCATTTAGGCGTAGGCCTCCTTCCGAGATAATCGAGTAACCCTCTGCTCCCTAAGCTAACAACTGGTGTACCCTATCCCGATAAATATGGTCCTCAACTTGAGCCCTCACAACTCGCATAATGATCTCGAATGTGATGGATAATGCTGACATGCCGGCCCTATCTACATCATCCTCATATCAAAGATCTCTCCACTTCACTTTCCAGACTTCTGATACTTCCCAAGTTGGTCTCTGGCTCAATGCGTCTGCCACCACATTAGCCTTACCAGGATGATACTGAATATCAAACTGGTAGTCTTTCACGAATTCTAGCCACCTCCTCTGCCTCATATTTATATCCTCGTGTGTGAAGAGATACTGAAGTGACTTATGATCCGTGAATAAGGTGAACTGCTCTCCCAGCAGATAATGTCTCCATGTCCTCAAAGCAAAACCGACCACTGCTAGCTCTAGGTCGTGAGTGGGGTAATTACTCTCATGGGGATTTAACTTTCTAGACGCATAAGCTATAGCCCTCTCCTCCTGATGAAACACACCCCCAAGTCCCTGTAAGGATGCGTCAGTGTAGACCCAATACTCCAGTCCTCCTCTCGGTAAAGAAAGTACGGGTGTAGATGTCAACTTGTCCTTTAGCTCATCGAAAGATAATTGACAATGATCACTCCAAATGAAAGGCACCCCCTTCCGAGTCAGATTCGTCAAAGGGCTCGTAATTTTTTAGAATCCCTTAATGAACCGCCTATAATAACCTGCCAATCCAAGAAAGTTGCGCACCTTGGTCGGTGTCGTGGGTTGACCCCACTCCCTCACCACTGACACCTTACTCGGATCCACAACAATACCCCTATCTGACACCACATGACCAAGAAACTGTATCTCCCGTAGCCAAAATCCACACTTCCTGAACTTGGTATAAAGTTGGTGATCCCGCAGAATTTGTAGAACCATATGCAGATGCTTTGCGTGTTCCCCCTCAGTGTGCGAGTAAATCAGTATGTCATCAATGAACACGATGATAAACTGGTCGAGATACTCTCTGAAAATCGTGTTCATAAGATCCATAAACACTTCTGGCGCATTGGTTAGCTCGAATGGCATCACCCTGAACTCGCAAGATCCATACCGCGACAGGAAAGCGGTCTTAGGAACATCCTCCTCCGGGATACGCAACTGATGATACCCTGACCTCAAATCGATCTTGGAGAAGTAATATGCCCCTCTCAATTTCTCAAATAAATCATCAATCCTAGGCAATGGATACTTATTTCGTATCATCACCTTGTTCGTCTCCCTGTAGTCCACGTACAATCGAAGGGAACCATCCCGCTTTTTTATAAATAATACCGGTGAACCCCACGATGATGTACTCCATCGAAGGAAACCCTGACCCAGGAGCTACTAAATCTTTTCTCTCAGCTCACGCATATTCTAAGGGGCCATATAGTAAGGCGCTCGAGCAATCGGCCTCATACCCGGTGCTAAATCAATTACAAACTCGATTTCCCTACTGGGTGGCAACCCTGGTATTTTCTGGAACACATCCTCGAAGTCCTTCACTATCGGAATCGAATCCAATGGAAATACCACCTCCTATGAGGTCTCATCCTCGATATAATACAAGTGTGTACATGACCCTCCTCGGGTAAATGGAATCGCTATTAGGAACATCTCTTATCCCAGAATGGAGAGAACGATTGTCCTCTCATAACAATCTACAGTCTCCTGATAACCTGTTAACTAATCCATACCTAGGATGACATCGTACCCCTCTATATCTAACACTAAGAGGTCCGCCGCTAAACTAAGCCTACCAATAAAAATGTCCACCCCTGGACAAATCGAGTGAATCAATGCCCCGCTGTCTTCTGGCGACTCTACACACATACGGAGACTAGCTGCGATCTCCAGTAACCCGTCCCATTTAGAAAATTTAGATTTAATGAATGAATGAGATGCTCCCGTTTGAAAAGGTATCCTACCTTCATGACCATGGATGAGAAACATAACCTCAACAACTGGCGACGCCTGCTGAGCTGGAGGATTGGGAACATCCCAGACTTTATACACATGCCCGTAGTGAATTTTCCCATGATGTTATGGGGCTGGGGGAGCCGGTGCTGCTGGCGGCATCTGTCCCTGCTGCCCCTGTTAGGCACCCTGTTGTTGGCCTTTGCCCCTCTACGGGCACTCCCGCTTGACGTGTCCTGTTTGGCGACAAACAAAACAGCATCTCTGATCATCCCCTTGTCGTTGGCCCTATTGAGCTTGGCGTGGCTGGCCTGCTGGCCTCCCCCATTGTTCCCTTGGCCCTGACGGCCTTGAGGAACCTGCTATTACTGATTTGGGCCCGGCTGACCCTGCCTAAATCCCCGTCCTCCCGGTCAAAACCCACCAGGCCTAAATTTCTTATCCTGATTCCCTTATTGACTGCTAGTCTGTTGCTGAGTACCACTTGTGTCACCCGCAACAACTGCCTTACCCTGCCGGCTCAGATCCTTTACCCTCTTGCTCCCCTTTGAATGGAAGCGATGATCCTGGAAATGTACAAGAGCGGCATTAACGAGATCTGTATACGTCACCAATGCCGAATTACCAATCAAATGTTGCTTGATCCTCCAGGCCAGGCCATCCATGAACCTCGACTTGTTTCGCTCCTCGTCGCTCACCTCATTTGGCACGAAGTTCGCCAAATGGGTGAACTCTTCCTTATAATCCTCCACTGAACAGTCACCCTGATATAACTCACTAAACTTCATCCTCATTTCTGCCTCTACTACCGGTGGGAAGTATTTGCGATCAAACCGCACACAAAACTTGGATATCATCATCAAATCCCTCTCCTCAGCAGTGGTAACTAACTCCCACCACTGTAAGTCTTCCTTGAGAGACGGAAGGTAGAAAGCATCTATTTCTGCACATCGGTACACTCCAGCATGTGCAGGTGTCACTGGATATTATTCTTTCAATCATAGGCCTCTACTACATCGGTGCTACCCCGGAACTCTAATGGGTGACCCTTCTGAAAGGTCTCCCTAACTCACTGCTAAGAAGGTGGTCCTACTGGAGCTCGGACTGCTGGTGCCACTAGAGGTGGTGCTTGGGGATATGGAAAATGGGCTTCCATAGCTCGCATCGCAGTCTCAACTTCCTGGGCCACTATCACTACCACCTGAGTAGTGGAGATGAACTCGGGTGGTGGTGGTGGTGGTGGTGGCGGTACATGTGGCTCCTGATGAGCCTCCTTGAACTCATCCCTAGCCTCAGCCCTCTCCACTCTCTGTCTCTTCGGTGGCATCTGAAAATAGATAGAATCGTATAAGTATACAATTATACAAAAATCTAATAGCAGAAAAACGATATCTCAAAAGCGGAAAATAAATCAATAGTCCTAATAATAGGGCTCTATAACAACCAAACGCAATGCTGAAACGTAGTAAGATGCACAGATCCTAAGGACACAAGAACCTGATGCTCTGATACCATATGTGACACCCTGCCTAATTAACCCCGACTGATCATTCCTAAATTAAATTAGAACAGGTTTCTCAGTTAGTTCATTCTTAGCATCACTGTCGCATTCTTAATTACTAACCACTTAAGTGAGAAAAATTAAACTGGTGCTAAGTTTTATCTTTAATTAATTAAATGAAATACTCATGGGGCAAAAAAATAATTTAAACAATCACAATTAACTGAAATCAACCATTCACACTTTAAATAAACTAACCGAATAAACCATCGGTTCAAATCCAACAAAAGTAAAGACAGATAATTATAAATCTCAACAAGTCTGACATAAACTAAGCAAAGCTGTAAGCAACATGCTCGAGTAACTGATAGGAAATTTCTATACTAGAAATGAAAAGGAATGAAACATCTATCAAACTCCCGCAGCATCCACATATGTTGCAGCAACGGATCCCTGGAATTAGTTAAGTATGGCATCCCTGTGGCTGGACACCTAAAAGATTTTAAAAATATTTATATCAAGGGTTTCATTTGGAAAATATTTAGCAAATGGTTAACTTACAGTAATAAATATGTATGCATGCTCTTCATATTTTAGTTAGTGTCGCACTCCCTTGAGAACATCCTCACCCCTCCTCTAATGTGTAATACTAACGACTTAATTAATTTCTCTAGTTATTTATCCCATAACTAGATAACCGATATAACCCATTGCAGCCACCCTACTCTAACCGAGTATGCAATAATCATGATTTCTAAGTTATTATCAACATTAACTAAATTAATCATTCCCCTTTTTAAATTCATATAACTTTCACACCCATTATACATATAATACAATTCACGGTATGTATTGATTTACCCGTATATAATTATTTATCTCATTATATACATATAGTCATATTACAACATTCACACATATGTTGAAATAATAATTAATAATGAACATCCTCCCGAGTAATAACTCACCGGATGTATATTCTCTAAAGAGCTATCCCACTAGGTGTATTCACATAACCTAGTTACCCCAAGTCATAATCGCTCACTAACTTGGTTAATAACAAAAATATTATAGGCGATCATATTCCTTCCCTGAAAAGGAGATGCCCTTCACCCATATAATGGACGCTATGAACTGGGGATATACTCTCCCTACTCCTCAAGCTAGGGGATTCACCATCTACGCGCAACCTCCCCTGATAGCACTAGAGTATATATAATTATAATATCTAGGCACTGATATTAATGCACACGCCATATATATATATACTATCGCACACCGTATATATATAGAGAGAGAAATAAAATGCCCCGGCTTTACCGTATACTAAGTTCGTAACATAAGCCCATACAAATTATCATGATTTTATGGTCCAACCCTGATTATTAATTAATTTGCACATTAATTAATTAAATTACTTTTGGTGTCGCCCAACCAATATATTCGGACTCGCTCTCGTGGCCCAAAAATAAATTAATACCCGAGCCTAAATCCCCGACTCCGAATTAATTATATTTCAATCTAAATTAATTTAACACCTTGATATCGCTCAACCAATATACCCGGACTCACCCACTCTATATGTATTTAATTATTTTGGAATATTTTCCCCCAAAATTAACTATAGTGTGTCATACATAAATCCCTCCCAATCCCAATTACTTTCACTTATAATTGTTAGGAATTTATGTTCCATATTTATTTCTCACTAAATAATGTATGGGGGAATAATTTCAATTAACTTTCCCATATATACTAAAACTGGCTGACCTGTCAGAAATCCTCGACCATCGATCGATCGATCTCAGTCATCGATCGATCGATCTGCCATGGACGAAAACTTTAAATGTCCAACTCCCTCTATAGTTTAACCCATGTACTATCATCAAAATAATACATCAAGAACATCATAAGGAACCCCCATATAGTCCCCAAACCCCGTTTAATTTCCGTTCTCTCCTATTTTTCTGAATTGGGGAAAACTCGGGTTATTCGTTAATTACATCTCTAAACCAATTTATCATCTCAAATTCATTCATAATTCTTTGGGGTTTTCCACATTTGACCAGTACATCTAAATTTCATATCATATAACGAATTTCTACAATAATTTCTAATCAGAAGATTTATTCACAAAAAACCCTTTTTGTACCCTCTTTACCGAAAACAAATTTTGGTTCCCACTTCACATAAATATGAATTGTAATACAATTAAATGCTACAACAAGTTAACCACTTGCCTTATGGTGTCGTAGGGTCTGATCCGGAGTTGTGATTCTTAAGGTTGATGATGAAATCCCCTTTGGTTCTTTCCTTTGTCTCTCAAATTGGTTCCCAGTGCCTTTAACTTCTCCTTAGGGTATTCTCTCCCACTATAGGTTTTCCATAATGAAATCAGTCGTTCCCTTTTTTTCTTTAATTAAGTAATTAGGCTTAATCCCGTTTTTAGCCTAATGGATCATGCCCGAGTGACCCAAATACCCCCGTGTGGGCCCGGCTATGCCTAAAAATGCCTCAAGACCTATTTACAACCCTCGGGTACTCTATTCCGACTATCTTAGCCCTTTTGGACTCAACCGTGCACTCAGAATTGGCATCCGAATAAGTTTATAAAATTTCTTATCTCCCACCTAACTTCGTCTGGAACCGACTCCCAGTTGAGATAAGTAAACTCCACATCATTAATATTCTTAAGACGTAAATTAAATATTGCTATTTACCTAGTAAATTAATTTCCCATAAATATTAACCAATTATTCACCCGATAAATATTTATATAAAAATTCTATAATTAATTCCATTAAATTACGACACACTAGTAATTTAATTTTTTTTCCCGAATTAATTAACTATTAAATGTATAAAATTACGGGGTGTTACACCGAATATCCCAATAAAACCCAAATGAAGTCTCATAATGAAATACGATGGAAAGGAAAATCTAAACTAAATAAGGCTCTAAATAAAATAAACTCCAGCTGCACCTCGAAGCGATATTCAATAAATCCTATGCAACTACTCCAGTACTAATACCTAAAAATGTTAGTCAGCGCATGAGTTCAGAGCCCCGGGCATGAATACACACTACTCCCCTCAAATAGGATCCGTGAATCCAGACAATAGCATTATACGCACTAAATATCATAAAATAATATTTTAATTAAACAAGATCATTAAATGCGATAAAGATAAATCACTAACTACCCGCAGAAATTCCCATTACAAAAAGCACACCAATATGATTTTAAATGCCCAAGTTCCACGGTGTTAATTTAAATAAATTAACTCAATTTATCATTTTTTCTAAATTTTTATCTTAATTATAGTGGTCCTCCCACCACGAGTGGTAATCCACCAAAGTGCCACACTTCCCCTTATCAATAGCCAGCTGATCCATTTAAACTGTCGATCCCTCAATATGACAAGGTTCCACACACGACACGACATAAATCGTCCAAGCTGACCCGTTTAAACTGTCAGTCCTTGACATATTATGTTGCAACCAATTTTAATACCCATTATTATCTTAGGCATTAATTCTGATCTTCTCAATTTATTAAGTTATCAAATTACCCCACCCTTTTTATCGATGTGAGATCCTCAAATGCCCCTTAGTCCCATACCTAAGGGTCCTCAAAGTACATATACGCACTATCCTACGTATAAGATGAGTTTCCAACACTTACTTGTCCTAGTCTCCTGCATAGGCTTGCGTGACGGCGGTAAAATATTAAAAATCTACCCCACCCCGAAATATGAAATCTGCACGAATCTACACGAACTAGTCTCATACCTAGAAAGCATAAATTATAACCAAGGCCTACCCACTAGTCCCATACCTAGTAAGCATTATATAATCAAGGTGAGCAAAATACTACCCGAAAGTTCCTCGTCCCCATGATGGAAAAAGTGAATAAAATAATTCACACGATATCACAAATCATAGTCACAACATGGCACTTTAATCACAATTGTCACAATTCAATTCAATTTCATTATTAATATAGTCATCGTTTTCAACATAATTATTTTCGTTCAATATTGTTAATTTATTTAACATGCGATATTATTCAATATGACATACTAGTGCTCTTTTATAAATCCTCTAATTTTTTATAAATGTGAACGCGTCCCAAATAATGTATAAATAATTCATAACTTCTACATGCGAGCCTACACCCGAAAAAACATAAATCCAACAATCTAACGTACCCACTCAAGGGTTGCAAGGATTAAATCATATTAAAAGTTATATCAAAACATCCCCAAAATTTGTGTCCGCTTTCTCTAATTAAGTTATTAATTATTTTTAAGAAAAACATGCAATTAAGGGTTTAGGCGACACTTAAAATGCATAATACTAAAGGAAAGGAATAGAGTATTCATGCCTAAAATTAACCAGATAGAAATATGAGTAGACAGTTGGATTCCTCTTGAAAATTAGCAAAGAAGTGTTCGAGAACCCTCTTGAGAAAACACCAATTGAATCCTTAATTCTTGAGTTAAAACTTTTTAAAAGTTGGGGCTAGGGGTTGAAGATGAGAGGAAATATGTTTGGAGAACCTTACTGGACAAAATTTTGAGAGAAAAGTGTTTTAAATGTTCCAGCCCTGTATCTGTTTTGGTATTAAAAGGGTTTAAGAGTTATAATACAATTAGGACTCTAATTGATCCACTGACTCACCTGTCGCTCGAACGACTGACACATGTCGTTCAAATGATATACTGTGTCGTTTGAACGACCCAATCTACAAAATAAAAGTTTTAAAACTCTTCATTTAAAGTTAGAATAAATTTCATTAACTCAACAAAAACGTACCTGCTTGATAAAACATACTAAAAAGTTGTTCTAATTTAATTCCGGTTGAGTTTTTACTACTCCAATATAAAAAGCAACATGTTTAATTATTAAAAATAATTAAATCCAAAATTATATTTTTCTCAAAAATTCCAATTAATTAATTAAATAAATTAATTAATAAAAACACGGGGTGTTACACTTAGTCAATCATCTCATCATTAATCATTCTTATAATTTTACTCCAGTTATTTATAAACATCCACACTTAATGTATTAAGCTCGTATATAATTAACTACATTATTATATGTCGTGATATACAACAATAAGCACACATATGTTCACTCTTAATGTGTTAAGCCCATATATAATTAACTACACTATTATATACATAAAAATATACTACAATAAACAAACAAATGTTCACTCTTAATGTGTTAATCTCGTATATAATTAACCACACTGTTATATACGTAAAAATATACTATAACAAACACACATATGCCGCATATAGTCCCCATCCCCCGAGTAATAACCCATTAGATGTCACTATCCCTCGAGTAATAACTCATTAGATGTCTTAATCCCCCTAGTAATAACTCATGGGGTGCCACCCCCTGAGTAATAACTCATTGAATGCTGTTATATACAATGAAATAAAAATCAAGGGCATACTCACTTCATCTTGGTGGTCAGACTATGTTTATGATTTTGATGGACACAAACATATTGGTGGCGGTCATAGTCTTTTGAAAGTGAGCCCTAACCATACCCAAATCTTCTCACAACGAATATAAATCACACAAATATAAATATGGAGCTACGATCTGGGGACTATACTTACCCTGCTTTCACTCGCCAGGGAATATCACCCATATCGCGCAACCTCCACTGATAGCACTAGAGGGGTATGTTCACACCAATATCATACACAAAGATATCATAATACACACACACACACACACACAAACAAACAAACACACACACACACACACACACACACACACACACACACACACACACACACACACATATATATATATATACACACACACACACACACACACTAGGGTATGCCCGTGCCTGAAGGCACGATGCTAATTTTTGAAAGACTACGTTGTTGATAGGACTATTCGCCATATTTAGTTCACAACAACTAAATAATTTTTAAAATAACTAATGGTACAGACCTATTACCTTTTCAATAATTTCTCAACGAACTCAAATTTCACTTTATATCAAATATAACACCACACTTTCATTCATTTTTTGCATAATTTATTAGTGTCTCTATTATTTATGACATGATCAGTGACAATGCAAAATTGTTACTGCATAATTTGCCAGTATTTATTTAATTTCCATTTTTAATAAAAAAAATTAAATATTGCAATATTTTTTCAAAAATTTTATATAATTTAAAAGTTCCAAATAAGAATTTCATAACATAATTACCATTTTCCCCAGAAAATAAAATTGCGAAATTTGATAAGCTAGTTTGAATAAAGTAATATTAGGTATACTCTTTTCTCCGACCCCTTTTTGTTACCCAACTGATGTGTCAAACACCCATTAGTTATTATTTGCAATGGGGCATATGTATATTAGACACATAAACTTGGTATAAAAAGGGTGACGAAAAAAAGTATGCTTACTATTACTCTTTTGAATATGTATCACGCATGGGTCCATCGGCATCATTTATTCAATTATAAGTACATTTGTTTTATTTGGACTAAGCTAATGACAACGAGTAAGAACTTTTTTGTTGAACTTTCAAAAAGGAGCAAGTGGTTTGTAAGGTTTCACTTAAGTTTCCATTTAATTATGACTCACGCCCCTTTTTTATTGTAATAGAAATGTTAAAAGTTAACTGGCATCTCTCCTGCCACAACTTTCAAAATAGGACATTTCTATAAGTGGCACCTCAAGGCCCTTCAAATGACACTTTGACAGATTTCTGCTACATGTTTTTTTATAATAAAAAATCCAGAACTTCTATGATAGTAATCACGAAAAATGGGTAAAGATGCATACAACTACAAAACATAGTAGAAACTTATAGCAAAAACATCACCAACATATTGTCAATTGCTCTTTACATATTCTTCTAAAAACATTGAATAAAAAAAGGACACTAAAATATTTTGAATCCCTTTTAAGAAACATGAAAATAAAGTCTATCATAAGTTGGTAGCAAAGCCTTAATAGAAGTATTTTCATTGCACACTTCATTATAACCAATGTGTTCAGATGTAATTCCACTTGAGATAAATAGAATATTTCCGAGTCATGTCAGATTACATCTAAATACATAGGTTGCTTAGTAGTTGTGATGCCTATTTCTTCATATCTCTTTCATCTGAGCAGTGTATCATGCCTTTTGATTCATTTCTATTACATCTGAATAGTGTGTCATGTCTATTACACCTGAACACATTGGTTGCTTAGTAGTTGTGATGTCTACTACATCTAAATACATTAATTTTGTCTATTACATCTGAGCACATTGTATTAATGTCTCAAATATATTTTACAGAATATAAAGATAACAATAGTTTCATTACAGATCTACAAAAATTAAAACAAAAAAATTCACTTTCTATATAGATTGATCATGCAACTACAACTAATAATATCAAATTCGAGTTCAAAATTGGATGAAAAAAGAACCAGCAATATCCAATAGCAGGAGCAACTTCACTTATTCACCATCTTCTGTTTAGTTGTAAAAAATTATTAGGCAATATCCGATAATAGGAGCAGCGACAACAACCACCTCTCAACAGTTTACTTAGTAGTGGTAGCAAAGTCGATGTAGCAAACAGTTAACGATTACAACAGCAAGAGCACTTGGTCATCAATAAATTTTGGTTTAGTTGGGGTGAAGAACGCTAGACTCGAGATGAACTCCACCAAGTGTAGCAACTTTAGTTGATGACTCCAAAACCTCTTCAACACTGTTGATGGGTTACAATCTACTATGTGCAGCATCACTTCAAACAATTTGCGTATAACGGAGCATTATGAAATTTCTATTGACAAAAACATTTTTTATCGACATAACATATTTATAAAAAACAAATATGAACAAAGATGCACAAAAAATATCCTAGACAAAGGTGCACAATTAAAGAGACCGCGACTAAATTATAAACACAAATTCACTCAATGTCTATATATATTGTATACACTAATTACACATATAACAAAGCTTTAATCATAAAACAGTAGCAGATCTCATATACTTCTAACTTACTTACCAATGGAAACAATTCCCCTGCATTACGCCTGGGAAACATCAAAGACAAATGATATCCATACAAAATGATGGCAGGAGGAATATTTAGATGCAAAAATGAAGGTAACCATACCAAATCAACTACTTGGTCCACTGTAGTAATTAATTACTGGTTGATTGGAATATAAATAAAGAATGGAACAACCATTTACTGTATTGCTGCAATCACGGACAATTGAAAGAAAAAACCATGGCTTCTACCGTTATCCATAGATCACACAATACTTGATATAAACTCTACATTCCCATTCCATCGGCGCATCAGCAATAAGGCATTACACCAGCATGCGATTTCCAAACGTACGTGACATCACTAACACACCTCCTACCCTCCATGTGCGTAACATGATTCAATAAAATACAAACTCAGATAAAACATCCGCTATGAAAAGAACGGTCTTTAATTTTGATTAAAAACATGCTTGGAAATAATGGGATTTCATAATCTAACTGTGAACATAATACGCACGCTACTATGTATGGGTCCAAAATCGAGCGCATTACGATCAGTTTGTTATTCTAACAGAAGATTCAACACAAAAACCTGAGTCTGATGGGGGTATAAACTGCATAATAAACTCAAACAGTTAATAAAGATACTATGCAAGGACAACCTAACACTTGAAGACCATTCTCTTCCCTTATTTACCCTCCTATTCAACCTCTTCTGCGACCCCGAATACAACTGGTAATGAGGTTTCCTCTTTCACTTGAGCCGACACTATAAGTCTTTAATACTCATGCTTTATGAATTTGATCAAGGTAAATACATCCTCAAAGCGGTAGGATCAGGAACACAAACCTTTTTTACCAAGTTCCTTAAAAGCAGGGGACAGTTTGGGAGCAACTTTCTCTACAAATGGTCAAACATAAGTTACAAAGAAAGTTAACAAAAGAACACAAAACAAAAGGAGTAAAGGTTTATACAACACATTGTGTAGCAGTATTTCATAAGGTTTTAACTGAAGCATTCAATTCAAATTATGATACAACAATGACTGAAGCATTAATACAACACAATGTGTAGCAGGATTGTTAGGCCACTGGTGTAAAAGCGCAGATTTCCAGGCATGGGTCTGCCCATGACTCCATAAAGATTAGTTGTAAGCCCTAAAGATTAGTTCCCATTTGAAATTCAAACTTCTCAGAAAAATATTTACTTTAATGTTAATGGCGAAGATTAAAATTTTATTAGAGCTCATAATATTTGATTTTTTTGTACCAAATATTGTCACTCTTTTAGCATTTTATCTTGTCATCAACATTCCGTTTGAATTGAATGAATGGGAAGGGAATTAAAGAAATAAATATAGTGATTTTATTCCTTGTTTGAATTGAGAGATGTTATATTACATCAAAATCCATAGGAGTTTGGGGAAAATAAGGACAGTTTTACTAAAACCTTCATAATTTACAATAAATTAGCATTATTTCTTTCTTTTCTCCCCTTCAAAGTACAGAGTCATTTCTTTAACTTTTTTTCCTTTATCAGTAATCAAAATAACATCAAAGCTTATTACTATCCTTTTATTTCATCTGTTCTAACAAATCATTTTATTTCCTTTCCTATCAATCCAAACAAATCCTAAAGATCGTTGAATGGGCTATTTAAATTGAAACTTCCATTCAGAATTTCATTTTGTGTTGAAAATTCAAATGAACATAACATATTTGGAGCGAGGAAAGAAATCTCATATCGTATATATGGTCCCCTTCATAGTCCATTCAGTGATCCATTCCATTCCTGCTTATCAAAAGAAAGCACATGGGGCAATCACTGACATCTCATTCACATTTATAGAAATAATGACATCTACTGGACCACACCCTACTCTCAAATAGCTTTCTGAATCATCAAGAGACGTAAAGTATAAAAGTTGGAGGATGTGGCATTGTCCTATTATTATTTGTATAAGATAGTAATTGTTTAGAAATTTATTTGAAATTATGCGTAAAAGATTTACTATAGTACCTGTCATTTTGAGAGATTTCAGATAACAATACCCCAAAATTTTCTCAGTGCTTTTCTCAATACATGTCATTTTGAGTGATTTTGAGACTAAATTCTAGTTGAGAATAGAAAGTTAACATATTATTTTTTATTTAAGAAATTTAAAGTTACCTTATTATTGGGAATGTGTGATTAGTTTTGAATGATTCGCACCAGTAGGAGTTGTTGAGCTTCCTAAGCCATTTATTGCAGCATTTTTAAGCCGTGTAATACCATCCATATCGTGTATCGATTCCTGTGGTAGTACCCAACTCAGTAACTGCCCTGACCTGCATTTATGTTATATAGTCTTTGACATATGACGTGATCCGAACACATGCTTTGACATGCATACAAAGTGGCATACGATGTGGTCCGGACACATGCTTTGACATGCATACAAAATGGCCCAACGTGGCGTATCATCCCGAACCAGTATCGTCACAATGAACCATATACAACTATATAATCTCATTATTTTAAAAACACCTACTATCATCTTCTATAAGGGAGGTATATAATCTCATTCCATAAGGGAGGTTTATAACAAATTGCATAGTGTATGATTATTCGTTATGAAAAAAAAGATGAAAATATCAAAATAGTTTTCACAAATACCAAAATAGTTTTCATCACAAACTCACTCATGGTTTTATTGCTCATTTGATATGATGTGTACCTAAATAGAAAGGTGAAAATATCAATAATAAGGAATCAAGAACTAAAACAAAAATTGACTTATGTTCATACACATCATATCTGGAATACCTGTGTGCTCGTATCACGCTGGCCTACTGACTTGGGAAAGCTATTCAATGGACTTAAATGTGGAGTGGCAGACATAACTTTAACCGTAGTCGAGTCATATTTTTCATATCATTTACCTACAACAGTGGTTGCGCTACTCTTTTGCTTCGTCGGCACCTCTTTTGCGCTACTCAAACTCACCTATCACAAAAAAAGCTTTACACTCATGATACATGGCTGGTGTGAGGGACCAATAAGACCTTGTATCTAAATAAAGTTGTTGACACCATAAACAGCGAATTAGATCAAGAAGAGTTTGATACATAAACTTGTAGAGAAAAAGAAATCAAATCAAGTTTCCATGTAGTCAGATACATATTCCAAAACAGACAATGGCCATGCTTTTTAATTATCCATAACAAATATTGACCACATTTATGGACCAAATTCATTAAAATAAGGCAATGCAATGCAAGGATTTAAAGTATAACATGTCCAATGCATCTTGCCAACCACATATCTTATACAACGCATTATCGTGCTTTTGGAAATCCGCATGCATTGCACCTACAATTTTACTCATTGGTATTAGCTCTAAACATATTGGTTTATTTAACCAAGCATACGTAAGATAATCTATATACAATGTTTGTGAATAAATTGGCATGTAATTAAATAAATTTTACTTTTCTCTCTTTTCGCGTAGCTCGCTTGTGATTTAGTCAAGGAGATGGTGTATCCATTTTTCTACAACTGCAGAAGAGCCATACCAAGGTCTTGATTGATCATCTGAACCAACAGGTGAGTGGTACACTCCATTTAAGCTAACATTGAGTGCACCTTCCAAATGGGCTGATACTTTCGGCACGACTCCATCTCCCCATACCTATGCTTGACCGCAAACCTGCTTATACCCCTGATCGATAAATCGAGCACGTAAAGTAGTGGTAGTTGTAGTTGACATTGACATGCTTGGAACTTGTTGGTCAATTGTAACTGGAACTTCAGAACTGGACTCCCACTAATGATCAAGTAGCTTGGTAATTTGACGAAGCCCATATAAAGATCCCTTGATCATCCCTTAAAATAGCCCCTGATCCCATATGAAACTGATTATTTTGATAAGCTGAGATACTAAGCCTCATTCACCCTGGTGATGGCCTTTCCCATTGAACATGCCTCCTGATCGAAGATGACATTTAAACCCCTATGATATTGAATTGCTACAAAACTTCTTGACTTAACTCTTTATCACTCTCTTTGAATTTATTTAGATTAGTAAGGTCTGAAATTCGAGATATCACTCTTGGAAGTTTTACGGACGGCTTTGCCGAGTGGAGACGGGGTTGGAGATGAGATGATCCGAACATTTCGTAGAGCTTGAAGGAGTTTTGAAGCCATTGGACTATTACCTGCAACTTAAAAATAGTTTATATAAAAACTATCGAGGGACACAAATATTTTAGATATATATAAAAAAAATAGTATAATCAAATCTCAAATAGAACATAATCAGAGAATACATACTACACTGATAATATGTAGACGACTCCCGAATTATTTTACGGGTCAAATATAAAAAAACTCAATATTAGGCTCAAGGATGAGAACTTGAGGTATGATGAAAATAATTGAAAAGTGAGAACTTGAGGTTATGACCTCGACATCGACACGCATGACGTGCCAGAAAAAAAACTATTTAAACAACCTTACTCTAGGTCACTAAAAAACTGGACCTATGTACTGTGCAGATTTCAACTATACTGTGCAAATTTCAAATCAGTTATCACGTTCAACTGCAAAAAGAAACCATATTGAAAATTATATACAAAATACAAATGAAGAGATGTTTAATATTATCTGTTCAATAGATGTTTAAGATTAACTAAAATAAGTAATCCTTTTTTGTCTGTGCAATTTTATTTTTTGTTTATTGTTCAAGACATGTCAAATTTAATAATAATAAAAAATCATTTGACTAGCATTTGAACTACAGGGCCTGGCTAACTTGATTGATCTTTTGCACTTTCGTGCACAGACACTGAAGAGAAAGTGTTATATTTTGATCATTTCCAGCTACCTCCAACATAAATGTGTCTTGTATAAGAATATTTGTGGAAAGGATCATCCATTAACATTTCAGTACCAATCCAGATAGAAGTGGAAAATATTACAGTCTCCTATCTATATTTGCCACTTCAAAGCTGCTTGGAATATAGGAAGCGGACTTATCAACTTGTTCCATACCCAAAGACATCCTATTTTTTCTTGCGTCTTGAAGTCATTTGCTATTGAGGTAGTATTCGTGTTTCATAAGATATGTCCAAAGACAGGATTCATTTATAAGAAGCTTTGATAGAAGTTTGAGAAGGAACGCTCTATTAAAAACCTCAAAGTTCTTTACACCAAAGTCTCTATTATTGTTGCTGGCTGTAGATACCAGAGCCCCGGTCAACACAATGTACCAAGATCAATCATGCATTGTTTACACAGAGGCCATAAGACCCTACAGAATAAGAAGGCCATATTTCGACGACTTATAAACCAAGAGAAAATGAAAATTATTATCCCGTTGGAAACTACTTTCTTAGGCATTCATCATAAAACCCATAAACTTGAGTAATCTGTAATAAACCAAAAAAAATGCACTTAATCCACAACTATCCAATGCTTAAAGTTTAAAAAGGATTCAAAAGGCATGATAGAATGGGCTAGAGATTTTCATAGCAAAATACCTGTACACTCTCGTGATTTTCAAAGAAACTCAGATACTTCCACTACATAACTCATCAGATACTAACCGAATCAGTCCTTTTGGTGGCTAAACAACCCGTATTAGTCCGGCGAGATCCATGGAAGTGATAATGGTTTCTCGATAGTGAACCTATCCCTTATGCTCAGTAGTGGCACCTCTCGTACCAGATCTGCGGCAGAGATGGAAAAGAGTGTACCTGATGAAAAAGAGTGCAACTGATGAAAGAGAGTCCTGATGAAACAAATGAGATCCATTCCAAAATAAGCAACAATTCATAACGCAAAACCTTGCATCCGAATGAAAAAAAGGAGTAAACAGCATTATCAACATGTATGCCTAAACAGTAATACACAGTTCATCAAAGCAGAATTTCCAAACTGGAAATTTCAAAAACAAATATATCAAGAAATCCCCAAATTGTAATCCAAGAAAATCCCTAATTCGAAATTTCAAACATACTAAATTTCAAAAACCTTAAAAATCTAGACTTTGAAACAAATGGTTCAAAGTCTTCAGATCTGTGATGTGTTAAAGCCAAAAGAATTTTTCATACAAAAAGAAGCAGTTAAAGTCTCAAGATCAAACGTGATTCCTAAAAAAACTAAAAATTAGATTTTACAAAATGTTAAAATGAACAAAGATCCAGCAAAGAAGAATAAAAACCCATTAAGTAATGTCTGATGTTAAGCAATATACCATGAGGACTTCATAAACACAATATTAAGAAGCACCTTGGATGTTGATAATAAACATAAAAAAATGACATTGTGACCAAAGCATGAGATTTTCCCCCTCCCCAAAAAAGAGAGGTAAAATACAAATCGATGTTAAAATAAAAAAAAAATAATGACATTACCACCATCGCATTTTGGACTGCATTTTGGATAAGAATTTCAAATCATTATCAATCAAAATTATAATACACTACAACAATACATTCAAATAGATAGATAAAAGGTAGACAGAAAACCTTTTTCTTGCTCTCATTGTTACAAAGGTTGCTATCATAGTCCTCGGCACGATCGATGTGGAATATAAAAGGAATATTAATCAAAAGTACCTAATTGTTACAAACGTTGCCTGATTGTTAAAAATGTTGCCAAAACCGAATGTATGAAAATCTCATTTCAAGATCAATGCAACTATCTAGTTTAAAATCATGTGTACAATTTTCATAACTCTGTCATCAATAGGACCTAGTCAAAAAGTAAATAGACTAACTTGGAACATTTAACTATAATAGAAATCCCGAGTTTTATACATTGGAAACAACTAACTTGGAACACTATGAAATATAAAGGAAAAGCATGATTAGATCGAGAAAACTGGAAAAAAATAGAAATCCCGAGTTTTATACATTGGAAACAACTAACTCGGAACACTCTAAAAAATATAAAAGGAAAAAGCATGATTAGATCGAGAAAACTGAAAAAAATAATAGAAATCCCGAGTTTTATACATTGGAAACAACTAACTCGGAATATCTAACTATAATAATGATAACTCACGTAAATGGGAAAAACGTATCGATTGAGGAACGTCTAAATTGAATGAGGAAGCAATAATTATATTTTAATAAAAAAATGAAAAAAAAAACTATAAAACAGAAAATGTTCGCGAAAATATTACCTCATCAATATCTTTAACACTACGAAACCATAACTTCTGAATCAACCCTTAAACAAAGAAGAAGAAAAATTAGAACCATTTCAGTTGGAATCAAAACTTAATAACAGGCAATGAATTTCAACTAAAGATCAGAAATAGCTACAAAGAAATTACACTTTATGTCAAATGATGTAGTAAAATTGTAAACAAATTAGAAATCAAGACGGAAAGCAATATGTATGTTGGAAGTTAGAATGTTATATAATTAACACAAATCAGCAAACACCAAACAAACTAACAGAGTGAGAATCAATATGTAAAATTAAATCAACTCGGAACTCAAACTAACAGAGTGAGAACCAATATGTAAAACTAATGGAGTGGAAACGATGCACATAAGGATTTCAAATAACTCTTAGTGGTTCAAGAGGTAATTCCAACTGGTACAATAGTTCAAGAAAAGTCAATGGTGATGTTGGAGTCCTGGCAGTGAGTGAGTCCACCTCGGCTGCACCAACATCATAGGTAAATACTCTATCTTCGAACTATGTACTTTGGGATCAATTAAGGAAATTCACTCACCCTTCTGGAGCATTGTTTCCCTTTCATTACTCCCTTTGTCGCCTCCGAATTAATATCGATCTTGACACCATCCTTAGGGGTGGCGTCTCAGGTGTAAATATATTCCTGAAAAAGCCACCAAAGTTCAAGTAACATCAATATTTAAAGAGAGACAAATTCCCTAAAGTCACATTTGGCATTAGCTTCCAATCCATAACAAAAGACACTTGCACAAAACTAAACATAACTCAAGTAAAATCAAGATTAGGGTGCATGGTGTAGTTGACACAATTGCTCAAAATAAAAGATAATGCCATGGTTGTATATTTGCACTGATGTATGCACTTTGAATAAAATGAGTAATTCACTTATAGAGACTAAAAATAACAAAATATGTTTATGTGTGAAATCAGACAAAACAATAAAGAATAAAAAATAAACAACAAATGAAAAACAACAAAACATAAATAAGAAACAAATTAGTACATACAAAAAAAATAAATTAAAAACGCCAGCAAGCCCTGAACCCCAATACATGAGATGCTTTGAATAAAAAATACACTCCCAAAAGAAATTCGAGAGGCTACCTCAATCGAGAGATTACTGTACCAAAGACTAAGAATAAAAAAAGAAAATTACTCAAATAGTGTGAAGTTGTGCAAATTGAATCGGGTTCAATGACGAAATTAGTTCATTAAAACCAAAAATGAATACAAAAGAAACTTAGGTACAAAAGAAACTACCTCATTTATCAATATTTTTAATTTTTAATGAAATAATCATGCATCAAAGAATAAGAATAAAAAAATAGAGACAACTAAAATAGAGAGAAGGACTAAAAACCTAAGATAAGCTCCAATGTTTACAAAACGAAAATGGTTATAGGGTATGTTTCTTACAATAAACACCCCAAATGGGTTTCATCATAATATCATATGTGTACAAAAAGAAAATGGCTATATGGTATGTTTCTTATAATAAAAACCTCAAATGGGTATGTATCTAAACAAACAGATATATGGTATGTTTTTTGCCATAAACATCCCAAATGGGTATGTATCTAAACAAACATAGACTCATCACACATCATATGTGTACAAAAAGAAAATGATTATATGGTATGATTCTTATATCATAAACTTATATGAAAGAGACAACACTACAAATAGATGTCTTGAACCTGCACATATGAGTTCAATAGAAACTTATCACATATAGATTCCATTATATCTAATTTCAGAAAGTGTCAAGTTTAAGTAAAAACCATATTGGAGATATTAGTTTCAAAATAAATACCCCTAAGAGTCATCTACTTCTCATAATTAAATAAACAAACACTTAAATTAATTTTTCAACCAATAAAAAAACCTTAAAAAATATATCGCAAATGAGCCAGCGAATCCAAGAGTGATATTAAAAAAAATCGCATGAAACAGATCAGGGGATACTTGTAAAATCCAACACTTGAACCCTAGACTAAACCCCCCAAACTCAACACTTGTAAAATCGCATGAAACAGATCTGGAAATAAAGAAAGAAAAGGATACTACCGTAAGTCAATCCACTATGGGAGAGAGGTGGCAGCCTTGGAGCTCGGAGGGTGATGGTGTATGCGTGGGTTTGTGGTGGGGGTAGCCGTGTGCATAGGGGTGTGGTGTAGAGGAGGAGGAGGTGGTGGATTGGAGAGGGAGAGAATGGGTTGATGTTTGTGTTGTGGTAGCGTTATTTTGGGTCCACGACGACCGAACGGGAGAGAAGTAGAGAAATGAGAGTGGGTGTTTATTTGAGACACAGAGAGAAAGAGAACCGGCTTAGTGTTGTTTATGTGTCCTTTGTGTGTGGTGGGGCCCAAAAGATGATTGAAGTGTGATATTTCCTATTTTAACCATGTTTTTGAATTTTGAGTAAGAGGGGGAAAGGGAATGAAGTGTTAGAAAAGAGGGGGAAATAGAATAATAAAGGGACAAAAAAGGAAAAGAAAATCTTTTAATCTCCACCCTTCATTTCGTGCCTTATTGGCTTCGATCTGAACCGTGAAGTGTCTTCCCATCTTATGAATAGTGAAAAAACCATTGTAACTTATTATATATATATATATATATATATATATATATATATATATATATATATATATATATATATATATATATATATATAGAGAGAGAGAGAGAGAGAGAGAGAGAGAGAGAGAGAGAGAGAGAGAGAGAGCGGATCAAGTGAGGTCCCAATTTGAGGCCCCTGAATGAGGTCCATTTTTTTAAAATAGTAAAACAAATATTTTGGGGCTGATTTTTTTTTATGGTTCTTAAACATTTCAGTAGGACCATAAAAAATAATCAGCTCAAAATGAATTTTTTTGCTATTTTAAAAAAATCGGTCAAACTGTGTCAATTTTTAAGTTGTTTTTAAGGTGTTAAAAACTGACAAACTTTGACCTATTTTTTTAAAATAGTAAAAAAATTCATTTTGAGTTGATTATTTTTTTATAGTCCTACTGAAATGTTTAAGAACCATAAAAAAAATCAGCCCCGAAATATTTGTTTTACTATTTTAAAAAAATGGACCTCATTTAGGGACCTCAAACTCGGGGACCTCACTTGATCCGCTCTCTCTCTCTCTCTCTCTATATATATATATATATATAATCACATTAACCAACTAATCCATGCCTTTCACCCGAAGCACTAGTCTAATAACTTGAGTCTATTCTTGACTCTTATTTAATTAAATTCTTCTCTTAATTAAATAATACAACACGATTCTCATTACTAAATTTGACAAGACTCTCCCGACTAGTCCTAAATGCATAAACCAAAAATCACTATATCAATTCAATATCATACATCCCGAGTATTATTATTCCATAAATATGCTATGTACAAGTATATCGAGCTAACTCTCATCTACCCAAAAATTTCCTTATTAAACATGATCTGCATAAGTATTAAAAATTATTAACTTAACATCAATATCATCAACTACAAATTCATATCAACTAAGGTAATATATCCACAAGGTTTTGTAATCATCTAAAACATAATCAGGCCTACGATAAAATCCATCCTTAGATTACCAACTAGAGATTTTTATCTCGTACACCCTTCCGTATCAAATTCATAACTAATTAAAAAAAATAAAAAATATGCGAAATTAGCGGTCACACTTTCATAATGAAAAGATCTACAAATCCATGACCTGATTAAGTAAGGGAACCAAATCATTTCGGCCAAGGGGAATCGGTTCACTGGACTTGTTCAACGAATTCAAAGCAGATTTTTTTTCTTTCTTTTCATCCCAAACACCTTCTACATGATATTATACATTAACCACAACATGTAGAACCTAAGGAAAATATTTTTAGATGGTTCTAACCTCAAATAATCATCTTAATTTTAAAGATTAACTAATATCATCGAATTAATCCATTAAAATGGGTCTAAATGAAGAACATCTCAATATGATCCTAGATTTGAGACAAAACCCCCAATTAATCATTGATCAACCTTTGAATGTCTAACAAAGTTCTAATTCCATCAAATATGATCCATATAAAAACATTAGATAATCATTTTCGTAAAAATCTCCTTTTTATGTAAAAATCCCCTTTTTACGTGTGATACCACTGCCCCAAAACAATTTTTTTACATCACCTACTATGATATGAATAGAATCTGTTACTATTCAATTAAAGCAGGTCCATTACTTACCTTTGGATGTTTGTAGAGTATGATCTACTTCGTGTGTGATTGTATGTTGCTAAAATTTCCCCAAATCCCTTCCTGAATTAACCTCCTCTAGCTTTCTCCCTTGATTTCTCTTCTTTCTCCCATCTTCCTTCTTTCTTAGGATTTAAAAATAATGATATGGCTACCTCACTCACCTAACCCTTATGGTTTAAAACACAAATCCCAAAATTAGGTTATTAGGCTACATCAAAATGATCCAAATATCCCTACATAAGTCCGGGCTAGTCTAAAAAGCCTCCAGAACCCAGTTACTACCTCCAGGTACTTATTTCTGACTATTTCGACCTATACGACATCAATAGTGCACTCAAAAATGCCATCCTAGTCACTATACATAAAATTTTCATATTAATATTAATATAGTCTACTCATAAGCCTCAGTTAAGATATTATCATAATCCCATCGTTATTACTCACTACGACGTACTAACAATTGACATATGTTATTTACTATAAACACACTTAGTTAATTTACCACATAAATATTAATCTTAATCTCACACATTTAATATTTATTAAATACGCAATATTTCATTTGATTAAAGTACTGCAAACGTGTAATTTAAAATACCAATAATAATTAAATCCATTATTATTCAAAAATACGGGGTGTTACATACTCCCCCTTTCAAACACTCTTTGTCAAATTTTAAGGATGAAATTCTTGTGCTATTGGGGAAGTAAGTAACACCCCATATTTTTAAAATATAAAATCTATTGGGAATTTAAAATTTCATGTAAAAATAATTTTTTGAAAATTAATTATTTTCATATTTATAAATGTTGATCTTGATTTATATAAAAAGATATTTTAACGGAATACTTCTATTTTTCCCCTTTAGTATTATACGTTTTAAATGTTGCCTAAACACTAATAATCATTATTTTCCTAAAATTAATTCAGAAAGACTAATTAGGAAAAGTGAAACCCAATTTGGAACTTTTTTTATTCTAATATTTAATACGGATTAAGACTCAAAACCCTTGCATGCTTGGATTAGAGGTTGGGATTCCCTTAAAATTTATGACGTTCTCATGTAGAATAAATTGTAGGGATGTTATTAATTAATTTGGACATGTAAAACCACATTAATTATGTGCATCTTGTAGAGTAGAGATTTATTATTGGATATTCCCAAAAATATGCACGTGAATAGAAATTCGATAAATTGATGAGTAACCAAATTGTTTTAATTAATATTATATTAAACATATATAATTTGGATAAATAGTGATCTTGCGATTAATTTATATAATTGTTATGATAAGTTGAAAATATACCATATGTGATTTGTTAATTGAATTAATAATTGACACCACGAGGACGACGGGATTATTGGGGTAGTTATTGCTCTCACCTTATTTTTTAGCTTGCTTGCTCGGTATGGGACTATTAGGTAGGACTTAGTTGTTGGTAATGCATTCTAGGTATAGGACTAGATAGTGTGGGTTCGTATGGATGGATGGTTTCAGGGTGGGGTTGGATTGTACATCATTGTAACACCCTGTATTTTTAAGTATTTAAGATTGAATTAATTCGATTAATTTTAAATTTCACGCGTGATGTAATTTAATGGAATTAAATATTATGTGTTGATTGAAATATTAATCGGAGAGAAAATTATTAATGTTTATTGAATATAATTACTAAGTGAATAGTTATTTACTATTTCGCTTCATAACGAGTGATAGTGACGTGACAGTATTACATCTCAACCGGGAGTTGCATGTAGACTATATGAGTCGAGACAGGAAAATTATCTCAGGGTGACTTAGATGGAAATTTTGAGGCCATGGTTGGTTCCAAAAGAGTTGACATAGTTGGATTAGTATACACGGGTGTATAAATTGGGTCTCGGGTTAATTTTAGACCAAACTGGCACCACAAGATGGTGTTTCGATCATTCAGGAGTTTAGAGTAGAGAGAACTCCAAAAATTTAAGAAGTTTATCACCGCTTTTGAGTTATAAGCAAGGTTTACACCCATATTAAGAGTGGAGAGGACATAGAAGAGAAAACATATGAGAACCTAGGCCATTCCACGCCATTTTCAATAACCAACGTGTCGGAATCGAAGTCGGAGCAGGGGAAGAACAACCTTATCAGCCCAAAACGATATCAGACCTACAAATTTAAGGCAAGTGTTTATCTTGAAAGCTTTTGAATAATTTATAATACCCATACAGTGTAGGGTTTACAATTTTATGATTTCAATTATGTCCTTGGGATTTAAGGAAATAGAACTCATGATTTAAGATGGGAAGAATGAATCCACATATGTAGAGGACATGAAATTAGAATATATGTGATAACTATTATGGGAGAAATCTGGGTAAATGATTGATTATGAAGGAAGAACACATAAACTAGGGTTTCAGTATAAATCTGGGTTTCAATCCATTCTTGGGTTGAATAAATATGGATTTAATTTGTTATCAAGGTTAGAAACTGTTTATATACCAATATTTGATCTTGGGTTAGAGCATGCTCGAGTTTAGTCATGATACATGAAATTTTTTATCAATTAAAATGGTGAAAAATGCAACAGCATAACGAAGAATACAACTTGAACCATTTCGAATCGATTCGGCTATAAGAGAGAATCAATTCGGTAGACGAATCGATTCGGTTACCTAGATTTTCTTGTTTCTTTTGTTTATGCCCCGAATTTGCAAATAAATAATCGAGAAACTTTTGCATTATTCTTAAACTATAGTTAGGGACATAATGGATTCCAGTAGACCTATGATAGATTTAGGCTTAGGGAAAATGAGAAAATTTAAGATAGAACCTATCGGGCACAATTTGAAACTTGATGAATTCATGAGAATTTAAATGAGTCACAGACAGTGTGAGTGAACCTAAGATCAGACCAGTAGTAGAGAGAAGTTATAACTACTGAAATAACTTAAATGGTAACTGGGACCCTTTGGGTAGAGAATAATGCTCAAGAAAATATGATAAGAAGTTATAATTTGGAAATAAATAGCACGTTGAGTATTCGAGAGATATTTACTACGTACTGACTATGATTATGGGTTGTGTGTATACCTACTGAATATATGTAGATATAGGTTGGGTGAGTACCTATTGTTGTTATTTGATTATGTGTGTGAACATACCTACGCTGCGTGTTATCACGGGAGGTTCTGCACAGAGGGAGATCCCACCTTGACGATTCCAGTTAGGTCTGGATGTGTGCCCCAGAACATAGAACTTAAGCCAACACACTATGTGTTGGGTATTAATGAGATTGAAAGGACATTTGGGTACGTTAGGTATGTGTGTAGACCAAAGGCTTAGAACTATGTTCGACTCCATTATGTGTTGATTAATTTAGGGGTCGAGGATTCTGAACCGATAGTCCTTGGCTGGTGTGAGAGGTACATGGATTTGATAGCAGAGTATGCCTGCATCACGGTGGACATTTCGGGGGATATTTTAGTTGTATATATTTTAAGTGTGATAAATATATAAAAGTGTAATTAAACTACTTATGTGTAATGGTAGATCCGATAGATTGCGTATATCTAAATGAAATTTAAGTAGAGAAACTTACACAAATGATTCAATAATAAGATGCGATTAATATTAATCATTGGCAGTATAGTAATGTATCATATGGGCGGTGTCGGGGAGCTAAACCTTTTTTGGTTTGTTAGACACGTGGTATATTTAGGCTAGATAACATTGATGATACCGGAATCAGCACCACCAGGTAAGGTGTTTTTAAGCTCAATATAAGAACAGGAATGGCAGCATAGTTATGTAAATGGTAAGAGAATGAGATGAGGAGAAGGGGAGAGTACACCAGGATATAAGTGGTTCAGCCTAGATTGGCCTACGTCCACTCTGTGTGTTTGAATAATCTCACTGCAATAAGGCTCTAATGGCCATGGATACAATCTCTCAAGATTTCTCTCTCTACTGTGTATCTAGACAGAGTTTCAGCTAGGGTTGAATATCTGGATCCCTTTGAAAGGTAGAGGATGACCTCTATATATAGTACCTAGGGGGTGTAATGTACCCTCCATGCATGCAATGAGCATGTGTGTGGTTACCTCACTAATATGGGAGTGCCATCTGTCACTGTCACATGTAGAGAATAATGATGCAATATTCTCCCCACGTGTGGGGAATAATCTTGTTATAACTGATTTGTGTCCACGTGTCCTTATCTAAATGTCAGCAGGTGCTCGGCTATCGTGTCTGGTGTATGACCTCGGCCTTGGCGAGGCCGAGGTTGGTGAGCCTTGATACCTCTGTTCAGTCCGAGTATTCCAAGGAGGTCTCGGCCTAATCCTGGCCGAGACAATGGATAAGGTCAGCCTGAGACGAGGTTAAACTGGTGGCTTGTTGAGGTTGCTGGTGGCTTCCTGCGAGCTCGGCCTACATTTGGCCGAGGTTTCCATTCCATGGTATGCATGAATGTTGCCGATCCTTGTGATGTCCCTTGGAGGGGCTCATGGTAGTGTCGGCCTGGGACGACCCTGATATGGCCGAGGGGTGATATCGCGTGTCCAACATATGCCCAACGTCGGCCATAATATCGGCCGAGGTTGGTGTCTCTAGGCCGAGGTTACACTTGGGGCATATCAATCACCCCCCATCCCTTAGTCATATACGATAGCAAGTGACTAAGGGATTAATACACCTCCGAGGCCTGTCTGTTACAAGCCAATACTTGCTTGACACTTGTCCAATGCTGGAACATGTTTTCTTGGTAGGCATGTGCTGTCAGCCGCCCTTTGGGTCTCCCAAGGCAATGATGGGCCTTGGGAGTTGTGCCTGAGTATATAAGGGTTTAGAACCCTTCTTTCTTTCTTTCTTCTTCATTTCTTCCATTTCAGTCGCTTTCGTTCCCGCAACTCTCTCTCTCTCTATAAAGATCTTGGTTCAAGGCTTTTGGGTGGTGATTTCTCACGTCTTCTCCTCTCTTCCTTACCATTTCATCCTCAGGTAAGGTCTACCATACTTTTTCCTTCATTTTTCCTGCAATCACCCTTATTTTCATATTTTTCGGCGAGTTTCTTAGTTTTTCGGCGAGACCACCATAATTTCAGGAGAGCTTTTCTTTCCAAATTTAAGTAGTTTGATCTTTAGTTTCCTTTGCTTTATCAGCCAGTCATGTTTGTAATTTTTGGAGTTTAGGAAAATCCCCAAGTGTAGTGTCGTCCTCTGATGCTCAGACCCTTATATCAGCTTCTTGAGGAGTTCCCCTCTCTTAGAGAGAAGACTTTAGAAAAGATTAGGCAAATAGAAAGAGCATAGGAGGAGGCTCGTAGATCACAAGAGTTTCCCATTAGACCCATATTTCCACCACCTCTGAAGGTGATATATCCTGACCCCCCGGAGAACTTCTATCAGACAGAGGTTCCTGTTGATCCCATACCTATGTCTGAGTCTGAATCTTCTACCTCAGACCCCATGTCTGTGGATTCCTTTCAAGAGGCCATGGACTTCACACCTAGGCCTGATCAGGCCGAGGTCTCCAGCCGAGCCTCGTCCCATAATCACTCAAGCACCTCAAGGTCTTCCTCAGAGGTTGAGATTCTTGAGCCAAGTGTGGCCATTCCACCACCAATTGACACCATCCCTCTATCGGCCATCACTGGTGCAGAGTTCGCTCAGAGGTTCCCAAGTAACCCATCAACATCTGCTCCGGCCGACATTGAGTTGGACGATGATGAGGTTGAGAGCGATGTCGACGTCTCTGAGGCGGCCGAGATTGAGAGTACTATTACTGAGGTAGACCTTCTCTGCTTCAGATATCTGTATTCTATCAGCCCCTCAATAAAACTTAGGAGACCTCTGAGGGAAGAGAGGGCTTATCATGGCCGAGACGACGAGATCTTCTTGTACGAGCAGATGTTCAAGTTGGGATTCCGTCTACCCATTCACCCCATTATCAAATCCATCCTTTCTTACATTAATTTGGCCCCCTTCCAACTCTCTCCTAATTCCTGGAGAGTCCTAATAGGGGCCATAGTGTTATGGAAGGCTGTCCATCATTCAGACCTTCCAGTTCAGGTCTTCGTAGGTTGCTAAGTTCCTTCCTCGGCCAAAAATCATTCGAGCTACTACCATTTTGTATCTCGGAGGCCTGAGAAGAAATTGCTTCAGGTGACTCAGACTTCCAACCATAACTGGAATCCTCAGTACTTCTTTGCTTCAGGGCCATGGGAGTTTGGCCCATGTGTTACCTCATCCAATCTGGAGCAGAGAATGCCCCTGAGGTGGGGTAAAGTCACCATGTATGCCAGGGCCGACCCTGGCCTAAGTCTAAAAAACCTCCAAAAGGTGAAAGCCCTTCAAGATCATGGGGTAAATGGTCTATTTGTCAGGTTTGAACACTTGATGACTCCCCACTTCCTCTCTGGGACAGGTCTGGGTGGAAGTCCCCTTACCGAGCTTGGTAAGCATTTTTGTTTTGCAAGTTTAACCTCTGAGTCTATTCATATCTGATTTGGGAGATAGCTGCACCAAGCTTGATAAGACTTGCCAAGAAAGAAGGTCTTAACGCTCCTCCCCCAGCTCCCTCTGCCTCTAAGCCCCCATCCAAAAAGAAGAGGGTTGCCGAAGGTCATGCCATTGGGGATCAGAGGCCGAAGAAGAAGACTACTGAAGCTGCCATCCCTATATCTTCAGCTGACATCCTGTCGGCTCTTCTGGATCAGTTGAAGTTAACTGACAGTGTAGTCGGCCACAGTATGCAGGCCCTGGATGCCATCGGCTCTGTAATGATCGAGGCTGACAAACGCTTCTACAGGTCTATGGACACCCCATTGCTGGTTGAGTTTGGCCTTCACAGATCCGTTCATGTATGATTTGATCCTTCATTACAAATTCTTCAAAGTGTAACATCTTATTCTTCTTCATCTTACTCATGATCACTAAATATGCAGGGCTTGACCGCTATGCACCATTTATCGAACTGGACTCTGAGGAAGTTGCCTCTCATCTAAAAGGGGCAAGAGGCCGAGAAAGTCCAGAGTACTCTGAATGTAGAGATCGAGTGCCTCAAGTCTGAGTTGAAGGGATCTGAGGAGAAGGTGAAGGGGTTCGAGAAGGACATCTCCCAGCTCGGCAAGGATCATGCTGCTGCACTAAAGGCTAAGGACGACGTTCTGCAGCAAAAGGTCAACTCAGCTGTCAGGGCCTCCCTTGAGGACGCCTCTGAGAAGATAATTACTGACTACAAGGCCTCTGACGAGTTCATGGGCTTCGGCTTTGAATACCTTGAAAGAGGTATCAAAGCCACTATTAAATGGGCAGACGTCAGGGAGAGAGAGGCCGGCACTTTGAAGGCCTCTGATTTCATTGGTCTCGGCTTTGCTGATGCTCAATTTGCCCAAGCTCTTCAAGAGGTTGAGGAAGAGGCTGTCGCTCCTGCTGAGACTGCTACATTAGAGGTCACCGAGGTTGGAGGGGCAGACCTTTATGATGATGCATCCGAGGTGACTAATCAAGCCGAGGGTGCCAACGTTCCCCCCTCAGACTCTTAGGATATTTTGATCACTGTTTGTAATTTAACTGTATTGTGGAACTTGTCTGTAATCATTGAACATCTTATTATTTCTGAATGTATACCAATCTCTGATGAGGACCATCTTCACTTCCTTTTTATTGAATGTCACGTGATGTCTTTCATTCTTAGTTCCATTGTTATGGTGTCTGCTAAAAATAAATTTGCAATGGTCTTGTTTAAACTCAACCAATGGTCCTGAGCTCAGACCTTCTCACCAATGAATGGTGTTATGAAGGTCTGAGGTCATCACCTAAGAGGTTATCCTCATAATTAATTTCACCAAATTAATGATGTTAAGGGTCTGAGGTCATCTCATTATGGTGTCTGACCTCAGACCTTGCCACTAAATTATGATGTTATAAGGGTCTGAGGTCATTACCTAAGAGGTTATCCTCATAATTAATCTCACCAAATTAATGATGTTAAAGGTCTGAGGTCATCTTATTATGGTGTATAACCTCAGACCTTGTCACCAAATTATGATGTTATAAGGGTCTGAGGTCATCACCTAAGATATTATCCTCATAATTAATTTCACCAAATTAATGATGTTAAGGGTCTGAGGTCATCTCATTATGGTGTCTGACCTCAGACCTCATCACCACTGAATGGTGTTATGAGGGTCCGAGTTCATCACCTAAGATGTTATCCTCATAACTAATCTTCACCAAATTAATAATGTTAAGGGTCTGAGGTCATCTCATTATGGTGTCTGACCTCAGACCTCGTCACCACTGAATGGTGTTATAAGGGTCTGAGGTCATCACCTAAGATGTTATCCTCATAACTAATCTTCACCAAATGAATGATGTTAAGGGTCTAAGGTCATCTCATTATGGTGTCTGACCTCAGACCTCGTCACCACTGAATGGTGTTATGAGGGTCTGAGGTCATCACCTAAGATGTTACCCCCATAATAAATCTTCACCAAATTAATGATGTTATGTGTCTGAGGTCATCTCATTTATAGTGTCTGACCTCAGACCTCATCACCACTGAATGGTGTTATGAGGGTCTGAGGTCATCACCTAAGATGTTATCCTCATAACTAATCTTCACCAAATTAATGATGTTAAGGGTCTGAGGTCATCTCATTATGGTGTCTGACCTCAGACCTCGTCACCACTGAATGGTGTTATGAGGGTCTGAGGTCATCACCTAAGATGTTACCCCCATAATAAATCTTCACCAAATTAATGATGTTAAGGGTCTGAGGTTAACTCATTATGGTGTCTGACCTCAGACCTTGTCACCAAATTATGATGTTATAAGGGTCTGAGGTCATTACCTAAGAGGTTATCCTCATAATAAATCTCTGATCTAAGAATGAAGCAAGAACTGTCATGGGAACTGATCTTTATTAATAACCTCTTCACAATAAGATGGTACATTTACATAAAACTCTATGCAACATCATATGTAATATCGCTTTAGGTGGTCAGCATTCCATGGGTTAGTGAAAGGTTCTCCTTCTAGATTTTCTAGCCTGTAAGTGCCAGGCATAACCTCTTCTGTTACTTTGTAGGGGCTATGCCAGTTTGGGAGAAGCTTATTTGCTTTCTGTAGGGTCTTCTTTAGCACTAGGTCTCCCACTGCAATGGGTCTTGACTTCACCCTCTGGTTGTAAAATTTTGCTGCCCTCTGCTGGTAGGCTGCTTTTCTGACCTCTGCGTCCTCTCTTCGATAAGATCTAGGTCTAGCCTCATCTCTTCTCCATTATTGTCAGGGTCATAGGTCTGAATTCGATGAGTCAGGAGTCCTACTTCCATTGGTATGACGACCTCTGAGCCATGCGCCAGCATGAACGGGGTTTCTCCTGTTGGTGTCCTTGCCGTGGTTCTGTAGGCCCATAACACATAGTAGACCTCTTCAGTCCATTTTCCCTTCGCATCCTATAACCTCTTCTTGATTCCATCCAAGATAGTTCTGTTTGTGACCTCGGTCTGACCATTTGCCTGAGGTCGACCAGGAGATGAGAAGAACTTCTTAATCCCTACTCTTAGGCAATATTTTTCTAAGGAGGAGTTCTTGAACTGGGTCCCATTATCCGAGATGAGAGTGTTTGGGACGCCATATCTACATATGATATTCCTCTAAATGAACTAGAAGGTCTTATGCTCTATGATTGTTATCATCGACTCTGCCTCCACCCACTTTGAGAAGTAGTCAATGGCAACTATCAAGAATCTATAGTTGTTGACAACTCTTGGCAAAGGTCCTACAAAGTCAATTCCCCATACCGCAAATGGCCATGGAGAAGAGATTGACGTCATAGGATGATGGGGTTGATGAGGGATAGTGGCGAACCTTTGGCATTTATCGCACCTCTTCACGTAGTCTGCAGCATCCTTGGACAAGGTAGGCCACCAGTATCCCCGAGTGATGATCCTCTTGGCCAAGGGCCTTCCCCCTATGTGGCTAGAGTAAGAACCCTCATGAACCTACTGTAAGACCCGGGGAACTTCCATGGGATGCACACATCTGAGGAGAGGCAATAGAAACTCCTTTTTGTATAAGACGTCTCCTACCATTGAGAACTTGGCAGCCCTATATCTCAACTTTCTCTTTTGTATCTTGGACTCAGGCAGCTCTCCCTCTCTTAGGTATCTAACGAGCGGGTCGATCCATGAGTCTCATAGGTTCAAATTGTGACAAGGGTTACATACCTCTTCCTCCTCAATGGTTGCCTTTCTCAAGACCTCGATCGGAATGGTCCTTCCCATATCTGTCTTCATTGCCGAGGCCAGCCTTGCCAATGCATCAGCCGGATTGTTATTTAGTCGAGGCACTCTCTTCAGTTTTGCTTCTTCAAAATATTCTAACAACATTCTTACCCTCTTTAAATACTTGGCCATCCTTTCGTCTTTGGCCTCGTATATCCCCAGTACTTGATTGACAACCAACCTTGAGTCGCTATGGAGTAGGAGTCGCTTTACGCGAAGAGTTGTTGCCAATAAGAGACCTGCTATCATGGCCTCATACTCGGACTCGTTGTTTGAGGCCTGGAAGTTAAGTCTCAAGGCGTGTTCAATGTTGGTGCCATCTGGAGCCGAGAGTATTAGCCCCACACCGCTTCCACTATCACAGGAAGAGACATCAATGAAGAGGCTCCAGACGTCTGTTTCTGATGAGAAAACCCCTTCTGTCATAACTCCTTGCTTGAAGAGGTATCGATCCTCTTCGTTCTCTTCTATTCTGCTCCAGATTTTGCCTAAGATGACCTCTTCTCGATCTCGGAAGACGTTTGGTACTGTCTCTTCCAAATTTCAGAAGACACTATGGTTTGTCTCTTCACCGTCCTCTAGGCCTTTCTCTGTCTCGGCCTCTTCCCAGGTGAATTCTGTGAAAAAGTTCGCGAGGGCCTGCCCTTTGATGACTGTCCTAGGCTGGTAGGTAAGATCATATTCTCCTAGTTCGATGGCCCAGGTCATCAACCTCCCGGACTTCTCAGGTTTATGAGGGACCTACCTTAGTGGGGAGTCAGTGAGGACTACCATGGAGTGAGCTTGGAAGTAAGGCTTCATTTTTCTTGAGGCATGTACTAGGACATAGGCCAACTTCTCCATACGGGGATAATTTTGTTCAGACCCTTGAAGGGCCTTACTGTTGAAGTACACAGGCCTTTGGATCCCATCCTCTTCCCGTATGATGGCCGCGCTGATGGCTGATTCAGAGACTGCCAGATACACAAACAACCTTTCTCATGTGATGGGCCGAGACAGCAATAAGGGAGACCCTAAGTAGGACTTGAGTTGGTTGATGGCTTTTCACACTCTTTGTCCCATTGGAAGGCCTTTCTTAGAACTTTAAAGAATGGAAGACACTTGTCCGTTGCCCTAGAAACAAACCTGTTAAGGGCAGCCACTCTTCCCATGAGTCTTTGAACATCCTTCATACTCCTAGGAGTCTTCATGTCGAGTAATGCCTTGATTTTCTCAGGGTTCGCTTCAATTCCTCTCTGGTTAATGATGAATCCCAGGAACTTCCCAGCTCCTACTCCGAAGACACACTTTGCTGGGTTGAGTTTCATTCTGTATGAGTCCATAACATCGAAGGCCTTCTCCAGGTCCGCTACGTGAGTATAAGCTTTCAAGATCTTTGTTAGCATATCGTCTACGTACACCTCCATGGTCTTACCTATTTTCTCTCCGAACATCTTATTGACAAGACGTTGATATGTTGCCCCTGTATTTTTCAGACCTAAGGGCATCACTTTGTAGCAGTACATCACTTTGTCAGTAATGAAGGTTGTCTTCTCAGAGTCTTTAGCATCCATAAAGATTTGGTTATAGCCTGAATACGCGTCCATAAAGCTCATGAGCTCGTGTCCCGCAGTCGCGTCCACCATCTGATCTATCCGAGGTAAGGGATAGCTGTCTTTTGGACAAGATCTGTTCAGGTCAGTGAAATCCACACACATTCGCCACTTCCCATTGGCCTTGGGCACGATGACTGCATTTGAGAGCCACTCCGGGAAGGTAACCTCTCTTACGAACTCGGCCTCTTCCAACTTCTTGACCTCTTCTCGAATGATGTTGTATTTTTTCCCTGGAGTAGACTCTTCGTCTCTGTTTGATAGGCCTGGCATCTTTGGCTACGTTGAGCTTGTGACTCATCACTTCAGGATTGATGCCAGGCATGTCCGCGTGACTCCATGCGAAGACACTCTGCCTCTTCCTGAGGAAGTTTATCAGCTCTTCCTTGATTTTCGGATTAAGGGCTTTGCCGAACTGGATGGTTTTTTCTGGCTCGTCCTCATCGAGGACGATGGATTCTACCTCTTCTGCGGCCTCTCCCTTCTTCAATTTTGTTTCATCCCTTGGATCAAGAGTATCAATTCTATAAGTGGTGGTGGCCCTCTTATGGGCTTCTCTCTCTTCGGCCGAGTTGAAGTAGCATTCTCGCGCTGTGGTCTGGTCACCTTGCACTTCTCCTACTCCATAAGGAGTCGGGAATTTTAGCATCTGATGGACCGTTGACGGCACAGCCTCAAACTCCCTAAGGGACACCCTTCCTATGATGAGGTTATAGGCTGAGAAGACACTCTCGTCCATCACGAAGAAATTAATCCTCCTGGTCAACCTCTTAGGCCATTCGTCACCCATCCGTACGTCCATATCATACATGCCCAAGGGTTAACCTTTTCACCACTGAAGCCTATCATGGGGTGGTGATAGGGGACCAGTCTTGCTCTACTAAGGCCTAAGCTCTTGAAGCAAGGCCAAAATATCACATCTGCCGAACTCCCCCCATCCACGAGGATCCTCTGCACCTCATATTAATGCACCCTTGTCGTTATGACCAAATGGTCATCATGGGGGGCTAAGATACCTCTGAAGTCGAGTCTGGAGAACCCAACTACAAGGGTGTTCATGTCTACTTTCTTCCTCTTCTGTACTATATCGGAAGACGTTAGATTCATAACTTCAAGCTTGGCCACTGATTTGGCCTCGGCTACATGAGCCTTCCTATCAGCTACTTTAGATCCACCACGTGCAAATCCTCCGCATATTGTGCCAACACCGAAAGAGATCATACCAACCCTCTTCACCGGGGTGTTGTCATCCTTTGGTGGGAGATCCAGATCATCTTCATCATCACCTTCTGAATCATCGTTTCTTCGGGTCGGGACGTTGTCACGGCATCTGTCATCCCTCCTTGTCTTATGGTCATCTCTTCCACTCTTAGGAGCCTTACCGTCTACATATTTTCTCAATTTCCCAGATTTTAACATCTTCTCAATCTCATCCTTCAAAGCGAAGCATCTATCTGTGACGTGACCATGATCTTGGTGGAACTCACACCATAGGTTTTTTTTCCTCTTATGTGGTGGGGCTTTTAGCTTCTCTGGCTATCTCAGAGCCCTGTCATTCTTAATCTCATTGAGGATGTGCTCACAGCTCACAATCAGAGGAGTATAGTGAGCAAACTTGTCATCACCCGATTTCTTCTTTCCATCTTTCTTGCCTTGGGACTTTCCACTGCCACCGCGGTTCTCATCCTCATACTTGGCAGCCATTGCCTCTTTCTCATTCATTACTTTCCTTGCGGTTGCCAGCAGCTCCGCCATAGACCTAGGGGCTCTTCCGCCAGTTTCCACAATAGCTTCCCCTTTTGGAGACCTCCTATAAGGGCGGTCATGGCTATGTTCACTTCATAATCTTCGACCTCCAATTTCTCTTTGTTGAACCTTTCTATGTAGTCTCTTAGGCTCTCACCCTTGGTCTGCTTGATATACAGCAGGTGGGTAGTCTTCTTTTGAGGCCTTACCCCAAAGAAGAAGTTGTGGATGAATCGCTCAGCTAAGCCTTTGAAGTTCCCAATTGAGTTCTTCGGAAGAAAGGTGAACCAACTGTGTGCAGCCCCTGTTATGGTCCCAGAGAAGGCTCTACACTTCATCTCATCGGGTATCGAGTAAGTGTCTTCTACCGACTGGTACATCTCGATATGATGTACAGGGTTAGTGCTACCATCATACTTAGGAGACAGCGTAGGAGGCTTGAACTTAGCTGGGGTTGGGAATCCCACTATCCTAGCCACAAATGGGGAGCCCTCTGAGTAACCCCTTTGTAATGGGTCCCTGCTTTTAATGAGGTCTCCTATCTTCTCCTCGAGGCATTGGATAGAATCATTCCATGGTCTTCGACCATCGACTTGGCCGAGGTTATCCCCTGCTACCTCCCTGGGATGGACCGAGGGTTCCCCTACCACGATACGTTAGCTGTTGACCTCTTCCTGTTCCCTGCCTCTTCTTTCACAATGTCAGCCTTGGTCTGGCCGAACCTGCCTGTTCCCTCTCTGAGAGCCTGCTGCGCTTCTTGATTTCGACAGTCTCTGTCTTAGGTCATTCATCGGGCCCAGTCTCTCAAAGGCCGACCCTATAATTAACCTAGCAAAGGCTGACCTTCTTTGCTAGGCCTCTTCAACTCTTCGGCCGACACAACTTTGACTTTACTTAAGAGGCCGTACAGTGTTATTTGACACCTCATACGGCTCCCAACAGTCTTCCGGGGCTTCTTCCGCCTCTAGATCATCATACCTGTCCTCTGGGCAAGGGTTTCCTTGCCTCCCCAGGCGCAAGCGCCTATGGTCAGCAACTTCCCTTCTCCTCTGGGGTGCAGGCTAGTCCTTTATTGGTGCCAGGGGTGGTCCCCTGGCGTCAGGATGAGGCTGAACAGCCGTCAGAGTGATCGTATCCGGTGAGACTCCAGGTGGCCCCATCATAGTTTGGCTGAGCTATGCAAATTGTTCCTGCATAGCTTGTTGCGTTGCAGCTAAGGACCTCAAGTTTGCAGCTACCTCCACCATTTTGGACTGGGGGGGCGCCTGACTGGAACTAGGCCCTCCACCCATGGGCGGCAGAAGAGGCGGTGGTAAGTCTGGTGCCATATGTTAACACTATAGAGCTTAAGTAGAAGATGAGCTTAGTACCTCACAGGACCTCTTTCAATAGTGAAACAGCTCTGCGCTAGGGGGAGGCCTGGTTCACCACCAGAATCTCCGGTGAGGTTAAACAGAAAAAGAGGAAGAGATAGCTTCTCTCTTCCCACAGACGGTGCCAAAATGATGATGCCAGAATCAGCACCACCAGGTAAGGTGTTTTTAAGCTCAATATAAGAATAGCAATGGCAGCATAGTTATGTAAATGGTAAGAGAATGAGATGAGGAGAAGGGGAGAGTACACCAGGATATAAGTGGTTCAGCCTAGATTGGCCTACGTCCACTCTGTGTGTGTGAATAATCTCACTGCAATAAGGCTCTAATGGCCATGGATACAATCTCAAGCTTTCTCTCTCTACTGTGTATCTAGACAGAGTTTCAGCTAGGGTTGAATATCTGGATCCCTTTGCAAGGTAGAGGATGACCTCTATATATAGTACCTAGGGGGTGTAATGTACCCTCCATGAATGCAATGAGCATGTGTGTGGTTACCTCACCAATATGGGAGTACCATCTGTCACTGTCACATGTAGAGAATGATGATGCAATATTCTACCCACGTGTGGGGAATAATCTTGTTATAACTGATTTGTGTCCACGTGTCCTTATCTAAATGTCAGCAGGTGCTCGGCTATCGTGTCTGGTGTATGACCTCGGCCTTGGCGAGGCCGAGGTTGGTGAGCCTTGATACCTGTTCAGTCCAAGTATTACATGGAGGTCTCGGCCTAATCCTGGCCGAGACAATGGACAAGGTCGGCCTGAGACGAGGTTGAACTGGTGGCTTGTTGAGGTTGCTGGTGGCTTCCTGCGAGCTCGGCCTACATCTGGCCGAGGTTTCCATTCCATGGTATGCATGAATGCTGCCGATCCTTGTGATGTCCCTTGGATGGTCTCATGGTAGTGTCGGCCTGGGCCGACCCTGATATGGCCGAGGGGTGATATCGCGTGTCCAAGACATGCCCAACGTCGGCCATAATATCGACCGAGGTTACACTTGGGGCATATCAAACATAGCTAGGTAGGATGCGTTAGATGTGCACTTTAGATGAGAGGTGATGAACTCAAGGGAGTATACGTGGAACTAACGTGTGCATTTAATAACTATTTCTAAACTGTGATTTAAATACTTGCAAAATATTTTCAAAAGGTTTTGGGCTCTGACCCTTGTCAAATCTATAATCCAAAACATTTTTGGTGTCCATCCATAAGGACTCCCAGCTTGATGACTCATTCCAGAAATGAGTAGCTTCAGCAATTATGGAGGCTCATAGGAGTTTTGCTTAGACGCTTCAGTTATTAATTCCTTGTCTCGAATTTACTTTTTAGTATTTCATTTAGGCATATTTACCCTTCATCAAGTTAATTAATAATGCTATTCATTTATTTGTCAAACTACGTCTAGATTTAGTTTATTACTTTAGACTTATGGTTGGAATTTATTTTGGGACCTGATGGTTTATTTGACATTATTTATTCAGCTGTTTATCATGTGTTTGATTCAAACTATTATATTGTGTGGATGGTTCAGTTATTTTATTTATTTTGCATGTTGTTATATTAATTCAAGATAAAATTTGACACCGGTTTAATTTAACATAGGTGGTTAATAATTTAAAAGTTCTCGACAGTGATGCTATGAATGAACCAGATGAGATTCCTAATTATTTTGATAAAGGACTGATCACCCGTGGATAAAATAAGCAGGGTGTCACAGATGGTATCAGAGCATCAGGGTCTAGTGTCCATAGGATCTGTATGGCTTACTACGATTTCAGCGTAGTATTCTTTGACATAGAGCACTATTATTAGGACTGTTGCATTCATGATTACATATTTAAGCTTATGTTCTTTTGCTATTATTTTTGTATGAACTATGAACACAAAAAATGCAATCTATTTTCATATGCCACCTATGAGAGGATGATCGACGAGGGCAACGTCAAGAGATGATGAGAGAGAAACTCAGCAGGAGCCACAAACACCGCAGCCACAAACACCATAGAGGACAGTTACAACAACAAAGGTGCCCGCTATTGTGGAGCCAGTAGTTAATGCTTTCATGACCCTGCACTTTCCTCAGGAACATCAGCCATAGAAACCACTCGTATTGGTTTTCCAGGCCCACCCATGGCCCTCAGATTGGAAGAGAGGGAGGGAGGCATTCCAGAAGGGCCACCCACCGAATTCTAGGGTAGCTCTGATGTGATTTTGGCGTTCCAGTGGAAGAAGGATATTAAGTGCCAGCTGCGCATAGTTGACTGTAAAGATGTGCAGAAGCAAATGTTGGCAACTTTTATAATAGTTAGGGAAGCTTTACAGTGGTGGGAGTCTGTTACCACTGCCGAGGAGAGGGACACTATGCCCATTGTTGAGTTATGAGTGCGGTTTGATCGCAAATACTTTTCGTCGGCCGTTAAGATAGAGATGTAGAAGAGGTTCTGTGATTTGGTTTAAGGATAACGATTTGTGGCTGAGTATGAGGAGGAGTTATCATTTGGCTAATTTTTTTCCAGACGAGGTGAACAGTGAATAAAAGAAGAAGCCAATATTTATGGATGGGCTAGCCAGGAGGATCAGTCAACACTTGATAGGTAACCCGACATTGGTGAGTTATATAGATGTCACCAATGCCTCACTTTTACACTACCAAGACCATCGCTTCCATCTGAAGGGAAGCCATAAAGGATGTGAGACTAGCCAGCAAGGCAAGGTAGGTGGGAGCAGTGCTAGTGGAGCACCGCAACAGTAGAGTGGCAGATGGTAGGGGGATGATTCTCGACCAGGGGATTCTTCTAAGATATTTATATCTGGGGGTGTTCGACCCAATGGAGGTTTTAGGCAAGGCCAACAGGGCCCTCAATAGTAGTAGCACATTCCTCAAGGCCACTAGAGCCAAGGGAATAATGGGGGAGGCCAACAGGGGCAAGGTCACTAGGGCCATCAACAAGGGTACCCTCGATAAGTCAATGAGGGCCAGAGGCAAAAAGCCTTTCTGAGATGGTGTTTCACTTGTGGATAGACGGGCCACAAGAGGAGAGACTTCCCATAGCAGGACAAAGCTCTGTACTAGCAGGGTTCCCAGCAAGGTCAATAAGTGCCGGTACCACCGGTGGCACTAATACCCCCAGCCCCACCATTACAGGGGAAGTTACAGTATGGACATGTCTATAACCTCCGAGATGCAGTCATACATCAGACCCATAGGCACCACTGGCATTAGAATGTACATTTCCTATTCACAGGTTTGAGGGTAGGATTTTATTTAATATGGTGCCACCACACTCTTTCATAAAAACTAAATTTTCATGAGTTTATGGTCTATTAGAGACAGACAGTATTGTCCTTATGTGTGTGGAGTCACCGTTGGGTAGTGGGTCACTTATACACTTCATCTGTAAGGGTGTGGACATTAATGTGGGTAGATTATGTTTAGCGGCTGACCTTCTCATGTTAGATATGGAGGGGTATGACATTATTTTAGGTATGGATTGGTTATCTGGTCGGCCGATGGTGGATTGTTTTGTGAGGACTATTGTGTTCTCTATCCTAGGGCAGGAGGTTATCTTAGTGGTGATGCCTCTTCCCGAGGGAGGTTCGGGCACACATTTGTATTACATTTAGGAGGAGACCTCACAGGAGGTGGTTATTTCTTTAGAATCGATCTTCTCGTGAGGGAGTTTGAGGATGTGTTCCAGGAGATACCTAGGTTGTTGCCTAATCGGGAAATTATATTTGTTTTTGACCTAACGATGGGTACGAGGCTTATTTCCTGAGAGCCTTACCGTGTGGCCCTATCTGATATGTTGGAGTTGAGGGAGAAGATTCAACAGCTCTTGGGGTAGAGTTTTATCAGACGGAGTACATCACCGTGGGGTGCGCCGGTGTTGTTTGCGTTGAAAATGGATGGATCACTTTGGTTATGTATCGATTATAGAGAGTTTAACAAGTTCACAATCCGTAATAAGCATCCACTGCATAAGATCAATGATCTATTCAACCAGATGAGGGGAGCATCTTGCTTATCCAAGATAGATCTAAGGTCCAGTTATTATCAGTTGCGCTTCATAGAGGAGGATGTTACTAAGAATACTTTCTAGACACAATATGGATCATATGAGTTTAGGGTGATGACTCTCGGGCTCACCAATACGCTAACAGTGTTCACAAAATTAATGAAATGGGTTTTTAGAGAGTTCCATGACTAGTTCGTGATTATGTTCATCAATGATATTCTGCTTTACTCTTGGTCTGAGGGTAAGCATGCTGAGTATCTATGGATGGTTTTACAGACACATGGGATCACCAGTTGTATGCCAAATTTGAGAAGTGTAGGTTTTGACTTTGGGAGGTATAGTTTATGGGCCACATTATGTCTGATAGGGGTATAGCAGTTGATCCGAGTAAAGTATCAGCGGTGAGGGAGTGGGGACAACCCATGGTGCCGACCGAGGTTCGTAATTTTCTAGGAATGGATAGATACTATAGGTGATTAATTCAGGGTTTCTCAAGGATCGCAAGTCCGCTTATAAATCTGACTCACAAGGGGGTGTCATTTATTTGGGACGACCATTGATAGTTAGATTTCGATGAGCTAAAGGAAAAATTGATCTCAATACCTGTACTTGCACTACCTAAGAGAGGAGTGGTGTACCGTGTCTACACAGATTCATCCTTACAAGGACTTGAGGGGTATACTACAGCAGGAGGACATGCCTATAGCCTGTGCATCCTACTAGCTATAGCCCCATGAAAGGGATTACCCCAAGCATGACTTAGAGTTAGTCACGGTTGTGTTTTCTTTGAGGATATGGAAGCATTGTCTTTTAGGTGAGCAGTTTACCTTATTCACGAACCATAAATAACTTCAATATTTGTTCACGTAGAAGGATATGAACATGAGGCAGAGGAGATGGTTAGAGTTCGTGAAGGATTACCAGTTGGATATTTAGCATCATCCTGGGAAGGCTAACGTGGTGGAAGACATGTTGAGTCGACGACCTGCTGGGGAGATAGCAGAGGCTTGAAAAGCGAAGTGGAGAGAGATTAAACACGAAGACGAGACTGCCAGGGCCTATATGTCCGTATTATTTGTCATGCCCAAGATTGTTATGAGGGTGGTGAAAGTACATGCAGGGGATCGTCATTACCAGGATAGAGTTTGTCAATTGCTAGCTGATGGTGCGAAGTATTATTGGATCAGTTCAGAGGGAGGTTTACCTTTAATGGGAGACTCTTGGTTCTAAAAAATGAGTATTTAAGTCATGTATTGATGTCAGAGTCTCACAGGTACAGGTTTACCGTACATCCTGTTGGGGATAAGATTTACCCAGATATGCATAGGCAATATTGGCAGTGGGGGATGAAGCGGGACATGGCAGAGTTTGTCTCAAAGTGTGCTACCTACCAGCTAGTGAAGGTAGACCACCAGAGACCGACAGAGATATTGCAACCACTCGAGATTGCAGTGTGGAAGTGGGAGAGTATCTCCACGGATTTTATTATCGAGATACCGATATCCCATCAATGTCACATCTCCAAATGGGTGATAGTGTATCGGTAGACCAATGTGGCCCATTTTCTTTTGGTACGTATGAATTTTAAGATGAGGCGGTATGCGTAGGTGTTCATTGCAGAGATAGTGTAGCTACACTAGGTTCTGATAAATATTGTGTCGGATCGGGACAAGATTTTTGTGTCCCACTTTTGGCAGATCTTTCAGGAGGCCATGGGCCAGGATTTACGATTTAGTACAACGTATCATCCATAGATAGATGGGCAGACGGAGCGAGTTAATCAGATGCTTGAGAATATGTTAAGGATGTTCATACTTGACTTCGGGGTGGATGGGAGCAATACGTGCTTCTTGTGGAGTTTATATATAATAACTCCTACCAGTTCACCATTGGCATGGTATCATTTGAGGCATTGTATGGTCAGCCTTGTCGTTCACCTGCATTCTAGTTAGAGGTGGGGGAGTACAAGCTATTGGGGCCAAAGATGATTCAGGCTACCACTTCCAAGATTGATCTAATTCGAAAACACATTCGTATAGCTCAAAATAGGCAAAAGAGTTACGCTGATGCTAAAAGGAGGAACAAAGAGCTTGAGGTTGATGACCATGTGTTAGTGAGGGTGTCTTATATGAAGGGAATTATGAGGTTAGGCAAGAAGGGGAAGCTAGATCCAAGATATGTGGGACCGTTTGCGATCATTAAGAGGGTGGGACCAGTAGCATATAAGATGGGACTATTGGAGATCCTGCAATGTATCCACGATGTGTTCCACACGTCATCACTGAAGAGGTACCTAAGGAGATCGACTTTGATCTAGATATCTTATACGAGGAGAGACCGGTGACGGGGTGCACAGTCGTTTCCATTGGATAGTTATCCTTAGTACGAGGCTGGGTATTTATTAATAGGTTTTCTTCCCAAAAGGTAGGCTAGGATACACTTGCATTTTGGAGACCTCTAGTTATGGGACTAGGGTTAGTTTGAGGATTTATGCTCGATAAAGGGTGACGCTAATAGAAAATAATGAGAACTTGAGAAAATTTATAATTAATGCCTAAGATAATAAATGAGTATTAAAATGAATTTGGATCGTGAGTATATACAGGGATGACATTTATCAGCTCGACTGATTATAACGACGTGGGTTGTATTGGTGTGATGGGTATGTAAAGAGCAAAAAAATACCGTATTGACTGTCTATCGTGACATGTTATGCCTGGAACATCACGAGTATGTACAAAGCTGATAGAAATCGGGTTGACTGGCTATAGTGAGGCTAATAAGTGTGATGTGTTGGACTTTAAGTGCGCCAAGAGTGTGTGCAGGACCGATAAGGAGTCAACTGACCATAGTGGTGTCAAATATATACGGATAAGTGGCTAATTAAATTTAGTAAGAATAAGAGATAATGTTTAAATTATAGTTGAGGGAATAATTGGACTTAAAAATTTGGGGTGACTTAGTTATGTGGGTAGATGGTAATAGTTGATTTTTACTCGCATGCTAATATATCTCGTTTAATTTAAAATACTCTATTGTGATGTTTATCATGTATAATGGTATTGTGTGGGTTCACGGACCCTAGTTGGGAAGAGTAGCTAGTATTCATGTGTTGGGATCTGACCCATGTCATTGACTAACATTTCAGGTATAGTTGTTGGAGTACCTAGACAGGATGCACTGGAGATATTTGAAGTGAAGTCGGAGTTGTATTTTATCTTCTTTAGTAGTGTATATTCACTTTTCATTTTGTCGCTTCATTATGAGACTTTCATTTATGGATTTGGTGGGTCAATCAATTCCAAAGTTGTTTATGGTTTCAGTCAAATATTTATTGTTGGATTACTTCATTTGAGATTTAAATACAATTGGAGTTAGATTTATTTTGGAGATAAGCATGGTGATGGATGTTATTCGCAGAGATGTCTTATATATTCTGTGGATTTAATTTCATTATATCTTGTGAATTAATTTTTTTTAATTATCTCATATTTCTATCACATGCTAAGAATGGTATTTTATTTAGTAACGCCCGACGTAGTTTAGCGACGACCAATGCCAAAATGCGGGTGGTGTTACATGTTCTTATTTCATGTGTGTTGGTTTCCCTTAGGCGTTGATTATAAAGACTGAAACAGTAGGGAAAGATCGAGAAAATAAGAACAACAAGATTTGGAGAATAAAGACAATACATCCGCATATCATCCCATTTTATAGCGTTTGTGAGGGTATTAGGATATATTCATTGTCTAGGGGATTTTTTTTATGCAATTTAGATTTCGGTTTTATTTTTGAATTCGAATATCCAATAGGATGATATTTGTAAGAGCATAATTTCTACTATTTGCTCATAGCTTAGACTTACATAGATTTTGGCATATCCTATTACCACTTGACTCAATCCGTCATGAAGAATCGAATCTCCAAATTCTCCAAATTCATGATGATCTCCACATAAGGTATAAATAAATTAGGAGTTCAAATTTATTTGCATTTAGATTAGGAGATATTTTTAGTAAAAAGGAAGAATTTTTTTTATGTTTAATGTTTTTTCAAAATTCACTGAATCTGTTCAAACGAGAAGTCATTCTCATTCGGACTAGATGTCTAACTCGTTAGAAGGCTTTTTTTACATATAATCTAACGACGACTCGAAGGAATACTGTTTGGCCTTGTTCAAAGCTCATTAAAATGAGACAGTGTTTTCGTTCTAACAAGAATCTATTCTTATTTGAACGAAGTTTGATTCCATTTGAACAAATGATGTCACCTCAATTTTTGTGTCGTCTTATAAATGCCTGCTTCGTATAGTTTTTAATAGAGACTTTTTTGCAAATCGAAAACAACATACCTTGGGTGTCACACCCCAAACCCAATATCCCTACTAATCATTTCTTACTAGAATAATTAGATCATAATCTTGATCCCATTGGAAAAATAATTCATTTATCAATATTTTCCTACATAATGTGCACAATGAACATAATATTATTCTTATTCCATACCGAAATCAATATCAGAGTCATAATTAAGTAGACATACAATAATGTGATTAACTATGATCAACTCAATCCATGCTAACTCAATATATACAATATATGAATGTATTAAAACCTCAGTGTGGCAATGACAAAACCCCAATGTCTAATCCCCATCTCTTTCTAATGTTACAACTCTCAAATTATGATCATATGACATCCTAACTGGCAACGTACAACCCTAAAAATGTTAAACTATAAATCGTAAGCATTAAGCTTAGTGAGGTACTCCTTCCCTGAAATGAAATAACAGTTCTATATCAAATCTGTGGATATTAATCCAACCAATCCTGTCATACGATGAATTAACAGTTATATATATATATATATATATATATATATATATCAAATTTGTGGATATTAAATCCAACCAATCCTGCCATATAATGAATTAACAGTTATATATCGAATCTGTGGATATTAAATCCAATCAATCCTTCCATATAATGAATTAACATTTATATATCAAATCTGTGGATATTAAATCCAATCAATCTTGGTCGTTGGCAATAACAAATCCTGGACCATAAGGCCCAAATAATTCTGCCCATTGGCAATGATAATTATGCCCATCGACGATAGTATGTCTGCCCATTGGCAATAGTAATTCTACCCATTGGCAGTAAGAAGTCTTCCCATTAGCAATAGTAATTCTGCCCACTGGTAATAAAAAGTATGCCCATTCGCAATAGTAATTCTGCCCATTGGCAATAATAAGTATGCCCATTGACAATAACAAATCCTGGAACATAAGTTTCAATAAATCATTGAATCTTTGTCCAATTCCAAACCTGGACCATAAGACCCAAACAAATCCTAGATATTTTAATATCCAAACAAATCCTGAATACCAAAGTATTCAAACCAATCCTGGATCATGAGACCCAAACAAATCCTGGAAATTTTAATATCCAAACAAATCCTGAATACTGAAGTATTCAAACAAATATGCTCTTACATCTATATTCATATTTATATATGAAACAAATCATAAGTACACTCACCTTAAAAATTTAACAAGCTTTCCCTTTTTCTTTATCTCGATCTTGTTCAATCGATTCTTCTTCTCTTACTATCATTCTTATAATATTAGTATCATCATAAGAATATTAACAATTCAAAGAACAACTTCAACATGACTCAATTCATAAGCATCATATGATTCAATTCAAATCATTCATCATGAATGAAGTCCCATCTGGACTCGGTAATGATATCTAACATATTCAAATTATAGCCCAAAACACTTTAATTATTCTTAATAATACAATAATTATCATATTAGGTTTCCAACACAAAAGACGACACATCATTCTAAGTTTCCTAGAGCAAGATATGCCCATTTCGTTACCACATAGCAAATCCGCCCTATAGGCTCATCTATTGTTCAGTCATCTTCCAAGAGTTTTCATAATTTTTTCTACGTCATAAATTTCTATGATATTTCACCCAACATCAGTAAACATATTGAACACTACAAAATTGAAGGTTCATAATTTTTAAGGTTCATTTGCTATGTCAAGCAAAACATCGAACACATGGCGGACATACTTTCACCCTTAGGGCAGATTTCATACCCTAACTTCAAACTCTCACCAAAGACTCATTTATTGGTATTTTCACATGATTTTAGGATATGTCACACACATATGAGTCCATGTTAATCTCCAATTCTAACGAATCAATTTCAGTAATCATACAAAAAGATATGGAAGTTTGAATAAACAAGGTTACTAAACAAAGTAATTTAAGGATTTACACATTCAACTTTGTTTAAACTTGCATATATCCAAACATATACATCAAGGGCTGAAAGTTTAGTAAAACAATGATAATTTCTATCATTTAAGTCAGTAATATAAGAAAAATAAAAACATTTGGGGTTAGGATTACCTTCGGGACTTTTACGTAATTTCCACGGATTTTTCTTCAAATTTTCTCCTCACTTTCTTCCTAAACTTTCCAATTCTCTCTTCCTCTCAAGCCAAACTCTTTAATGGATGAGTTATGATGAAGGAGGGGATTATTTAAAGCCTTTAAAGTCGGACAAAACCAACCTCCTTCTTTAACCAATCAAAATCCACCATTATTTAGCCTAATAAGACGAAATATCATTTAACGAATGGACAAATTTGTCTCTGCTTCATAATTCTACCATAACTTCTGGCTCGGACCTCCGTTTAACACACCGTTTGTCGTGTTACAAACCTAATTGATATATATACAACTATCTAGTTTATACCTCAAGTCAACTGTTATATCATATAGGTCAAAACTAGGCTTAAACATGAACATTCCTACCGAAAACTTCAAAATCTCCCATTTGTAACTAATTCGACATTTTCATGCTTAGGATTAGACTAAACATAATAACTTAACATCAAATATATTACTAACACACTAATCATATCACATAATCTAAGCATGCTTTAAGAATAATTAATCATAATTATATTCGGGTTGTCAGAATTCTAATTTTCACAATTCTCCCCATGTTAGGAAATTTTGTCCCCGAAATTGACTTACCTTGGTTGTCCGAATCAAACAAATACGGGTAACACATCTCCATTCTATCCTTACTCTCCCATGTAGCCTCTTCCAGGGAATGCCTTGTCCACACAACTTTCAAAAGTGGGATCACTTTTGATCTCAATATTTGTTCCTTCATATCCACGATAGCAAGTGGTTCTTCCACATAACTCAAGTCTTCCTTCAACTCAATAGGCTGTTCCACTAACACATGTGAAGGATCCGCTACATACTTTCTTAACATAGAAATATGGAAAACATCATGTAATCGAGTTAACTATTGTGGTAACGCTAACTTGTAGGCAACCATCCCGACTTTCTCAAGAATTTCATAAGGTCCAATGCAGTGTGGACTTAATTTACCTTTCTTTCCAAATCTCATAACTCCTTTCCATGGCGATATTCGAAGAAACACGTAATCCCCTTTCTGAAATTCTAAATCTTTTCGTCCTTCTCCTCATAACTTTTCTATCTGCTTTGAGCTGTTCTCATTCTATCTTGAATAATCTTCACTTTTTCTGTAGTGACTTCAATCAACTCTGGACCCTCTATCTTCCTTTCACCAACTTCACCCCAACATACGAGTGTACGACACCGCCTACCATACAATGCTTCATATGTCTCCATACCAATAGTAGATTAAAAACTATTATTATATGCAAATTCTATCAAAGGAAAATATTCATCCCAATTTCCTTTAAAATCAAGCACACAAGCTCTAAGCATATCTTCCAAAATCTATATTATCCTTTCAGACTGCCCATCTGTCTGAGGATGAAAAGATGTACTAAACTTTAAGTTAGTACCCATAGCATACTACAAGATGTCCCAAAATCTAGGTGTAAAAGTAGGGTCCCTATCTGAAACAATAGAAACAGGTGCTCCATGTAATCGAATAACTTCATTAACATACAATCTAGCATACCTATCAACCTTATACTTAGTCTTGACTGCTAGAAAGTGAGCTGACTTAGTTAACATGTCTATTACTACCTAAATAGAATCTGACCCCTTCTGAGATCGAGTAAGCCCAACCACAAAATCCATCATTACATGATCCCATTTCCACTCCGGTATTAACAACGGTTGAAGTAAACTAGCAGGTTTCTGATGCTCCACTTTCACTTGCTGACATATAAGGCATCTAGCAATGAAATCAAATATTTCCTTCTTCATATTATTCCACCAATAATGCTCCTTAGAATCCCTATACATTTTAGTACTACCAAGATGCATAGTATAAATGGAATTATGAGCCTCATCTAAAATTTTCTCTTTCAATTCGCCCACATTAGGCATACATAACCGCTGCTTATACAATAAAGTGTCATCATTCACAATACAAAAATATTCAAAATTACCATCTCAAACATCTTGCCGTTTATTCTTAAGAAAAGGATCTTGACTTTGCAAATCACGAATACGGGTAGCTAATAAAGGCCTCACGCTTACATGAGCAAAGAACCTGTCCCCATCTTCTAGCTTCAATTCTACTCCCATCAATCTCAACTCCATGATTTGGGAAACTCTAGCACATCGAATATAAGATAACCAGCCCGAAGCCTTTCTACTCAAATCATCTGCAACTACATTTGTCTTCCCTGGGTGGTAGTGAATTATACAATCATAATCTTTAATTAACTCCATCTATCGTCTCTGTCTCAAATTTAACTCCTTCTGAGTAAATAAATACTTAAGGCTTTAATGGTTAGTAAAAATTTCACATACCTCACCATATATATAATGACGCCATAATTTTAAAGCAGACACAATAGCATCAAGTTCCAAATCATGTGTAGGATAATTACGTTCATGTGTATGCAACTGCCTAGAAGCATAAGCAATAACCTTACCATGCTGCATAAAAACACAACCCAACCCCTGATGTGAAGCATCAGTATAAATAACAAAACCATCTCCGCCATGCGAAATAGTAAGAACAAGTGCAGTTACCAACCTCTTTTTCAATTCATCAAAACTATTTTCGCAATCAGAATTCCATTCAAACTTAACATCCTTCCAGGTTAGTTTAGTCATTGGCAAGGCAATCAAAGAAAATCCCTTAATAAACCTTATATAATACCCAGCTAAACCCAGAAAACTCCTCACCTCAATCACATTATTGGGCCTCTCCTATTTTACAATAACTTCTACCTTTTTAGGATCAACATATATACCATTTCCAGAAATAATATGGCCTAAAAATACAACTTGTGTTAGCCAAAATTCACACCTGATAAACTTAGCATACAACTTCTTATCTTTCAACATATTCAAAATAGTTATGAGATGCTTTTCATGTTCAATCATATCACGTGAATAAATCAGAATATCATCAATAAAAACTATCACAAATGAATCAACAAAAGGATGAAGTACCCAATTCATAAGATCCATGAATATAGCTAGAGCATTAGTCACCCCAAAAGGCATCACCAGAAATTTAAAATGACCATCCGGAGTACGAAAAGCAATTTTAGAAATATCACTCTCCTTGAGCCTCAACTGATGATAACCCGATCGCACGTCTATTTTTTAAAACACTTTAGCACCCTGTAACTGATAAAACAAATCATCTATACAAGGTAAAGGATATTTTTTCTTAACTGTAGCTTTATTCAGTTGCCTATAATCAATACACAAATGCATGGTACCGTCTTTCTTCTTCACAAATAAAATCGGTGCACCCCATGGAGATACACAAGGTTGTATGAACCCCCTATCAAGTAAATCCTACAACTGAATCTTGAGTTCTTTCAACTCAGCAGGTGCCATTCTTTACGGTGCCATAGAAATAGGGGTTGTCCCCGGTGCTAATTCAATACTAAATTCAACTTCTCTTTCTAGAGGTAACCCTCGCAAATCACTAGGAAACACTTCTGGAAAATCCCGTACAATAGGAATATCGACTAATTATAAAGCCCCCTTCCTAGTGTCAAGAGCATATGCAATAAAACCCTCACAACCCTTACTCAATAATTTCCTCGTCTGAATAGCAGAAATGATACAACTGGGAACAATTTTTCTTTCCCCCACAAATTTAAATTCAGGCTCACCAGGCATATTAAAAACAACTTCCTTACAGAAACAATCCATAGATGCATGATATTTAGATAACCAATCCATTCCCAGAATTATATCAAAATCAGAAATATCCAATGGAAGTAGATCTATAACTGTATCTCTATCCCCCACAGTCAAAACACAATCACGAAAAGCATATTCACCTACAACCATATCCCCCATAGGCATATAAATACCCATCCCCACATCTAAACGAGTACATGGTCTATTCAGATATATAGCAAGTTCATATGACACAAACGAATGTGTGGGACCGGGATCTTTCAAAACATAAGCACTTTTATTACTAATAGAAAGTGTACCTATCACCACATTAGAAGTAACCTGAGCTTCTCTAATCGTAAAGACTCATCCACCAGGCCTGGAACCACTAGCTTGTCCCATGCCCCAGGTTTCATCTATAATAACCGAGTTATAACAACCAACACAAACAGTTTATAATACTAAATTATTGGTTAGTACATAAACAATTAATACATATCAAATCAACTCAACAACTGCCATCTAACCGTCACACACGTCAAGAATTAATAACCTAGACACTCTGATACCACTAATTGTCACACCCCAAACCCAATATCCATACTAATAATTTCTTATTAGAATAATTAGATCATAATCTTGAGCCCATTGGAAATATAATTCATTTATAAATATTTTCCTACATAATGTGCACAATGAACATAATATTATTCTTATTCCATACCGAAATCAAAATCAGAGTCGTAATTAAGCAGACATATAATAATGGGATTAACTATGATCAACTCAATGAATGCTAACTCAATATACAGAATATGTGAGTGTATTAAAACCTCAGTGTGATAATTACAAAACCCCCATGTCTAATCCCCAGCTCTTTCTAGCGGTACAACTCTCAAATTTTGATCATATGACATCCTAGCTGGCAGCGTACAACCCGAAAAATATTAAAATATAAATCGTAATCATTAAGCTTAGTGAGGTAGTCCTTCCATACGATGAATTAATAGTTATATATATCAAATCTGTGGATACTAAATCCAACCAGTCCTGCCATATAATGAATTAATAGTTATATATCAAATATGTGGATATTAAATCCAATCAATCTTTCCATATAATAAATTAACAGTTACATATCAAATCTGTGGATATTAAATCCAATAAATCCTGCCATATAATGAATTAACAGTTATATATCAAATCTGTGGATATTAAATCCAATCAATCCTTCCCGTTAGCAATAACAAATCCTGGACTATAAGGCCCAAATAATTCTTTCCATTGGCAATGATAATTCTGCCCATCGACAATAGTATGTATGTCCATTTGTAATAGTAATTCTGCCCATTGGCAATAATAAGTCTACCCATTGGCAATAGTAATTATGCCCAATGGCAATAATAAGTCTGCCCATTGGCAATAGTAATTCTGCCCATTGGCAATAGTAATTATGCTCATTGGCAATAATAAGTCTGTCCATTGGCAATAACAAATCCTGGAACATAAGTTTCAACAAATCATTGGATCTTTGTCTAATTCCAATCCTGGATCATAAGATCCAAACAAATCCTGGATATTTTAATAGCCAAACAAATCCTGAATACCAAAGTATTCAAACCAATACTGGATCATGAGACCCATACAAATTACGGTTATTTTAATATCCAAATAAATCCTGAATATCTAAGTATTCAAACAAATTCGTTCTTAGAGCTACATTCATATTTATATATGAAACAAATCATAAGTACACTCACCTTGGAAATTTAACAAGATTTCTCTTTTCCTTTATCTGAATCTTGTTCAGTCAGCTCTTCTTATCCTCCTATCATTATTTCAAGTATCATCATAAGAATATTAAAAATTCAAAGAATAACTTCAACATGACTCAATTCATAAGCATCATATGATTCAATTCAAATCACTCATCATAAATGAAGTCCCATCTAGACTCGGTAATGATATCTCACATATTCAAATTATAGCCCAAAACCACTTTAATTATTCTTAATAATACAATACTAATAATATTAGTCTTCCAACACAAAAGACGACACATCATTCTAAGTTTTCTAGACTAAGATATCCCCATTTCTTTACCACATAGCAAATCCTCCCTATATGCTCATCTATTGTTCAGTCATCTTCCAAGAATTTTCATAATTTTTTCTACATCATAAATTTCTATGATATTTCACCCAACATCAGTAAACATATTGAACAATAAAAATTAAAGTCTCATAATTTTTAAGGTTCATTTTCTATGTCAAGCAAAATATCGAACACATGGCGGGCATACTTTCACCCTTAGGGTAGATTTCATACCCTAAATTCAAACTCTCACCAAAGACTCATTTCTTGGTATTTTCACATGATTTTTAGATATGTCACACACATATGAGTCCATGTTTAAACTCCAATTGGAATAAATAAATTTCAGTAATCATACAAAAAGATATGGAAGTTGGAATAAACAAGGTCACTGAACAAAGTAATTTACGGGTTTACACATTCAACTTTGTTTAAACTTGCATATATACAAACATATACATAAAGGGATGAAAGTTTAGTAAAACAATTATAATTTCTATCATCTAAGTTATTAATATAGGAAAAATAACAAGATTTTGGGTTAGGATTACCTTCGGGACTTTTACATAATTTCCACGGATTTTTCTCCAAATTTTCTCCTCACTTTCTTCCTAAACTTTCCAATTCTCTCTTCCTATCAATCCAAACTCTTTAATGGATGAGTTATGCTGAAGGAGGGGCTTATTTCAAGCCTTTAAAGTCGGCCATAACCAACCTCCTTCTTTAACTAATCAAAATCCACCATTTGTTAGGCTAATAAGACGAAATATCATTTAACAAAGACAAATTTGTCCCTGCTTTGTAATTCTAGCATAACTTCTCGCTCAGACCTCCATTTAATACACCGTTTGTCATGTTACAAACCTAATTCATATATCTAAAACTATCTAGTTTATACCTCAAGTCAACTGTTATATCATACATGTCAAAACTAGCTTTAAACATGAACATTCCTATCGAAAACTTCAAAATCTCCCATTTGCAACTAATTCGACATTTTCATGCTTTCTGAAGGTAGGATTAGACTAAACATAATAACTTAACATCATATATATTACTAACACACTACTCATCTCACATAAGCTAAGCATGCTTTAATCATAATTAATCATAATTATATTCGGGTTGTCACAATTCTAATTGTCACATTCTGCAAAAGTCCTCATTTTATTTTGGTATAAAACACCTTTGATTCACAAATTTAAGTATCAATATTTGTGTAAATCCATTTGAAACCCTAAATCATTTCATTTATGAGTTACTCTTATGGAGAGACATTCTTCACTGTTGACCTTGCGGTTCTTGAGAGGATCATTGCTGAAAAGAAGCTAAAGGCTGAATCTGCAGATACTAAGGGTAGATTGCCGCCTGTGGATGAATCTGGACTGAGCCTTATTATTTATAGGTTTTTTAAGTCACGTTATTGTAGAACTCTAAAGTGTTGAATTAAAAATAGGTTTCTCGTAAGGGATTTTTCCTCAAATTTTCCTTTGTTGATTGCATGATATAATTTATATGTTTTATCACCTAGATGAATTTATTCAGATAAAAAGATAAAACTTATTTGTATGGGTTGACATCTAATTAGATAAGTTAATCCACTAGACCTATATCACGCTCTTACCTTCCTTTCCTCTATACGATTCCAAAGTGGAATACTCGGTGTTGACAAATTGGATATAATCCACACCTCCAATAAATAATTCCCAAACTCTCCTAAGAGTTATACAACCCTACGATCAGATTGTAGGGTTTTGATTAGTTTGCCTCATCTATGACCATCCAACGTCGTATACATTTTAAACTAATCGAAGGATAAACATGTGTTTTATAAAACAAACATATCCATACATTCGAGTAATCATCAATAAAATTAATATATACTCAAAAAAACTTTGACTAGATAGTCAAAGGACTACATAAATTGAAATGAACCACCTCCAAAATATGTTTGTCTCTTTAGCTTTTCTTCGTGAAGTGCCATTTGGTTATTTTACCTTCTAAACAGAATTTGAAGAGCTAAAGTGCATCAACTTCCAATGAACTCAATTTCTCACTGTAAACTAGTATTTGAATTCCTTATAGAACATCATAAACTAATCATAAATGACAAAATTGTATTTGATTCTATTAAGATGGAAACTTTTTCTTTAATTATTTGTCCATTAAAATTCTCAAGTTCAGTTTATAAATTTCAGTGAGATAAACGTTATAATGTATAAATTATTTTCCAGTGTATTAGAATAGATAAAAGATATCACAATTTGGATAAAAAATAAATTTATAAAAAAATTGAATATCTATATATAACCAATTTAGAAATCGAAATCAACTTTTCTAAAATTAGGTGCATTAAAATAATGTACCTACATTATCTCCATATCTTCACCATAACCTAAAAGCATATTCGACTCCAAATAATGTTGCCTCATTCTTATTACTGATAATTAGGAACATCACCCTTTTAAGTAATTTTTAGGTTACCATAAACCTCTACAAATAATCGCAGTCTTAATTTGTGGTTCCTAATTCTACACACCAGGTTCCTATAGACCATACCATAAATCATGCATTTAATTTAAAGAGGGAACCCATTACAATGTCCTTTTTGTTAAAGAACCAGGAAAAATTGGACATCGTAACCGATAGTGTTCGAACTACCTGTAGTGAAAATACCTTCATTTAAGATTTTTGACTATTATTGAGGAATATGAACTTTCTTCACCGCAAATATCTGTACCTTAGACTTTAGCCTTATCCTTCTACCTCTCTTTTACGGAAGAATTAAAGTCCTTTCAATAACTAACCTCATCCATTGGCTATCGATGATGCTCACCCCCAAATTACTAAATGGATCCGGGTTTTCCCACCATATCTTATACAAATAATCCCATGTTCAATCAACGATAAGGATCATTTTAATAACAAGATTGTAAATTGAGTGTCATCTACATACATAGGTGTTTATAATTCCCCATCGAACAATTCTTTAAAATTAAAATATTTGTGGAAATATTCCTCGATGGGAAACCAAACATATGTAACACTTACTATATAAAATTTCCATAAATTTTGAAAATTTCGATGGGGAGTAAATCCAAGAAATAACACAAGTAATTAATCCCATCACAAATTTGAAATGTAAATGGAATTATGGGTTAAATAAGTTTATTATCCTCATTAAGCTAGAACATCTAATGATCATTTCAGCCCTTGAACTTTATTCCATTTATAAATATTTACATTAAGATAAAATTATTGAGTAAACGATGAATTACTTTTTAAATCTTCGAATCATCATTGAAAAAATTAGTTTCCAATTAAAACATGAGAATTAATTTGATTAAAATTTAAATTATCTTCCCTCTACCACTAATAAAAAACTAATCCCATCATAAATCCATATTCCCTTATGAAGTGAGATTTAACGATTGGAGCTTAAATCATCTCATCCTCAACTAGACATATTTTCATCTTTCAATTATGTTCTCTAGGAAGTCTAGGTAAGTGAACAACCGACGTATCTATAAAATTTATAAGTTCTAAGGTCCTTGGACCCTCAATAGAACTATATATTCTACCCTAAGGCTTTTATCCTTGGAGAAATATGTTTCAGAGGCCTTAGGACCGTTCACGGAACAAACTTCAACTCTTAATTTTAAATTTAAGGTCTTATGACCCTTAAAAGGTTTCGTTTTTAGCCTTACACCCAAAACTTTTGGGAGGCTAAGTGTTTGTGTAAAAATTTTTGAGCTTTCAGTGCTAATGAATTACATGCACGGAATATTTCACGGTTCCAATGTCTTATGACTCATTTCTATGCCCTAATTTGACTTTAGATACTGTGAAATTATATGTCAGAGTTCTTACGACCCTCATGAGTACTTCAACAATATTGCAACCCAATTTCTCTTGCATTACCAAAAAATTATGGGGGCTAACAAATAATACTACCTACTTGGCAGACCTCAGACGGATAAATAATATGCAAAAATTTATTGGAAAAACAAAAATAAAGAAAGTTTGAAGAGAAAAAAGGTAATGAAAAAGTCAAAATTCCATAATCCAAGTTGTTGGCATTGATAATAAAGAGTTGTGAATTACAATAAAATCTTCACAGCCTGAAAAAGTTCAAAAGAAAAAAATTACATAAAAAAACTTCTCAAGGCTTGATGTTTTCTTTTACAAGATCAAAATTTTTAGAGTGCTCAACTGGGTTGAGGAATGGAGGCTCCCTTTCGAGCTTCTTCTTCTTGAATAGTGCAGTAGTGGATTCCCTAACACAATTACCACTATTGCTATCATCGCCTGATCTCTTATGGACGGATAAGGGGGCTTTATCATATACACTAAAAACACACACATCATAAAAGATCTCATAGACCATGGTTTTCTAAGCTTAGTAATGAGCTCCTAACCCTTATAGGTCAATGAGTCCTTCATAAAAGTGAGATTTATTACATGCTACTTCAGAAGATCCATGTCCTTCTCATCCAGAAGGAGCTTGTATTGCGAACTTTGAAGCTTCAGAGTGTGACCCTATAATGCTTCCACTATCACTTTATTCTCAATCTCAACCAAAGCATAGGCTTCCTCTACCTTAGCCAAGGAATATCGAGCAATATCTAAGAGGGAAGTACTTTTACTAATGGTCTTCTTGTTAAAAATCATATTTTTCTACAATGGGATCTGAGACGTTATACCCACTACTTCCTTCTACAAGCCAATCACATCTAACTAATGATTATTAATTATTAGGTGCAATTCCAGCTGGATCGTGTCCCACTTGTTAGCCATCTCCATGGAATTATTTCATCCATAATGAATCGTAATGGTATTATCTAAAGTGTTGGTCCAACAAAAGTTTAAAAAGTACGAGAATAAGGGAGATAAATGACTAATTTGTTAAGAAAATATCTAAGCATGTTTAAAAGTATGTTACCCAAAATATGAATTGATCCCGAGCATTATCACCCCCTAGTGTGACCACCATATCAGAGAAATTTGTCTTGGCCATAGAGTGAAGTGCGTCCATGACTGAGTCATATAAGTTGAGATACTCATTAGAATAAGGTCTTGTATATCCCTTTACTCCAGAGGTTAGTAAGCCTTCCCTCAATGTAGTAGTCGACCCCCTATATTTCCCTGAAGCCCTAATGACACTCTTTAGACTCCCCTCCTACTGAGGGGACACCATCACCTATTTACCTTTGTTAAAGGTATCACGTAAAGCTAAATAAATATGTGACCAATGGATACAAGTCCCTCATAATAGAAGGATCACTTGGTTACTCCTTAGGTTCCACCCACCCCTGAGTATGCTTGCAATAATGATAAGGTTTTAATGGAAGACCATAATAATGGGTTATACTAGAGCCAGACTTCAACTTTATCTTGATAAACAACTTGATGATAGGGGATGTAATGCCCACTAAAGGTCTGAACTTTAAGCACTTGGTAAATTTTAATCTCTTCCTCATATTGACCATTGGATCAATAGGGGCTTGTTTGTGAAAGGACCTGTACATCCTCCACCCTTCTTATTCATTTTCTTGGTCATCAAGAAGATCAAGGTTTGTCATAAAAAACTAATAATGGGGGTAATAACAAAAAAGGGGAAAGGAAAGTTAGTTACTGGAAGAATAGTCAAAGTATCACAACTGCAACTCCAACTGTGGGAAGACCTACTCAATTTATGGGGGAATCTCAGACTTACCCCTGGGGTGGATTTCCTCACCCTCGGAGGCATTTAGGACTTTAAAAGAACCATAAACCAACCTTCATTTTCATGGGCACTACAACAAAGGCCTCAGCTCGTAGTGACTCCCCCTTTATAACTTTGGGGGCCTCAAAACCAATTCTTGATGCCAGGACCTTGGGCTCAGGTCCTAATCCACTCATGAAAAGACTCTTCCTAGTGACAAAGGACTTAAATGGTATGGTGACAAACTTTTGGGGCTCATCTATCCTTTACGTGTCCTCCTTATAAGGCTCGACAACCACTGCAAAAATAGAGAGGTCATTAAAACTCAAGTTTTAGCCAAATAATTTTCAAACCTTTCAAATGAGTGTTCAACTCAAAATAAAACTCATAGGATACAACGGGACCAATATTAAATGACCTTCTTCCTAAAAGGACTTAGAAAAATCATGTCTGATATAATTTCATTGTAAATTGTCAAGTCAAGGTTTAAATGGTTATTACAATTTCTCTATATAGAGAATAAATTAGTTAGTGGAAGATTCATAACATTTTTTTCAAGCTGATCTAAAAGAGTACATACGAGATAACTCGTGTGAGAGAAAAAATTGTACAAAACTGAGCATTTGTCCGAAGACATTAAAACAAATATCAAAGAGAAGTTGCACTTGGGAATTTCATACTTTAAATTATTTTTATTAAAAAAAGTTTCATTTTCTTTTAAAAATAAAATCTTCAACTAACACTTTTATTTTCTTCATTAAGCGATTCTTTGGTGAAAAACTTGTTACACATACATGCTAAAATTATATTTTTCAGATGGAGATAAATCTAAACATCGCTTTTTAAAACAATTTTTTAATGTGGTGGTTTTCACGCATTTGTTACCATGATGGAATACGATTTTTGATTTAAAAAGTAGTATTTATCCAATAAAAGTTGTATCCCTAACTACATTACTCTCATTATTTTGAAATATATATATTTTTTAACTCCAACCATAAAGGTATAAATCTGACACATACCAAGGAAAAAATGACACGCTTTTTCAATTCACAATCGTTATGAAATAAAACAATTACTCAAAAGTTCTTTGTTCTTTACCTCATGAGACAACGCTCAAAATGTAGTACGGTGAAACTGAGACGAGTTATGACATTTACTCATGATTAATTAAGATCGAAAACCCAAAGAATTTTAAAGATTTTGTATTCTAAATTTAATGTTCATGGTAATAATCACAACCGGGATAAAAGAATCATGTGCAAAAAAGTCAAATAGATTAGTCTTCGAATTTTAATTAGGTGATCTATAAATGAACAATCACAAAAAGTATCTACAAAAAATTATGCAAATAAAGAATTAAATAAAGTAGAATGAGCTAAATAGCAAGATAAATGTTCTAATAAGTCCTAAGCTCACAGTGAAACCTCCTAATAATTAGAAGTTGAGGGGATCAACAAATGATCCACTCTACTTTCCATATATAATAAATCTTATTGATCCATGCCAATCTATATTTGTCTAACATGAACCAAACAGGGTGTACGTTTAATTTTGGGCATATTTTCAATGTTATAGCATTGTGAAAGTGCAAGGTTGACTTAACTAGGTAACAAAATTCTCTTAAATGTCCCTTCTTATTGTAATAATCACTTTTATAAATCTTAGGAGGAGTCATATGAGAAGAACTTAATGGGAGTAAGACCACCAGAAAGTTGAAAATTTTTAAACCTAAATAGAAAATCCTTCTGATGATCCTTTTTTACAATATGAGCAAATACTATTTCTAAAAGGTTGTTTATCATTGTGATTATGATTTTTGCAAAAATTGTTCATCTTATCATGTTTCTCAACTTTATGGAAATTTTAAAAACCATGATTTAAAGAGGATGAATGATTTGAAGTTAAATGATTTTCATTAGAAGTCTTCATTTAGAATGATCACAATAGCTTGAATATATTTCCATGTATTGATCTTCAACGTTCTTTAAAAGTATGGAACATAAATCAAGACTATTTTGACTTTATACTTTTAAATTATTTAGAATGATGTTTAATTAATCATTATCATTTATCAAGGTGGATACACATTCTTAATTAACTAAAGGTAACTTCTCATATTCAATAAGTTCATCATGAAAATCTATGAAGTCATTAAAATCTAAATCTAGATCTTTAACTTATGATGGAGGGAATGAGCATGAGCATCTATGGATTAAATAAATTCATTTTCATCTTGAACATAATTAAGCTCATGTAAAAGTTTAGGTTTCTCTTTTTTAAGGGCTTTAATTTTATAAAAAAAAATGTCCCTATTCAATGTTAACCTTAAAGATTCACGCGTTTCATTTTGATTAATGGATCTTTCTTTTTATAAATGTTTCACTTTGAAAGAGCGTTTAAAATTGGTTTTAGATAAATTCTTGTTTTCCAAAACAAGCACATCAAAACAAGTGTGTAGCTCATTATCTTCACAATCACCAATATTAGTTATAGACATGATAGTACAAGGGTGATTTAGAAAATGTTACGGAGTAACAAGTCCAGTAAGACCATGAAAATTTAAGGCACCAATCAAATCACAAATATTATTGTACATGCTCAAGTCCATTTCGCATACACTAGATCTACCTAAATATGATTCAACGAATAAAAATTAGCTCAAGCTCCGATACCAGTTGAGAGTGCATGTGCTAAAAAATAAGATGGATAAAAGATACCCAATTAAAATCTCTTTTCTAATTCTGACAAAGTTTTCTTACAAGTTCAAGATGGAATATAAAATACAAGCTCGAAGGTTTATGTGACCAATTTTTTACCGATTAGATTACACCAAATTTTAACTTTAAGATTTAAGTGACTTGATTTTAGTGCAAAAAGATAAATTATATAACACAACACTAAGGTGTTGGAGCGAAAACCTACAACGAAAAAAAATCTTAGGCCGACCAAACGACAAATGTAATATGGTAGAGTTTTACATCTAGAAAAAATAGACTTACAACCCTAACTATTCTAGAAAATCTTTACCACCATATCCTCCATGGAGAGAGCCCTACGCTACACAATCATGATTGGTTTTGGTTCGCAACAAATGACATAATGTACTCGTTCTAAACTAAATATTCATTTAAAGTTTAAAGAAAAATTCATTATTTTTTAGATTGAAGAAGAAACTATGTGCTCCAAAATATAACAATGGCGAAAGGCCTCTGATGAGTGTAGTACCACTTTCTAGGAGTGTTATGACCTAAAGTGAAGGTATTTTCTAAAAATAATATCTTAACTAAGAAAATATATCTTTGGAATATATGAAACCTAAAAATAACACAAGAACAAATTACAAAGATATTTGTTCAAGGTTTTGAGAATATTATAAAGAAAATAAGCTCACTTGTGTAAGAGGAAGATTTATAATTGCGCCTCATCTAATTTAGTTTAGATTATTCCATTACACTGAACTTCACCATTGTGGCCATTATCAAGACTTCAAATGAAGATAAGTTAATTGTACACAACAATTGAAGATCAATAATAACTACATTTATCGAATAGGGTTTATGAGGTTGATTCTGCGAAATCTTTTCATTCAAGGGTATTTTCAAAGAGTTAAAAAACTAATAATATTTTTCCAAAATCTTTTTAAATGTATTTTGATTTTTTTTCCAATTCATTAGAATGACATTGGATGTCGTTCGAATGAGTTCTTATACCTCATTAGAATATCTTCTGACTTTGTTTGAACAAGAATAATTATCACATATTTTGGAAGGCACTAGAATTTCTTAAGATCAGTCGTTTGATGTATATTCGAACGGGAAAGGGTACTTAGTTTAAAAGAGATGTACCTTCATTCAAATGATTACAAGAAAAATTATTTTTTTACTAAAATTCAAGCGTAATCTTTCATACTAATATCTTGGAGACACTTCTCCCTATATATATGGATACAAGCCTGCATTTTAATCTAATCGTTGTAGACATTATTTAGGGATCAAACTATTTTATTTTTTCAATACAAACCCCTTGGATGATTTGAGATCACTTTTCTAAACCACAAAGAACAAAATCCTTGTTCATAACCATGTGGAGTGAACTCTCCACTATTGGAGATATGAATACTGATTCTTAAAGATGATCGGTAAATACCGAGAAAAGTGGAGCTTGTTATGGGGTGGTACTGAATCTGCATTGTTTTCTATTGACAATAAAGAGTGGAGACATTGATGCGTCACTTAGTGGAGCTCTAAGCTTTGTATGTCTACCGATGTCCTTCTGTAATACTAAGTTATAAATAGTGATGAATATAGATTTTTCCCAACAAGGTTTTTTCCTCATCTACTATCTTTTTTGGTGTTTTGTTTGTTTTCTTAGATTCAATTTAAATTCAAATATTTTGAATGCTCACCTAATTTAATCAATATAAAATTAGAACCTACTCTACGAATTAAACATATAATCAGACCACTCAATATTTTTTGAATTGGTATGAGAGCTTTTTTTTACAAGTTACTTAGATGAATAGGTGAATTTTAATGGTTATATGGATAACCAGTACAATATGACACCTACCTTTGATGGGTCTAACTATGTTTATTGGAAATTTTAAATGAGATCGGTTTTAAAATAGATCGATGAGCGTGTTTTGAAAAAGGGGTGGACTCCCCCCACTGTTACTAATGAAAATGTCATTAGTCTTAAGCCAATCATTGCATGGACTGAAGATATCTTAGATTAAGTAAAATTAACTATCAGGGATTAAGTGAAATCTGTAGTGTTTTCATACCTGACTAATGTCCTTATTTCATGATGTCTACCATGTCGAAGGAAGTGTAAGACATCCTCCAACTTACCCACGAGGGTACCAATGCTGTGAAATCTTCTAAGGTACAGAATTTGACTATAGAATTTAAAACTATTTGTATGCTTGAATCTGAATTTTTTTATAAATTTTATGAACGCCCGTATGATATTGTGAACTCTAGTTTTAATTTGGGTAAGTGAATTCCAAAACAAGGGTAGTTGAGAAAAAATTAATATCTCTTTCATCCCGTTTTAGCGAGAATGTCACGGTCTTTAATTTAATGAGAATTTTATATACTCTTAGGCTAGAATAGCTCATAAGTGATCTTCAAACATACTAATTAGATATGTTTCCTAAAACCCAAAAGATTAAAGAAAAGGGGATCACTTTAAAATATCAACCAAAGAATAAAGAGGAGAAATTGTGGATCTGATTTTAAATTCTAGTTATATGATCCTACATTATTTGCTAGAGAAATTATAAAATTTTCGTAAATTAAAAAAAATCAAATTCTTCCTAAATTAAAAATAAAAGTTTTGAAAAAGGTAAAAAATTAAAATTGGATAAGAAATGTTTTTGAGTATGATCAAAGAAAATATAGAGGAGAGTACCCTAAGAAAGACGATTCAGAGAGATATCATGAGTGTGAGGATAAGGTCTACAAATCCCATGAGTTTTCTATAAATCTTAAGAGGCGTGGAAAAGTAAAAGTTTCTTATAATTCCACTCTAATCGATAGTGATGCTAATTTGGTGGATTTCAAGGATGAATCACTGCATGTACATAACTTTACCGCGTTCATGGATAGTCACATTAGCTCTCTAAGTACCTTTGATGCCGATGAGGACATTTCTAAATGGGATAGACACAACCATTAGTCAAACCATTATATAAAGAGTGAGGGTGATGATGTTTTGAGTGAGGGAGAACGTAGCCTCTAACATCCTTATGACTAGATTTACACTAAGTCTTTAAAAACCAAAAAGGAAATAAAAATTTAGTTATTAGGATGTCATATTTAAAAAAGGAGTTAAAGGTTTTGCGAGAGAATGATACCTAAGTGAGGATTTTTTTTAGTGAATATTTTGTTTTGGTATGGAAGGAAAATAGTGACTTGACCAATAAAGTGTCTAGTCTTACGACAAATATTCAATCATCATTGTAGACTCGTGACAAACTTGAATCCCATGATTAGCAACTCAAGAAAGACATTGAACATCCTCGAGAGGTCAAACTTACTTTAGATGACACATTTAAGAAGGTTGGTAAGACGTTTGTATGCCCCACATTAGGCTTTTAGGATGGACAAGGTATAGGTTACGACGGTTTCTCCACTTCCTATAATGCACACAAAAATTTTCCCAAGTTTGTAATGGATTCAGATGGACCTCAAACTGACCCACCAATGAGAAATCGTACTAAGTGTTTTAACCCAGATATACCGAAACAAGTTTATGTTCATACCCATTACAAATAAAGAGGTTACCTTGGGGAATTTTGATATAAGTAAGGAAGAGTTTCTCACACATGCTCCCACAAACCACTATAGTGACAATGCTAGCACTAGAGAGAAAGTTAAGTTTATAGTCATGACTTATAAAAGATTAATGGAAGAATTTAAAACGATGTCTACGCCTTTAGAAAACACTTCCAACTCTATAACTAGAGCCAAAAATGATAAGGGCAAGAAAAAGGTTACCTCATCTTGGGTACCTAAGAATGATGCAAAAGACCTCGTTGCTAACATTGCTATCAAGGTTCAAGATACTTTCCAATGGTATTTTGATAGGGGGTGTTCTAAGAACATGACTGGCGACAAGTCATATTTAATCAACTTTGTGGATCACAATGACATAAAAGTCACCTTTGGAGATGGGAGTAGGTCTAACATCTTTGTATGTGGTTACATAGAGTCACTCCGTTTTCCTAAGCTAATAAATGTGTTATTTATTGAAGGGTTAAAAGACAACTTGATATTCATGAGCCATCTTTGTGATGTTAACTTTATGATAAAGTTAGACCAGTTGGAGTGTAAAGTTTATGATCAAATTCTTCATGATTATTACCAATTCCAATTTTATGTGCCACAATTCTAAGGTCTCTTCCATGGACATTTGGAATCAATGACTAAGTCATGTCAATTTTAAAGATTTTAAAAGATTAGTTACTTCCTCGTTTATGGTCCTTGCCAATAAGGAAAAAAAAATCAAGAGTCCCCATAAGATGTTGAATTCTATTACTACTTATCATGTTTTGGAGTTAATACTGTAAGGACATAAATTTCCAATTGAGTCCCTATATTGTGTTGATTTAATTTCATGAACAAAACTGTATTTGTAATATGCCATAGGGAGATTTTATTTTTTGTCACGATCCCACTTGGTCTATGACATATTAAAGAAATTAAAGACGTTGCGATAAAGCTTCAAAGAATTAATCATGCTGAAGTTTAATTGGTTAAAGTTTATTCCTCTTCAAGTTAATTGCATTCCGAGATCACACGGGTATGAATGCATATTGTTAATGAGATTCGGAATTGTTTTCATAAAAAGATAAGGATGCAATTTTATACAGAAAATGTTTCAAAATATTTTTTTTAAGTGTTTAAATGTTTTACATTTCATTTTATTCTGATAATATCGAAAATGAGTTTGACTTAATTGGATCTCTTTTGGGAGAAATATTTTAAAGAAAAAGTCAAACTTACACGCGCGTCGTTCAAACATCAGCTGGATCGTTCGAGCGATATGGCTATGTTGTGCGAACGACTGGTCAATGTCGTTCGAGGAAAACATTTTTTGAGGTGGTTAATTTTTCCTATTTAAAGCATGGTTGCGTTAGAATTTGATGTGCGTGCAATCTGGAAAATAGTTTTCACTCCAGTACGAGTTTTGCACATGTTTTTCTAAGGTTTCAAAGCTTAAACACATCGTTAGAGTTTGCAAAGATTCGAGTTATCATTACTAGATGTTTATGTGATCTTGGTGCACTAAGAAGGTTTGTTATATACTTGAACATATGGCTTTTGCTGTGAAGAAAAGAGAAGGACTTCTTGTTTGACATCGTAGACGTATCAAAGCCATTCGGTGGACACCGAGACATACATGGATACATGTGTTATGGACAAGTATCATTGGAGAAGGACTTTATGTGTGGTCACTATGAGAGGAGTGGTTGAATAAATGAAGAGCGTCAAGACCCATGGGGATCGAGTCATTGAGTGAGTCTTTTGACTGTTTGTTGTAATTCCATATTCATAGTGATTGTCTAGCTTGGGCCGTCCAAGGTTTTTTTCCGTCTTGGAATTTTCCTCGTACATCATGTGTTGTGAGTATTCTCTACTTTATTTTACTTTATTTAATCACTAAATGCATGTTTAGTATTAATCAAGATAAAATTGGTGTAAAGAAAAAAATTGGTTTTTTCATAACTTGGTTTGGTGCTAATTAAAAGTTGGATATTTTTTGGTGAAAATTAGTTTGATCTGAAACACAAGTATAAGGGCCACTCTTCAAATTGGTATCAGAGCTAGAAAACCTAATTTATTTATTTTGTGATCCCGTGTTTTTTTTATCTCTCTTGTGTTTGTTTTCTCTGGATGGATTCTCTAAGCTTTGACGATTTACATCGTTTGAATTTAAAGTTTGCAAAACGTATTGAAGTTTTGGAGGAAGAAAATTCATGTTTTAAAAATATGATTGAATACTTGCAAACGTTTCAAATTCAAAGAGATATTTGTCTTGAGAAGTTTGCTTCCTTGTTTAATGATTTTAATATGTTAAAATTGGGCAAAAATGAGGGTGATGATAGAGTCCTCATTTTTAAAAAAAAGTTAGAGGATTTGAGAAATTTTAGGGTTCGTACTGTTGAGGAAAATAATTAGATTAATGATTTTGTGGCACGAGAAAAGGCACTTAGGGATAATTTTGCTCACATTGAGGGGGAGAGAGATAACATTCTAGGGGTAATTGAGAATTTAAAGAAGGAGTCCCTAAAGTTTGAGGAGCTTAATCTTTTATTTGAGTCCAAAGTTTTGAAGTTGAAAAGTGTTTCAAATGACTCGAGTAGTTTGTGTAGTGATGGTAATGGCTCATCTCGTTCTAATGCTTCAATTGCTAATGCCAAAACCATTAGTTGTTTTAGAGGATCAATCGCATTCGAGGGTGTTAGAAAATGTCAACCTAAAGGTCCCGTTCCTTGTCGAGTTTACACATGTTCGCATTGTGGTAGGAAAGGTCACCTTAGGAGTTTTTGCTATGATCATAAAAAAGATCCTAGGAAGTTTAAACGTAGTGTCCCGATGATTACTGATATGCCCTAAGTGTCACCTCGGCCCAGATCAACCTCGGTCGAGGGAATGGCCGACGATGGAAAGGCCTTGAATCAGTAACTCGCCGCCTCGGTCGTATTAGGGTCGGCCCTGGCCGACACCGCTACCAACCTCTTCAAGGGGTCAACAGTCCATCAACTCAATCGGGAATGGTAACCTCGGTCGGGGGTAGGCCGAGGCTACAAGGAGACATACCACTACCAAGGTCAACCCCACTTGTGAATAGGCCAATGTTCCAAGAACATGCCAACCTAACCTCGGCCCAGGCCGACCTTAAGGACTTACCTCGACTTCACTTAAGCCGAGACCATGATGGCTCATCTCGGATAGGATGGGCAGCTAGACCTAAACAACCTCGGACTCTTCCAGGCTGAGGTCATGGCCCAGCACAAAGGCCGAGCATTTGTTGACGTGTGGACAAGGACACATGGACACAATTCAGTTATAACAAATCATTCCCCTCACGTGGGGGGAATATTTCATCATCATTCTCTATATGTGACAGTGACAGATGTCTTCATCAGATTGGCTAGATCAACACACACATGCCCATTTCATGCATAGGGGGTACATTACACCCCCCAGGTACTATATATAGAGGTCATCCTCTACCTTGTAAAGGATTCGAAATTAGCAACCCTAGCTAAAACTCTGTTCAAATACATAGTAGAGAGAGAAAGGTTGAGAGATTGTATCCATGGCCATTAGAGTCCTCATACAGTGATACACATCATACACTTTCATAGTGGACATAGGCCAGATTGGCTGAACCACTTATATTCCGGTGTGAATCTTCTACTCCTCACCTCCTTCTATTATATGTGTATGTACTCTTATCCTGCAATTGTTAACATTGAATTGAGCTCACAGAAACCTTGAAGGGTGGTGCTATTTCCAGCATCATCATTTTAGCGTCGTCTGTGGGAAGAGAGAAGATGTCTCTTCCTCTTCTTCAGCTTAACCTCATCGAAGACTCTAGTGGTGAAGCAGACACTGCCCCTTGCGTTGAGCTGCTTCACCATTGAAAGACGCCCTTTAAGGTATTAAGCTCATCTTCTACTTAAGCTCTTTAGTGCTAACATATGGCACCAGAGTTACCACCGCCTCTTCCGCCACCTGGAGCAGGAGGACCTAGTTCCATCCAGGCACCGCCAAAGTCCGAAATAGCGGAGGTGGATGCAGCCTTAAGGTCTTTGGCTGTAACACAACAAGCTATGCAGGAGCAGTTTGCATAACTCAGCCAAACTATGATGAGGCCACCTCGAGTTTCACCGAAAATGATCACTCCGATGGCTGCCCAGTCTCATCTTGACGCCAGGGGACCATACCAGGCACCAATGAAGGACCAACCTGTGCCCCAGTGGAGGAGGGACGTTGCTGACCCTAGGCGCTTACGTTTGGGGAGGCAAGGAAACCCTTGCCCGGAGGACAGGTATGAAGACCTAGAGGTAGAAGATATGCCGGAAGAATATTGGGAGTCGTATGAGGCTTCGAATAATACGGTACGCCCTCTTCAGTTTTTTCTCTTCGAAATATTGTAACATCGTTCTCACCCTCTTAAGATACTTATCCATTCTTTCTTCTTTGGCCTCGTAAACTCCCAATACTTGATTGACAACTAACCTTGAGTCGCTATGAAGTAGGAGTCGTCTTACTCCCAGAGTCTTTTCCAATGAGAGACCTGCTATCATGGCCTCATACTCTGACTCGTTATTAGATGCCTGGAAGTTGAATCTCAGAGCGTATTCAATATTGGCACCATCTGGGGCCGAAATAATCAGCCCTGCACCGCTTCCATTGTCACAGGAAGAACCATCAACGAAGAGATTCCAAATGTCTGTATCCGATGAGAAGGCCCCTTCTGACATGATTCCCTGTTTAAAGAGGTACCAATCCTCCTCGTTCTCTGCTCCTTATCTTTTTATATATGGCATCTTCCTAGTTTTGAAAGACGTTTGGTGCAACCTCTTCCAATTCTCGAAAGACCTTGTTGTTTGACCCTTTAGCATCCTCTATGTCATTCTCTACCTCGGCCTCTTCCCATGTGAACTCAGCAACAAAGTCTGCGAGAGTCTGCCCTTTGATGGATGCCCTAGGTTGATAAGCAAGGTCATACTCTCCCAACTCAATGGCCCAGGTCATCAACCTTCAAGACTTCTCAGGTTTATGTAGAACCTGTCTTAGTGGGGAATCGGTGAGGACGATAATGGAATGGGCTTTGAAGTAGGGCTTCATCTTCCTTGAGGCATGTATCAAGGAATAGGCCAACTTTTCCTTAGGGGGTAATTTTGCTCAGACCCTTGAAGTGCTTTACTATTAAAATACACAGGCCTTTGGGTTCCAACATCTTCCCGTACTATGGCTTCACTGATTTCCGATTCGGAGACCGCTAGATACACGTATAATTTCTCTCCTACTATGGGCCGCAATAACAACAAGGGAGACCCAAGGTAAGACTTGAGCTGGTTAAAAGATTTTTCGCACTCTTCGTCCCATTGGAAGGCCTTTCTAAGCACTTTAAAGAATGGAAGACACTTATCCGTTGCTCTGGAAACAAACATGTTGAGTGCGGCCACTCTCCCCCTGAGTCTTTGGACGTCCTTGATGCTCTTTGGTGTCTTCATATCAAGCAAAGCCATGATTTTTTCAAGGTTTGCCTCGATTCCTCTTTGATTGACGATAAATCCAAGGAACTTACCAGCTCCTACCCCGAAGATACACTTCACGGGGTTGAGTTTCATCTTGTACAAGTCCATAGTATCGAAGGTCTTTTCAAGGTCTGCCACACGAGTGCAGGCCTTTAAGCTCTTCATCAACATATCGTCTACATACACCTCCATAGTCTTGCCTATTTGCTCTTCGAATATCTTATTCATAAGACGTTGGTATGTTGCCCCGTATTTTTCAGACCGAAGGGCATTACTTTGTAGCAGTATGTCCCTTTTTCGGTAATGAAGGTTATCTTCTCTGAGTCCTTCGCATCCATGAAGATCTGATTGTATCCTGAATATGCATCCATGAAGCTCATGAGCTCATGCCCCGCAGTAGCATCTACCATCTGATCTATCCGAGGTTAGGGATAGTTGTCTTTTGGGCAAGACCTGTTCAGGTCAGTGAAATCCACGCACATTATCCACTTCCCATTGGCTTTAGGCACGATGACTACATTCGATAACCACTCCGGATATATGACTTCTCTTATAAACTCAGCCTCTTCCAATTTTTTAACCTCTTCCCGGATGACGTCGTACTTCTCCCTAGAGTAAACTCTTCACCTTTGTTTGATAGGCATGGCATCTTTGGCCACGTTGAGCTTGTGACTCATAACCTCAGGGTTGATGTCGGGCATGTCTGCGTGACTCCAAGCGAAGACACTCTGCCTCTTTCTCAGGAAGTTTATCAGCTCTTCCTTAATTTCTGTCTTTAGGGATTTGCCGACCTGGATGGTTTTTTCCAGTTTGTCCTCATTGAGGATGATGGATTCTACCTATTCCGTGGCCTCTCCCTTCTTCAACTTTATTTTATCTCTTGGGTCCAATGTATCAATGCTATAAGTGGTGGTTGCCCTCTTATTCTCCTCTCTCCCTTCGGCCGAGTTAAAGTAACATTCTCGTGCTATGGTCTGGTCACCTTGCACTTCCCCTACACCATAGGGGGTTGGGAATTTTAGCATCTGGTGGACTGTCGACGGCACAGCTTCAAACTCTTTAAGGGCCACTTTTCCTATGATGAGGTTATAGGCCGAGAAGACATTTTTGTCCATTACTAAAAAAATTATCTTCCGGGTCAACCTCTTAGGCCACTCGTCACCCATCCGTACATCCATCTCATACATGCCCAATGGGTGGACCTTTTCGCCGCTGAAACCCATTAAAGGATGATGATAGGGTACCAGCCTAGCTATAGTAAGACCTAGGCTCTTGAAGCAAGGCCAAAACATTACGTCTGCTGAACTCCCCCCCATCCACGAGGATCCTCTGCACCTCGCATCCATGCACCCTTGTTGTTATTACCAAAGGGTCATCATGCGGGGCTAAGATACCTTTGAAGTCGATCCTGGAGAACCCAACTATAAGAGTGTCCATGTCCACCTTTTTTCTCTTCTGTGCTGTATCAGAAGACGTTAGGTTTATAACTTCAAGTTTGGCCTCTGCCACATGAGCTTTCCTGTCAGCCACTTCAGAGCCACCTCCCGCAAGTCCTCCGCATATGGTGTCAACACCAAAGGAGATCATGCCAACCCTCTTCACCGGGGTGTTGTCATCTTTCGGCGGAAGGTCCAGATTGTCTTCATCATCATCTTCTGAGTCATTGCCTCTTTTAGTTGGGGCATCACCACGGCATCTGTCGTTTCTCCTTTTCTTAGGGTCATCTCTTCCCCCTTTAGGAGCTTTTCCATCAACATACTTCCTCAGCTTTTTGGATTTTAACATCTAAGATATGAGTTCAGACACCATACTTAGATGACCTCAGACCCTTAACATCATTAATTTGGTGAAGAATTAATGAGGATAACATCTTAGGTGATGACCTCAGATCCTTATAACATCATGATTTGGTGACAAGGTCTGAGGTTAGACATCATACTTGGATGACCTCAGACCCTTAACATCATTAATTTGGTGAATAATTAATGAGGTTAACATCTTAGGTGATGACCTCAGACCCTTATAACACCATTAAGTGGTGACAAGGTCCGAGGTCAGACACCATACTTGGATGACCTCAGACCCTTAACATCATTAATTTGGTGAAGAATTAATGAGGATAACATATTAGGTGATGACCTCAGACCCTTATAACATCATGATTTGATGACAAGGTATGAGGTAAGACATCATACTTGGATGACCTCAGACCCTTAACATTATTAATTTGGTGAAGAATTAACGAGGATAACATCTTAGGTGATGACCTCAGACCCTTATAGCACCATTAAGTGGTGACAAGGTCCGAGGTTAGACCCGATACTTGGATGACCTCAGAACCTTAACATCATTAATTTGGTGAAGAATTAATGAGGATAACATCTTAGGTGATGACCTCAGACCCTTATAACATCATTAAGTGGTGACAAGGTCTGAGGTCAGACATCATACTTGGATGACCTCCGACCCTTAAAATCATTAACTTGGTGAAATTAATCATAAAGGTGACCTCTTAGTTGATGACCTTAGACCTTATAACATCACTATGGTGACAAGGTATGAGGTAAGACTATTGATTGAACTAAAACATCACATGGAAAACAAGCATTCAACAGAACAAATGAAGTGAACATCCTCCTCAGAGGTTGTCATACAATTGTAAGATTAAAAAAATATGAGTTAACGATGTTCTTCAGAGATTACAAACAGTCAGGGGTTACAAAATAAAGCTTTACAATTAAGCCTAAGGATTAGAAGGAAGAGTTCTGGCATCCTCGGCCTGATTTTCTTGGCCAATGTTTGTCACCTCGGCCTCATCATCTCCGTGATTGGCTCTCCCTGTCTATGTACCGTCCAGGGGCACAATATCTGCAGGGGCAATGACCTCCTCTTCAACCTCCTGAAGTGCTTGGGCAAACTGAGGGTCAGCAAAACCCAGACCTACGAAGTCAGAGGCCTTCAGACTCCATGCCTCCTTCTCCTTAGCAGCCGCCCATTTGACATTAGCCTTGATACCTCTTTCAAGGTATTCGAGGCCAAAGCTCATGAACTCGTTCGAGACTTTGTACTCTGCCAAAATCCCCTCAGAGGCATCTTCAAGGGCTACCTTCACTGCAGAGTCGACCTTCTGCTGGAGAACATCATCCTTAGCCTTCAAAGCAGCAGCATGGTCCTTTTTGAGCTTAGAGATCTCTTTCTCCAACCCCTTAACCTTCTTCTCAGACTCATTAAATTCAGACTTCAGGCGGTCTACTTCGGTATTCAGAGTGCTTTGCACCTTCTCGGCCTCTTGACCCTTCTGGATGAGGGGTAACTTCCTCAGAGTCCAATTGGCGAGATGATGCATAGCGGCCAGACCCTGCAAATTATGTGATCGTGTATATGAGTTGAAAGCCAAATCAGAGACTACACTTTGAGGATAATAATAATATCTGAAGTCATACCTGAATAGACTTGTGGAGGCCGAACTCATCCAGTAGAGGTGTATCCATTGATCGATAAAAATATTTGTCTGCCTCGGTCATGGAAGAGTCGATAGCATCCAGTGCCTGCAGACTGTGGCCTATGATGCTTTCATTGATCTTCAGTTTCTCTATATGAGGCGCCAATGCATCTACAGAGGATATAGGGATGGAAGAATCCCGCCTTTCTTCTGCTGCCTCTGATCTTCAGGGGCAGGGTCGGTATCACCTCTCTTTTTTGTGGCCTGAGCCTTTGAGGTTGAAGGAGGAGGAGGAGGAGCATTCAGACCTGCCTTCTTAGCAAGTTTCATCAAACTCGGTGCAGCCATCTCCCAAAGCTCGTCTGATATCCCCTTTGGGCGCTCTGTAAAATAAAAAGGTCTGAGTTAGAAGATCATACATGCATAAACTCAGAGGTATAACTTGAATAAAAACACTTACCAAACTCTGGAAGAGGACTTCCTCCTAAACTAGTCTCAAATAGGTAGTGGGGGGTCATCAGGTTTTCAAATTTTACGAGCATACCATGCATCCCCTGATCCTGAAGGTCTTTCACCTTCTGAAGGTTTTGTAGACTTAGACCAGGGTCAGCCTTGGCAGACATTGTGACCTTACCCAATCTTAGGGTAATTAGCGGATCTAGTGTGGAATAGGGGGCACATGGACCAAATTCCCATGGCCCTGAGGCAAAGAAATAACGAGGCTTCCAGTTGTGATTAGAAGTCTGAGTTATCTGGAGCATCTTCTTCTCAGGTTTTCGAGCTATAAAGTGGTAATAGCTCGGATGATTTTTGGCAGATGAAGGGACATAGCAACCCATAAAGACCTGGACTGGAAGGTCTGAGTGGTGAACAGCCCACAATAAGACGATGTCCCCAATTATTACCCTCCAAGCATTAGGTGACAATTGGGAAGGGGCCATGTTGATGTAGGCTAGGATGGAATTAATGATGGGATAGATGGGCAAACGAAACCCTAATTTGAACATTTGCTCGTACAAGCAGATCTCACCATCTCGGTCGTGATAAGCCCTATCCTCCCTCAGAGGTCTCCTGAGCTTTATAGAGGGGCTGATGGAGTAGAAGTATCTGAAGCAAAGAAGGTCGACCTCACTGACTGAACTCTCAATCTCGGCCGCCTCAGAGATGTCAACATCACTCTCGACGTCATCATCAACATCATTGTCTAAATCAGTGTCGTCCCGAGAAGACGTTGGGGGATTACTTGGGAACCTCTGAGCGAACTCAGCCCCTGTGACGGCCGACAGGGGAATGGCATAGAGTATTGGTGGAATAGCCACGCTTGGTTTGACAATCTCAACCTCTGAGGAAGAGGACGATGTGCTTGAATTTTTATGAGACGAGAACCGACTGGAGACCTCTGCTTGATCAGGAATCTGATCTTATTGATTTGAGAAGTCCATGGCCTATTGGAAAGAGTCCACAGACATAGGGTCTGATGTGGAAGAATCGGACTCATACATTGGTTAGGGTTCAGAAGGTACCTCGGCTTGCTTAGCGGGTTCTGATGATTCAGGGTATACTACCTTCAGAGGTGGGGGAAAGATAGGTCTGAGGGGGAATTCCTCTGACCTATGAGCTTCCTCCTGCGCTCTTTCTATTTGCCTAATTTTCTCTAAAGTCTTCTCTCTAAGAGAAGGGAACTCCTCTAAGAGTTGGTATAGGGGTCTGAGCATAAGAGGCAGACCCTACACTAACAACTCTCCTAAAACTACAAACAGGACTGGTTAGTGGAATGATGCAACCTAAGGATCAAACTATCAAACCTAGAGCAAGAGCAGTTCGCCTGAAAGTATGGAGACCTCACCAAAAATCTCCAAAACTCACCAGAAAACATAAAAGTATGGGGAAAACAGGGAAAATGAAGAAAAAAGAATGGAAGAGGATACCTGAAGACGAAATAGTAGGAGAGAAGGAAGAGACTGCGAGGAATCACCACCAAAACGCTTCGAATCAAAGCTTTTCTAGAGAGAGAAAGTGCTGCTAAAATGAATCGCTCTAGGAAAGAGAAGTGAGGAAGAAAGAGGGAAAATGGGGGTTTAAACCCTTAAATATGGATGCACGCTTACCAAGGCCCATCATTGCCGTGGGAGCCCCAAAGGACGGCTGACATCACATGCTTGTCAGGCACGCCTCACTTTAGCAATGGACAAGTGTTAAATGAGCATTGGCACATAGAAGAAAGACCTCGAAGGTGAAGAGATCCCACAATCACCTTCTCTCACATGTAACTAAGGGCCGGGGGATGATTGATATGCCCTAAGTGTCACCTCGGCCCAGAGACATCAACCTCGACCGAGGGCATGGCCAACGTTGGAAAGTCCTTGAATCATTGACTCGCCGCCTCTGTCGTATTAGGGTCGGCCCTGGCCAACACCGCTACCAACCTCTTCAAGGGGTCAACAGTCCATCAACTCAATCGGGAATGGCAACCTCGATCGGGGGTAGGCCGAGACATACCACTACCAAGGTCAACCCCACTTGTGAATCGGCCAATGTTCCAAGCACATGCCAACCTAACCTCTACTTCACTTAATCCGAGACCATGATGTCTCATCTCGGATAGGATGGGCAGCTAGACCTTAACAACCTCGGACTCTTCCAGGCCGAGGTCATGACCCAGCACGAAGGCCGAGCATTTATTGACGTGTGGACAAGGACACATGGACACAATTCAGTTATAACAAATCATTTCCCTCACGTGGGGGGAATATTTGATCATCATTCTCTACATGTGACAGTGACAGATGTCTTCATCAGATTGGCTAGATCAACACACACATGCCCATTGCATGCATGAGGGGTACATTACACCCCCCAAGTACTATATATAGAGGTCATCCTCTACCTTGTAAAGGATCCAAAATTAGCAACCCTAGCTAAAACTCTGTTCAAATACATAGTAGAGAGAGAAAGCTTGAGAGATTGTATCCATGGACATTAGAGCCCTCATACAGTGATCCACATCATACACTTTCACAGTGGACGTAGGCCAGATTGGCTGAACCACTTATATTTCGGTGTGAATCCTCTTCTCCTCACCTCCTTATACTATATGTGTATGTACTCTTATCCTGCAATTATTAACATTGAATTGAGCTCATAAACACCTTGAAGGGTTGTGTTATTTCCAGCATCATCAATTACCAAAACCCGTTTTGTTAGGTATACACCGTTTTGGGTTAGGAAATCAGTTTTGGAGATGCTAAATGCTAGGTTGATTGATTCTCACATGGTTGCACATGATTCTTCACATGCTATTTCTTATGGATAGTTGCTTGCATGATATTGTTTGTTATACACTAGTTTTGCTTCATGATATATTCTTCCTAGTGTTATGTCATGTTTATCTCTTTGTATTATATTTTTCAATTGTTTGAGTCTTATTTGAAAAATACAAAAAGATTTTATTTTTGATAAAATTTTTGAAAAACTGAAAATAGTTTTGTTTTCTTGCTTGATTGTGTTTGTTTTTTGAGTTTACATGTTTAATGTGACATATTGGTGTGCTTGTACCCCCATCATTTCATTATCCATGTGGCTAGGACATCTGGTCATTATTAACGATGATTAGAATGATCCTAACCATTGTTCAAATGGGGTTGTTTCGAAGTTGATATGCATTTTAATTCGACTTTACATATATTCCAACATTGCACACATGCACGAGTTTCTATGGATGTTTGACTTCTCTTGCATATTTCAATTTAGTGAGGCGTTCTTATCTCAATCTTGTCATCTATGCGTAAGTAGACATAAGGATAAGTGTGCATGTAAGAACCGTTTACCGTGAGGATTTGAATCGGTTTTTAATTGAAAAAATGATGAGTGATTCACGGGAAAGGGCTGTGAGAGTTCAGAATTAACTCGTCGTGAAAGCCACCGTTTAAAAGAGCCCAAAATAAAAAGGCAAAATGCTAAGAAAAGGGCCAATAAGATTTTCTCTAAGTTGATAATTCTAGAAACCTCAAAAGAACTTAAAAAGTATATATTTATGAGGGAGTTTGGTTGGAGGAAATTTAAACCAGTTTGCACAACTAATAATAATAGTGAAACATTGCAATTTGATGCTATTATTTGTAGAATCGTCAAAATTCTGGATTTGTGTGCATGTAGTATGTTTAGTTCATTAAGCTCACACTTTAACTGTCACCTATGGCTATGATAAAGTTTGATGATCTATTGCTATTGATTATAGCTTCGTGATCATTTCGATGTATTAGAATTGTTACTCATTTGTTGTAGTTTCACGCTCATACATTCCATGTCCATATTTGAGCACATCGGTACTATGTTTGCATGTAACTCGCTTTGATAGTTTTTTATGCGGTTTTGCATTTTGTGCTAAAAGCTTATTGTTTTAGTATTGTTTTGCTGCTGTCAACCCCTTCTTTGCATTTTTTTCTAGAATTTTTTTTACTGGGCAAAAATATATGATATTTCTAGGAATCTGGAAAAGTTTGGTTTGTAACGAGAAATTGTTCAAACGACATCTCCATGTCGTGAGAAGCCTCGTTCGAGCGACGTCCTCATCTTGTTTGAGCGACATCCTCATCTCGTTTGAGCGATGACCCTGGCTCATTCGAACGGCAGTCTAGGAATTTGCTTCTTTTTGTTTACAGTCCACTGGTTTATTTTGTGATATTTTTTATACTGTTGGAAGCTTCTGGACTCTGATTTATATGCACATTTTATTGTCTCATATTGGAATTCTTCAAATGATCCGTTTATTACACCTGATTAGATTGCTATATTCTTTGTGTGATTCATTAGTTTACTTACTCCTGATTTGTCATCTGTTGATCATATTTAGATGGTTGTTTCATGATTATTTAGCGATTTTTAATTGGTATATTTTCAAGATAGATACTTGTTAATTGGTTTATCTTTTCACCAGATTGTCTATTCAAGACAAAAAGGGGAGAGATGTATGTGATGTAGGGGGAGATTTGTTGAGCATGTTTATTGATATCTAGATTTAAATGTTGTTTGATTACATATTTTACAAATTGGTATCATATTGTTGCTCAATTGTTTAACAAATGATTTTTTTAGAGTTTATTCATATTCGTATCTATTGTAAAATTGGTATCATTTGGATATATATATTGGTTTCATTTGTTCCACCATACTTCACTGGGTATTTATTTGTCTGATTCATGTGTGTAGGTATGCTTCAGAGATTCGAGATTTCAAGTCTACATCATATTCAGACAGTTCATGTTTGCCGGTGCTACATATACTAGTCCGTGTCCTGTATTTTTTAACTTTGGATTTATGGGATGTGGGATTTAGGCATCGTACGACCTGGCTTACGAATTTCACTAGTTTAGTTTTGTATCAGAATAGTCAAAGGGGGAGATTTGTAAGGACATAAATTTCCAATTGAGTCTCTGTATTGTTTTGACTTACACTACACCAAAAACAGGAAATTGGCACGGTTTAAAACAGTGTTAGACGCAATCTGGCACGGTTAAAAATTATGCCAGAATCAGGGGTGCCAGATTTTTTTATCGCGGTTTAAAACCGTGTTAGATTTCCCTAACTGGCACGCTTTTAAACTGTGCCAATTTTTTTATCTGGCACGCTTTTAAACCATGCTAGATGTTAAATCTGGCATGCTTTTGGCACATGTTGAAACAGTGCCAAATTGTCAATTTTCTGACACGCTTTTGGCACGGTTATAAAGAGTGCCAGATTGTTTTATAAGCGTGCTCATTTTTATAAATTGGCACGGTTTTAAACCGTGCCAAATTTTTTAATTAATAAAAATATAATAATAGGAAACAAATCTGGAAAATATGCAAATTCCAAATCTGGTAGGAAAAATATTTATTATTTGCAAAAAACAAAATCAAGAAAATTCACAAATTATGAATATCGCAGGTTTTTGATAAACTAATGTGCATACAAACTTCAAAAAATTACAAGAGTTAATACCAATATAAAGCCCACACAGCCATAAAAGTCGACAATAACTTCAAAAAATTACAAGAGCTAATAGTTTCCAGATTAAAAAAAATTGGGCAGAGTTTCCTTCATTTTTTTACCATTCCAAAACCTGCTAACATAAAATATGTACATATAAAGCCCGCACGGCCATAAAAGTCGACAATAAAACTACTATATCTAGCACGACCATATAAGTAAACAATAAAACTACTAAAGCATGCTCGGTCATAACACAAAAAATAGAATCATGAATATTAACGACACTAAATAAATAATCCCCCTCTTGTAAAGTATTGACTTCTTAGTGTGTTCCAAGTGGATAAAAGATAGCGATTGAATGTCATCCCACAAAAAACATAAGACACAAAAAAGATAAGATATTAGTAACCAAGTCATTTTAAAAAAAATCGTATTCCAGCAGAAAAATTGCATATACGAGTCACAATTATTATTATATTTTCAAACTGAAATTCTCGTGAGTATGTGGTTAGTTCATACGAGTTATATTAATCTCATACGATGTGTTAGTACCTCTTACGGGGCCGATTGGTGGCTGTTTTGGATTTTCACCCTTTAACGGTTTGTTTTTAAGCCTAATCTCAAAATTTTCAAATTATCGTCATATGCTCAAACTGGAAGACCCGTGACTACGCGGTCAGTTCCTATGAGTTACATTGGTCCCATGCGAGGTGTTAGTGTCTCTTACAAGGACATTTGGGTGTTGGTTTGGGTTTTCACCCTTTAAGGGCTTATTTTTAAGCCTAATCTAGGTATTTTCAAATTATCATCATAGTCATAAACCGGTAGACCTGTGACTATGCGATCAGTTCATACGAGTTACATATATACCGTGCGAGGTATCCAGGCATCTTACGGGGTCGTTTGGGAACTGATTTAGGTTTTCACCCTTTAATGGCCTGTTTAAACCTAATATTAATATTTTCAAATTATCATCATATTCTCAATCCGGGAGACCCATGACTACGCGATCAGTTTCTACGAGTTACATTGGTCCCGTATGAGGTGTTAGTCCCACTTTGGAGGCTGATTTGGGTTTTCACCCTTTAACGACTTGTTTTTAAGCGTAAGCTAGATACTTTCAAATTATCATCATATTCTCAATCCGGGACACCCGTGACTACGCGATCAGTTCCTAAGAGTTACATTGGTCCCGTGCGAGGTGTTCATGCCTCTTACGGGGCCGTTTGGGGTCTGGTTTGGGGTTTCACCTTTTAATAGATTATTTTTAATCCTAAGCTAGATACTTTCAAATTATCATCATATTCTCAAACCGGGAGAACCGTGACTGCGGGATCAGTTCCTACGAGTTACGTTGATCCCGTGCGAGGTGTTAGTGCCACTTACCGGGCTATTTGGAGGCTGATTTGGGTTTTCACCCTTTAACAGCTTGTTTTCAAGCCTAAGCCTATAGATTTCCAAATTCTCATTATATTCTCAATAGGAAGTCCTATGACTATGCGCTTAGTTCCTACGGGTTACATTGGTCCCGTATGAGGTGTTAATGCCTCTTACGGGGCCGTTTGGGGCCTGGTTTGGGGATTCACCCTTTAACGACTTATTTTTACGTCTAAACTAGATATTTTTAAATTATCATCATATTCTAAAATTGGAAGAACTGTGACTACGCGATCAGTTCGTACGAATTATGTTGGTCCCGTGCGAGGTGTTAGTGCCTCTTACTAGGCCGTTCGGAGGCTGATTTGCATTTTCACCCTTTAACGACTTATTTTTGTGCCTAGGCTAAATACTTTCATATTATCGTCATATTCTCAAATAGGGAGAACCGTGACTACGCGATCAGTTCCTACGAGTTACGTTGGTTCCATGCGAGGTGTTAGTGCCTCTTACTGGGCCGTTTGGAGAATGATGTGGGTTTCACCCTTTAACGGCTTGTTTTTGTGCCTAAACTAGATACTTTCAAATTATCGTTATATTATCAATTCGGGAGACCCGTGACTACGCGATGAGTTTTTACGAATTACATTGGTCCCATATGAGGGGTTGGTGCCTCATAGGGGCCGTTTGGAGGCTGATTTAGGTTTTCACTTTTTAACAACTTGTTTTTAAGCCTAAGCTAAATACTTTCAAATTATCATCATATTCTCAAACTGGGAGACTCGTGACTACGCGATCAGTTTCTATGAGTTACATTGGTCTTGCACGAGGTGTTCATGCCTCTTACGGGGCCGTTTGGGGCATGGTTTGGGGTTTCACCCTTTAATAGCTTGTTTTTAAGCCTAAGATAAATATTTTTGAATTATCGTCATATTCTCAAACTAGGAGAACCGTTACTACGTGATCAGTTTCTACGAGTTACATTGGTCCCGTGCGAGGTATTAGTGCCTCTTACTGGACCATTTGGATGTTGATTTAGGTTTTCACCCTTTAATGGCTTATTTTCAAGCCTAAGTCTACAGATTTGCAAATTCTTATTATATTTTGAAACAGGGAGTCCTGTGACTATGCGCTTAGTTCCTACGGGTTACATTGGTCCCGTGTTAGGTGTTCATGCCTCTTACGGGTCCGTTTTGGGGCCTAGTTTGGGTTTCACCCTTTAACAACTTATTTTTACGCCTAAGCTAGATATTTTCAAATTATTATCATATTCTCAAACCGGAAGAACCGTGACTAAATGATCAATTCGTACGAATTACGTTGGTCCCCTGTGAGGTGTTAGTGCCTCTTACTTGGCCGTTTGGAGGCTGATTTGGGTTTTCACCCTTTAATAGCTTGTTTTCAAGCCTAAGTCTAAAGATTTGTAAATTCTCATTATATTCTCAAACAGGGAGTCCCATGACTACGCGATTAGTTCCTACGAGTTACATTGGTCCCGTGTGAGGTGTTCATGCCTCTCACAGGGCCGTTTGGGGCCTGGTTTGGGGTTTCGCCCTTTAACGGTTTGTTTTTACGCCTAAGCTAGATATTTTTAAATTATCATCATATTCTCAAATCGAAAGAACCGTGACTATGCAATCAGCTCATACGAATTATGTTGGTCCCGTACGAGGTGTTAGTGCCTCTTACTAGGACGTTTGGAGACTGATTTGCGTTTTCACCCATTAACCTCTTATTTTTGTGCCTAGACTAGATACTTTCAAATTGTCGTTATATTCTAAAATCAAAAGAAATGTGACTACGCAATCAGTTTCTACGAGTTACGTTGGTCTCGTGCGAAGTGTTATCGCCTCTTACTGGGCCATTTGAAAAATGATTTGGGTTTCACCCTTTAACGACTTTTTTTGTGCCTAGACTAGATACTTTCAAATTATCATTATATTCTCAATCCGGAAAACCCGTGACTACGCAGTCAGTTTCCGTGAATTATATTGGTCCCGTATGAGGTGTTAGTGCCTCTTACGGGGCCTTTTGGAGGCTGATTTAGGTTTTCACTCTTTAACGGCTTGTTTTTAAGCCTAAGATAAATACTTTCAAATTATCATCATATTCTCAAATCGGGAGACTCATGACTAAGTGGTCAGTTCCTATGAGTTACGTTGGTCTCATACGAGGTGTTCATACCTCTTACGGGGCCGTTTGGGATTTCACCCTTTAACAGCTTATTTTTAACCCTAAGCTAGATACTTTCAAATTATCATCATATTCTCAAATTGGGAGAACCGTGACTATGCGATCAGTTCCTACGAGTAACGTTGGCCCCATGCGAGATGTTAGTGCCTCTTACCGGACCGTTTGGAGGCTGATTTGGCTTTTCATCATATAACAGCTTGTTTTCAAGACTAAGTCAATAGATTTGTAAATTCTCATTATATTCTGAAATAGGGAGTCCAGTGACTATGCGATCAGTTCCTACGAGTTATATTGGTCTCGTGTGAGGTGTTCATGCTTCTTACGGGACCATTTGGGGCCTGGTTTTTGGTTTCACCCTTTAACGGCTTATTTTGACCCCTAAGCTAGATATTTTCAAATTATCATCATATTCTCAAATTGAAAGAATCGTGACTATGCGATCAGTTCGTATGAATTACGTTGGTCCCGTGCGAGGTGTTAGTGCCTCTTATTAGGCCGTTTAAAGGATGAGTTGCATTTTCATCCTTTAACGGCTTGCTTTTGTGCCTAGATGAGATACTTTAAAATTATTAGCATATTATCAATCCGGGAGACGCGTGACTACGCAGTCAGTTTTTATGAGTTACGTTGGTCCCATATGAGGTGTTAGTGCCTCTTACGGGGCCGTTTGGAGGCTGATTTAGGTTTTCACTATTTAACGGCTTATTTTTAAGCCTATGCTAAATACTTTCAAATTATCATCATATTCTCAAACAGGGAGACTTGTGACTACACAGTCAGTTCCTATGAGTTACGTCGGTCCAGTACGAGGTGTTCATGCCTCTTACGGGGACGCTTGGGTGCTGATACGACGCAAATATGGCAATTTTCATCCGTCGAACCTACGCATTTTAGCTCCCTCGGGTATCTTAATCCCTATATTTATGCTCGTTAACCAGACAACCTCGGATTTCTATGTTAACATGTTTTACAGGGGTTAATTGAGCTTTTGTAGGTATTTGGATGCTTAGTATGAAGTTCGGATGCATTCCGACGAAGTTCCGTATGCAACGGCACGCTCGAGGGCATTATAGTCTTTTCACAGCTTGGGTACCTGGCCCGACATCTCACGGAAGTTGTAGCCCTCCTCGCTAGCTTCGCGTGGCCACGAACGGTGCACGATTCCGATGCATAACGAAGATGTTACGGCGTTTCTTGCGGAGGAAATACAAGAAAGCAAAAGAGGAGAAGGAGAAGAAGAAAGAAGAATGCAGTGTGCTGCTGCTGCTGTCTGCCCTGTTTGATCGATCGATCGACCATTCTGGATTGCCGAAATTTTGCCTAGGTCGATCGATCGACCAAAGTGGTCGATCGATCGATGCTCTATTTTTCTGCAGATATTTTCTTTTCTTTTCTTTCTTCTTTTCTTTTATTCTAACTTACTATATAAGCCAATTTTTGTTGTAATAACATGGAGAACAGCCCTTATACGATTTTAGCTTAGTTTAGTTAGGGTTGGAGGGTTTTTTATTGGTTCTTCTTCTTCCTCTCTTGGATTGACACACTAATTGGTTGTAAGATTGACTATTCATCTTCCCTCTCCTTTAATATAGTTGTATTTCTTCATTTCCTTGCTTTCTAGATAATTTCCATGCTTTCTAATTAGGTTTTCTTGCTTTAATTTATTGCTTTCTTAGTTAATTAGTTTAATTTAGTTTAATCATGCTTAGTCCCTAGATAAATAGGGTCGGGATTTCATTTCCGCCATTTTCGGGTTCGGACCTCGAAATTTAGGGTTTCGTGTAAAATCGCATTTAATTGAAACCTCGCGTATTAAAGTCGGATTATTATGCATTTAACTTTCTTTGTCATGCAATGTTAGTGTTTATAGCGATTATCCGAATTTAATCCGCGTGTGACCATTTTTGATTAAATGTTTTATCTCGCAACTTTGGGTTAAATTCCTTCTTGCGTGATGTTTATGCTTAATTGAAAATGCTCGATTAAATTGCTTTCGAGCCTTAATTCTAATTAGTAGTTGTTTCAATCCGTTTGGTGGAATGCGATCCCGATCCTCGCTTTACTTTATTTTAGCGTAACTTATTCTTTTCTTTTGTCACGACAACCACACTTTCACCTTTTCATTTATTTATTTTACACTTTTATTCCTGAAGTAATTAAAACAATTTAAATCTAAAATTCAATCACTCCCTGTGGATTTGCGATACCTGACTTACCGCTGTGCTTGCTTGTCAAGTGTAGTAGTAGCTTAGGTTCTATCTTTTGTATCGCGGTGGCGAAACACACGACGATTGTGCACTGTACACGCGCACACTTTTTCCGCTCGGTCACAAAATGGCGCCGTTGCCGGGGAGTGTGTTTTAGATAGTAATTGTTTTATTATTTCGTAGTATTTTTTTCTTTTGTATTTGTATTCTTTATTTTAAACTTTTTTGCAAGATAGCATACTTGAGCGCTAAGAAACTTTGATTCGCGGTTGCTCACTTTCTTGCTCGGATTCTCCATCTACAAACAACGAGGTAATCATGTCCTATTATTATAGCTATTACGGTCATTCTAATGATTCATACTTTGGGGATAGTTTTCAAGTTTTTCATTTTCAAGATTTTCTTGAAAATGAAAGACTTGAAAACATTTATCGGAATGAAAATCGTTATTGGGAGCTTGAGTTGGATTCATTATTCAAATCCAATGACGATTCTTATTTCATTACTTTCGAAGACGAGTTTCAACCAAATGAGGAGTCCGAGGCACTTGAGCCGAGGAAGCCTACTTTGGAAGAAACTTTGCTTCTTTACTCCCAAGGTTTGGAAAGCCTAAATGATGCTGGAATGAGACTTGGTGCACTTTGCGACGAGATGAATTCTTATGCACAAAACAATGAAGAGGTGGAAACTTGTGTTTCACCTCAATTTTTCAGAGAATTTATCATCGAATGTGAATCTCTCTCCCCCGAAATTCAATTTCCTTCCGACGATGATTCTATTGAGATTGAATTTGTTTCATCACCATATTCGTTTTCCGTGATCGAACCATTAGAATCACCGGTTGATTCCTATGAGTCGGTAGAAACTTTTACAATTTCTACACAATTTGCCGACGAGGACTCTTTGTCGACTTTGTTTGCTACGATGCAACCTATCCCCGTGTGTGTACTATCTCCCATTCCACTTGAAAAACCTTTGGGAGATGAGTCGATTTTTCTTGGACCTCTAGTGTACTTGTCCCCCTTATTATCCAAATCCCCCATCGTCAGCCCAAAATTTCAAAATGGCGATGGTTCACTTTTTTCACCACCCACATGCCTTCCGTTGTTCAAACGGAATTCATATCTTTCGGGAGGCATGTTCACTTTGGAGGGTCCACCGTTGATCTTTCAAAGCCAAATCCCTTTTTGGGTGGACCCTTAACTATTTAGACTTCTAGTGTATAGTTAGTGTGAAGCCTAAATAGTAGGTTGTAAATAGTTAGCTTTTTAATTTTCTTTCTTTCCTATTTTTCTTTCCTTTTAATTTAGTCTAGTGTAATTAGTTAACTTTTTGTTATTTGTTTTTGCTATGCTCGTTACTAACTTGTTTTGTAGATTCCTTTGGACTCACACTTATGGAGATCGCTCCAATTTTGGGTAATATCATTCTTTTCCTCTCTTTGTGTTGTGTTCTTAATGCGCATTGAGGACAATGCAACATTTAAGTTGGGGGTGTAGGATATTCTATCCATTTCTTTGTTTTGTCCATGGATTTGCTTACTTGATAGTTACTAAGTATGCCTTGTTGTGAAAATTTTGAAAATTTTCAAAAATATGTTCTTTCTTTTTTCTCCTTTGTTGGGCATTTTGCCTTGTTTTCGATGATAAATTTCAATAATTGCCCGATCCAATAGACAACTCAATGATGCATGTTCTCGATTTTAGAAGTTATTAGACCTTAGTCCTCAAATCATTGATATTGTGAATAACTTCATGAATTAAACTTTATCCCATGAGCATATGCACTTTCCTTGTTCTATTGATTTGGTTTAAGATTTTTATAACTCGGGAATCTTTTGTTGCATTGTATATACTTACACCGAGTGATATTAGAGACTTATCTTCATTTGTGAGTGTATACACTATTCTTTCCTCTTTGAAAACGTTACAATCGTTGGTAATCTCTTTATTCTTTCATTGACCGTTCATTAATTGAGTTCATCCTTGAAAATGTGTTACTTGAGCATGATTTTCATATATTGTTTTGACTCGAGAATTGCGTATACTTTGTGAAATGATCATAGGCCATCTTTGTTATATCACCCATATTAGCCTTGACCTCACCCTTATATGTTTACCCTCGTTAACCCCTTTGAGCCAAAATATAACCTTTCGTTTCATAACCCCATTACCATAACCAACTCCAAATTGAAGTTTTAAGCCATACATACACATTACATACCTTTGTTTGGAATGTTACTTGGGATTGAATGTTGTTGTTATGATTGCGGTTGCAATTTTAAGCACATGAGAGTTTGATAAGTAAAGAAAGTGTAGTGAAAAAGAAAAAGAGAAAGCAAAAAGAAAAAATAAAACAAAAGAGAAAATGAGAAAAAGAAGAAAAGAAAAGAAAGAGAAAGTTGTAAATGTTGTGTATATAGTTCAATAAGCTTTGATTACTCTCCAGTTGTTATATCTAATGCCTTTTTGGAACTTGTTTTCCGATTTTGACATTGCCCGCATTATCCCATTATCCCAAGTTTTCATCCCGAACACTTTGAATCCGTACATACATTCCTTCGTTTCGCACCCTAGCCATACCTACATTACAATCCTATTACAAGTCCTATGTGATCTTAGGTTGATGTAATTCAAAAGTTTAAATAGTTTTGATAATCTGTGAAAATGCACTTCGCCTCTTTTAGTGTGTGGTATCTTTCATTGAGATTACAGTTTTTCATTTTATATATAGCATTCTTCATTTGTGACATGTGTGCGGCCTAGTTTCCATTTACATTTACTCTTTAGCCCACATGTCCCGTGTGTTACCTCCCTGTTTTGAGTGAATTCGCTTGATGAGCGTAATGTCCGTGAGGATTGAATATATGCTTGCTTTATGTTTATCCGGTTTATTTAAGTTTTTCGCCAAATCACACTTTTGCATGTGCTTTCCCCCCTCCCACTTTTAAAGTTTCAATTCTATGAGGTGCATTCTATAATGTTAATGATTTGGAATTTTGTGTGAATTCACTCACTTTGCTAATAATGCGTATGAATTCCTTTTCGCCATTGTTAGGCTTGTTGCATGTTGGGTTGGTCATATTTTGAGGAAACTATATGATGTTTGTGGGTTTCATCCCTGAAAACCCTCAAGAGACGACACTCGTCCACTAGGGTAACCTAGGGGTTTAACGGCTTATTGCATACGCTAAATGCAATCGTATCGCCTGCGAAAGTGGCCTTATCTTTTTATTGCTTTTATACCATACTTTTGTACTATCTCCTGTGTTGGTTTACTTGTTCTTCTTTTTGCATCCTATTTCATTGGTAGGGACTAGCAATGTGTAAGTTAGGGGGTGTGATACGACGCAAATATTGCATTTTTCATCCGTCGAACCTACGCATTTTAGCTCCCTCGGGTATCTTAATCCCTATATTTATGCTCGTTAGCCACACAACCTCGGATTTCTATGTTAAAATGTTTTGCAGGGGTTAATTGAGCTTTTGTAGGTATTTGGATGCTTAGTATGAAGTTCGGATGCATTCCGGCGAAGTTCCGTACGCAACCGCACGTTCGAGGGCATTTTAGTCTTTTCACAGCTTGGGTACCTGGCCTAACATCTCACGGAAGTTGTATCTCTCCTCGCTAGCTTCGCATGGCCACGAACGGTGCGCGATTCCGATGCATAACGAAGAAGTTACGGCGTTTCTTGCGGAGGAAATACAAGAAAGCAAAAGAGGAGAAGGAGAAGAAGAAAGAAGAATGCAGTGTGCTGCTGCTGCTGTCTTCCCTGTTTGATCGATCGATCGACGCTTCTGTTCGATCGATCGACCATTCTGGATTGCCAAAATTTTTCCTATGTCGATCGATCGACCAAAGGGGTCGATCGATCGATGCTCTGTTTTTCTGCAGATATTTTCTTTTCTTTTCTTTCTTCTTTTCTTTTATTCTAACTTACTATATAAGCCAATTTTTGTTGTAATAACAGGGAGACCAGCCCTTATACGATTTTATCTTAGTTTAGTTAGGGTTGGAGGGTTTTTGATTGGTTCTTCTTCTTCCTCTCTTGGATTGACACACTAATTGGTTGTAAGATTGACTATTCATCTTCCCTCTCCTTTAATATAGTTGTATTTCTTCATTTCCTTGATTTCTAGATAATTTCCATGCTTTCTAATTAGGTTTTCTTGATTTAATTTATTGCTTTCTTAGTTAATTAGTTTAATTTAGTTTAATCATGCTTAGTCCCTAGATAAATAGGGTCGGGATTGCATTTCTGCCATTTTCGGGTTCGGACCTCGAAATTTAGGGTTTCGTGTAAAATCGCATTTAATTGAAACCTCGCGTATTAAAGTCGGATTATTATGCGTTTAACTTTCTTTGTCATGCAACGTTAGTGTTTATAGCGATTATCCGAATTTAATCCGCGTGTGACCATTTTTGATTAAATGTTTTATCTCGCAACTTTGGGTTAAATTCCTTCTTGCGTGATGTTTATGCTTAATTGAAAATGCTCGATTAAATTGCTTTCGAGCCTTAATTCTAATTAGTAGTTGTTTCGATCCGTTTGGTGGAATGCGATCCCGATCCTCGCTTTACTTTATTTTAACGTAACTTATTCTTTTCTTTTGTCACGACAACCACCCTTTCACCTTTTCATTTATTTATTTTACACTTTTATTCCTGAAGTAATTAAAACAATTTAAATCTAAAATTCAATCACTCCCTGTGGATTTACGATACCCGACTTACCGCTGTGCTTGCTTGTCAAGTGTAGTAGTAGCTTAGGTTCTATCTTTTGTATCGCGGCAGCGAAACAAACGACGATTGTGCACTGTACACGCGCACACTTTTTCCGCCCGGTCAGGTGCTATATTGGGTTTTCACCCTTTAATGACTTATTTTTTAGCCCAATCTAGATATTTTCAAATTATGGCCATATTCTCAAACCAGGAGACTCTTGACTATGCGATCAATTCCTACGAGTTTCATTGGTCCCATGCGAGGTGTTCATGCCTCTTATGGGACCGTTTGGGGGTTGGTTTGAGTTTTAACCCTTTAACGACTTGTTTTTAAGTGTAAGCTACATAATTTCAAATTATGATCATATTCTCAAATTGGGATACTCATGACTACGCGGTCTATTCCTATGAGTTACATTGGTCTAGTACGAGGTATTCGTGCCTCTTACGGGGCCATTTCAGAGCTAGATTGGGTTTTCACCCTTTAACGGCTTGTTTTTAAGCCCAATCTAAATATTTTTAAATTATCGTCATATTCTTAAACCGGGAGACCCATGACTACGTGGTTATTTCCTATAAGTTACATTAGTCCCGTGCGAGGTGTTCATGTCTCTTACGGAGCCGTTTGGGGGCTGATTTTGATTTTCACCCTTCAACGGGTCTACTATTATACATTAAACCAATACCACTAAGACTTCCATACTTGAATAAAAAAAGTGTTACGTGATTAATTAATCAGTCTCAAACTTGAGGAATAATCTATTTTATCACCAATGAACTCTTGGCAATTTGGGATATACCTTAACTCACTTCAACAAACACATCTAATAAGAAAGAGTTATCATTACCTTAAGCTCAGCAAGTATTTCAGCGTTACTCCTTCTAGATTCAAATATTAGAAAAACAAATCCAAACTTTTGTCTATAAAGAGCATCCCAATCAATAAAGTTCTTGTAAAGACAAAGCATGTTAAGGTACACTTGTATGCGAGATGTTGGTTACAAAGTCATGTAGCCATAATACCACTTAATCAACTGTACACTTGTATGAGACAGTGAATGCAGGGATAAAAGTATCAAATTGAGCGTATGTTTCGGTAGTCCCGAAGATAGAAAATTTTTAGGAGAATTTTAAAAACCCAATAGAAACACTATTAATTTATAAAAATGGTTAAATAGTTAAAGATCCCAATTGAAGCTATATTGAGATTGAGGGTCAAGTGCATAGTTTTGTAGTCGAAGATCATGCTCATGTACGTGAAAAAGAGGTATATAGCTGAAATTAGAAGAAATTATAGTAGGAGAAAGAGAACAGGGTTACATGCCTTAAACGGAGTGGGTACTCACTAGGGAACTTTCATAACAGATTGAGAAGGTTATCCGAGCTCTCGGTGACTATCTTGGTGTGAATATTCATGCTTATGTTTGTGGGACCAATGTTCGTGAGGATCAAGGCATACTTTCAACTGGTGTTCACCCCTGGTCGTGTGTTTGACATACTGCGAAGACAATCAGTACCTGAAGGGACGTGAAGAACAACAATTTGCAGGTAATTATTATCTAGATTAAAACAACATGGACAAGAAACAAGAAAAAAGTGGTGTAATCAACACATGTAGCTAGGAATTGTCTCATTTTAGTTGGGCAGCCTTACTAGGAGTTTTGAACTGTGATTTTTTTCCCGAGGAGAAAAACTTTGTTGTAAACATCAGTTAGCTGCAAGGCTAGACTTTTCAGTACTTTCCAAACTCTAATGAGGATCTATCATTTGTGCTTTCCAAACTCTGATATTTTTCGGATAGAAATTTGAACTTGTGTTTGGCCTAATAGGAAATCAATGATCACCTTACCACCTAGCATATATGTAACTAAGAAATATGGGGGTTTATTAGAATAATCAAAGCCACCAATGAATACAAATGTCTTTAAAGAGATGAAATTAAAACTTACAATTGGAAATAGTGCTTATCAACCCCATTACAAATGTATACCCAGATCTTTACCTATAATACAACCCCAAAAAAGTTGACAATCAGCATTGAGGTCAAGTGTAAGATTAAAAACAATATTAAAAATTACATTAAATGGATCCAGTTGGATGTGGCACGTTGATGAATGAGCCATTCTTTTTCTATCATTAGAATTCAACTCTGACATATCAACAAACATCATATATGAAAAAAAAATCACACTTGGAAACCATATTTATATGAAAAATATATTCTAATAAACATTTGAACATACATTATAACAAACAGATATAATGGTAGTCAGAATATGATTTCAATAGAAAGCTTATGATTTCAGCATATCCAATAAAGGAAAAATATAATTATTTCTGAAGAAAAGCAATTTACACTAAGGAATATTTAAGAGCGTAGCAGGTATAATTCGAAGGGACTTTTGAATGTAATTAAAAAGTGAAGAATAATAAAAAAGCATATCGATTCATCGCAATTGGAGTTTTCTCCAAGATGCGTACCTCGCAATTTTAATTTTCAAAATTCAAGGTCATAAAATCATAAATTAGGTTGTGTCAAAATATTAAAACGAGGGAAATTAAAAAAAATGGTCTGTAGTGAAACAACATAATAAAACTGAAATCTTGCAACCCCAGAACTAAAAGGCAGAGAATTAGAGAAATGAGATAAATCCCATATAGGTAAAGTTCTTAATTACCTTATGGTACTTCCTTAAAAAATGAAATGGTGTAGTTTCTATTTGTGTGAACAATAAAATCCAAAAATCATACATTCGGACATTAAATTGAAAAATCAGAAATCGGACAAAAAATCCAAATATAAAGAACATATACAAATCCAATATGAACAAAAGACATTAATATTACCCTAATGTAAACAATATATATGAACATAACATGATATCAGACAATTAAACCCAACAATCAAAATCATATTTGAGAGAAAGTGATAATATACCATTACGAGTTTCCGATACCTTCATGATTGAACGGTGGGGTTGGTGATTCCACTGGTGGTGATTGATGGATCTGAGACACAACAAAGAAGAGGGGGAGTGTAGGAGTTCACGATGTGAGATTAGGGCATTTAGTCCATACTGATTTGAGAAGATAATAATCCAAAAATAGGAATTCGACTCATGTATCGCCGACACAGTACATGGAGAATCCATGAATGCCACCCTCCAACTCATATACCACAAAAACCTAACTTCGTTAACCCACGATATCACCACAACAGATGAAATAATCCCAAAATTATATGGGATTACTCTCAAAGAGAGGCCGACGACTTGGAACCTAGGTAAAGAAAGAGGGATTCGGTAGAGAGCTTTTGGTAGAGAGAGAGAGAGCGTGGAGGAGAGTGTTGGCTCTAAAATTTAAAATTGAAATTAATTTTAGAATTTATTTAGACTCAAATTTTGGCACTCTTTTGGTTTGGTTTTCAACCGTGCTAGATTTTGGTACTTTTTTATTTCGTGCCAGATTGGGAATAAGCCATGCCAGAATCTGGCACGATTATAAACCATGTCAGATTCTCCTTGTTCAAGCGTGCCAGATTAGCATTTTTGGTGTAGTGTTAATTCCGTGAACAAAATTATTTTTATAATATGCCATTGGGAGATTTTATTGTTTGTCACGATCCCACTTGGTCTATGACGTATTGAAGAAATTGAAGACGTTGCAACAAAGCTTCAAACAATTAATCACGTCAAAGTTTAATTGGTGCAAGTTTATTCGTCTTCAAGTTAATTGCATTTCGAGATCACACAGGTATGAATGCATATTGTTAATCAGATTCGGAATTGTTTTTATAAAAAGATAAGGATGTAATTTTATATAGAAAATGTTTAAAAATGTTTTTTAAAAGTGTTTAAATGTTTTACACTTCGTTTATTTCTGATAAGCTCGAAAATGAGTTTGACTTAATTGGATCTCTTTTGGAAGAAACGTTTTAAAGAAAAAGTCAAACTTACACGAGCATCATTCAAACGTCAGCTGGATCGTTCGAGCGAGATGGCTACGTCGCGCGAACGACTCGTCAATCTCGTTCGAGCGACACATTTTTTGAGGTGGTTGATTTTTCCTATTTAAAGCGTGGTTGCGTCAGAATTTGATGTGCGTGCAATCTGGGAAATGGCAAAACAATTCATTTTGACCTAATTTTTTTATAGGAGTCCTATGAAATGTTGAAATACCACAGAAAAAAATCAAGTCGAAAAAGTTTTTTTTTTCTATTTTTAAAAAATATGAAAAAATACGTTTGCAAGTTGCGTCCGCATTAGAGTCGGATTGTATATACATACATATATATAAAATAAGAAAACTAAGTGGGCCTTTGCAATTTTTCTATTTTTATTACCTCTAATCATATATATTAGGCTCTTGCCATCCGTGGCTTTCGTGAAAAGGAGATTTTCTCCTTCCGTAGCCCTTTTTTCATGCACCCTTATATATTTAATAAACAATCAAACAATCTTTGGGGCAATAGTCTTACGTGAACAAATATTCCATAGTCACAAAATAAGTAGATGAAAATATTGATAGGAGAACATCTCACATACCTCTAGTATAGCATGTGAAGTTAAACTTCAAAGAGCTCGTGAATTTGTGTACAAAGGCATATAGAAAGCGAATCCATTAATAAAATGAAAATAGAAACCAATTTATGCAAGCATAATCATAACCAAATGACCTAGTCACATGGATAGCACATAATGAATTGGATTCAAACACTTCGCTCGGTTGGAGAGTTGACTAAGGTCAGTTGGTGCCCAAAAGCTCCCGATGGCCTTTCGATCAGGTCATGGAGTAAAAAGGTGAGTATGTGATAATCGCAAGGCTAATTCATGAATGGTATAGACCGTTAGAAAGGGGTTTTAAATTCCAAGCTTCGCTTAGTTTGGATAATTGACCAAGTTCAAACGGGACCCGAAAGCGCCCGATGGCATTTAGATTAGGTATTAGAGTAAAAAGGTAAGTAGACATTAACTATGAGGCCGATTCATGCATGGTATGGACCGTTAGAAAGTGGATTCAGATCCCTACAAGGTTTCATTAACCTTCTCTCAGGTTAGATATGTGGTCTAGGTCAAATGGGGCCTGGGAGCGCCCAGTGGCCTCTAGATCAGGTATTGGAGTAAAAAGGTTTGTAATTAAAAAATGTAAGGCCGATTCATGCACAATATGGATCATTGGAAAAAGAATTAAGAGACCTGTAAGGTTTTATTGATCTTCACTAAATTTGGATGGTTGACCGAGGTTAAACGGGGCATAGAAATGGAAGGTGGCCTCTAGATCAGGTCTCGAAGTAAAAAAGTGAGCACACGTGAACCATGAAGTTGATTTGTGCATGGTATGGACCATTGGAAAAGGTATTCATAGCCCTGCAATATTTCATTAAACTTTATTAGTTTTGGATGATTGACCGAGTTTAAATAGGGCCCGAGAATGCCCAGTGGCATCTAGATTAGGATTCTGAGTAGGAACTAGGGTCTTATGATGAGAGGAGAAGTGTTAGGGACCTAAGGAGGCATATAAAGGGTACTAAGATTTTTTGTTTACACTAGAGCTTTCAGGTTTTTAGGCCATCTCGGGTACTTTCTCCTATGAATCTCTTCGAGGATATGGTTAATACCAATTACTAAAGGAGTATACTCTTTGTATCTCTTTGTCTTTTCCTCCTTCTTATCTTTTTTCTATTTCTTCTATAAGATTTTACTGGCATTATCCTTTGAGTGGCTTGACTCCTTGGAATCCATAGCTTCCTATGCATTCATAAGCTTGACTTTTGGCCAATAATTTGGTCATAGTCCTGGGTGGGTCCTTAGTTAGTGCCTAGTACAACTTCCTAAGAAGAAAACCACTCATTAATGCAGTGATGACCATCTTCTAACCATAGTTGATTACCTAAAGTTTGTCACTGTTAAAGTGGGAGATGAATTCACGGGTAGTCTTATCATCTCTCTGGTGGACATTTTGTAGATGAGCCACCATCTTTCTAGACTTGGCTCCAAAATAGAAATTGCTAATGAAAAGATCATCCAGCTAATGAAAGTTTGTGATATATCCCCATGGTAAATAATTGTACTAGATATGTGTCAAAAAATGATCGTACTAGAAAATACTAGACAACACATCTAATTTGGAACTAAATAGATGTCAGCATCAACATGGTATTGCTCTACATGCAGTCTGGGTCAGTTTTTCCATCGTACCATGGGGTTATTACAAGTGGCTTGAACTTTTCAGACGTATGATAACCCACAATTAACAGAGTGAATGAAGATCCCTTCATAAATCCTTTATTTAAGGGGTTCTTCTATTCGTCAATTTCTTCCAAATGGTCCTCCAGTCATTGAGTTGATCTCTTCCATGTTTGATCCTCCTGCTCATCTTTGACTACAATGGTTTTACCTAATAGTCCCTAACACTATACCAAAATGGGTGATTTATGAGTGTTGTTAGCAGTCACAAATGACCTTTATAACTATTATTTACCGTCATAATTTAGGGGGGACAAAAGAAATATTGTAACTCCTAAAAGCAATCACAAATTTTTATAACTCCTATGGGGGTTATGGCTGGTGACCCCAGTTGGTAACTGCCGGTTGTAACTGATGTCAGCAGTTACAAATATAATATTTATAACTGTTGAGAGTAGTTACGAATTTAATATTTATAACTACAGTCAGCAGTTATGAATCTTATATTTGTAACTGTTATTAGCAGTTACAAAATTGACAATAATTACAATTTGTGGCTGCTATTAGCAATTACAAAAGTTGAATTTGTTAAATGTGGTAAGACCTGTTATAAATATCTTTATATTTTCACAAAATGATGAAATGATGGGAATAGAATAAATATCATGAACATGTAACAAGTCTAAAAAAATTAATAACATTTGATTTATATTTTTGATATTCCAGATATCTAGTACACGATAAACTTGTCTACACTGAATTCAAAATCAAACAACCCCTTATTAGGCGCCAAGTACAAAAATGAACATAGAATAAAAAATAAACTAAAACAATAACGGCACAACACTTCAATGAGATGAAATGTCATGAACATGTAACAAATTATTCTAAACCTAAACTAGGGGTCACCACTTAGTGGATATGTTTCGTGAAGTCTAAGTATATCAACTGTGGGGTGCATTGATGCGGTGATATCCTCCCTCGTGTACTAGGCGTACGCCTACTGAGCAAGTTCAATGGACTCAATTTTTTTAATACGGTTCCTCGGTATCTATTGACTTGTGCTTGTGTTACTTGTCGCGAAATGTAAACACATTGATTTAGGACTTTGAATACTACATATGTCGGGTATGCCATGTGTATGCCTGCAAATGATACAAAATTCAGTGCATGTTATATAACGTAAATTAAATAATGAAGATAAGACAACTAATTAAATTCAATGCGTGTGCGTGTTAGAGACAAGGCAGGTAATTAAATAATGAAAATAAGAGAAGACATGTAATATAATAAAATTGTCAATGCGTGTTATATAGCATAAATTATTCAATACCAAGTGCATGTGCATATAGGATTACCAAATTCCAAAATTCAATACCAAACAGTCATTCAATACCAAATTTAAGTACTAAACAGTCATTAAATACCAAATTTCAGTCATTCTATATGCACAATGTTATTTTCATAGACGAAAATGACATATACTTAAAACTCACACCAATGTAAAGGTCATAGTAGCAAAATGAAATCAAAAATTTACATAAACGAAATCAAAAACTCACCGCAAAATGCAAAAGAGACGGGCGGGTTCATTTCTTCACAGCACTGAAATGAAAGACAAAGGGACGGGAGTTGTGAGAAGAGATATGAGAGAGAAGAGGGAAATTATAGTAGGGCCAAAAAATTTGTGACCCATAAATTCAGTCTTTGGTCAAAATTTGTGACTATCGGGAGCAGTTACAAATTTATGACTGTCAATAGCAATTATAAAATAAGTTTTTAGCTAAAATTTGTTACTCCTACGAGCAATTACAAATTTATGACTGTCGATAGCATTCACAAATTTAGTGTGAAGCCAAAATTTGTGACTTCTTATAGTAGTTATAATTTTGTGACTGCTCATAAGAGTCATAACTTAGGTCTACTAATGAATTTGTGACTACTTGTGACAGTTATAAATTTATGACTGCTTATAGGAGTTAAAAATTATTAAATAGCTACATTTTTTACTCTCATTAGCAATGATAAACTAATTTACTCAAATTTTTTTATTTCCCCTTGATTTTAACACTCCTAATGGGAGTTATAAATAATTTTGTGACTGCTCCCCGGAGTGATAAGTTTGTCACCCCAATTAGCAGTCACAAAAAGACAATCACAAAATTAGCCTTTTGGTGTAGTGTGACTTTTTGATGAGATCTCTTCCTTAAAAGTCTGCTCGACTCTAGTTGACTATCATATGTTCATTTTAGACTTCACCGAGCATTCTTTTTTTTTAATGACATCATTGGCTCTTCTCTGTGTTATCTACGCCCTCTAGGCTATCTATGATGTTACCATATTATTTTTTATTATCCTAGATGATCAAATGTAGACCCTTTGCTTAGTCTTTCTAATACACTTAGTATTTCCTAAAAAAAAGATTGTTCATCATCGTAACATGTTGTCCTAGGGGACGAGGTGATCCTTAAGAGACATGACCTATCATCTTGTGATCCAGAGCACCTGGATCTACTTGTTTCACCTTGTAAACCCAAATTTAGCCTCACTGAGTTCACTAGAGCCCGTTCATGGTAGGTCTGTCACTATCTTTATAGAGGTTAGGAGATAAAATTTTCACCCCTCCTATTAGACGGTTCTCCCCTAGTTGGGTTAATAGGATTGGATCGGGATCTTCTTTGCCCGACGTAGATCATCCTCGTCAATTCCTTCGCACTTTCCTATATTACCTCTTGGACCTTCGCCAAGATCATAATTCCCTGTATGTCGCTCATTCCAATGGAGGTTGAGGGAGGGTTTGCTTTTGTGTTCACGATTGTTTGGTTTTCTCCCATTTCCCCGAATTTGTAGACTAATACGAAGTATCTAAATAGAGACGAGCAAAATAATGGAAAAAATATGTGGTTTGGAAAAATTGGGCTAGGGTGATTTCAAAAAAATTAAATTCGTGAATTGAAAATGGTAGGAAACAACAAACGGCTTATCGAAATTCTCACAGACGGTGCTAATATGTTATCTTTTAAAACAGGTATATAGGTTTTGGGCCTTAGATATAATACATCAATAATAAATAATAATAAATAAAGAAATTATTTCTAATAGATTGCTAATTTAAGATGAATAAAAATGGATGAGAGACAAAGATGGAATTCAGAGATTAACGTGGTTTGACCCATTGAGGTGCCTCCATCCACAAGTGCAATATTAGTTGTATGTAATTCAGTAGGGAAAAAAAGATGGATACAAGCTCTCAAAGTTCTCTCTGGGGTTTGTATATGGACGTTGGGCATATTAACCTCTTCTCTTTTCCTCACGTTGAGTTGAGTTATATATAAGAGAGAGAGTAGTGGGAGAGGTCGAGTACTTTTTTAGGTCAGGTAGTTACACCTTTTATATTTTAAGAGACAACTAATGATGATTTAGTTACTTTCTACTAAACAGATGGGATACTATGTAAAATCATTCTTGTGCATACTGTCATGAGTAGGACTTCTCATATTCCATCATGTGACTCATATGTTCCTTACTGGAGCTAACTGACAACGTCGGCAGGTGGTGGTTAGTTATCCAACTGAGCAGGGATGTTACTGATCCAACCAGATTGGTGTAGCTGACCAAATTTACTGAATGGGCCAAGTACCTTCTAAGAACAAGTGTCAAATTACTATTGGTTTATTTCATGTCCCATATTTATGGTACAACATAAACTAAATAAATAACGGTTGAAAAAATGTTACTGTTAATTCATAAACTAACCAAGAATGATCTATAAAAAAAGTTGCACTACCAATGTTGTAAAAATGTAACTGTTAATTCATAAACTAACCAACAATGGTCTACAAAAAAAGTGGCACTACCAACGTTGTACCATAAATATGATGTGGTTAAAAACCAATTGCATAATGACAGTTGGCTTTTTCCATGACTTGGAAGAGGTCGAAACAGACTATAATCTGATCATCCAGTGTAATTCTATTCGGCAGTCATGTCACATAAGATAACTTTAGCTTACCCAATATATAGCTATTATCAATATTACATAACGCCATGTACAGGTTGGCGTCATGTAGTAGGGACGACATCAGCAACACTAAGAAAACACGCATATGGGGTTTAAGGTACTTTATTCCTCACTATTAATGGGCAACATGTACCCATCCCATTCCTCCACTATAGATGTAAAGGTGTACATGACTAATCTATGAAGCCATGACACCTGTCACTCTACATTTTTTTGTCTTCGTTGAACTCTTTCTCTTCCCACTCACGAAATATATAGTTATGGCATATAATCCCTCAAGAAGGGATCGAGAGATTATTTTCCTACTGTTATGCTTCTCATTTCTAGAGTGAACTAGAGAGATTGTGATCTTCTATCTATCTATGGATTTTTCCAACTAAAACTAATACAATCACTGCTACACCTGTGGACGTAGGCACCATTTTGGGTTAAACTATGTAAATACGGTTTCCATCTCCTTTGTCCTATCTTTTCTCTACAATATTTAATATAGATAAGCATTCGATTATTATTTTTTTATCTATTACGAATATAAGATTAGTGTATTAAGCTAAGATATAAATCCATACACCAGTTTTAGGCTTTAACACATTGGCGCTGTTTATGGGAACACGCACGCACTACCTATGCATGCCTGACAATTACTTTGAGCGCAAAAACCTAGCTAGAGATACACGTCACATTCAACTTTAAAGTGGAAATTGTTACAAGTTAATGTGTTAGGAGTGTGCCGAGAAAACTTGAAAACGACCAAAATTGCAGAGGCCGGCGACACTCCCTTCGATTAACAATTTACATGCTCTAATTAGCTCAGCGGATACTCCCAAGGCACAATACTTTAAAGAATTCACTTCATTTTTCAATCGCTAGCGAAGTCTTGAGGGCTTTTGTTGTGCCATAAATATGGTGTGGCCAGAGAACCAATTACATAGAGACATCTGGCTTTTTTTCATGACCTAAAAGAGGACGACTCAAACTATAACCTGATTATTCTGTACAATTCTACTCAGCATCCGTGTCACAGACAATTACTTTAGCTCACCCAGTTTATGGCTATTGACAGTGTTAGTTAACACCGTGCACCGATTGGCATCATGTAGTGGGGATGGCTCTAGCAGCACTCAGCAGACACGCATTTGAGGCTTAAGGTACTTTACTCTTCCACTATTAATGGGCAACGTGTACCCATCTCATTCCCCTACTAAACATGTAAAGGTACACTTGCTTAATCTATAAAGGCATGACACTTGTGACTCTACATTCCTTTTTGTCTCCATTACATCCCTATCTTCCCACTCATGGAATATATAAATATGGCATATAGTCCCTCTTGAAGGGATTGGGGGATTATTTTCATACTGTTATGCAGCCCATTTCTAGCGTGAACTAGAGAGATTGTGATCTTCCATCTATCTATGGCTTTTCCCACCAAAATTAATACAATCACCATTACACCTGTGTATGCAGGCACTATCATAGAATGAACCATGTAAACACGATTTTCATCTTCTTTATCTCATATTTTCTCTACTATTTTTACTCTAGATAAGCATTTCTTAGATTATTCTTTATTTATCTTTATGAATCTAAGATTAATGTATTAACCTAAGATATAAATCCATACACCAGTTTTTGGCATTAACAACCAACAAAAAAATGCCATCCCCAAATCACAATATGCATTTAAAATCGCCATGGGGAAGCAATGCATTCGGGATGTAAAAATGGGGACAACATTCAAAATAACATGGACAACATTCAGCGAAAATCACAAAATTAAATCGAGTAAACATTCAGTTAAAATTGCATAAAAAGGCTGGGCAAAAGGTAGGATGTACTTGGTTCGTACCTATTAACTTTTCCAGTGTTGGAGGTCTCCAGAGGGAAGGAGGTTGTTGAAGTTGTAAGTCTCGCCCAGAGGGAGGAAGGTTGTCAACAGACTCTTAGCAGGTTTGGGGAGCTTGAGAGGACGATAGCAAGAAGTTAAAACCCTAGGTTTATTTGTCTAAGTAAGTTAAGTCAATGGCGGATTCAGGAATTTTGGTCAAGGGGGTGAAGTGTCGAGTGGTGCCGGGGGTTCGGGGGCGGGAGCTCCTGAAGCGATTTTTTTTTTGGTATTTCGAGTTTTATACAAATTATAGTTTTATAATACTTAAACAACTACTTTCAATCATTATTAACAATATCTAATTAATTTCAAGAAATAAACAATGCCTAATAAATATTCACAATATTCAAATTTTAGTAGAGATAACAATTAAATTGTGCTTAATATGAAGTACGAAAATGAGTTAACTCACGTGACACCATTAATGTTCAACCCAAGTACACTTGTCACAAATGTGTGTCATACGTAACTGTATCGCACCACCCTCTGTCACAAATCTGTATCAGTCTAGCATTATTTTTTTGCCTCAAATGGAACATAGCTTTCCACGGAAGAAGAAGATCATATTGCAAGAAGTAACAAAAATAAGAATAAAGATGAAATTTCCCTGAATAACCTTTGTGAGTCATCCATGGCGGCGTTTTTTGAATATCGGCCAGAAATGGCGGTGGATATGGAACCTCAACCAGAAATCTCAGTTGTGACTATGGAAAATGAACAGAATAAAGTGACTACTCCCAGGAAAGTTCTAACCTGCAAAGATGTTGTCCAAGTCTCCTCAAATCTTGTAGACCTACCAATGGAGTTTTGTGGACAGACCTGGACTAACAGCCCTAAAAAAAAAAAAATCAAATCTGAACCGGGGTGGCGGCCCAAGTTCGTCCCCATGTGCGTCCACCCCTGAGTTAAGTCCCTTTTTTATGGAGTGTTTATATATTGACCCGTTTTTAAAAACAAACTTATCCATTTGTCTTATAACTCAACTGGTATGTTTATAGGTATGTTCAGTTAATACACACACATCTCAATCTCTCTTTACATTCACAATTTGAAGTAACAGAGATTACACAACTGGTATGTTTATAATTGTAGTTATAGTAATATCCATGTATGCATAAAGTACAAACTTATGTCGACTCTACTTTAGCGTATATGATTAATAATCGTACAAGTAACAAAGTCCTAATGCTCACAAGCGTCACATATTGCCAAGCCAGTTTGAAAATTAATAAAATAATAACGGGAGAAACTTAGCGGAGAAGTTTGAAATCTTAAGAGTACGTAACATATATAAATAAAGTTTGTGCTCTTTTTGCTATTCGAAACGATAGAAAAGCTATAACGCAATACTAAAAGTTTCAATGCCACTTTTTAAAATTTCTTACCATCTCCGGTTGACCTCAAAAGCCTTCATGTTATATGTATAAAAATAGTTAATACAACAGCACTTACGACCAAAGAATCATACTAAATATGTTCTATTCCGTTTTCAAGTTCTAAGGGTTAAATCAATTATTTTTTGTCTTTTTGTTCGTTTGTACACAATAATTGATTATGTTTTAGAAGTAAATATTCTCAGATCTTCTAATTCCCTATTTGAAATAGTGAATGTAAGAGAAAACCCTCGATTCTTCTTTGAGTGGGTTTAACCTCAAATATCATTTTCATGAGGACGACATAAATCTTTCGTAAAGAAAAGATGAAAGATCTGAAGTATCGAAAAAGAAATGTATCTATCCATGTCCACCTTTACACGACAGACAACATGCCCATGCATGCACGTTGCTGGGTGTGGAAATAACTATTCACTACGACGGCCAAAGACATTAATCCGTCCATCTCTTTAATATATTGACCAAGTAAACTTCTACTTAAATATATTGGCATTCCCTCAGAAAGCTTTCTTTCTTTTGACTTTGAACATTTATGTCCATGTATATAAGCTAGGGGTATTTGTATACGGGGAGGTCCTTGGTGGGATGACAATTGTCATTGTCGAAACTACGATTGGTCTCGGATCCGAGAATTAAAAGCAGTCGCTCCCAGTGGCAAAGCTAGGAATTCAACTTAAGGGGGGGCAATAAATATTATATTGAGGAAATTTGTAAAGAAAATGACTAGATTACATATCATAAAATATTTAAGGGTTGATTTTTAAAACTTTTCAAAAGTTAAAGGGGCCATGGCCCCCTCCAAAAAGGCTAGTCCGTCCTTGGTCGCTCCATATATGGGGTAAGGTCAGCCGACATACACCTCTTCCAGATCATACAATTAAGCGAAAGTTTTGCGCACTAGGTACATTTTTATAAAGTTAGGGATATTGTTCTCATATTCGACACAATATATCGTGTTGACCTGAAATCGTATCATATTGCTTCAAGCTCTTATTAAAATTATGACTCGTGTTAGTGGTTGTTTTCGTGTCATGTTAATTTTATGTGTTGTGTTATGTTTAATTCAATGTGAAACTGTGAATCGTTTTAATCATATCACGATATGTTTAAAATGCGTAGTGTTCGTGTTAGATAAAAAAAAAAGATGTTGTATGCATAATTGAATTGGTCTTATTGTATCGATTTCATGTTTGGGCAAAAACATGACCTAGAATCATGATCCAAGATTTGGTTATGTTCCATACGTCCGAAATTATGGTAGAGGTTAGATAATTAAAGTGATCCTAAAATCATGAGCAAGTACCAAAAAAATGTAACTTGATTGAGGCAATTAATAATTATGTACCATTTTTTTTACCATAAATAAATGAATTATAAAACCAACAGCTAAGGGAGCGGAACCCTTGTACATGAAGTATACAAAAAGGCTTATATAAAGCGAAAAATAAAAAATTACGAGAAACCGCCCCTACAAATCTTTATGAAGCTCCTCCACAATGTCTAAAAATATAGGAATGGACGCCATAAAATTCTATTTATACCAGCTCATCAGAGCACTCAAAAACGAGTAACGAATCCTTAAAGTCGCACTCTCAATACCGTCAAAGCATCTCGTATTCTTCTCTTGCCATATAGTCTAGAAGATACTGTGTGGAACAAGTTGCCAAAATTTGTTAACCCCCTTCCACCCCTTTGGAGGGGGGGGGGGGGGGGGGGGGGGGGGGACTCTTTAATGCCTCCCTCTAGCAGTATTAGTTTTCCCCAATAGCATGTTTGTATAAACCCCATAATTTGAATTAGATAAGGAGTTGTTTGACTATGTAAGGCTCCGTTTGATACATGGTGTAAGGAGGCAAGATAAGATAATGCTATCCAATCATACTTTGGTATTGGTTGAGACGGGATAAATTATCCTCAGTAAAATTCTTATCTCATTAGTTGTGGGATAAAACCATCTACTTAGGAGGTTTGGTTATTTTATTCCATTAAGATGGGATAACACTTATCATATCTAGCTTCCTTATCCCCCATCAAACGAGTACTAAGTGTTTTTTTTCGGATATATGAGATTGTTAAGAATTTAGTGCACAATATAATAACTAGACTAATATTATAATTCAATAAACCAATTTTGAGTTTATCACCAATGCCAGGGACTGAGATTTTTTTTCCCGGGGGTGGAGGGAAAGGGGTTATTTTGATTTTTAGAATAATAAATACTAAATACATAATACATAAATATATAGACTCAAATATTCTAAATAGATCCCTTATATATATATACACACACACACACAGGGAGAAAGTCTCCCGTAAGGACTCCTTATGTTGCAGATCCCGGTACATATAATTTTTTTCAAATAGTAAAAAATATTTTTTTTTATGAAACTTCATGGATATGATCTACATGATGAGAAGATCATATCCAATTTTTTTCATCAAAAAATTCAATAACAAAAACCGTTGAGATGAGGTGATATATCAAACAATGCTATAAATATGCATTTTTTACCATTGAAATTTTGGGTTGCGCCAGCCACTTGATTTATTGAATTTTTTTATGAAACTTCATAGATATGATCTCTCAATGTCGAGATCATATCCATGAAGTTTCATCAAAAAAATTCAATCAAAAAGTAGGCGAGATGTTTGTCAAACTTTTAAAGGTAAAAAATGTGTATTTATACCATTTTTTTACATATCACCTCATCTCAATGATTTTTTTATGAAAAAAATTTGAAATGATCTTCTCACCCTGAAAATCATATCCATGAAGTTTCATCAAAAAAATTATTTTTTACTATATTTAATAAATGGTATCTACCGAGGTCTGCACCATAAGGAGTCCTTACAAGAGAGTCTAGAGAGAGAGAGAGAGAGAGAGAGAGAGAGAGAGAGAGGCTCAGGTGAGGTCCACATTTGTAGTCCTCATTTGTGGTCCTTAAATCCTGCCTTCAAAATGACTATCATTGGTGTCGTTTGGATATCCATTACAATTTTTAAATAAAAAAAAATGCCCCACATGACAACTGAACAAAAGCCCCTGACCAAATGCAAGCCATTCTCTATCCAAAAACAAAAAAAAAAGAAATGACAAATAGCAAATGCAAGTTGTTGGTATCGAAGAACAAATTGACAGGTTCAATTCTTGCATCTTTGGAGGTTTTTGCATTTTTTTAACACAACTGAGCCCCAGTCTTTTACTTATTTTATTTTTGTCATTGTAAAAAATTAATCTAATCAAAAAGACCTAATTTTTTGCATTTTTCATTTTAATATGTTGCTGTTGCATTCTATTATTTATACTTTATTTATTTTAAATTTATTTTCAGAAAAAAATGGATGATCCAAGTGTGGGATTGAACAAAGAAATATGGTTTGGTGATGTTATGCAATTTGAGTTTGAGATTGAGCGGAATGTGAATGTGCATAATGTGAAGCTACAAAATGTGAATGCGTAGAATGTGAATGTGCAAACTGAGAGTGCAGCAGAGGAACATTTAGTGGATTCAAATGTTAATGAATTTCATAATGTTTTCAACCCTCAAGTACCAATGGAAATTACTCAAAAAAATGGGCAAAAGTTCCAAACGCTTGACGATGCTTGGATTTTTTATAATCGATATGCCAAAGAATATGGATTTAGCATTAAAAATTCGTCTGTCAAAAGGAGTCGAGTAACAAATGATATTAGTATGAAGGAGTATGTGTGTTTTAAATAAGGAAAAGGGTACCTCATAGCAGATGATGATAAATCTAGACGTCGAGGTTCCATTAAAGAGGATTATAATGCAAAGCTTGCGGTTGTAAGGTCTTGAAATTCGACATATTGTGTTAGTTTATTTGTGGAGGGCCATAGACATCAATTATCCACCCCACGGAAGACACATTTTTTTTTTGCGATCTCACCACAGTGTTTCGATTGCCCAAACATGCTTAACTGAACAATTCGATATGATTAAAATTCCCCCGAATCAACAATTCAATTTTTTTAGAGTACAAGCGGGAGGGTTTGAGAACATTGGCTTCACTCAAAAAGATTTATACAACCAAGCAAGGAATATATATAATGAACTGAAGGGTCACGACGGCGATATGTTGCAAGGGTTCTTGAAATTAAAACAAGGAAAGAATTTGTCTTTTGTTTTTGAAATAGCAATGAACGAGGAACAAAGTAATAAGAATTATTTTTGGGATGATGTAACTTCTAGATGGGATTATAGTTATTATGGTGATGTCGTCATATTTGATATCACATATAATATGGGAGTTAACAACCACGGCCAGACAATTATATTTGGTTGTGCATTCTTGGGTGATGAGACCTTTGAATGCTTTGTTTGGCTTTTTAATCATTTTTTGGAAGCCATGACTGATAGCGCACCAAAGATGATAATCACCGATCAAGATCTGACAATGACAAAGGCCATATCTCATACTCTTCAACACGCTTATCATAGGAATTGTAGTTGGAACATTTTGATAAAATTTCCTGAGATGATTGATTCAGCGAAATATAGTGCCGATGGTGGGGAATTTTTCGATTGTATATGGAACTCAAAGACAAAGGAAGAGTTTGACTCCAAGTGGCTTGATCTTCTTAATAGGATCGGATCAAATGACAACAAGTGGCTTAATTCCATTCATGAAATTCGTTCAAAATGAGTCCCGTCATACGTGAATCATGTTTTTTCCGCCAATATGTCCACTAGTCAACGAGTGAAAAGTGTCCTTTCATTTAAAAAAAAAATATTTTTCCCAAAAGAACTCACTTGTTGATTTTATGATTCAGTTTAGCATGAATTTAATGCAGAAATGTCATGAAGAGTTGCTTGTCGATCACAAGGATGTGTCAGAGAAGCCAAAACTCAAACTCTTGCACCATGTTTTGGTGCATATGATTGACATCTATACTCAGGAAATATTTTATAAATTTCAGAATGAGATGTGGGAAATCTTTAATTATAAGTTTGAAGTTGTGAATGAGGATTAAAATCAAATCGTGTATATAATTCAAATAACGGAAAAGGTGCGAGAAATTATTTATAATAAGTGTTTGAATTTTGCCTCATGTTCTTGTAAAAATTTTGAAAGCTCGGGTATCCCATGTAGACGTGTCTTATCTTATTGGAAAAAGTTCCATGAATTTTAAAGATTAAACGTCAATAAATCTTGAGTAAACGGACTAGGGGAGCTAAATCTTCAATTGATATCGATTCAAGGGGAATTGAGATAATGGATAACAAACCATACTTTCTTCAACGGAGTCGGCTTATGCAATGGTCTTTTGATGTGATTGAGAAAGCCCTTATTAGTTCGAAAGAAATATAATGATGCTTTGGATAAGGAACTTTAGAAAATCAATGTAGTCGTTAGTCGTGGTTCTGATGTATGGCCTATAGTGGGACCGTCTAATTCGATATTGGGTGGTACAAGTGGTGTTTTGGTTAACATGAGTGGTAATAACAAACACATTTATTACGAACCACAATAAGTGAGGGTCAAAGGATGCGGTAAGAGGCTTAAAGGAAGTAAAGAGAAATCCATGGGAAGATCCAAAAAGTCTAAAGAGATACATTGTAACGTGTGTGGCTTGGTGGGGTAGACGCGTGATAAAAGGAATTGTCCACTTCTTATTAATAGAATCAACTTATACGTCCTTTACTTATTTTATAAAAATGCCACTTCTTGTAATTGTTTATGTTTTTTATAGGTCTGTGGATTCAACTCAATATGCAAGTTTGTTTAGTGATGGTTCCTCGTCCAGGGAATACTCAAACTAATTCAGAGATCCAACAAGTTTGTGGAGACAATTCAGAAATTCGACAACTTTTTTTAGTTTCTAATGCAATTCAACAACTTTCTTTAGTTTGTAATGGAATTCAACAACTTTCTTTAGTTTTTAATGGAATTAAGAACTTTCTTTGGTTTCCAATGGAATTCATCAACTTTCTTTGGTTTGTAATGGAATTTAGCACTTTTTTTGGTTTGTAATCTTATTAAGAAATGCTTTTTAAGCAGGTCATCATTCATAATTTAATAACTTTTTTTTGTCAACTCAACGACTTTTTTTGCAATTCATCATTCATCAGTCATAATTCAACAACTTTTTTTTTTGCATTTTTAACCAGTGATTCATTTTTTAAGCAGTTAAAATGTAAGCACTAAGAATTCAATCTCAAAGTAAGCAGTGATTCATGTTTTAAGTAGTTAAAATGTAGACCAAACAAGAATCTCATCCAATCTCAAAGTAAATCAATTTTTATTTAATCTCAAAGTAAACTAATTTCGATTGCCACTAACAAAGGTACAAGTACATTCATTACATCCATTGTACACAAAGCATGACAACAACAAATGCAAACATTATGTAATATAATCGCTTTTGCATGTCACATTTCTCATTGAGTTTTTCAAATTCCTTCTCTAAGATATCACATTTCTCATTTGCTCTTGCATTCATATCCTTCTCATTGGCAATCATTTTCTCCAATTACTTAATTTTCATTGACAACTTGTTGTATTCGTCATCTGTTGGCTTGGGAATATCAACCCACTGAAAAAATCCGCAAGAACCAATTTTATAATTGGTATACCCCAAAAATCTTATTCCCAGATCAACAATTGTCTTAGATGTGTAAAATAAGGCGGGATGTCCACAATAATATGACACGTGTGAACTAGTTGAGCCACTCGATGCCATTACCTGTTAAAAAAATGAGTTGCAGAAAAATCAGTTTGCATTCTCTAAAAAAATTCTCTTTGTTTAAAAAATCAGTTTATAGAAATCGGTTCAAAGAAAATGCTTCAACAGATACCCCATAACAGCAAAAAAAATAGAGTTAAACAATTTCTTAATCTTGATTGAGGAAAACGTAAAAAACTAGGGCTTTTCTTTCATAAATAGAATCAAAACGTATAAAACCAGGGCTTTTCATATATAAATTGAGGGGAAAAAATGCAAAACCTCCAAAGATGCAAGAATTAAACCTATCAATTGTTAATTTTAATTTGCGATTTGTCGTTTGTTTTTGTTTGTTCTTAGATAGAGAATGGCTTTTGTTTATTCAGGGGGATTCTGTTCGGTTGTCAGCTGGGGAGTTTTTATATTTTTTGTGTTTAATTTTAGTGGGTATCCAAACGACACCAATGGTAGTCATTTTAAAGAAAGCAAATGAGGTCATCACTTGAGCCACTATATATATATATATATATATATATATATAAGGAGCAAAAGGTTTTCACTATTCAATAAGATGATAACCTAATTAGGATTGGGATGGAGCCACCTAAGCAAGAAACGAACGCCTCAGATTATTTTGACCAAGTGAGATGACAACTTTTCTTTACACATGATTTTTCCTCTTTTGCCTTTTCCTTTATTCTCCCCTCTTTATTTCTTTTCCCTCTCTATATTTCGTTCCCCTCATTCACTTTATTTCAAAAACAGGGGTAATATCGTAACCCTCCACAAACAGACCCATTATCCTCATTTTGGGCTCAAACCCCAAAGCACTCTCACTCTCTCCTCTCTCTCGACAACAGCACTGCCTGCTTCCGACTCAACCCCAAATGCTCTCCTACTTTATTCTCTATCTCTCGGCAAAAACCCTTCCTTCCAGCTCTCCGGCGTTTCCCCTTCTCTATATCCGGCGGCGATGTGTGGTATTCTCTCTTTCTCTATCGCACAATATTCTTCTGGGTTTATAAATTTTTTGTCAAAAATTGGGGGGTTGTCTTTCCAAGTTCATCTCTCTCTCTTACACTGATTAGAGTATTTTTTTTTTCTTCAATATTTTAGGGTTTTGAGTTTTTAAACACTATCTTTCACGGTTAGAGTATGTTTTTCTTTCACATTTTTGGGTTTAGGGTTTATAAATTTTGAAGGTTTTTCGTTTTTGTTTAATGGGTGGAGGGAATGTGCATGATGAAATGGCTTAGAGACATGGGAAGAAAATTATGGTTTTCTTGGAGTAGGAGCTTTCATACTATCTCTATTCCTACTCAGATCAGTTTTTCATCTGCTCAAAATTTCAGTCCTAAATATTTCTCTATCTATCTATCTCTTATTTCCATCTTTCTCTCTCTTTGATGTTTTGCTTTATTTTTACTCAAATCTATGTGCGTGACTCCATTTTGATTTTTTTTTTATTTTTGTCCATTCAAATTTTTTTACTTGGATCAGTTTTCATCTTTTTTGCGTTTTTGTTATATAAAATGCATTTTTGTTTCTCACATTTATACAGGGCAGTTTTTCTCATTACCCCCACTAGCATCACCTTTAAAATCATCACCGAGATAACAAAAATTGTTTTATTTTTAGCGATGGTTTTCTTATTTTGATTAAGGGATCAAATTTAACTTTAGGGTTTGATTTCAGGTTTATCCTTGGATTATGGTTTTGATTTCATATTTGCATTTTAATTTCAGATTTGGGTTTCAATACTGGATTTAACTTCAATGTTGGATTTAATTTCATATCCTTGGATTATGGTTTTTAACATGTTTGTTTCCTCTTCAGATGGAAACAGTGAGAAAATAATAATTTCTTCTTGATTGGGTTTTCACTATGTTTTCTCTCTGTAAAAACTTCTTACGTTAACTCCATATTGTCACTCCATTTCTTTAGTAGTGTTAAATTTGGATGGATTTTTCTTAGATCATGATTTTTATTAACGTTAGTGTTAACGCCACTAAAAACCAGATAAATGATGAGGATGAGATTGAAGATGAAGATAAACATTCACATCAAACATATAAGAGACAAATGTTTTTAAAGTGGTTCAGCTATGAATAAAGCCTACATCCACTGTTATCTTATTCCCAGGGGTTTACAATAGCACCATATGGTGTAGAGAGAGAAAGGATGTGTATCTTGGGTATGGTGTTTCTAGGTTCCCCCGGATCCCCTTTTGGCTAAGGGGATACATGTATTTATAGTGATAAGAGATAAAGAGATTCATTGTATGTAGACATTTATGTCTACATTCAACGAATCTAATCGTTGAATTGCTTGGTATACTATGTGTTGTCATCTATTAATACATTATAAATGTACATTAAGGCTCATTAAATTCGCTGCCATCTTCATTAATGCACATTAAATGCATAGTTATCCTTTGATCTTCCTGGTTGATATGCCGACCAACTCTCCTCGGATGCCGACCAACTCTCCTCGGGTGTCGAATATTGCCACGTAGGATGACATGTGTCCTTTTCTGATTGGTCCTCGTAGATGGAGAATTTTTGTGTTAACAGAAGCCCCCAATACTCCATGCTTGATGGTTTACTTTAAAGGATGGAGTATTTATTCTGCAGTGCTGCTCGGTGCTCGTGAAATTCTTAATCTACCTTCTTGATTTGTTCAACATAAAGTGCATTATCTCCTGGACGACATATGATGCAGGCTAATCGATGGTTGTTAATCTTTCTTTTAAGGAAGTCCGTGTGCTATGTATCACCCTGGGAATTTGGATGCAGCCATGCCATAGTATGCAGCTTGTAGCTTGTCATAATCTTTAAGTATGTTGATTGGTTTGCTAACCGACGAACTGCCTCCTGTGCCGATCAACTGAGTGCTAACTTCACATGCTTGATTCTTCTGATTTATGATCCTCTGAATACTTTGTCGAGTAACATACTAGCTTTTGAACCCATCTCTTCAATCTGATTAGTACCAAGATAGTGGTGGACTTCGAAACATTTTCATACAACTTCTTCTTCAATATTGGTCGGGACAGTAGTAGTAAAGATCTCAGTGTTGTAGATGTTGAATTTGACTTTTGAACTTCAATAGTATGTGCATAATAACTCCTGAATATGCCTCCTGAACTTCAATATACCTCATAAACTTCAATATTCCTCCTGAACTTCAATATACCTCCTGAACTTCTGAATACGCCTCCTGAACTTCAATATACCTCCTGAACTTCAATATCAAAAATAATTCCTGAGCAAGAAAAACAACTCCTGAATGATGATTGGTCGGGGCCCCGACCGTGTGAGTTTGTGGAGTTGAATTTGATGCTCGACTGCATGATGTTATAAGAATGTGCCACCAAATGAACAAATATATCTGTAATAGAAGCCCCCAAATGTGGAATGTGAACTTTGAATTCTTTTTGCTTGATCGCTTTCACATACTCATACTTTGTTTAAATAAAATGTTTCCGACCAACTGTAGTTGACAGCTTCTTATTTCCGACCAACCTAAGTTGACATTTTTGGGAATAGATTTACTTCCCAACCAACCTTAGTTGGCATTTTTGGGAATAGATTTACTTCCCAACCAACCTTAGTTGGCATTTTTAGGAATAGATTTACTTCCTAACCAATCTTAGTTGGCATTTTTAGGAATAAATTTACTTCCTAACCAACCTTAGTTAGCATTTTTAGGAATAGATTTACTTCCTAACCAACCTTAGTTGGAATTTCTAGGAATATATTTTTGATAATAAATGATAGAGACTTCCTCGGAGCTGACCAACAGATTGTTGGAAATAAGATATAATAAATGCTCGAGACCTCCTCGGAGATGACCAACAAATTGTTGGGAATAAGATACAATAAATGCTGGAGACCTCCTCGGAGCTCACCAACAGATTGTTGGGAATAAGATAATATAAATGCTGGAGACCTCCTCGGAGCTCACCAACAGATTATTGGGAATAAGATAATATAAATATGCATAGACATAAAGAATGATTTATAATAATAATAAACTGTCTTGCTGATCTGTCGAGGCAACATTGCATAATGCCGAATAAGAATGATATTTTCCAGAATATAAGAAAATGGCCGAGTACTTTGTCGGGCCTGAATATAGATAAGAATTACCCCAACCAACCATCTATTGGGGGTGAAATATAATAAACATTATAGTTCTTCCTCGGAGCTGAATATGAATATCTCGTCGAGTTCCGTGTTGAGATTAATATACAATATGAATCCCAAGGGATATATAGAATAATTTTTGCGTGTGCCGATATCTCCGAGCAATAATAAAATATATAATGCCTCGCTGAGGTGAAATGATAATAATTTCCAGATTGTTTCCGAGCATTCGTCGGCGTTGAGTCTTGTACCTGTAAAAATTAATATCTTGCTCTACCATATGTGTATGCTGAATTGATTAGTCATGAGAATAATTTAATCATTCAATAAATATATGATAGGTATATGCTCGAGAAATAAAAATATTAATTTCAAAAAATGAAATAATATATGTTGGCTGATATGTCGAGGCAAAATTGCCTGATGTCGAGCAATACTAGTTTCCAGATTGTTTACGAGAGATTTCATCGGGATTGAATCTCTTCCCTATGAAATTTTAATAAGATGCCCGAGCACCTGTCGAGACTAGATCAAATAATTATTAGCATGAGAATAATTATTTAGCCAAACAATATGTGATGTATATCAGCATAAAAATTTCAAAATATGAAATAATATGTTCTGTGCCAAATGTGTCATGTGGGCAGATTTTTATAAAAAATGATAGGCATTTTAATTTTAAGTAAAAGACCAAAAATAAGTTGGTTTTAAAAATATTTTTGGGGGATGGACGTCTCAAGTTGCAGAATACATGATGACGACCAAGAAGCAAATGGTCCCCGACCAGCAGAGCGATTTCGCCGATCAACAAAAATGATGCATTGATATTGCAGACCAGCTGTTGGATGGTCACCGAACAACATCAGGTGTCGTCGACCAAGAAGTGGATGGTTGGATAGTTGCCGACCTGATGCCGACCAAGAGTAGAAATAGATGCCATCGACCAACAAATAGTAAATCGTAGAGCTCCTCTTGATGTATAATACGTGATAAAAGGATAACTGTTGGGGGTGAATCTTGTACATGAGGCATTTAATATGTTGCTCGAACACCTGTTGAGATTGATTCTCATAGAAATTATCATTAGCAAAAAATTTTAGCCAAATATAATATGTATCAGCTCAGACATAAGGCAATAAAAATTTCAAAATATGAAATAAAATGTTTTGTGCCAAATGTGTGTCAATGTGAGCAATTTTTTTATCAACTAGATGTCATAAGGTTTGATTTGGGCTTTTTATAAAATAATTTTATTTTTAAATAACTGCTCAAATATGGGATCGAAAAATTTATTCTAAGATAAAGTTCAGGGATATATTTTATTTAATTTTAAACATTTATTTTGTTAGAGAAGTGTGAGAAAAATAAATAGGTAGAAATGGTAATAATTTTGACTTTGTCAAAATTAATAATCGGGGCAAATAAATTTTTCATCCCTCCATTCCCGCATTCCTTGTCAATTGGTGATAACCATCTCTGACCAGTGGTATCGCCGACCAGCATCGTGTGACGTCAGTGTTGGGATGCCTTCGTTTTGATCTACCGACCATGTACATATGATCAAGAAGCCTTTGTTTTGGCTAAAACTTGTTTCCGACCAACTTTGGCCTATTAAGTTGTTGACCAACTATTTCTTTGTTATCAAAAGTAGATGTCGACCAGATGTTCTTATTTTGAAACAACCACCGAGGTGTTGCCGATCTACTCCAATGTTGCTGATGGATCTTCACAGCCTACCACCGACCAACAAAATGGTTTGGTAAACAAATTTTGGTCGGGTAACAACCAGATGTCGTCGACCAACAGTAGATGGTTCCGACCAACAAAAATGCAGAAATACTCATTCGGCGAATTTCTTCTGGATTTTTCATCCTCACACAATTGATGCTAAACAGTAGTTGCAGATTCATGAGACCTTTGAGCCGAAGGCAGGAAGACTTTGAATCGGAGAGTAATATAATCCTGGGATTGAAATTTTTTGTTGATCTGAAACCGAACCAAGTTGTGAGGTGGATGATCGTCCTTGAATTGTAGGTTATTTTTTTTATGCCGCCCAATTTCATTATTTTTGTTGCTGTAGACGGTTGAAGTCAAAACGATTTATATGAATTTAATAAGTCCAAAAATTTCTTCATCTTCTTTACAAAAGTGGGTAAAGGTTTTTAGGAGAGAGAAGGTTATTTTGGGTTTCTTTCCGATTTTCCATTTGTGGAGATAAAAAATACGGTGGATGATAAAAATCATTACGAAAATTATCCCAAAAATCAATCATCGAACCAATAAATCAATCTTTATCAGAATTAATAAATCGTAACAAATCAAAATTCTTAGATCTAAGAGATAACCAATATAAATCATCATATCTAAGAGAAAATATGATCAATATCCAAGAGAAAAAAGAATGGTTTTGAATTTTTACTCCCTTGTAGAAGATGTGAAATATGTGAATCAACATATGTCAAATATTTTTCCTTAATGTAACTCATTACATAAACGTGTTTGCCCAGAACGTTTTCAAGAAGATTCATAGATGCTAACGCTCATGATGAAAATTGTCTAACACTGAATATAAACATATATATATATATATATATATATATATATATATATTATTTTTTTATGAATAAATTGATGAGAAATTGTGATTATCGAGAGAGAGAAATTGTTCTTGATTTTAACTTTTCCCATTCTCTGATTAAAAATATGATGGGAATTTGAATAGACATCAACGATCTTACAAAATTTATAATGAAAATTATCAAATCTTACCACCGTCATATATATTGGTATATGTAATCATTTAAAATATTTATTCCATGATATAAAATTGAAACTTGAGAATCAAGCAAAAAGTTATGATTTCTAAAATCCACTATTTTTCAGATTTCTAAATAAGAATTAATCTAACAGTTGTGATTTTGAAATCATGATATGCAATATTTTGCAGATAAAAATTGGACAATTAATTTATGTATATAAACATAAAAATCATGATTGAATCAAAATATGTATGTATAATTGATTATATGTAGATAAAATAAAAACTTAGCTTTTGATGGAGAACAATGCTTGTAACACGTTCTCACAGACGGCGCCAATCTGTTGAAGACAGAAAATGGCCACTGTCATTTTAGTGGCGTCAACAGCAGATAAATGATGAGGATGAGATTGAAGATGAAGATAAACATTCACATCAAACATATAAGAGACAAAGGTTTTTAAAGTGGTTCGACTATGAATAAAGCCTACGTCCACTGTTATTTTATTCCCAGGGGTTTACAATAGCACCATATGGTGTAGAGAGAGAAAGGATGTGTATCTTGGGTATGGTATTTCTAGGTTCCCCCGGATCCCCTTTTGGCTAAGGGGATACATGTATTTATAGTTATGGGAGATAAAGAGATTCATTGTATGTAGACATTTATGTCTACATTCAACAAATTTAATTGTTGAATTGCTTGGTATACTATGTGTTGTCATCTATTAATACAGTATAAATGTACATTAAGGCTCATTAAATGCGCTGCCATCTTCATTAATGCACATTAAATGCATAGTTATCCTTTGATCTTCCTGGTTGATATGCCGACCAACTCTCCTCAGGTGCCGACTAACACTCCTCGGGTGCCGACCAACTCTCCTCGGGTGCCGACTAATTCTCCTCGGGTACTAACCAACTCTCCTCGGGTGCCGACTAACACTCCTCGGGTGCCGACCAACTCTCCTCGGATGCCGACCAACTCTCCTCGGGTGTCGAATATTGCCACATAGGATGACATGTGTCCTTTTCTGATTGGTCCTCGTAGATGGAGAATTTTTGCGTTAACAGATGGGTTGATTTTGTTCATCTTTAAGGTACTTTGTGAGGAAACTTTTTCCATTTTCCAAATTGTTGCAAATGTGAGGTATACCTATCTGATATCCCCTTAATTAGCTAATAAATTTCCAATGACAGTGTGGTTGTGATTAATGTTTTTTTGTGGGTTTCTTCATTAACGTTTTTTTGTGTTTTTTTTATTATAGTTGACATGGATCTTAGTTCTGGGTTTTTTTATACTATGTTACCATGAATTCACTGACTTATATTGAAGATTATGTGGCTAATGATGTAGGTAAAAAGAAGATTAAGATATTTAGTTCTTCAAAAGGACATTAGGATATAGACACCAAAAGGGTATGCTTCATCAACCTGATGCTTTTAGAAAATTTATTTTACACTATTTCCCTTATCTTTAGTTTTTCATATTTGTTCAGAGACTTTAGATTCAATTGCATTATCTTGAGTAAGTTTTAGGGCCCAGTTGTAAACTAGATTGATAGAGAACCCTTTAAAATATTATTATATTTTTAAACAATTTTTTAACTATATTTGCAATTATATTGGTAAGTTTCATTTTGTTTGTTTTATTTGCAATTATATATGTACAACTTTGAATGCAATTTTATTTTGTATACCTTTTTCTCCTTTTTAGTGGATTTTGGTTGCAATCTATAGATTATTTTACTTGGTAGTGTCTAATCAAGATGTTTTCTTGGTCCAGAGTAATAGTTTGGTTTAATTTGGGTTGAGTATTGCAATTAAATACAACATGTAAAAAAATCCAATTATATCACATTTTTTCAATAAACCCACATCCAACAAGATTTTTCCAAATAGACCTATTGTATTAGAAAATTATTATTTAACTTTTCTAACTATTCTATTTGTTATTTGACAAAATAAATATAGATTATACATTTTTTTTCAATAAGATTAATAAATAGAACGGTTTAACCTATTATTCATGTTTTAGTGTGTAGCTTACTACAACATGAGACTCCATGTTTATTTGTGTAGGGAAGTTAACTTTAAATCCGGATGCTTTAGAAATGAGACAAATATTGTAGAGAATGATTTTGTGGAATCTCCTCTCTGGAATACTCCACATAGGTTCAATGCTTTTAAGGCTTAAGTAGGATACTAAATGAAATGAAATGACGGATACTAAATGAATTCAGTTGAACATGTCAGGAAGGTTGCTAAATGAAATGAAGGATACTAAATGAATTCAGTTGAATAGGTCTGGTACCAGCACCTCTCCTCTATCTCTCGATCAAGTGAAAGATTATTATGGTACCAACACCTCTCTTCTATATCTCGATCAAGCACAATGTTCATTTAAAACATCAGGATTATTGTGGTACCAGCACCTCTCCTCTATCTCTCGATTAAGCACAATGCCCTGTTTTACTCTTAATCGAGCACAGAGAGTTTAATATTGAGGGAGTGAGTTTTATTCTATATCAGTTTTATGAATTGTTTAATATTTAGGCTTGGTCTGTTGATGAAGATCTCGCAACTAATGAGAAGTTCAGGGGAGTTTTTTCAATTCAACCTTGATTAATCAATATCTGGGAATTTTTATGATGCTCTTTAATCTATATTTGCAAGCATAATAATGTTATTATGTGAGATATTAGCTGGATTATGTCTAATCCATAAGTCATAAAACTATCATTTGTTGAAGAGATTTCAATTTTTACAACCTTGTCATCTTTGCAGATTATAGATATTCTTTCATAATCTGTATGCCCCTTCTTTCCAAGGGAACCCAGTGCTATCTATTCACCTCTAGTTTTTTTAATTACTTCGTTATATTTCCTTTTTTTTCAAGTATCTCTAAATTTTCTTATTAAATTTGCATCGTCTTGACAAGCTTACTCATCTACTATGACTATTTTGTTACTGTTTTTTAAATCTGATTTTTCATTTTTAGACTGCGATGAGTACTTTGTGAATGTGACGGTGAGAGATGAACATTTTAAAACCAAACACCACAAGAAGAAAATGTTAGGTCCTGCACCTCATACCTAAGCCGACCCTGACCTGGCTACTGGGATGGGCATGCTAGATGACGGTCCTAAGCCAATGCCAATGTGAGCTTTCCTTTTATCAATATTTTGATTAATGAATGTTGATTAATGATTAGGTAAATCCAGCTCCTTTATAATACACAATAGTTCTATTATGTATAAATATATATGATTATGATATTCTAACAGTGATTAAAGGAGAAGAACCTATCCAACTCCTATTATTATGTTTTGGGTGATTTTTCTCCTAATAACAGTGAGATATGATTATGATATTCTAACACTGATTAAAGGAGATCCTATTATTTTGTTTTGGGTCATTTTTCTCCTAATAAAAGTGAGATACGAATGCCATTTTGATATCCTTTCCAAATATTTTTCACATGATACATACTTTCACAAATCTATTGGGCAAAACAAATCTAAATGTTTATAGTACAAAAATATTGGGTTGAGTTTTCACATGATACATACTCTCAAAACTTTAGAAGTCATTCTACAACTTTGGCATAGTTTATTTTGGGTTTAGTTGTATATTTCTATATATTCTTGGGTTGAAAACTTTATACCTTAATTACCATGTTTTGTAGAGTATATTCCTACACTCTACACTGATCTGTTCCATATTTAGTTTATGTATATCAATCTATTTGATATTATGGTGATAAAAACATATGTTCCAAATTAATAATTGTACCTTATGTTGGAAATCAGTAACCATTGCGCCTTCTATTCTTCACAGAAATCAATGAATGTAAAAAATGTATGTTCTTTATAGAAATCAATCGATTCATAACACTTAGTAAAGTTTAAATATGGGAATCAATTCAATCCATTATGATAGTGGTGAGTAACCAATGAAAAACGGTGATGGGGCCATAATAGCGTAGGTTGATGTTCTTATGAAGTTTGAGTTGAGATAGATCAAGTTGATGTGTTCATGAAGTTACTCTTCCAATGTTCATATGCCAAAATGCAAGTGATGATATAGAGGCGCGACTAATCAATGACGAGGCAGAGCAATGGCAAATTACTTGAAACTAAAACCTTTAGCAGGTAACTCAATAACTCTTGGGCTTCCTTAGAATTTTAATTTGGTAAATTTACATACAACATCTCATCTTCCATGTCAAGAGAATAAAATATGTCAATACCAGTTTTAGCAGTTGAGAAAGAGGAGATTATAGGGATCAATACTGCTTTTAGAAGTCGAATGTTTTGCTTCAATCTGTGCACAATTAAGCTTATTTAACTAGATTCCTTTTCTTATAAGCATTCTCTAATTGTTTAATGTGCATAATTAAGCTTATTTTACTATGTCTTTTGGAGTTCAATACAAAAAGAATGCTCATGTATATTGCTTTAATACATTAGGTGGTCAGAATTTTTGGCAATGAAATTTGATGTTTTTTTAGATATTTCTATTTCATTCCCTTAATGAAAATTCAAATGAACGGGAAAAAAGATTTTGGGCCGGTATAATTGAATGTTTTTTGTCATGCATTTAAGATCTTGATGTGTTAAAAGTATCGATTGTTTGGTGAAACTTGGTGACTGATTGTCATGAGATAAATTATGGAACCGACACTAGATCTGCTTAGGTAGAAAGTTGTTTAGTGTGTGCATAACGTAAATTTAGGGACTGACTCAGTTTGCTTATTATTATTTTTTCTATGTTGTTTTTGGTTTTCTATAATAGGTCACCAATGAGCAGGATTTGCTTCTCCACACATTGACCGACACTGGTATTTATATTTACTGAAACCTTTCGTTTCAATGTGTAAGGTTAATTAATAAGGTTACATAGGAGTTTCTTTATTGTTATATGTATTTTTTTCCCTTTTGTGCCCTTTTCATTATCTGTGTGTGAGCTTTAAAATGGGATTTTGTAGTTTTCAAAAGCAAAACACATCACAATAGCTGGAGCTGCAACAGAGATTAGATCTTTCATTTCCAGAGAGAATTCCAGAAGTAGAATCATTAGAAGAATTTTCTGAACAGAACGAGTCAGTAGAGAAGAAGCCGGAAAGTAAGAAATTACGCTATCGTCCTCCCAAACCTAATGAACTAGCAACATCTGCAAGTACAACTGAGTTGTTGGCATTGGAGCATCAGAGTGAGGAGAAGCAGAAGTTAGAGCACCGGGGCCGAGAAAGGCAACTTGAACCAAAAACCCATACATCAGAGGAGGTAATTATACATACGTAATAACTCATGTGTATATTTATATACTAACTAGTCTAAATATATACTAAATATCTAAGAGAACAAAATGTAAGGTATGCCATTAACTTTTTGATTAATTTTAGAAAATGTCTCTATTACATTTACTATCTAAACTCATTTCTTATATATCTCTATCACATTGACCCTTTTAGTTGTTTTGAAAATTCTATAGAGAAACACCATGCTCAGATCAATGAGGTAATTACTTCTTGCACGTTAATAACTTTTTTAAATAGTTTAATGATTCAACATATATGGTTTTGATGTGTATTTGATATGATTCAATAGGCTGATATGTACGTCTTTGTTAAAGCTAAATTATTGCGTCTTTTGGTCCAATATTTCTTTTATAAATGATCCTCATATTTTGTTGGTTTAGATTGCTCAGAAGGCCGCAAAGAATGCCCATTTTGTGGTCTCTGGAACGATTGATCAATACTAAGTCATTGAACATAGTTAACAGACAACTTGACAAGAGAATTACAGACATGACCATAATTAAAAGACAACTTGGTTGGAGCACAAAGACATTCACTTTGGGACTTGATGGAATCAACTTTGACCTATCAACATAGGAACTATGTGACATTCACTTTGGGACTTCCTGGAATAGAAATTAACCTATCAACATAGGACGTCTGCTGAAGCAGTTAGGCAGTCTGTTGCAAAGCCAGTTACAACTTGAAGGTTTTCCCTTAGGTGCTCTGCTGCTTGACAGCTGCTTCAGCTATTTTCAAGGGCCTCTTAAGCATAATCTATAAGCAATTTTTTTTTTACTTTTACTCAGTTCCTCTAGATTTTTCATATCCATGAGAGTGATCTTTGTCAGTGCTGGAATTCACGTTATTATATATAAATATGCACCAAGTTAACGAAGTGCCCAAACTTCTAACGAAGCTCTTCCAGATCATTCATTCTCAGAGTCTGCATATTGTAGAGATTCGTGACGTTGTTTGATAGTGTATGAATAAAAGTCTTTGAGATATCAAGATATCTTATGAGATCCAATTCAAGATATCTCATGAGAATACCCAACAGAGTTTTAGATTAGATTGGGTATGCGAAACCTTTCTCAATTATGCTCTCATTCTATTTCTTCGCATATATACATTCATATAAATTTTTGTTATCTTTTTTATCATTTTGATCTTATACTGTTCATTCTGTATCAACAAAAATATTTTATTAGTTGTGTTTATTGTTTAAAATACTTGGATTTGATATTACATGTGTAGATGTACGTATGAAGTTTTAAAGACTAGATAATAATATTGTCATATGAACCTAATAATTTCATTATTTTAAGTTTTTGGTCTATATCTACTTATTATGATGTCATGATTTCTATTTTGTCCATAGTATTATTCTCTTTATATTTTTTTTACCTAATTTAGAATTGTGTTATGAAATTTTTTGGCTGTTAAAGAAGCAGGTTCGGGGTACAATCATCACTACCATTTAGAAAATAAGCCTCCAAAGCCACCGTTCTTCTTGGGTGGTACATCCACAGTATTCTTGCGACCAGTGGTGCCACTACCTGTCGTCCCTTCCACATTTTAGAGAATTGGATCAGCCTCCAATAACTGGTCTTCCTTAGCTAAGCCCCTAACTATCCAATCCCACTGACTTTTTACCTTTATGTGATATTTGTTTATGTATATACAATAAGATTCCTGATGTTTTTTAATAATAAATTAGGTGTTGTACCGGTCTACTGTCTCTAATGATATCGCTTCGAAGGTAGCAAGGAACCTCAAGTTTCATATGCCAAAGTATTTGTATATAAGATAATGTAGTGTTGAATGCCAACTCAGTTTCATGTTTTTTGAACTACTCTGGTGTTTCTGAAATGTACAACAATAAGATAAACACTTCAAGAAACCTTTAAGCTTTGTGTGGATCTCTAAAATTTGAGTCATCCTCGACAAGCAACACAACTGATGCCTTATCCAATGCAGTAGTCTACACAACCAACACAATTATGTGGACTCCTTAGGGGGTATCAGAAAATAATATTTTTTCCATACTGTTTGAAGCTATTTGAGTTTGAGTTTTATGATGTACTGAGTTTACTTTAAATTGATGTTTGAGTTTTATGAATGTGAAACTGATGTTTGAGTTAAATTGATGTACTGAGTTTACCTAACACAGTTAAATTCTAACATGGTTGCCTAACACAGTTAAATTGTGTACTATTAGTATATCGTCTATTATATATGATGGGTTTGTTTCCTGTTTCTTAAAATGATGTTTGAGTTTTATGAATGAGAAAATTTTATTGATTTGGATTATATTAGTGTACTAAGTTTGTTAGGTTATTTTGGTCAAACTATTAGTGTTGTTGTAGTATTTTTTATTTATAAAATAAGGTGGATAGATAGATAGATAGATAGATAGATAGATAGATAGATAGATAGATAGATAGATAGAGAGAGAGAGAGAGAGAGAGAGAGAGAGAGAGAGAGAGAGAGAGAGGCATGCTTCTATGTACATTAAGTTTACACACGTGTTGGCGCACACCAATTTTTTTATAATATTAAAAAAAATTAAGTTGATTTTTTATGTGATATTTAAACATTTCAACGGACCCATAAAATAAATCAACCCAGAAAACTTTTTTTGCTATTTTTAAAAAATCGATCAAACTTTCACAGTTTTTAAAGTACTTAAAAGCACGGAAGTTTGACCGATTTTTTAAAAATGCAAAAAAAGTGTTTTGGGGTTGAATTTTTTATATAGGTCCCTTGAACTGTTTAAATATCACACAAAAAAATTAGTTCAAAAATTATTTTTTTACTATTTAAAAAAAATGATGTGCATACTTTGTATGTAAACTTAATGTACACAGGAGTCTCTCTCTCTCTCTCTCTCTCTCTCTCTCTCTCTCTCTCTCTCTATATATATATATATATATATATATATATATATATATATATATATAATATGACAGGACGGTCTTTGAAAATATACACATTTTCAACGGTGTAGATCGATGCCACCTCCTTAAACATTTTTCCAAGATGGATGGTTGAGATCAATACCACTATTGATTTCAAATTATTTTGGTTTCCCCCATACCTTTTTCTCCTTCTCCCTTGATTTTTGTGCCCCTCAGTAACTCTCTCACCTACTCACCTCACACCGCCCACTCGCGATCTCCTCTCACCTCCCATGTCAAGGTTCTTAGATTCATTATTTGATTTTTACCCATGGTTCATGTATTTACGTTATTAGGTTCATAGCTTCATTGTTATTTCATTTTACATTGTTATTTCCTTCATAGCTTCATTGTTATTTACATTCAGGTATTTGTATTTTGGAGGTTTTCTGAAGCTTGGCTAAGGTATTTACATTCTTATTGTTATGGGTCACATTCTTAGGTTTACTTATTCACATATGATTTGGGTATCTGATTTGGGTATTTATTTACATTATGGAGGTTTTGTAAAGCTTGGCTAAAGTATTTACTTATTTGGCTAAGGTATTTACATTCTCATTTTACATTCTTATTGTTATAGGTCACATTCTTAGGTTTACTTATTCACATCTGATTTGGGTATTTCATTTGGTTATTTACAGGTATTTACATTATGGAGGTTTTGTGAAGATTGGCTAAAGCATTTACTTATTAAGGTATTTACATTCTTAGGTTCATAGCTTCATTGTTTGGGGTATTTAATTATTCACATTCTTAGGTGGGTATCTGATTTGGGTATTTACAGGTATTTACATTATGGAGGTTTTATGAAGCTTGGCTAAAGTATATTCTTATTAATATATTTACATTCTTAGGTTCATAGCTTCATTGTTTGGGTATTTACTTATTCACATTCTTAGGTGGGTATCTGATTTGGGTATATATAGGTATTTACATTATAGAGGTTTTGTGAAGCTTAGCTAAAGGATTTACTTATTAATTCATTTACATTCTTAGGTTTATAGCTTCATTTTTGTATTATTAAGTCTTTATTTATTTACTTTTTTGTATTAATAGGTTGGGTTTCGTGGCTTCGGATATTAAAATGGTTTTCCTTTTGTGAAGCTTGCATTTACATATTTACATTCTTAGGTTTGGGTTTGTATTTACATATTTACATTCTTAGGTTTGTGTTTGTACATTTCGGACAATTTATTTACATTTTTTTTTATTAATAGGTCAGGTTTCGTGGGTTCTGCTTCTTTTGTTCAAAGAACTAAAGTCTGGAAGTGTTCCGACTTGTTGAAAGATGTAAGGATACATCAATTACTTTCTTAGATGTATAATCTTACATGTATATTTTGTGATTGATACTAATTGTTTTTGGAATCATAGGTTGAATTTACATGACGTAGACACCTTGGTGTTATTATTTGAGATGAATCTGAGATAAATACTATTCGAATTGAGGCACAGAATCAAAACATTGTGGAAAGTTCCGATGTAGGTATAGGAAAGAGAAAAGGTAAAGAAAAAGTTATTTCAGATGGCGTATGTTCGAAAAGGCTTTTTCACTTTTTATAACCTGTACTTCGAAAAGGTAAAACATTGTTTCACTTTTAATACATTTTTCCCTTTCTTGACACAGTTTGAAAGTGAAATCTCAAAGGCTGCATTGGCTCAGCGGCGACGACGTGAATGAGAGAAGATTGAACGTGTTCTATCTGCACATTCTACTTTTACTTAGTCGTGTCAAACACTTAGCCTTGCTAATCACGTTCGTAGTAATGTAACTCCACTTACATTACAACATGATGGGGTACGCGAAACACCCAGCCTTGCTGATCGCGTTCTATCTCCACATTCTACTCTTACTCAAGTGTGTCAAACACCTCGCCTTGTTGATCACGTTCCTAGTAATGTATGTCTCTTTACATCACATCGTTCTAAATACCTATCATTATATGATCAATCTAAAATTATAATCTCCAATGCTGCATTTGCGCAGGGCCGGGGATGTGAACATGAACATATTGAACCTAGAACCACACCTTCTCTCTGCCCTTCACCTTTCCCTGGCCTACTGTCGTCTAAGAGAGAAGCAAAAGGCAAAGAAAAATTTGTTCCTAATGGGGTGTGTCTATTTCGTTATTATGCAAGACGTATTTACGTCTATCGTATTTACTTATTTTTTTATTATGCAATACGTATTTACTTCTATCATTACGTATATAGGAACAATTTGAAATTGGAATCTCACAGGATAAAGTTGCACAGCGCCTACGCCGAGGCCGTGAGTGTGAAACTACGTCTTCTAGGCGGTCAGGTTTTAATACTACAACATATGCAAATATGGCTCAGCTTATGGATCTTGTAGACCATTATAGGACAACCATTTACATTTGTATCTTAAAGATAAAGAAGCTCCTCGAATTAATCAGTTTGTTCGACCCCTCTCGATGAAATGACCCATATTAATTGAAATGAGACATATCTTCAATTAGTTTAAATCCATAATAATTGATCCTTACATTATGTTAGTTTCAATCATTTAGTTTGAATCAATGATGTTAGATCAACTATAATGATTCTCTATTTATAATCAATAACTATGCTACTTTGAATGTTAGATCAGCTATAACTATTTTAACTACTATAGGAAATACTTTTTTTTATAATTGATCCTCAATTAGTTTGAATCCGTAGTAATTGATCCGATCAGCTAATATCATGTATGATCATCTATAATCAGCTATGATATTGCATACTTCTATGATCATTTATGATCTATAAATTCAACCTTTGCAATCACTACACCAAAAACCGAAAATGGTCACGGAATTGGGTTCACGGCCAAAATTCGTGACTACATGCAAAATGAGCGTGACCAATTCCAAGACCCAGTGTGGTCATGGATCGACTTATAGGTGGTCATGGCCTTTAACCGTGACTCTCATGGGTCACGACTCACAACCCTGACCCAACCGTGACCATTACAGCTCCAAGTTTCCTGCCAAGTGTGGTCATGGATGGGTTCACGACTTATGACCGTGACCAGGGGCCCAAATACACACCACTATAGTCATGGCTTAGGATCGTGACCATTCTGAGGATTGAGTCAGGACTTTTGACCGTGACCGTGGAATTGTTTCCACACTGACGTGTTAAAAATAAAGGGGTTTTCATTTCCCTCCCTCTCTCTCCGACGATTTCCCTCCCTCTCTCTCCGGCGATTTCATTTCCAGTCTCTAAAGGTAATCCAAACCCTGGAATTTTTTCATTATTTTTTCTTTGTGTATTTATGTGTTTGTGTGTGTATTTTTGTGTGTCCTCACATGTGTGTATTTATGTGTGTGTGTGTGTGTGTGTGTATGTGTGTATATGTGTGTGTCTGTATACATGTGTGTATTTCTATATATGTGTGTGAGTGTGTATATAATCTCATACCCTTATTAATTATTTCATTGTGTGTGTGTGTATTTCAAAACTCTTGTTATTTATTTCATTGTGTGTGTATTTCTGTGTGTGTTTATACGTGTGTGTATTTATCTCTATGTGTGTGTGTGTATACATGTGTATATTGTGTGAGTAGGAGTGCATAAATTATAATTGTGTATTGTGCCTGTATTCTAGAAAAAAAATGCATATATATGATTAAGGTTGGTTTAAGTTTCAAACTAGGGCAATTTTAATTCAATGCATATTGTTTGTTTAATTTTCAAACTAGGTAAAATTTTAATTTTATGGATATTGTTGGTTGAAGTTTGGGGCTTAAATATAAAAAAATACCTCTCTATTAAAAAAATACCAAACATAAGGGTTAATTTTAGGGATTGTTGGGTTAAATGACAAAAGTAGGTATTCAAAACATAATAAATTAACGGTTGATGATTCATTAGAGCCATTATTTATAGGATTCATATCCACGCCATCGTACACAATAAGTAGTTAATGATTCATTATAGCCATTATTTATAGGAATCATATTCACGCCCTCGTTCATTATTCTCAGGAAAAATGAGTCACGCTGATAATCGATGGCAACGAGAGTATGAAAGGTTGAAATTGGTCCACACTCGTACCTCTTTCATTAATAATCCTCATAAAGTGGGTACCCTGATTTATTGGTATGGGAAAAGGAAGATCAAACAATTAAACTACCTTGTAAACCGTGGAGTTCATTTTCAGCAAAAGTATTTGTTCGATCGTATTCTGTTTTCCCTGCCACAATGTTAGGATGAAGCTGTACAATATATATATCACGTACATAATCCCGATTGAGCACTGACCTTTCTTACCCTGTTAGAGAAGACCGAAAAATAATTTCACCCATGATGGATAGAATTACGTACAAAGAGCATTGACGAAGACTGTGATGGCGTACGACATATGCACGTCAAACTCGATCTTGCCAATAGGCTAAAGAAGGTGATATTTCGAGTTCATGTCGCCGACATCTATGCATCCATTATAGATACGCTTCCTCCTTATTGGCAACATGCAAAAATTCATAGGTTCTTAAACACAAATCCAGAATGGATGGAGATCAGACACATTGAACTTTTGTTAAAGTCTTACCATGAACAGGTAGATTATAATAAATGATCAAAAAAATTATTTTGTGGTTTATATTTTCGTATTGAACTTTGAAATTATGCATCAAATATTATAGATACACATTTAACTTTTATTATTTTTGTAGATAATGTCGGGAAGTAATGGAACCAACTCTCCAACTAACAACAACCAACAACCACAAGGAGAATTCTTATCACCAATTTATGAGAAATACTCAACTTCACCAACTTTTCACGGGACCCATTCTCCACAAACTGCTCACTCCCCTACTCCGAGTTGTAGTAGGCAAGGTACTCCTCCCACTAATCCAACATCATGCCCAACGCTCCTAAAATTGTCGGTTCAGTTGAGAAGAAGCCCATTGGGTTCTCTCTTTTGGGAAATAATCCCACGAGGGATAAGAATCACGTTCAATAGTTAAAATCCCAGTATTTGTCATTGGAAAAAATGAATGTGGGACTGGGAGGAGCTGATAATTGGAACCTCATGGATAGAGCTATTAAAGTTGACATCTACAAGCAACTCAGCAAACGATTTTCATTTTCCTCCAACTAAAAAAATAAGGTGCTTTTTCGAGTTGCTGAACAACGCAGAACATATCAGAGAAACCTTAGGCAGAAGAATTTCCTTAAGGTAGCACCAAGCTGCGACATTTTGGCGCTCAAAGACAAAGTCCCTTCAACCATTGAAATGTCAGTCTCTCAATGGAATAATTTTCTGGAGAATGAGGCGAAGGACATCAAAATGCTGTAAAGGGAAAAAAATAAACAGAACAGGGCCAAAAAAACTAATGTCCATCGTCTTCGCTCGAAATCTTATGAAGATTTGAAAAACGAGTGGACAACCGTTACGAAAGATAGCCCGGATGAAGGAAAGATGTCGAATAGGGCCAACTTGTACGTGCATGCTAGATGGGACAAAGATAATAAGTTCCCTCCTCACTTGGCCAAGACTCTAGAATCAATAAAGTCTATCAGTAGTCACTCAAATTCAAGCCCGATTGAGGATATTGACAATGATGCCATCGTATAAACCTTTGGGAAGGACCAGAGAGGGAGGACGAGAAGTTTGAGGTCTCGTATGTCAAAAATAAGATTCAAACACCGCACCTCTCATGGACGAGCTTTCTTCTGTTAATAAGCATTTCGCATCCAGTGATGATCGTCAATATTGGACTGAAGGGGATATAGCGGGGCTTCATAATGAATTGGGAGGTGTGAATGATAAACTGCAACATATTGTATCCCTTTTAACCAGTCGTATGCCCTTGCGACCCCCAATGCATCCCGGTTTCCCTCCACAGATGCTAGGGATTCCTTAAAATTTTCCTCGTTCTCCATTCCCCCCACAGATTCCGGGTCCTCCTTCAACATTCCCCTTCTCAGTGCCTCAATTCTTGGATCATCGCCAATAACCCACAGTGACTATGGTGAGAAATACTATATACAGGACCTGAGAGACCGATAAATTTGTCATTGGGATCTGCACACTCATATCCACTGTGTAGGAACTTTATTACATAATCGACCTTTGTCGTAGGGTGAGTGTCTGATCGTGGTTGATACAGTATATGAGGGTTGTGAAACTGTTCCAGTGCACGTCAACAGTGGAGAAGGAAATTTTTTGAAAAATTATGTAGACTCTGTTACCACTTGTCTAGTTTATCGCTTGATGAAGATGTAGTAACATTTTTCTCATGTTGTAATAATATCAGTAGACAAATTTATTTAATTTGAGTTTAAGTGGCTTTGTTTTATCGTTGATTGGTGTGTTCTTGTATTTAAGTTATTGCATAGTTTGATTGATTAGTGCATTGTTGACTATATTAGTGCTTTGCTTTGATACTATATTAGTGCTTTACTATGCAACATGATATTTATTTTATCATGTTAACACAGAACTGCAATTTGTAAATTATTAAATGGATTTTCCACAATACAAAGAGTGGATGGGAAAACTGACCGAATAGCTAATAGTTAAGAAGATTCCGTGTCCGTGCACCCATTATACAAACGAAAAAAGATAAATCTTTAGAAGATGTTGAGTTACATTTAATAATGTGGGGAATTTGTTAAGATTATAACAAGTGTACATACCATGGTGAAAAACATGTACCTTACGTTCCCGAAGAATTACCAGTAACCGACCACATAACAGAACACCAGCGAGTGGAAGTGGTAAATAATTCGCCAACACATTGTCCATTGACCTACCTAATTGATGATGCTTACGGAGTCCACCATGACCAAAACCACCAACTTATGGAGACAAATAATGCGCACAATGAACAATTTGATATTGAACTACCAGGAGACCGAGAATATATACGGTTAAAAGCTGATGCGGCTAGACCGTTGTATAAAGATTACGATGAGGATCATTCGGTATTATATTCTATGATTGGTTTTCATAACTTGAAGAGTCAATTCGACTTTTCTAGGAACGGCGTAACCGTAATTCTTAAGTGGGTTAAAGAAATTCTCCCAAAAGAGAACACGTTAACAGACAATTATCCTACTATAAAGAAGAGCTTGAAGGGTTTGGGATTTAAATACAAATCTATCCATGCATGCAAGTATGATTGCATATTGTATCGCAACGAACACGGAGAGAAGGATGAATGTTTAGTATGCGGTGAGCGTAGATATGTTGTTTGTGAGAAAATAAATGACAAACCTGAAAAATATCAAAAGACCTCATAAGTCCCACAAAAGGTTTTGAAGTATTTTACACTTGGGCTACGGTTAAAATGATTTTTTAGTGTACCGTGGATAACGGAGGCCACGACATGGCACGCTCGATGCAAGGTGGGTAGGAATATGATGCATCATCCGGTTGATTCACTCGTATCACAACTTTCAAATTCGCGACACCATGAATTTGCAAAAAAACCACACAACGTTCATCTTGAAATCTCAGCTGATGGGTTTAACCCTTTCAGTATTTTAAGTACTAGTCAAAGTTATTGGTCAGTTCTAATGGCCCCTTTAAGTCTCCCTCCGACATTGTGCATGAGAAAGGAGTTCACATTCTTATCTTTATTAATACCCGGGACGAAGGCTCCGGGTGATGATATTGATATATTCTTAACCTTATTAATCAAAGAGCTTAAAGAGTTGTGGGATAAAGGCGTGACGTCATTGGACTCTCACAAGGGTGAAGAGTTCACACTTAAAGCAATGGTGATGTGGGCGATCCATGACCTTCCTGCTTATGGGACCTTGTTCGGTTGAAATTTTCATAGTTATTATGGATATCCCATATATGGGGAGGAAATTAAAGCCATTTGGCTACAACATAATAGTAAGATGAGTTACATGGGTCATCGTAGATTTCTGTCGACCAGTCACCCTTTCAGGAATGACAAGTCTAACTTTTATCCTATTGGTCACGAGTGCTAGATGCAACCTGCTCGGATTTTTGGTCAGCAGATCGAGGAGAAAGCGACGATTACGACTGCGAGGAATAGGTACGTAGGCAAAACACCCCAAGTTGTAAACCTGAAGCATAAAGTAAGGGGAGATCCTAATGACCCTACTAAAGCAAAACCATGGTCCAGGCGATCAATATTTTTTTATTTGTCGTATTAGTAAGATCATCGTGTAAGACATGTAATTGATGTGATGCACACAGAGAAGAATGTTGCAGAACATCTGATAGGAACATGTCTGGGTGGATCTCATTCCAAAGATGGAGAGCGGGCCCGTCGAGATCTGTAGGATATGAAGCTAAAGAAGAAACTCTTGTCAAAAAATGATCCTACAACAGGAAGAATTTATACCCCTCCGGTTGATTTCATTTTGACTACTAGTGAGAAGAAAATCCTCTTAGACACGTTGTTCAACTTGAAGACTCCAACTGGCTATTCTGGTAATTTACGTATGGTCGTTAACCAATAAGCAAATGACTTAAAACAGTGCAAGTCTAATGACTGGCATATAATCATCCAATTAATCCCTTTGTTATTTCGGCATTCCTTCTCTAAACACAAAGATCTCTGCCGGGAAATTATGTAAATCAGTTTATATTTTACCCTAGTTTGTGAAAAAGTGGTAAACATAAGGCACATTAGAGTTGCAAAATTAACTTTAGCCGAGGCAGTTTGTGTATTAGAAAAATATTTTCCTGCATCGTTCTTCGATATCAGTATCCACTTGCTCGTGCATTTATATGATGAAGCTTTATTATATGGTCCTGTTAGGCATCGTTGGATGTATCCTTTTGAGCGCTTGATGAAAACTTTTAAAGATTACGTAAAGAATACACGGTATATTAGAGGGTCAATTGCTGAAGAATACGTAACTGTGGAATCATCGTTATACACTAGGGAATGTATGCCAGAATAAGAGGTGAGGAGGTTTAATCCTCATAGAGGAGGAGTGATAGAGGAACCTGATGAGTTTGAGGACAAAGTACCGTTTGGGAACCCTAAAGAGTTAAAACTCACAAATATACAATAGGAGCAAGAAGCTCATTATGTCTTCGAATCGCAAGATAAAGTCAAAGAATGGAGAGAGTGAGTATCTATTGAATTCTTCTTCTTTGATTATATGTATTTTATATTTTACGATCTAAACTCTACAATTTACCCATAGGAAGTACGAGAATAAAATTTCTGAAAATCAAAGGACAAATTGCACGAAAACTGATTTTAGGGCATGGGTATCAAAAGAGGTAAACTTCACATCTTATGTGTGTGATAAAAAAATGTCTTAATACAAATTCATTAATAAATGCAGCTTCTAAAAAGAGGTGATGTCTCTTCCAGGCTTTCACACCTAGCAAAAGGCCCTAATTTTCGTGCGAAAGAGTTTTAGAAATTCCACAGTAACGGTTTTGATTTCATTTCATATCCATATGAGGAAAACTTTTGACGCAAAATAGTGGAATATCAATTTCTTCCTTGACCACCTGTATCACTAGCAGAAGCGATAAAAATCCAAAGAATACGGTGCTAACCTATTATGGGATAGTCCAATAAATCCTATAACTTTATTACTTAGATTTCACAGAAACCGTATTCTATTATGATTGGGTAAAGATGGAGGATAGTACGAATGCTTGCAAAGTTGATTCTGACTCCAAACTTATTATGGTAGATTTATCAAAGTTGACGAGTAAAGATCGCATAGTCGACGAGCCTTTTATTTGTGCCTTTCATAACATAAAGAAGGTATTATACTCCAAGTGCATAAACTATGACAATTGGTCTATTGTTGTGCATGCACCAAAGGGTATGACTACTGAAGTGGATGCATTGAAGTCTCCAAAATAGTTCCAGTCAGCTCTTGATGACAACCCTAATTTGAAGGATCTTTTAGTTGATTTAGAGGAAGATTGAGTATCAAAATATTATGTTAACCTTGTCAATTTGTATCCTATTTCGATATTGACATTGTATTAGTGATTTACGTTGATGTACGAATTTTAGTTACTTTTATGAATGTTTAATATGATTTATGTAAGTTAACTTTCGATAATATGTTATGCTCAGTCGAATATCTAGATGTATGGGATAATTATTGGTTTTGTTTGGTTTGGCTGTTGGATAATTATTGGTTGTTAGCTTGTTGTTGGATAGTATGTTAAAAGGAGTACGGGATGATTATTGGTTTGGTTTGGTTTGGTTTGACTGTTGGATAATTATTATTGTTGGCTTGTTGTTGGATAGTATGTTAGAAGGAGTATGGGATAATGTTGTTGGTTAGTTCTTACGAGTTACGTTGGTCTCGTTCGAGGTGTTAAAACTTCTTTAGGGGTTGTAGGGTGGGCATTAAGGGGTTTCCCCTCTAATGGCACGTTTTGAATCCAAGTGTGGATTTTCTCAAATTATCATCATATTCTCAAACCATGGGTCCCGTGACCACGCGATCGGTTCTTGAGAGTTAAATTGGTCCCGTTTGCGTTGATCGCTCCCCTAGACAGGCCGCTTGTGGGTCTCTAAGGGGTTTAGACCTCTAACGGTACGTTTTCAAGCATACAATATTGATTTTCTCAAATTATCATCATTTTTTGGAACCAGGGGTACCGTGACCACGCTGTCGGTTCCTGCTAGTTAAATTGATCCCGTAAGAGGTGTTTGCACCTCTCACGAGGTCGTTTGGGAGGTACTTTTTGTTTTCGCCCTCAAAAGGCATGTTTGGTAAAAAAAAATATGAACAGTCATGGAATGAGAACACTAGAACCATGATCTGAATGATCTTTGGAGTTTTTTCTCGTTAGTCTTTGGACCAGCGAAGCCACGTAGTCTCCCACGAGTGAATCCCTGGCTTTTTACAACTATAGCAAGTGTTCCCATTAATGATTTTAAATGGTGTTCTTCGATTTTATTGAGTAGAGTGAGCGATAATGTTTGAAAGGGATTAATTTCAAGGTGTAGGGAAATCAACATTACAAGGTGGTCTCACAGGAAGATTAAGAGTTTAACAACCCTCTTTTGAGCTCACAACCTTGTCAATTGAGCTTGACAAGCTCTTAATCTTCCTATGAGGCCACCTTGTAATGTTGAGTTCCATGCACCTTGAAATTAATCCCTTTCAAACATTACCGCTCACTCTACTCAACAAAATTGAACTCCACCATCTAAAATCATTAATGAGAACACTTGCTATAGTTGTAAAAAGCTAAGGATTCCCTCGTGGAAGACTACGTGGCTTTGCTGGTCCCAAGACTGTCCAGAAAAAACTCCAAAGACCATTTAGATCACGGTTCTAATGTTCCCGTCCCATGACTGTTCAGATTTTCTTACCAAACATGCCTTTTGAGGGGAAAAACCAAAAGTACCTCCCAAACGGTCCCGTAAGAGGCGCAAACACCTCTTACGGGATCAATTTAACTCGCAGGAACCGACCGCATGGTCATAGGACCCCTGGTTCTAGAAAATGATGATAATTTGTGAAAATCAATATTTTATGCTTGAAAACGTGCCGTTAGAGGGAGAAACCCCTTAGAGACCCACAAGCGGCCACTTTAGGGGAGCGATCACTGCGAACGGGACCAATGTAACTCACAAGAACCGATCGCATGATCACGAAACCCATGGTTTGAGAATATAATGATAATTTGAGAAAATACACACTTAGACTTCAAAACGTGACGTTAGAAGGGAAACCCCTTAACGCCCCCCAAACAGCCCTTTTAGAGGAGCGATAACTGCACACGGGTCCAATGTAGGTAGTAGGATCCGATCGCGTGGCGACGGGACCCCCTATTAGAGAGAACGAACCATATTTGAGAATGTCCACACTTAGGCTTGAAAAGGTTCCCTCGGGGGGAGAACCCCCTTAGCGCCCCCAAACGGCCCCGTGAGTAATGCCAACACTTCGCAGGGGACCAACATAGCCTGCACGAGCCGATCGCATGGCCGCGGGACCCCCGATTTGAGTGCACGACCCATATTTCAGAATGCCCACACTTAGGCTTGAAAAGGTGCCGTTGGGGGGGGGGGGGCAAAACCACTTAGCACCCCCCAAACAGCCCTGTGAACGGCGGAAACACCTCGCACGGGACCGACGTAGCTTGCACAAGCCGACTGCATGGCCACAAGAGCCCCAGTTTGCGAGCACGACCCATATTTCAGAATGCCCACACATAGGCTTGAAAAGGTGTCGTCGGGGGGCAAAACCCCTTAACGCCCCCCCAAACGGCCTTGTAAGCGGTGTCGATACCTCGTACGGGACCAATGTAGCTCGTACGATATGATCGCGTGGCCACGGGACCCTCGGTTTGAGAGCACGACCCATATTTCAGAATGCCCACACTTAGGCTTGAAAAGGTTTCGTCGGAGGGAGAAACCCCTTAGCGACTCCCAAACGGCCCCGTGAGCGGTGCTAACACCTCGTACCGGACTAACGTGGCCCGTAAGAGCTAACCGTGTGGCAATAGGACCCCCGATTTGAGAGCACAACCCATATTTCAGAATGCCCACACTTATGCTTGAAAAGGTTCCGTTGGGGGGCGAAATCCCTTAGCACCCTCCAAACGGTCCTGTCAGCGGCACCAACACCTTGCACGGGACCGACATAGCCCACACGAGTCAACCACGTGGCCACGGAACCCCCGGTTAGAGAGCATGCCCCATATTTCATAATGTCCACACTTAGGCTTGAAAAGGTGTCGTCGGTGGGGGGGCGAAACCCCTTAGCACCCCTCAAACGGCCCCGTGAGCGGTGTCAATACCTCGCACGAGACCAATATAGCTCGTACGAGCCGATCGTGTGGCCACGGGACCCCCGGTTTGAGAGCACGACCCATATTTCATAATGCCCACACTTAGGATTGAAAAGGGACCGTCGGGAGGGGGAAAACCCCCCCCAAACAGCCCCGTGAGCAGCGCCAACACCTCCCATAGGACCGACATAGCCCTCAAGAGTTGACTGCGTGGCCATGGGATTTTCGATTTGAGAGCACGGCCCATATTTTAGAGTTCCCACACTTAGTCTTGAAAAGGTGACGTCGGGGGGTGAAACCCCTTAGCGCCCCCCAAACGGCCATGTGAGCGGTGCTAACACCTCGCACAGGACCAACGTAGCCCGTACGAGCCGATCGCGTGGCCACGGGACCCTAGATTTGATAGCACCGCCCATATTTTAGAATGCCAACACTTAGGCTTGAAAAGGTGCCATCGGGGGGTGAAACCCCTTAGCCCCCCCCCCCCCCCCCCCCAAACGGCCCCGTAAGCGGTGCGTGCACCTCGCAAAGGACCAAGGCATCCCGCACGAGATGACCACGTGGCCACGGGATGCCCGACCTATATTTTAGAATTCCCACACTTAGGCTTGTAAAGGTGCCATCGGGGGGGAAAACCCCCTTGCTCCCTTCGAACGTCCCCGTGAGTGAGGCCAACACCTCACACGGGACCGACGTAGCCCGCACGAGCCGTTCACGTGGCCACGGGATGCTCAGTTTAAGAGAACGACCCATATTTCAGAATGCCCACGCTTAGGCTTGAAAAGGTTCCGTCGGGAGGCGAAACCCCTTAGCGACCCCTAAACGGCCCCATGAGCGGTGCCAATGCCTCACACGCGACCAACGTAGTCCGCACGAGCCGATCGTGTGGCCACGGTACCCCCGATTTGATAGAATGGCCCATATTTCATAATGCTCACAGGGTCCCGTGACGGGATCCCCAATTTGAATGCACAGGACCTCCTCGAGGTCACCCAAGGAGCACTTGCAGCAACTGGTCCATTAGTCTCCCGATTCGAGAATTATTTTTATTATTATTATAACCGGTCATGGTCTAAAGCAGTGAAAATGACTTATGCACAGTAAGTGTAGTCACGGACCTTGGTCGTGACAATATTTAATGCATAGCCACGGCAATGGGTTGTGACAATATCATATGCACATTAATATTAGTCACGGCCTTAAGCCGTAATAAATATGGATCGCATAGTGAACTGGTCACGGACTTACAATGTGACCACATGTTCTTTAGTCGTGAAGTGGTCACGGATTTGGTCTGTGACCACGCATACAATTAAGGTCAGGGCTATGGGTCGTGACCACATCTGTGACTATGTGAGATCTGTGACCAGGCTTTGGGTCAGGGATTTGGGCCGTGACCACTAGAAATGGTCACACCTAATTTGGTCACGGACTAAATTCGTGACCCACCCTTCATGGTTAGGGATAAAATTTGTGACCATTAGCCCAGTTTTGGTGTAGTGAATAACCTCTAATATGTCGAACAAGATATCATCAACTATGTAAGGATACGTCTATGAGCGCCTAAATTCAACCTTTGCTACAACCTCTATGATCAACTATGTTTTGGCTATAAATTCAACCTATATAACAGAGTAATTTCAAAACCAAAATTTATAGCAGAGTAATTTATAAACCTGTTAAAGTAATTTCTAGCCTATGTTATGATCGGCTATAATTTTTAATTGTGTTAAACCTCTGCTATGATCAGTTATAATTACCTATGATCAGCTATAATCAGCCATGAATTGCATACTGCTTTGATCAATTATAATCACTTTTGTTTTAACCGCTTTGATCACTTATAATCACGTTTATTTTAACTGCTGATAACCTCTGTTTTAACTGCTATCATCTCTCCTACAACATATTTTAACTAATTTACATCAGATCAATTACTACGTTCACGTTCACATAGTCATTATAACATAGTCATTAAATTACATCGCATACAACATTTTTTCTCTAACATAGTCAGTTATAATGATTTACAATATATTCCATGCTGCATCTTTTTTGGTTCAAATACTGCCTTAATTCACTTTATAAAATAAATTTATTATTATTGTATAGGGAACATGCTTTTGGCCTGGGTAGACATTTTCTTGGAATGATGAATGTTGAGTGTCCTCATTGTTCGGCCTTACATTAACTTGGGAAAAGTTAAGAAATTCTTCAATTGCACACCCGTTGTTTGGTAAATGCTGTTTGCAAGGGAAAATAAGGTTACCATCCTTGAATGGACCTCCGTCCGAGATCAAATATTTATACAATTGTAACGACGTTCAATTAAACTCATTTCGGAGATTTACTAGACAATATAATGTTGTTAATGACTTTACCAGTCTTGGAGTATAAATGAATGGTATAGTACTTACTGGATGGGGTCCTACATCTTTCACCATTCATGGAGAATTGCATCATCAATCTAAAACCTTATTACCAGAAGAAGGGCAAGAAGGAAGTTATGCTCACTTTTATATTTATGATCCTGATGCTTCTTTGGATATTCATGAGCACCAAAATCCACAACTAAGAAGGGATGTTCTTGTAATTATTCAAGATTGTTTTTTTACCACTAATCCCTTTTCATCAAAATTTCAGCAGGCATGTGCTATTTTAGAGAAAGTAAATACAATAAATGTGAATGTACCATCTTATTTTCATCATAGCAAGTCAACAGATAGACGACGGTATAATTTACCATCAAGTGAGGAGATTGTAGTTGTATTACCTGGAGATGGATCTCAATTGAGTGTGATAAGAGATATCATTCTTCGTTTAGAGGGAGATAATCAATTAATGCGAATTAGTGAGTGTCACCAGTGTACTTATCGTTGCATTATGTGTTATTGTTCCTTATCGGTGAGCTCGGATGGGAACCTGATATGACACATTGGGATGTAGTCAGTGAACAACCTGATTTACATCATCGATTGACTCAAATTAACTATTATGGTTATCGTATCTTCGAACGATCAACTGAATACTCCACAATTCTTAAAGCGGGGAAATTGTTTCAAGAATTAATTATTGATGTTTGGGCTTCAACTGAGCAGAATCATTTGACCTACTACTGTCTTAATCAATCTGACTTGCATGTTGATTTGTATACTAGACTTGCTGAAGGTATAGTAGAAGGAGTATAAGGCAAATGAAATTGGTAAACGTAGCATTTTATCGTCTTCCTTCACTGGTAGTGCTAGGCATATGTTTGAAATTTTTCAAGATTTAATGGCCATCACACATTATCATCAACATCCAGATATATTCCTTAATATAACTGCAAATCCCTGTTGGCCTGAAATTTGTGGAGCTTTATTAGCACATTAACATTCTTCAGATCGGCCCGACATCGTAGCTCACGTGTTTGAGATGAAAAGAAAAGTGATGATGAAAGAGGTGGGAAGTAATAATTTTTTTGGTAGGAAAGTCACGCACGTTTTTACCACTAAATTTCAAAATAGGGGTTTGCCACATGTTCATGTTATTATTTTTTTTCGAAAGCAGAAGTAAAATTAAGACATGTGATCAGGTGGATAGAAATGTATGTGCTGAATTTCCCGATTCGAGGGAAGATCCTACCCTATTCGAGACAATCTTGGTTGAATGGTACATGGTCCTTGCGATCCCCAAAACCCCAACGCCTCGTGCATGGACAATGGTAGATGTACAAAGAAATATCCTCGAGATTAGGCAGAATACACGAATATGGATCAAGATAGATACCCAATATATCGTCAATGTAATGATGGTCGAAAGTGCATTATTGTTGGAGGGAAAGTAGTATGTAATAAAGATATTGTGCCATATAATCCATATCTTTCTAGAAAGTTTGATTGTCAAATTAATGTGGAAGTTTGTGAGCGGTTGAGATGTGTTAAATATATTAACAAGTACATATTTAAGGGTTTTGATTGGACTACAATGATTTTAGGACGATTAGATGATATCCAACAATACCTTGATGAGAGTTACATTGGGCCGCCTAAAGCTGCTTAGCGGTTATTTGGTAATTCAATGCATGAAGAAATTCCCAATGTTGTTCTATTAGCGCTTCATTTACTAGGAATGCATTGGGTTTCATTTATTCCAAATGATTATGTGGAAATAATTATGTCTAGAGCTGCTAATCAAAAGACCACTTTGACTGAATTCTTTGCCACATGTGCATCAAATGCATCTGCACGCGCTTTCACATATCAAGAGTTTTCACAACATTTTGCTTGGAATAAAGAACCGAAGACGTGGACTGCGAGATCTCTGAAAATGCAAGGTTATTCAATTAGTCGAATGTATTTTGCTTCCCCGAATACAGGTGATCTTTTTTATTTGTGGCTCTTTTAACAGCGGTAAAAGGACCTCCATCGTATAAAGCGCTTAAGACTATCAATGATATAACTTACGATTCATTCAAGTTAGCATGTATTGCTTAGGGCCTTTTAAAAGACGATGGTGAATGGGTCCAATGTTTGCAAGAGGCTGAGGTCCTTAAAATTGGGTATCAATTGAGACGGTTATTCATTGTTATCCTTACTGAATATCTGCCTCTATATCCTGATATATTGTGGAATCAATTTACGATGCCTATATGCGATGATTTGGCTCATAACATATGGACTTTGTACGGCATTCAGACTCCAACTAAGATTCAAATTGAAGACTATGGTTTGTATCTAATAAACGAGTTATTCCAAGAATTATGAAAAATCTTATCTGATTTTCCTTCGATGCCTGTTTCAGTTGGTAATTGGTGTATAAATATGGGTAATAGGTTATTCGTGAACATCGTCAATTGCAAAGTGGTGATGAATGAGAGGAGCCTCAATCTAATGTTGATTGTCTTAATAATGGACAACGCGTTGCATATGAATCCATAACAGCTTTAGTTTTAGAAAATAATGGAACTACATTCTTTTTGAATGGTGGTACAGGCACCGAAAAATATTTTTTTACAATACTATTGCTACTAAACTTCGCATCCTTGGACATATTGTTATTACTATTGCTTCTTCCATAATTTCATCATTGTTGTTGGTGGGGGCTCGAACTGCACATTCGACCTTTTGTATTCTTTTGGAAATTCTCAAAAATCCAGTTTGTGGGTTTACAAAGCAGTCGACTCATTCTGAGTTGTTTAAGTTGGCAAAAATAATTATATGGGATGAAGTTCCAATGCAACATCGATTTTGTGTGGAGGATGTAGATAGGACTTTGAAAGATATTCATAATTATAATAAGCTTTTGGGGAGGTATCACTATTGTCTTGGGTGGAGACTTTCGTCAAATTCTACCCGTGATACCAAGGGGTCTTCGTGAGCAAATTGTTACCGCGTCATTGAGGCGTTCATTCTTATGAAAAGATATTCACATTTTGACTTTGGTTGCCAATATGCGTCTTAATAATGCAGAAACTGAAAGTGTTCCATTTTCAAGCTTTCCTCTGATGTATAATTTGAATTTTGTAGTCTATTTCTATTTTCACATATTTCTATACCATTTATAATGTTACTAATTTTAATTTATATATTTGTAGATTGGGTCAAATCCCCAAGAATAAGTAGAATTACCTTCAATAATAAGCAAGTGCAGTGGTCGTAATGAGTTATTGATGGAGATTTATCCATAGTTGATTGCGGTCGGCACTGCCACTCCTAACTACCTTAAATAACGAATAATTCTTTCTGCGAGAAATGGCGATGTCAATATTATAAACAGTTATTCATTAAATCTTCATCCCGGTGAAACAATAACATACTTGTCTACAAATTAATTATGCCTAGATGAAACAAGTAGTGACGTAGTTAATAAAAATCCAAATGAATATTTGAACTCCCTATGTCCCTTAGGGTTGCCTTTGTTCAAGTTAGAACTCAAAATTGGTTGTTCTATTATGTTTCTAAGAAAAATTTTGCCTAGGTATTGTATTTGTAATGGCACTAGGTTGATCGTTGTTAATTGTATTGAACATGTAATTGAAGATCAGATTATAGCGATAATTTCGCTTTGGTTTCAAAAATATCTTTTACACCCTCTTCAGCATAAGTGTCAATTCACATGACAAGACTACAATTCCCAGTTAGATTAGCATATGCAATGACGATGAATAAATCCCAAGGCTTATCTATTAAATTTGTTGGAATTGACTTGTGAACACCGATTTTTAGTCACGGTCAACTATATGTCACATTTTCAAGATGTACAAGTGCAAAATTATTTAAGTATCCTTCTACCTCGAGATGGTACAAACTCAACAATAAATATTGTGTATCCAGAAATTTTGTTATAGTAGGTTATTTTTATGTTGCATTATCTCACTTTTGTTAATTTTTTTTGGTTGCTAACATGTCTACCAATTCTCTATTTGTTTACTCATCTTCGGCGTTGTAAGGACACAAATTTTCAATTGAGTCCTTTGTAGTTTTGGCTCAATTCCGGACAAAAACGTTTGAGTCATAGAATTGAGTTATTGACCATTCTTCAATTCTATGACATGATAAACTTAAAGACGTAGTGACCAAGTTTAAAGCTTCATCAAAATGCTGAGTTTATTGTGCCACGTTTCTACGTCATCAACATGGTTCCATTGCTCCTAAGGTATGAATGCATTTTAATATATATATAGGAGCTTGGAACAATATTTATATGGGTGTAAGTTTATTTTAAACTGTTGTTTATTTTCAGAAAGTTTCATTAAAACTTTAAAATAAAGTTTCTGGGCTAAAATCAATTTTTTATACTTTCTGGAAGTTCGTTCGATATTGTCGTTCGAACGAGTTTGCCAATGAGTTCCCATATTGGCCACTGGAATATCGTTTGAATTATCGTTCGAACGATATGGCTGTTCGAACAAGAATTCCAATGAGATTTCTAACGAGTTCAAATTTTAATACACGGGAACTTCTTTAGAAGGCTCGTTCAAACGAGACTTCATTCGAACAAAAATCTCGTTCGAATGAGATTTGGCGAGAACAGTTTATTTGGCAATTTTGAGGAGTTTTTTCCACTTTCCCACTTCTTTTCCCACTAACTTTTTACCTGATTAATTAAGTGCGAAAACCAACTTTTTCATACTATTCCAACTCTTAAAGAGAGTTTTGACTGTTCATCTTTTCAAAGAAAAAGTTCATTGTTTGAAGTGCTAATTCCTCAAGAAAAACTTTAAAAATACTTATGTTTTACACCTATAGTTTGTTTATCCAAGTTCCTTTATATATATACATTGCTAGGAGTTTTTAGAACCGATTTACTCTACCTATTGAAGAGTTCGTTTGGGTTTTCTTCTAACTCCCTCAAAGAATAAGAAGTTTGTTTTTCTACGGCATTCTCACATGGTGAAAGGCACCATGTGTGGTTGACGGTGTACCTATGTCTCATTGGTGAAGTCCAAGGTTCCGGTGGAGCTCTGAGATTATCGACTAGGCGGAGGTGTTTACAAGACGACGCGTCAAGGCTTGAAAGGGGTCGAGTCGAGGAAGTAAGTCATCTGTCTTGTAATTGTAAAACCATACTTAGAGGACTTAAGGTTAGGACCGTCCGAGGTTTTTTCCCGTTGTGGGGTTTTCCCCGTACATCGCGGCGTAGTGATTCATTGTTTGTTTTATCTTTCGCAAAATCTACCTAGAACGCATGCTTAGGTAAAAAGATAAAATTTGGTTTAATCACTACTTATGTTTAATTTATGTGACACCCCACCTAATAAAATACCGGGTGATCAGTCCTATACCAAATTAAAACAGGAATTCCAGTTGGATCATCCTTAGCATCACTGTCGAAAACTTTTTAAAACTTACTATCCACCTAGTATTCCAAAAGCTGGTGCCAATTTTAACTTTTTAAATAAAACCAAAACAGTACATGCGGAATTAAAATATAAACCATTCACACAACTAAATGAAAATAAACTGAATCATAATTACACAACATGCCGAATAAATCACCGGCCACCAAAGAGTTAAACCATATACAAATATACAACACCTGAAAACTGTACCGAGAAGTCTGGGCTACAAGCCCTAAATAAAACTGAGACTGATACAAGATTCCTACTCTAGGAATGAACAAATGATGCGTCTAATCCAAACTCCTGCTAGCATCCACATATGCCGCAGCTCCGTGTCCCTGGAATAGAATATCAATCCTGGCGTCCCTGTGGATGGACACCTAAAAGGTTTTGAAAATGGTTTTATAGCAAGGGTTAGAACCCAAAATATTTTGAAAATATTTAGCAAGTGAATTAACTGCAGTAATTTAAAATGCATGAATGTGCTTCATATTTAAGTTAGTGTCGCACTCCCTTGTGGACATTCTCACCCCTCCACTATTGTGCACACCTACCGATTACTTTAACCCCACCTAGTTGTACTACCCCGTCCAACTAGTCCTGGTATAATCTTCCCTTGCCCTACTACTCTAACCCGAGTATAATGATTCTTGAATTATAAGTTATTTCACAATTAACTTAATTAATTCCCCGTAAATAGTAACATATAACCGTATCACAAGTTATATAAAGTAAATACATTACCCACGGTATTATCCCCACAAATGGTTAACTTAATTAATTTCTCATTTATTAACAGCATATAACTGTAACCCGAGTTATATAAGGTAAATACATCACACACTGTATTATCTCCTACATATAATATCTACTACCATATTATACGTACCTTTACTAACAACCACACATATATCATACGTGTATCCATCCTTCCGAGTATACCCTCACCGGATGATTCCCTCTAAAATGCTATCTCACTAGGTGTGCTCACAAAACCTAGTTCCCCAAGTTGGAATCGCTTACCAACTTGGCCCAAAATATAAACGTAGTGGAGGCGGTCATATTCCTTCCCTGAAAGTGAGATAAGTCCCTCACCCATATATACCGGACGCTATGACCTGGGGATATACTCGCCCTACTCCTCAAGCTAGGGGATTCACCCAAATCGCGCAACCTCCCTTGATAGCATTAGAGTATATAATTTTAATAAATATCTAATCACTGATATTTAGTATCACGCACAATAAATACACACATATATATATATACTATCACGACACCGTATATATATATAATATAAACCCGGCTTTACCGTGTATTCAATATCCCATACACTGCCTGTAATTTCCCGAGTCTGTGGCCCGACTCAATGTAATTAATTTTCTCACTTAATAACTTTTCCTCTTCCCGAGTCTATGGTCCGACCCTAATATAGTTAATTCACACTTTAATTAATATAATACTTTCCCCGAGTCTATTGTCCGACTCTCCTTAAATTAATTAACACACCTTTTAATTTAATACTACCCCGAGTCTATCGCCCGACTCTAATTAAATTTATTAACACACATATTAATTTAATTCTACCCGAGTCTACAAACCGACTCTAATTAAATTAATTAACACACTTATTAATTTAATCCTACCCGAGTCTACCAACCGACTCTAATTAAATTAATTAACACACACATTAATTTAATCCTACCCGAGTCTACCAACCGACTCTAATTAAATTAATTAACACACACATTAATTTAATCCTACCCGAGCCTACCAACCGGCTCTAATTAAATTAATTAATACACTTATTAATTTAATAACTTGGTGTCACCCAACCATTATCCCCGGATTCTCTCACTTGGCCCTTACCTCCACATTTCCGAGTCAATGTTCCGACTCCAAACTAATTACTTCCTCTCTATAATTAATTTAACACCTTGATATCAAGACACCCAGACTCACTCCCTTGGTCCAATTTACATCTCATAATATAATACCCACATTTTTGCCTACAATGTGTCACACCTTTATTTCCATAATTTTCCCAATTATGTTCACCTATAATTATCAACATGCCCGGACTCGCCCACTTGGTCCATAATTAAATATCTCACTTAAATTCCTTTACTAATGTAGTGCCACCCAACTACATTTCCCGAATATTATTCCTCGGCCCACTATCCATAATTATGAATTATTTCTCCAAATTCGTTCATCTCATGACATACCGTTCACACCCTCCTAGACCCAATTATATTACCCTATAATTGTTAAGGAAACATATATCCCATATAAATATTATCACCAATTAAAAATAAGGGAATTAAATCTTAAATTAAACCCTCATATAAACAAACTGGCCGAACTGTCACTTTTCTGGGACCGTCGATCGATCGATCCCCCTGTGTCGATCGATCGATCGAGCAGGTGGTTGTCTTCCTCGGCTTGCTGTTTTCAGCCATGACCGAATTTTCAAGGTTTTTCCTCTCCATTTTTCCAACCTTAAATAACGATTTTTAACCAATCAATTACTCCCAAACAAGTCTCAATCATCTAAAACTGTTTTACCCTTTTTGATTCATACGATATCTCACTATAATTAAAGATGGATTTTCCCATTAAAATCCATCAATCTTGTTCTACAACCAATTTTCAAATCCAGATTATCCCCCAGTTTATATTCCGAATTCTTATTCCAATCAAATATCTACATTCAGATATGTTCAACACAACAATTTTACTATGAATCTCATTCAATAGTTTCATGAACAAAAACCCCATTTTGTACCCATTTATCCCCAAAACGAATTTTGGTTTACACATCACTATGATATGAATTGATTATCATAAATTTCGAAAATACAACAGCTAACCACTTGCCTGAAATCATTCGTAGGGTCTGATCCGTTGTAGTAGCCCCTTGATTTTGCTCCAAAATCCCCAAATTTGCTCTTGATTTGGTTTCCCCCAAATCCCCTCTCAAACCCTAGGTTCTTAAGTTGTGTTGGCTGCCATACCCTAATCCCTCACTTAGGTTAAAACTCTAATTCCCGTTTTTCACCTAATGGGCTTAATTAAAGTGGCCCAACTCACCCCGTGTGGGCCCGGCTATGCCCAAAAATACCCCGAGACCCAATTGCTACCCCCGGGTACTCTTTTCTGACTATCCCGACCCATCCGGACTCAACCGCGCAGTCAGAATTGACATCCGAATTAATTTATACAAATTCTTATCTCACACCCCCTTTAGTCTATACCGACTCCCGACTGAGATAAGTGTATACCTCGTCACTAATACTCGAAATGACGTAATTAAATTATTACTATTCACTTAGTAAATAAATTTTCCTAAACATTAACCATTCACTCCCCGATTAATATTTAAATAAATATATTGTCATAATTAATTCAATTAAAATTACTACACACAAGTAATTTAAAATCCCCGAATTAATTAAATATTAAATGCACAAAAATACGGGGTGTTACATACTCCCCCCCTTACAAAGGAATTTCGTCCTCGAAATTAAGATTAACCTAGTGTTCCAGTATTCACATATTACTCACTAGTCAAGTGCCTCCAAGCCCGCTATTTCTATCCCATCCGATTCTAACCATACATTACACAAGTATGCATTTAACTTTACCAGGGCGCCCATACACCCTATACCCATGCTTACCCGCACAAAATTTTTGCCTTAATTTACCCCGGGTGCCCATACACCCTATCCCCGCACTCTTTCGCACGAAAGTTACCCGACTATGCTAGTCGTAACCCGTAATATAACTTCGAACCCGTAGTCATATTACACACATATATATATATATATATATATATATATATATATATATATATATATATATATATATATATATATATATATATATACATATATAATTACTGTCCGGGTACTCAACCCATGCTACGTCCAACTATCTCCCCATAAATACTTATCTCTCAACACAAAAGAATATACGCTTACCCTTTATGCTACCAAAGACAACATAATACCGTGCCCTTACTACCACTAGTCCTTGCGCAAAATAAGCCCCGAGCTATCTCTCTTTGCTCGAAAATCAATTCAACCACCCTGATTCACTTCATTAAACATCCCCACTTACCGGGATAAAATGTGAGAACACAAAACCTCACTATGTGCTATAACACCATGTAATACAACATATATACATCCACATATATGTAGTCTATACGCCCTCTCCTGTGATACCTAGTATCAACCCTACCCTGGTGTCGTGAACACCAAAATTTAACTCCACTATTCAAAATAATTATATTCCATCGCTATCCAGCCGATGAAAAAAAATTATAATCAACCCTACTCCCATAATTCACGAAAGTAGTCATTCCTCGCATAATTCAACAAATCACTCAGTGTACGCCTCCACTCTCCCATGAAGAACACTAAGGAACTCCGCTACCCTACGAAAAGTTTACCCACATGCTATGGCTGCTACCGCCAACGCACCCACTAAGTTCGACTCGCCTACGAACCCTAGTGAAAAATAAGTCTTATACTGTGACATCCTCTTTGTCACTCAACAATATACCCCATGCCCCTAGGGTAAAATAATTACTTCTATACTCCAGCTGCAACGGCTGGTTCTCGAGTTCCGGAGGAGTTCCTCCCTGCCCGAATGCACCCGTGTCCTGCTTTAGTGGCTGTACATCCAGGACCTTGTCCTGTAGTTGACCCCTGTCTCGCTTAGGGCAATATCTCTTCATGTGTCTCGCTTTTCCCACAAACGGAACACTTTCTAACATGTTCACCCTGTCACTGATCCCTTCCATGCCAACCTTGTTGGAATTCCTAGCCATCCCGCCGATAGCCTCAAGTTCTAAATCGTGGCCTGATTTCCCTACCAGAAATTCGGCCCATGATCTCCCCCAGTCTGCTGCTGGGATACCCCACTGGTAGTGTTCCCTTCTGCCTCATCCGACTGGCTAATCCCCACTCCCCTCCCACTTCCTTTCGCGTGGAAGCGATATTCCCAACAGTGCCGGAGTGTTGCGTTAATGACATCAATATAATCTACAAATGCGGAGTTATTAATTAAATGTTGTCTGATTCTTCAGACCCATTCATAAACTTTGCTTTCTTTCTCCTTTCCTAGCTTACCATCATCCGGTAAAATTTGCCAACGAGTGAAATCTTCCTCGTAATCGGTCACTAAACGGTCTCCCTTTGAGTCACCTCACAAAATTTTCTCCTCCTTTCGGTCTCAACCGCTGAAGGAAAAAAATACTTGCAGTCGACCCGCCCCCAAAAACTCGGCAGTAGCTAGTGTGTCCCTTTCCTCAACTGTGGTGATTTACTCCCACCACTGTAGCACCACTCCCACTAACTAAAAGTGGTTAGCCTTTACTTCCGCACCCCATCGCAATCTCCCATGCGTAGGTGACGCTGGATACCTCTCTTCCTTGACACGCTAGTACTACACCTGAACCCCTTCGCAACTCTGGTGGGTTCCCGCTAAAATAACCTCTCTTTATTGTTTCCACCCCGACGACCCTGTGTGAGTCTGAACATCCGACGCCACTAACACTTGTGGCTGATCCAGTGGAAAGTACCTTGCCGTTGTGACCACCGTTGCTCCCACTGCCTGTGCCACTATTTCAGTGATCTATGCTGCCAAAATCATCTATGGCCGTTGCTATGGTAGCTCTTGCTCCTAACGAGCCTCCCCCGTCTCATCTCCTTCTGCTACCCCAACTGTTCTATCTCCCTCCTGGGCGTCATCTGGAATGAGAATCGATTTTTTTTTTATGAGTTCACTCTCAAAAATAAATTTCGCAGAAGAACGTATATGCGCATACGTATGAGAATACAACAATCCTATGATAGGGCTCTATATCAAAGACTGCTAAGCTGAAACGCGAAAAGCCGTACAGATCCTAAGGACACTAGAACCTGATGCTCTGATACCATCTGTGACACCCCGCCTAATAAAATACCGGGTGATCAGTCCTATACCAAATTAAAACAGGAATTCCAGTTGGATCATCCTTAGCATCACTGTCGAAAACTTTTTAAAACTTACTATCCACCTAGTATTCCAAAAGCTGGTGCCAATTTTAAGTTTTTAAATAAAACCAAAACAGTACATGCGGAATTAAAATATAAACCATTCACACAACTAAATGAAAATAAACTGAATCATAATTACACAACATGCCTAATAAATCACCGGCCACCAAAGAGTTAAACCATATACAAATATACAACACCTGAAAACTGTACCGAGAAGTCTGGGCTACAAGCCCTAAATAAAACTGAGACTGATACAAGATTCCTACTCTAGGAATGAACAAATGATGCGTCTAATCCAAACTCCTGCTAGCATCCACATATGCCGCAGCTCCGTGTCCCTGGAATAGAATATCAATCCTGGCGTCCCTGTGGCTGGACACCTAAAAGGTTTTGAAAATGGTTTTATAGCAAGGGTTAGAACCCAAAATATTTTGAAAATATTTAGCAAGTGAATTAACTGCAGTAATTTAAAATGCATGAATGTGCTTCATATTTAAGTTAGTGTCGCACTCCCTTGTGGACATTCTCACCCCTCCACTATTGTGCACACCTACCGATTACTTTAACCCCACCTAGTTGTACTACCCCGTCCAACTAGTCCTGGTATAATCTTCCCTTGCCCTACTACTCTAACCCGAGTATAATGATTCTTGAATTATAAGTTATTTCACAATTAACTTAATTAATTCCCCGTAAATAGTAACATATAACCGTATCACAAGTTATATAAAGTAAATACATTACCCACGGTATTATCCCCACAAATGGTTAACTTAATTAATTTCTCATTTATTAACAGCATATAACTGTAACCCGATTTATATAAGGTAAATACATCACACACTGTATTATCTCCTACATATAATATCTACTACCATATTATACGTACCTTTACTAACAACCACACATATATCATACGTGTATCCATCCTTCCGAGTATACCCTCACCGGATGATTCCCTCTAAAATGCTATCTCACTAGGTGTGCTCACAAAACCTAGTTCCCCAAGTTGGAATCGCTTACCAACTTGGCCCAAAATATAAACGTAGTGGAGGCGGTCATATTCCTTCCCTGAAAGTGAGATAAGTCCCTCACCCATATATACCGGACGCTATGACCTGGGGATATACTCGCCCTACTCCTCAAGCTAGGGGATTCACCCACATCGCGCAACCTCCCTTGATAGCATTAGAGTATATAATTTTAATAAATATCTAATCACTGATATTTAGTATCACGCACAATAAATACACACATATATATATATACTATCACGACACCGTATATATATATAATATAAACCCGGCTTTACCGTGTATTCAATATCCCATACACTGCCTGTAATTTCCCGAGTCTGTGGCCCGACTCAATGTAATTAATTTTCTCACTTAATAACTTTTCCTCTTCCCGAGTCTATGGTCCGACCCTAATATAGTTAATTCACACTTTAATTAATATAATACTTTCCCCGAGTCTATGGTCCGACTCTCCTTAAATTAATTAACACACCTTTTAATTTAATACTACCCCGAGTCTATCGCCAGACTCTAATTAAATTAATTAACACACATATTAATTTAATTCTACCCGAGTCTACAAACCGACTCTAATTAAATTAATTAACACACTTATTAATTTAATCCTACCCGAGTCTACCAACCGACTCTAATTAAATTAATTAACACACACATTAATTTAATCCTACCCGAGTCTACCAACCGACTCTAATTAAATTAATTAACACACACATTAATTTAATCCTACCCGAGCCTACCAACCGGCTCTAATTAAATTAATTAATACACTTATTAATTTAATAACTTGGTGTCACCCAACCATTATCCCCGGATTCTCTCACTTGGCCCTTACCTCCACATTTCCGAGTCAATGTTCCGACTCCAAACTAATTACTTCCTCTCTATAATTAATTTAACACCTTGATATCAAGACACCCAGACTCACTCCCTTGGTCCAATTTACATCTCATAATATAATACCCACATTTTTGCCTACAATGTGTCACACCTTTATTTCCATAATTTTCCCAATTATGTTCACCTATAATTATCAACATGCCCGGACTCGCCCACTTGGTCCATAATTAAATATCTCACTTAAATTCCTTTACTAATGTAGTGCCACCCAACTACATTACCCGAATATTATTCCTCGGCCCACTATCCATAATTATGAATTATTTCTCCAAATTCGTTCATCTCATGACATACCGTTCACACCCTCCTAGACCCAATTATATTACCCTATAATTGTTAAGGAAACATATATCCCATATAAATATTATCACCAATTAAAAATAAGGGAATTAAATCTTAAATTAAACCCTCATATAAACAAACTGGCCGAACTGTCACTTTTCTGGGACCGTCGATCGATCGATCCCCCTGTGTCGATCGATCGATCGAGCAGGTGGTTGTCTTCCTCGGCTTGCTGTTTTCAGCCATGACCGAATTTTCAAGGTTTTTCCTCTCCATTTTTCCAACCTTAAATAACGATTTTTAACCAATCAATTACTCCCAAACAAGTCTCAATCATCTAAAACTGTTTTACCGTTTTTGATTCATACGATATCTCACTATAATTAAAGATGGGTTTTCCCATTAAAATCCATCAATCTTGTTCTACAACCAATTTTCAAATCCAGATTATCCCCCAGTTTATATTCCGAATTCTTATTCCAATCAAATATCTACATTCAGATATGTTCAACACAACAATTTTACTATGAATCTCATTCAATAGTTTCATGAACAAAAACCCCATTTTGTACCCATTTATCCCCAAAACGAATTTTGGTTTACACATCACTATGATATGAATTGATTATCATAAATTTCGAAAATACAACAGCTAACCACTTGCCTGAAATCATTCGTAGGGTCTGATCCGTTGTAGTAGCCCTTGATTTTGCTCTAAAATCCCCAAATTTGCTCTTGATTTGGTTTCCCCCAAATCCCCTCTCAAACCCTAGGTTCTTAAGTTGTGTTGGCTGCCATACCCTAATCCCTCACTTAGGTTAAAACTCTAATTCCCGTTTTTCACCTAATGGGCTTAATTAAAGTGGCCCAACTCACCCTGTGTGGGCCCGGCTATGCCCAAAAATACCCCGAGACCCAATTGCTACCCCCGGGTACTCTTTTCAGACTATCCCGACCCATCCGGACTCAACCGCGCAGTCAGAATTGACATCCGAATTAATTTATAAAAATTCTTATCTCACACCCCCTTTAGTCTATACCGACTCCCGACTGAGATAAGTGTATACCTCGTCACTAATACTCGAATTGACGTAATTAAATTATTACTATTCACTTAGTAAATAAATTTTCCTAAACATTAACCATTCACTCCCCGATTAGTATTTAAATAAATATATTGTCATAATTAATTCAATTAAAATTACTACACACAAGTAATTTAAAATCCCCGAATTAATTAAATATTAAATGCACAAAAATACGGGGTGTTACAATTTAGTGCTACATAATTAATTATGTTAATGTTAATTTAATTCAAGTCTTCACTTAATTTGATAAAACTGGTTTGGCCTAATTTGATAATATTGAAAATATGACTTAGGGAAATATCTAGGACTTGGGTTGAATTAATTTAGTTTTAGTGAAATTAAAATTTATTTGGATTTAATCTTATTTCACTTTGTTTAATTTTAATTTGAAAAGAAATTATAATTTGTTAAATTGTTTAATTGAACCATCTCCGTTTCCACATCTCATACAAGGAAATTACTCTTTTTGAAGGAAAAAGGTTTTAAATTTGGGGGCCACATATTCCAACAAGTGATATCGGAGCATTGAGTTAGAAATTTTGCCTTTTCAAATTCGTATCAGAGTCAGAGCATTAATTTATCGCGTCAAAGATTCATTTTTTTACTTTTATAAGTTTTGTGCTCCTTGCATTTTTAAGTGGTTCATTTTTTTTACTCACTCTCATTTTTTTGGATGTCTCGATGGGACGCCTTAATGATAATTTGTCAATTTCTAAAGATAATGAAGTTTTTTCTATTCGAGAGGAATTTAATGTGCTTAATAAGTGTAATGAAAAATTAAGAGAATTAAATTTGAGATTTGCAACAAGAATTAAATTTCTTGAAGATGAAAATTCTTGTTTTAAAGCTAAAGCTGAATTTTTGCAAACCTCGCTATCTCAAAAAGATATTTTTCGTCAAAAGCTTATGGACATAAATCACAATTTTAATATTTTAGAAATGTCCAAGAAAGAGAGTGATTGTCGAGAAAAGACTCTTAGGGACAAGTTTGCTGAGTTATAGAAAATTTAAAGAAGGGGTCCCGTAAAATTGATGAGTCAATTTTATTACTTGAGTCCAATAATTTAAAGATGAAAAATGACTTACAAGACTCGAGTAGTAGTTGTAATGGTTCTAGCTCATCTAGTTTAAAAACTATCGTTGCTAAAGCTAAGACTATTGTTTGATTTAGAGGGTCGACTTTATCCAAGGAATTTAGAAAAGATCACACCGTAGGTATCATTCCTCGTGTTTTCACATGATTGCATTGTGGTAGGAAATGTCACATTAGGTCATTTTGTTTTGATCTTAAAAGAAGTCCTAGGAATTCTACGTCTAGCATTTCGTTAATTTTCAAATCCCATCATTTTAAATATACATATATATGGGTTCGAAAATCATTCTTAGATGCGCGAGATATTAGATTTGTAGATTCTCATTTGCTTTCACATGAAACCTCCCTTGTAAAATCTAAAGGTTGAATGTGTTAGTTTTGTTTGCATACTCTAGCTCTTTGTGCTTCATATTATATATCATTGCTAGATGTATGCATGTTTAAGTCATTTTCTAGTCTATGCTCCATTCTTAATCACATGCTAGAATAATGATTTTTGTTTATCTTTCGTATTATAATTCTTTCATTTTTGTTTGCATTAAATGAAAAATATAAAAAGATTTTGTTTGTCATTTGTGCTTCATCTTTTTATAATTTAGGTTTAATGAAAAATACAAATGATTTTTGTGTGTCTTTTGAGTAAATATTTTTGTTGTTTGGTTTAAAAATTTTAAAAACTCGAAAAGATTTTCTTTCTGTGTGTATTTTAGTTTGACACATTCTATGTGGCATACACTTATGTTAGAATCTCATCTATTACGCTCTCATGTGGCAAGAACTTTTTGTTTAGATTGTCAATCCTTATTATGTTCTTTACCATGCTTACATGGAGTAGTTGAATTTTGTGTTGATATAATGGATTCTATTTTTATATGTCTCTATTCACATATGCACTATCTCTTTTGAAATTTAACCGTCACATGTAATATTTGAGCTTTGTGAGGTGTTCTCCTACCATTCTTGTCATCTATATATTTGTGACCTAGGAGGACTAGTGCATGTCAAAATTCGTTGCTCGTCAGATTTGTGAGAAATAAAAATATTATATATAATTGTGAACGGGGAAGGGCTTCGAAATGAATTATTATTCTTTGCGAATAGTAAGTCACCGTTTGTTTGGACCTAAAAGAAATACGTGGTCCAAAGGCCTAAAAATAAAATTATGGCATTAAAAGGAAAAATAATAGCCAAGGCCTATTTTTGTTTGATATATTCATTAAAATATATATTCTTATTGAGGGATATTGGATGGTATATCAATGGTTTACACAATGTCCATTTATCCTAGTAGTACTTTCAATGTCATGACTCTATTGGTTTGTAGAATCATCAACATGCTACGCTTGTATGAATTGTGTATGTTTGCTCATTGAGTTCAATTTAAATTGTCACTTGAGGTTATATTCAAATGTTTGCTAGTTCATAACCCAACACTACCGTTTCCATATGATACATTTTTGCCATACGAGTGTGGAAGACTCATATTATGTTTTGTGTGTGTCATTTGGGTGTTTATATCTATATATATGTGCGTGTGCATATTTGTTATATCTAGAGTATGTATATATATATATATATATATATATATATATATATATATATATATATATATATATATATATATATATATATATATATGATATTTTATTTGGCCTTTGCTTTGCTTTCTAGTCCATCTATGATTTAATTCATAATTGGTATCTAATTTATTGCATTCTTTGTTGATATCACATGATTAATACTTATGTATCATATTGGTATCTGTTTCTTGCATCTTAGTTGGTACTCTTTATTCTTTTATGGATTAGTTTTGCTTTTGTTGCCTATATGCTTTCATGTTCTTATCACTTTAAGCATCATGTTTAAACTAGTTTTATCCTTTGTCTATTCCTGAACAAAAAGGGGGAGAATTATAGGGGAGAAATGGTATCTATTCCTATTAAATCGTATCTTAGTTTGGGGAGATTTATCTTAGGGGCAGACATCTTTCTGAGTAGATCATAGTTCATAAAGGGGAGAATTAATTTAGGGGGAGTAATTATTTATTTTATGCATTTAATATTCTTAATTTTCCATATGCATTTAATAGTTTGCTTAAGTGTGCAGGAATTCTTCAAAATGGCAACGTTCATCAACGGGCAAAGATATTAATCCCTGGGTTGTTTGAGTCAAGCTATGTATTTTTATTTTGGGTGGGACATTTTTGTCAGTCTCGTACAGCTTGACGGCCCTTTAGGATTTTTATTGGTTTTTATCCCGGAATAGACAAAGGGGGAGATTTGTAATGACATAAATTTTCAATTGAGTCCTTTGTTATTTTGGGTCAATTTCGGACAAAAACGTTTGAGTCATAGGATAGAGTTATTGACCATTCTTTAAGCCTATGACATGCTAAAGTTGAAGACGTAGCGGCCAAGTTTAAAGCTTCATCAAAATGCTGAGTTTATTGTGCCTCATTTCTACGTCATCAACATGGTTCCATTGATCCTAAGGTATGAATGCATTTTAATATATATATATGAGCTTGGAACAATATTTATATGAGTGTAAGTTTATTTTAAACTGTTGTTTATTTTCAGAAAGTTTCATTAAAACTTTAAAATAAAGTTTCTGGGCTAAAATCAATTTTTTATACTTTCTGGAAGTTCGTTCGATATTGTCGTTCGAACGAGTTTGCCAATGAGTTCCCATATTGGCCACTGGAACATCGTTTGAATTATCGTTCGAACGATATGGAAGTTCGAACGATAATTCCAATGATATTTCTAACGAGTTCAACTTTTAATACACGGGAACTTCTTTAGAAGGCTCGTTCAAACGAGACTTCGTTCGAACGAAAATCTCATTCGAATGAGATTTGGCGGGAACAGTTTATTGACAGTTTTGAGCAGTTTTTCCCACTTTCCCACTTCTTTTCCCACTAACTTTTTACCTGATTAATTAAGTGCGAAAACCAACTTTTTCATACTATTCCAACTCTTAAAGAGAGTTTTGACTGTTCATCTTTCCAAAGAAAAAGTTCATTGTTTGAAGTGCTAATTCCTCAAGAAAAACTTTAAAAATACTTATGTTTTACACCTATAGTTTGTTTATCCAAGTTCCTTTATATATATACATTGCTTGGAGTTTTTAGAACCGGTTTACTCTACCTATTGAAGGGTTCGTTTGGGTTTTCTTCTAAATCCCTCAAAGAATAAGAAGTTTATTTTTCTATGGCATTCTCACATGGTGAAAGGCACCATGTGTGGTTGACGGTGTACCTATGTCTCATTGGTGAAGTCCAAGGTTCCGGTGGAGCTCTGAGATTATCGACTAGGCGGAGATGTTTACAAGAAGACGCGTCAGGGTTTGAAAGGGGTCGAGTCGAGGAAGTAAGTCATATGTCTTGTAATTTTAAAACCATACTTAGTGGACTTAAGGCTAGGGTTGTCCGAGGTTTTTTCCTGTCGTGGGTTTTTCCTCGTACATCGCGGCGTAGTGATTCATTGTTTATTTTATCTTTCACCAAACTCACCTAGAACGCATGCTTAGGTAAAAAGATAAAATTTGGTTTAATCACTACTTATGTTTAATTTGGTGCTACATAATTAATTGGGTTAATGCTAATTTAATTCAAGTCTTCACTTAATTTGGTAAAACTAGTTTGGCCTAATTTGGTAATATTGAAAATATGACTTAGGCAAATTTCTAGGACTCGGGTTGAATTAATTTGGTTTAAGTGAAATTAAAATTTGTTTGGATTTAATCTTATTTCACTTTGTTTAATTTTAATTTGAAAAGAAATTTAAATTTGTTCAATTGTTTAATTGAACCATCTCCGCTTCCGCATCTCATACAAGGAAATTACTCTTTTTGAAGTAAAAAGGTTTTAAATTTGGGGGCCTCGTGTTCCAACAAGTGGTATTAGAGAATTGAGTTCGAAAATTTCGCCTTTTCAAATTGGTATCAGAGCTAGAGCACTAATTTATCGCATCAAAGATCCGTTTTTTGGCTTTTATAAGTTTTGTGCTCCTTACATTTTTAGGTGGTTCATTTTTTTACTCACTCTCATTTTTTTGTATGTCTTGATGGGACGCCTTAATGATAATTTGTCCATTTCTAATAATAATGAAGTTTTTGCTATTCGAGAGGAATTTAATGGCTTAATAAGTGTAATGAAAAATTATGAGAATTAAATTTGAGATTTGCAACAAGAATTAAATTTCTTGAAGATGAAAATTCTTGTTTTAAAGCTGAAGCTGAATTTTTGCAAACCTCGCTATCTCAAAAAGATATTTTTCGTGAAAAGCTCATGGATATAAATCACAATTTTAATATTTTAGAAATGTCCAAGAAAGAGAGCGATTGTCGAGAAAAGACTCTTAAGGACAAGTTTGCTCACATTGAGGGGGAGCGTGATAACCTTCTAGGAGTTATAAAAAATTTAAAGAAGGAGTCCCGTAAAATTGAGGAGTCTAATTTATTACTTGAGTCCAATATTTTAAAGATGAAAAATGATTTATAAGACTTGAGTAGTAGTTGTAATGGTTCTAGCTCATTTAGTTCAAATACTTCTGTTGCTAAAGCTAATACAATTGTTTGTTTTAGAGGGTCAACTTTATCCAAGGACTTTAGAAAAGGTCATACTATAGGTATCATTCCTCGTGTTTTCGCATGCTTGAATTGTGGTAGGAAAGGTCACCTTAGGTCATTTTTTTTTATCTTAAAAGAAGTCCTAGGAAGTCTATGTCTAGAATTTCATTAATTTCCAAATCCCATAATTTTAAATATACATCTATATGGGTTTAGAAATCGTTCTTAGACGCGCTAGATATTAGATTTGTTGATTCTCATATGCTTTCACATGAAACCTTCCTTTGCAAAATCTAAAGGTTGAATGTGTTGGTTTTGTTTGCATACTCTAGCCTTTTGTGCTTTATATTATATATCATTGCTAGGTGTATGAATGTTTAAGTCATTTTCTAATCAATGCTCCATGCTTAATCACATGCTAGAATAATGATTTTTGTTTATCTTTTGTATTATACTTCTTTCATTTTTGTTTGCATTAAATAAAAAGTACAAAAGATTTTTTTTATCATTTGTGTTTCATCTTTTTATAATTTAGGATTAATGAAAAATACAAATGATTTTTGTGTGTCTTTTGAGTAAATATTTTTGTTGTTTAGTTTAAAATTTTTAAAAACTCAAAAAGATTTTCTTTGTGTGTGTATTTTAGTTTGACACACTCTATATGGCATACACTTGTGTTAGAATTCCATCTATTACGCTCTCATGTGGCTAGAACTTTTGGTTTGGATTGTCAATCCTTATTATGTTATTTACCATGCTTACATGGTGTAGTTGGATTTTGTGTTGATATAATGGATTCTATTTTTATATGACTCTATTCACACATGCACGAGCTCTTTTGAAATTTAACCGTCACATGTTATATTTGAGCTTTGTGAGGTGTTCTCCTACCAATCTTGTCATCTACATATTTGTGACCTAGGAGGACTAGTGCATGTCAAAATTCGTTGCATGTGAGATTTGTGAGAAATAAAAATATTATATATAAATGTGCACCGGGAAGGGCTCCGAAAGGAATTATAATCATTTGCGAATAGTAAGCCACCGTTTATTTAGACCTAAAAGAAATACGTGGTCCAAAGGCCTGAAAATAGAATTATGGCATTAAAAGGAAAAATAATTGACAAGGCTTATTTTTGTTTGATATATTCATTCAAATATATATGCTTATTGAGGGAGATTGGATGGTATATCAACGGTTTGCACAATGTCCGTTTATCCTAGTTGTACTTCCAATGTCATCACCCTATTGATTTGTAGAATCATCAACATGCTAGGCTTGTATGCATTGTGTATGTTTATTCATTTAGTTCAATTTAAATTGTCACATGAGGTTATATTCAAATGTGATAAAGTTTGCAATCAATTGAGAACTCCGTGAATATGTTTTCAGTGATTGAGTCTAAATTTAATTGTTGCTAGTTCACACCCCAACACTACCATTTCCATATGACACATTTTTGTCATATGAGTGTGGAAGACTCCTATTATATTTTGTGTGTGTCATCTTGGTGTTTATATCTATATATATGTGCGTGTGCATCTTTGGTATATCTAGAGTATGTATATATATGATATTTTATTTGGTCTTTGCCTTGCTTTCTAGTCCATCTATGCTTTAATTCATAATTGGTATCTAACTTGTTGCATTCTTTGTTGATATCATATGCTTAATACTTATGTATTATATCGGTATCTGTTTCTTGCATCTTAGTTGGTAATCTTTATTCTTTTATAGATTAGGTTTGCTTTTGTTGCCTATATGCTTTCATGTTCTTATTACTTTAAGCATCATGTTTAAACTAGTTTTATCCTTTGTATATTCCTGAACAAAAAGGGGAGAATGATAGGGGAGAAATGGTATATATTCCTATTATAATCGTATCTTAGTTTGGGGCAGATTTATCTTATGGGGAGAGATCTTTCTGAGTAGATCATAGTTGATGAAGGCGAGAATTAATTTAGGGGGAGTAATTATTTATTTTATGTATTCAACATTCTTTATATTCCCTATGCGTTTAATAGTTTGCTTAAGTGTGCAAGAATTCTTCTAAATGGCAATGTTCATCAACGGGAAAAGATATTAATCCATGGGTTGTTTGAGTTAAGCTATGTATTTTTATTTTGGGTAGGACATTTTTGTCAGTCTAGTAGAGCTTGACAGCCCTTTAGTATTTTTGTTGGTTTTTGTCCCGGAATATCTGAAGGGGGAGATTTGTAAGGACATAAATTTCCAATTGAGTCCTTTGTAGTTTTGGCTCAATTTCGGACAAAAACGTTTAAGTTATAGGATAGAGTTATTGACAATTCTTCAAGCCTATGATATGATACAGTTGAAGACATAGTGGCCAAGTTTAAAGCTTCATCAAAATGCCGAGTTTATTGTGCCTCGTTTCTACGTCATCAATATGGTTCCATTGCTCCTAAGTTATGAATGCATTTTAATATATATATATACGAGCTTGGAAAAATATTTATATAGGTGTAAGTTTATTTTAAACTATTGTTTATTTTCAGAAAGTTTCATTAAAACTTTAAAATAAAGTTTTTGGGCTAAAACCAAATTTTTATACTTTCTAGAAGTTCGTTTGATATTATCGTAACGAGTTTGTCGTTCGAACGAGTTTGCCAACGAGTTTCCATATTGGCCACTGGAACATCGTTCGAATGATATGGTTGTTCGAATAAGAATTCCAACGAGATTTCTAACGATTTCAACTTTTAATACACAGGAACTTCGTTAGAAGGCTCGTTCGAACGAAAATCTCGTTCGAATGAGATTTGGCGGGAACAGTTTATTTGGCAATTTTGAGCAGTTTTTTCCACTTTCCCACTTCTTTTCCCACTAACTTTTTACCTGATTAATTAAGTGCGGAAACCAACTTTTTCATACTATTCCAACTCTTAAAGAGAGTTTTGACTGTTCATCTTTCCAAAGAAAAAGTTCATTATTTGAAGAGTTAATTCCTCAAGAAAAACTTTAAAAACACTTCTATTTTACACCCATAGTTTTTTTATCCAAGTTCCTTTATATATATACATTGCTTGGAGTTTTTGGCACCGGTTTACTCTACCTATTGAAGAGTTCGTTTGTGTTTTCTTTTAAATCCCTCGAAGAAGAAGAAGTTTATTTTGTTGCGGCATTCTCACATGGTGAAAGGCACCATGTGTGGTTAACGGTGTACCTATGTCTCATTGGTGAAGTCCAAGGTTCCAGTGGAGATCCGGGGTTATTGACTAGGCGGAGGTGTTTACAAGAAGACGCGCCAAGGCTTGAAAGGGGTCGACTCGAGGAAGTAAGTCATCTGTCTTGTAATTGTAAAACCATACTTAGAGGACTTAAGATTAGGACCGTCCGAGGTTTTTTCCCGTTGTGGGTTTTTCCCCGTACATCGTGGCGTAGTGATTCATTGTTTGTTTTATCTTTCGCAAAACCTACCTAGAACGCATGCTTAGGTAAAAATATAAAATTTGGTTTAATCACTACTTATGATTAATTTGGTGCTACATAATTAATTATGTTAATGTTAATTTAATTCAAGTCTTCACTTAATTTGATAAAACTGGTTTGGCCTAATTTGGTAATATTGAAAATATGACTTAGGCAAATATCTAGGACTTGGGTCGAATTAATTTAGTTTAAGTGAAATTAAAATTTGTTTGGATTTAATCTTATTTTACTTTGTTTAATTTTAATTTGAAAAGAAATTAAAATTTGTTAAATTATTTAATTGAATCATCTCCGCTTTCTCATCTCATAAAAGGAAATTACTCTTTTTGAAGCAAAAAGGTTTTTAATTGGGGGGCCTCGTGTTCCAACAGGCGTCTTTTTTTCTCCAGAAGTATGGAGTATATGTGTTCATCTGGATATCTTTATTTCTATTGTTGACCCCTATTTTGATGATCGATGTATACTGTTTTGAAAAACTGAGTTTAAGTTGAAATCCTAATCTTTTTAACTCATTTACATGATACTTGATTCCATATTGCAGCTATGATATATGATTATACATTCTCGGTAAGTTGATTAAAATTATTAATGTTTTGTTTTCATCAATTGAAATATGGTGCACTGTGTGCATGTTTATTACAACATATAATCGACTTTTGATAACTGTTTCTGATGCTACTGTTTTCAGTAAGTGAGGTATGGAGAAACAATTGTTTCTATGTATGGGGCAGTACAATTTTAGTTTCGGGAATAACAAGTCTTCATTCGATTAAAAATGTTTGTTTGTGATAATATTTGTTTTGTAGGTCCTTCGATTTATAATTACCAACACATATTTTCTTTTGCGACTACTACTACAAACAACTACTACTGTTGAATCAATCATTTGAACCATTTCTAAACAGGTATCTCTATATTTGTGGAGGTTGGTTTGCTATTATCAGTTATCGACTTCTTTTAACTGAATAGATATAGTTGATCGGATCATAGTTGAACTGTCTTCAGCGCATATCAGCTATGATCTTCAATTAGTTTGAATCCGTAGTAATTGATCCGTAGTAATGATTCTCCATTCATTGTCTTGTTGATCACGTTCCTAAACCAACTGATACCATTTATAGGAAATACTATTTTTTAAACAGTTATAGGGCTTTTGATGAAAAGGGCTTTTCAAACAATTAGAGGGTTTTTCAAACTATGTTAGTGCATTATTTTTTCAAACTACGTTATAATTATGTGGATTTCCTCTAATTATGTTATGATCCTATTTCAAACCTATTTTAACTACTATAGGAAATACTTTTTTTAAAGAAATTAGGAGAATTTATTACAAATCATAGAGCAAAAATCCCTCTAATAATTGAACTTCAATTAATTTGAATCCGTAGTAAATTCAACATATGATAGCTGATTTTCAATTATTTGCTATAACCTCTATGATCGGCTATGTGTTGGCTATAAATTCAACCTATGATAGATGATTTTCAAACCTGTGTTAACTGCTAAAGTAATTGATCATGTTTTAACTGCTAAGTGGAATTTTATGATCGAAAGTGTATACATTCTTCTTTATTTGAAAACCAAACGTATTGGTTTGAAGATGTCCCAATTATGCCATCATATGTGTAAGATTAGTAAGCAGAAACTGAATTAACGGAGGGATCATGTGTTTCTTTTGTGATTCAAAAATTTAAAATATAAAATGACCACTTAAAACTAAAACACACTTCTAAAATTACCAATTTTTTTATCCTTAATTTTCTCATTGATGAACAAAGCAAATTATAGGGTTATATTTTAGGTGTTCAAAATTTGGATTTTGTATATGAATATTTTTTTTTGTTTTTATCCACATTTGGATTTATCAAAGTAAAAATCTAGGATTTGCATCTCTTGCTTTTCATTGCATTTCTTTCTTTGCAGGTATTTCTATTTTTCTCATATGAAGAAATGCCCAAGTATAGTCATCAGTTATGCCCGAGTTATGGTCATCTGTTATGCCCGAGCTTTATTTTAGTTTCTTCATTTCTTATTTTAGTCCTATTAATGGTTCAATTGTCATCTACGTAGGTGAGTCGTGTCTATCAGAGGCATAGAGACTTTAAATCCACTCGATTATTGGGTTCATTCAAGGAAGATGTATTTTTGGTATATGCATTTTGTGACGATGAATAAGACAAGCGTGATGTGGGAGATATAGGTGGCATGGTGTAATATGCTTTGGGTGTAAAAAGATTGTTTATCGTCTTAACGTGCAAATTCGTCATAATCACTGGGTGTAAACAGAATTTTCTTCGAAATTTTGGATTGTCTATTGTGATACGTGTTTTTTTTAGTTGAATAGTTGATGATATATGCGAGGTCCAAAATGGACTATTTTTATTATTGTTATGGTATTTTGTATTATCTAAGCAGGGTGGATAGTCGTATAAACAAAGGAAACTCTATCCAATTTTAATAAAATATTTGTGTTATGAATGGAACTTGAGCAAAGTTTTATTATACCCAACTTGACACTTTAGAAATTTGACCACAAGTGATAATTTGATCGCCAGTGATACTTAGGATTTTTTTTTTTGGTAGTTATGCACTTTGAAAATTTTTGTCGCTTCGCGATTATATTCGTTCGAAAATTTTCGTCATTTCCCAATTACGTACTTTGAAAAAATTTCCTCTTGCCTGAAGGCACAACCATACCCTACTATATATATATATAATACTGCTCTTGTGTGGATCAGTCCACATTTTAAGAATGCGGACCGAACATGTGTTACTTGGCGATGACTCTAGAAATTATCTGCTAAATTATAGGCACTCTCCCTCTTTTCTGAATTTACCAACAAAGGACATATGACCGGTCCGCACTATTAAATTGTAAAGTAATTTGCACAAAAACAGTACTATATACTCTTGTAAATGTTTATCACTATATTGCATTTTATTTTATTGGATAGAGAGCAGAACAGTTTAATCTCTACAGATCTCGAGCTTGTAATTGAATAAAAAAAATAATCGACTACTCAACTTTTGAAATTCATCTGAATATGGATAATGGGATAGGAACTTTATTAAGTCGGCAACACATATACTATGACTCTTAATACTAACCATTTTTTAAAGCCACATGAAAATCATGTAAAATTTTCTTTTGTTGGCTGAGGTGGATGTGACAATATATATGCACTTTATACACATTCAAAGATAGAATTCAGAAATTAGTCTATATGTAAAAATAGACTAATTAATGTAAGATGTAATTGCAAGAGCATCCTAATGGGTATTGTAAACACTTGTATGGAGTTTTAACGGAACTGTAAACGCCAAAAAATACTATTTTGTAATTTAAACCAAATAAGCACATGTGCATTGATGGCCCACAATTTCAAACTACATTTCATGTGATGTGTAGTGTGAGTTTTGGCCCTCAACTTAAGGACTCCCGCGACATATGATGTGGCAGGAGATATCTAAACGACACAGTTATTATTTTTTTTCTTTTATTTTCTTTGGCAGCTAAGTTGTATTGTCAATTAATTATAATTAGTAGTGACAAATGGACGATTATAGACGAATTAAAAATAGATACGGATATATTTTGGCAAGTCAAAATTGAGTCGGACAAAATAATTTGGACTGGTTGGGTGGGGTCAAATCTGGGTCAGGTAGGTTTTGACCAGTTTTTTTTTTTTTGAAAAAATAATTATTATACCATATACGGATAAATATGGTATAATCATTTTGAAAAAAATATATACAAGTACTTAAATAAAATTAAAAAAATTACTATTTGATAATTTGAGTTTTATTTTTGAGAGGTTCCAAAATCATTTTGCCCGCTAATGACCCACCAACAAACCGTCTTATTGGATCACTCAAACCATTTTGATCCACAAACACAAATAATGAGCTTCAAACACATTATTTTGAGTCAATTATAAACAGCTTTATCCTCAAGACCTCATATTATCAGCGCTACCTATAACCTATTAAAACTCATTGCTGAATCGGATTGTAATTTTAACATTCATAAATCTAAATGAACAGTGTATTAGAAATATATCAATCTGTCAGTTAAGTTCCGTCGACCTAAAATTATAGTTTGGCAAATCACATCATCGCATGCACGATAAGTTTGCTTTTGCTGTGTAGATATTCCTCCTTTGCACATCATCATGGTGTGTTTTACAACATGCACTGTTGCTCCCATTTCTGCCTGGTCAACCACTAACTTTAGAGAGACAATAACTTTATCTGTTGCACACCACGGGCTTAAATCTATTTGAATATAACCTTACTTAAAATCTTATCTTGAAACCAACCGCTTTCAAATCAACTTTAGGATTATATATATGTGGGTTTGCCTATCAAATTTAGTAGGCTATTGAAAAGCAGGATCTATTTCACATTTTATGTAATTTTCCTCGTGTACTTGTTTTAATAATTGAATTTGTATGTTGATATTAGGCATGATTTACTTTGTTGCATCAATGTGTGCTTTGTGTTATTGTTTATTTAAAAATCCCGTTGAAAAAAATAGCATAGTAACTGTTGAAGCAAATGCAGATTTTTTTTTTATTCTTTTTACTGATTTATGTGTAAGCAAACTGACCACTTATATGATTTTTTCTTCAAACTTAGAATATTTATAGTTTCATGTTCAGATTTTTATTATATATTGATACAGTTGGAAATTACTCTTGGAGGTCTATAAAACTAGACCCATATTGAACAATATGGAATTCAGAATAAAAGAAACTATAAATTTGTCGTTTTAATACAGCACACAAACTATATGTTTCCAAATATTATATTTGGCAGTTTATTCTCTACAATCCAAACAATAACAAATTTTTGTATTCACTTCCACTTATAACGACACTAATATTTTTTCATAACATTCATCGAGACTTATTACTAACATCAAATTTTGTGGAAAAGAATACAAATTATCTTTTAAATTAAACTGTGATACCGAATAATAATTAAGATTACTTGTTTTTACTCGCTCACATGTTCATGTTGAAAAGTTGGTGTTTGGGTTTCACAGATAATATTTATGACATCAAACAATGTAGTTTTCATATGTAAGTATGTTGTAAAGAACAAGTTTTAATTATTCTCAACTATGCACGTATTGCCTTGAATTATCTTTTCGTTGCTTTAATTTTTTTTAGCAAAGTACTATTAAGTCTGGCAAATAAATTTTAAATATAAAAGAAATTTTGATAAATTTTAAATATTTATGCTCACTAATATAATACGTGAACGTAATAATAAATTATTCTTAAATATTTAAAAATTATCGACAAAATGATTTAATTGTATATTGCCCTTTTTTTTAAGCTTATGAATATGAGGCTAACCTTGTAACTCTCTCATACAGTAGGATGACAGTCTCTTACTATATATCTTTTATAAAGTTGTACAGAAACAATGACATAGACATGACATGTACGATACAAGGCGCATTAAATATATTCTCATAGATTAATGTATGCCAGTTTGTTTGGTAGGATGGAAGATTGGAAAATTGAAAGGAATGACGAGCTATAGATTCTTAGATAGAAAATCATAAGGTGGAAAGAGCAAAGTGTGACCACCACTGAATGAGCAGAAAGTGAAAGGAAACTAGGATGTCGGGCAAAATTAATATTAGATTTTTATAACTACAAATAAATTCATAATTTGCTAATAATTCATAAAACGCTAACATGCAATTCGCACGATTCGCAAACACGCTCGTTGAAACATAATCAAATAGATACTAAATGTATCATTGTACCAACAAATTCTTTCTCTTTATCTGTTTTTTTTTAACATCCTAAGGATTTCATTAAGTAAAGAACGATAACAATAAGCCAAGAACCACTTAACCTAAAGAGACTCGGATTAAGCATGGGGTAGAGGAGAGAGAAAACATAAAAGAAAAAGAAAAACTAGAACAAATGCTTAGAGATAGACTTTTAACACACCTCACTGGTTTGGGGTTCTGGTCACAACACATCCCACTAAAGAATCCGAAACAGGCGTTAGAGGCACCAGAGGGCGAGCTGCTCTGAACAAAATTTGTGCACTAGGCAAATAGATAATGGAATAATGTAAGATAAGCATGACATAAGCACCGGCGCCAAAGAGGGTGACTCAAACTCCAAAGGACCTAAGAATAGATACACCTTTGTAAAAGCGGGAGAAACTAAAAAAAAAATCAAAGTCCTTTTAAGTCCTAGTCCGGAAGGAACACCCATTTGAACAGTTGAACCAAACTCCCAATACTTGACAAACATATTAAAAGAAGATAGATCGCTCACATAGGTGACAAGATAAAAAAAACTCCAAACGGAGACTGCAGATACAACAAAAAATAACAAAAACCAAAAACATAGTCAAACAACAAATCTTCAAAATCACAATGCCGATCTACCACCAAAAGGGTAGTTCTTGTCGTAACTTTTTCGATTTGTTCCATGAGCAGATCTTTCACAGCCAAGTAGCCCGAGCCACCGTTACCGCTGACCAAACCGAGGAAGACCCACGAGATAGGCTTGGAATTTTTTTTTATCACAGCTTATAAACCTTTTGGATTTATGGGACTTATTTGGGTATCCCCCACTCTCACCTGAAGTGAGAGGGGGGGAGGGGTGACCGAAGGAGAGGGGTGAATATCTTGGGCCGACTGGGTTGATTTCACGTTTTTATCTCAGTCGTGATGTTTACCTTCTCGCCCACAATAATGTGACACTCCGCTTATTTAAAATAAGAGGTGACCAGCTCGATACTCCAATAATTACAGGAATCATAGATGGTCCATTCTTAGCATCAACATATTGCAATAAGTATGAGATAACCACCAATTATTTTCGAAAACAGATTGTCAAAAATTTATTTTGTAAGTTAATGAAAAAATCTAAACAATCCAATTGAAAAGGAGGTGGATAAACGTAAGGATAGATAATAAATCAACAACCATATACAACATAATAAATGAATAAGATGTCAGTTAACAGGCATAAACAATTAGGTTACACCGAGTATTAAAGTGCAATATCACATTACATAGTACAAGTACAAAATTGGGGTAACACTCCCGAAAGTGTAACCGATCATAACTAGAATACAAAAAAGATGGAAGCGTCTACATCAGAATATCCCGTAACATCCACAAGGTGTTACAGCTCCAAGACACTGGAATAGAAAGGTCAATACGGGCATCCTTGCGGTGGAGCACGTGGGCGAATATAAGATTCATGCAAAACAAAGATATATAAATGGGACATGTCCCGATTTGATATGATCACCATGTGAATAAAATGCATAACAGTTATACACAATCTAATCATCATAAATAAGCTTGTTTCGTTCATAATAAATAATGATAAGGAATCAAATTTTTAAATCTAAAAGCATAACCTAACGCAATAACAATAACAGTGATCACAATTCAAATATGCCTGAGAATATTGTTAATATACTACTTATAGAGATTCCATTTTACACAATTTCATTTCACCGTTCCTTTTTCTCATTTGAAAACGTATTCAAGCAATTTGTTTCATAAAGTGCTTTGCCATCAATAATATCCCACTTTATTATGAATAGTTATATTTCACAACATATAACGATTCTAAGACCGTCCATCCGAGTTTTCCCACTGGACACATCCCTAAATAGCTATCATCTTTCAGGGCCTATTACCAAGACAACCTGGGCATCCTACATCGCATAACGTCGGGAAGCGGTCATATACCTTCGACAGTGAGTCATAACCACACCCGGAATTACCTCAATTCGAACAATAATCACAAAATATAATATAACCGGTCCTATGGTCGAGGACTATGTCCGCCCTGCATTTACTAGCCAGGGGACTTCACCTCATGCGCATAGCTTACCCTATGATAGCATTTAGAGAGGCGTGTCTATACAATTATCATTCACATTGTATTCCCATTTTAAAATATACATTAAGTCTTTATCCGGAGCCATAAGTGTTTAATGTCATCATTATAAACTTCAACGTTTAATGAACCCCCAATTTAGTCTCCGAGAAGTAATGATGTTACTATAAGCCACCAAGTATATATTATACCTCATTTATGTCTCTAAATCTCATCAATTATACAATCCTACTCTTCCCTAGTCTCAAGCTAGTTTACACAAGAAGATCTACCCTAACGTCTATTAAATAATCCCCGAGATAGGCCCAAGTATCCCCGTTCAACAATATAGTAGTCATATACCTATTGTAAGACTCTAGTACACTTTACTTCATCCTAAGAAAAAGTTCCTAGGTCCCAAACCTACAAGAAAAGGGTTACAAGCTAAGTTAGAAAAATAACCTAAAATAACAGGAATTCCAAATCGATTCGCCCTAGCCGAATCGATTCGGTCTTAAAGCGAATCGATTCGAATGGTCCGAATCGATTCGGTCAAGAGGACCCAATATTCTGCATACTGCCAAATCGATTCGGATAAGCCGAATCGATTTTCTCATCACAGACCTGTAGCCTACCCCTTTAGCGAATCGATTCGCTTGGGCCAGGATGCCCAATTTCGGCCATGGAAGCTAATACCCTACTTTTCCCAAACCTAATTTCTTCTACATTTTACCCACACCAACCATCATTAATCCAACCAAAACAACCCTATATACATACTAACTACTATAATCAACACAATATCTATCTAAACAATGTTTTAGGGTTCAAACACCACAATTTCACTAAAATCCACATTTGTTCAATTGATTCCAATACACAACTATCACTACAATTTATTCATCCCAAATAATATCTTAGCAAGTAAGAAACTTGCCTTAAGTTGAAATCTCGGATTCCTTTACGGTAGATGCAAGATCAAACCCAATTTCTTCAATTCTTCTCCTTTCTCTTCTTTTTCTCCACAATTCTCTTTCTCTCTAGGTTTAGTAAGAATACACTTGAGAAATAAAAGGGGTGGTAAGACTCAATCGGGTAATTAGCTTTAATTTCCATCTTTGCATGTTAATACACATTAAAATGGCTCGTAACTACATAATTGAGTCATAACCTGTCAAAAGTGCCCGGAATCCAAAAATACAATGTGGCACTTATTTTGACTATCTCGACTATTTAGGGACTAACCGCGCCCTCTAAATTGACATCCGGAATAATATAAATCATTTCAAGATCCAACTTCATTTAAAACATAAATGTCTTTTTAAAGCACAACGACACCATAAATCGTAACATACCGCTATTTATATTCACATAACAGTAAATATGCGAAAATCTAGTAAATATTATCTTTTAACTCACTTAAAATAATATTTACCCCATTATCTAATATTTTATATAATTACCTCTCATGGAAAATTAATATAAAATCAATTACTCAAAAGTAAGGGTTATTACATACTCCCCCCCTTAAAAGGGAATTTTGCCCTAAAAAATTAGGCGTACTGTGACACCCCTCCTAATAAAATACCGGGTGATTAGTCATATACAAAATTAAAAAAGGAATCCCAGTTGGTTCATCCTTAGCATCACTGTCGAAAACATTTTCAAACTTACAAACCACCTAATATTCCAAAAGCTATTGCCAAATTTTATCTTTTTAATTTACAAAATAGTACATGCGAAAATAAATATAAACCATTCACACAATTAAAATAAAACTCAACAGAATAAATAATTAAACAATTTGCCGAATAAACCACCGGCCACCAAAGTGAAATAATCCAATACAATTATCCAACACCGGAATACAACAAATCTGAAAACTGAACTGAAAGTCTGGGCGACATGCCCTAACTAAAACTGAAACTGATAAATGATTCCTACTCTAGGAATGAATAAATGATGCGTCTAATCCAAACTCCTGCTAGCATCCACATATGCCGCAGCTTCGTGTCCCAGGAATAGAATATAAATCCTGGCGTCCCTGTGGCTGGACTCCTAAAAGGTTTTGAAAATAGTTTTATAGCAAGGGTTAGAACCCAAAATATTTGGAAAATATTTTGCAAGTGAATTAACTGCAGTAATTTATAATGCATGAATGTGCTTCATAATTAAGTTAGTGTCTCACTCCCTTGTGGACATTCTCACCCCTCCACTATTGTGCACACCTAACGGTTACCTTGACCCCCACCTAGTTTTACTATCCCGTCCAACTAATCCTGGTATAACCTCCCCTTGCCATACTACTCTAACCCGAGTATAATGATTCCTGAATATTATAAGTTATCTCACCATTAACTTAATTAATTCCTTCTTAAATGGTAGCATATAACCGTGTTACAAGTTATATAAAGTAAATACATCACACACTGTATTATTACCCGCACATAATATTGAATACCATTATATACGTACCTTCACTAAAACATCCACACATATAACATACGTATATCCATTCCTCTGAGTATACCCTCGCCGGATGATTCCCTCTAAAGTGCTATCCCATAAGGTGTGATCACATAACCTAGTTACCCAAGTTGGATTCACTCACCAACCTGGGCTAAAACATAAACGAAGTAGAGGCGGTCATATTCCTTCCCTGAAAGTGAGATAATCTCCTCACCCATATACCGGACGTTATGACCTGGGGATATACTCGCCCTACTACTCAAGCTAGGGGATTCACTCACATAGCGCAACCTCCCTTGATAGCACTAGAGTATATAAATTAAATAAATATCTAGTCATTGATATTTAATATCACACACAATTTATACACGTATATATATACTGTCACTACACCGTATATATACAATAAAAAACTCGGCTTTACCGTGTACTCAAAATCCCGTACACTAGCCTGAATTTCCTGAGTCTGTGGCCCGACTCAACGTAATTACTTTTCTCACTTAATAATTTATCATCTTCCCGAGTCTATGGTCCGACTCTAATATATTTAATTCGCACTTAAATTAATATAATACTTTCCCCGAGTCTATAGTCCGACTCTAATTAAATTAATTAACACACCCATTAATTTAATACCGACCCGAGTCTGTGGTCCGACTCCCAGTTAATTAATCTACACATTAATTAATCCATACTAAACCGAGTCTGTGGTATGACTCTCATTTAATTAATTTACACGTTAATTAATTTATACCAATCCGAGTCTCTGGTAGGACTCTCATTTAATTAATTTACACATTAATTAATAAATACCCTTCCCGAGTCTACAATCCGACTCTAAATTAATTAATTACAACATCAATTAACTTAATACTTTTCCGAGTCTACCTTCCGACTCTACTTTCATTAATTAACACATCCATTAATTTAATAACTTGGTGTCACACAACCATTATTCCCGGTCTCGCTCACTTGGCCCATAACTTAATATTTTCCGAGTCTATGTTCCGACTCCAAATTAATTTACTCTCTCAATAGTTAATTTAATACTTTGGTGTCATTTAACCAACATACCCGGACTCGATCACTTGGTCCATTTTTACATCTTAGAATTTCATTCCCACATATTTGCCCATAATGTGTCACACATTTATCTCCATCAAATTTTCAAATTATATTTACCTATAATTATCAACATACCCGGACTCACCCACTTGGTCCATAATTAAATTGAATATGTTTCACCCAAAGTTCTCACTCTAGCTATTTACTTCTCTATAATTTTTCACCAATTAAACTTATACCCAAGATAAAAAGAAACCAAGGCAAATCATTAAACTACCCGACCTGCCAAGGTTTTCCCATCGTCGATCGATCGATGGCCCCCGATCGATCGATCGATCCTTTCGTGGCAGATCTTCTTCCCCCCTGAATTCCACCATTAATGAAAATTCAAGGTTTGTAAACCTTAATTTCAACCTCTAATCAAGTCATCCCACCACATAAATTTATTGGACTTTGCACTTTCTAGTATATTAATTTCTCAACTTATCACACAATTTCTGAAATGGGTTTTTCCATAAACTTCCATTAACTATGTTCTAAAATTCCAAATTCCAGATTCAAAATCCACCATTCTATATTTTGGTTTCTCGTTCAAATCAGATATCTGTACTCAGAGATATACAACACAACTAATTCTTACTTTGAATCTCATTCAATAGTTCCTAGAATAAAAACCCCATTTTTGTACCCATTTATCCCCAAAACGAATTTTGATTTACACATAACTATGATATGAATTGATTATCTTCAATTTAGAAATCACAACAGTTAACCACTTGCCTGAAATCGTTCATAGGGTCTGATTCCGTTGGTGTAGAGAATGGTTGATGAAGAACACCCGAAATTAGCCCCTTAATTTGGCTCCAAAAGATCCCCTAATTGACTTCTTGATTAGATTCCTATAATCCTCTCCCAAACCCCAGGTTTAGAATTTTCTATCTGTCGTTCCTCGTCCCTCAATTAGGTTGAAAACACTAAATCCCATTTTTGACCATGTGGTCCTAATTAAAGAGGCCCAACTCACCCAGTGTGGGCCCGACTATGCCCAAAAATATCTTGAGACACAATTACCACCCCTGGGTACTCTTTTCTGACTAACTCGACCCATCCGGAATCAATCGCGCACTCAGAATTGCCATCCGAAATACTTTTTTGACATATTCAAATTTCGACCTCAAAATGCGACACACTTTAATTCGGACAATTAAACTTAAAGTCGCCAATTATAAATAATTCGGCTCACTCAAATAAATTCTCCAACTCATGAATTTAAGTTTCCCCAATTTAAATATTTATAACTCCCAAAATAATTAAATATTAAATCCTCAAAATTACGGGGTGTTACATGATCCCCCCCTTACAAAGGAATGTCGTCCTCGAAATTAAGATAAGCCTAGTGCTCCAAGCTTCAAATATCACTCTATATTCCTGTACCTCTAAGATTGTTATATTTATCTCTCCCGCTTCTAACCGTAAGTTAGACAAGCATGCATTTAAATTAACCAGGGTGCCCATACACCCTATACACGTAGTTAACCGCATAAAATTTGCCTTAATTAACCCGGGTGCCCATACACCCTATCCCCGTGCTTTATCGCACGAAAGTTACCCGACTATAATAGTCGTAACCCGTAATATAACTTTGAACCCGTAGTCATATCACACACACACACACACACACACACACACACATATATATATATATATATATATATATATATATATATATATATATATATATATATATATATATATATATATATATATATATACTGCCCGGGGTACCCAACCCGTGGACTAACGACCAAACATCTCCCCACTTTCCAACGTTGCGCTAAGTTTCATGCGTGGGACGTCTCACAAAGAGAAATCCAAACAAGGAACCCCCCCGATACACTACTACCTAACATTATCGGTCGTCGAGATCTGTTAGACCCTCAGTCCATAGCACGTACCCCTAAATACTTGTCTCTTAACACAAAAGTATATACACCTACACTCATGCTACCAAAGACAACATAAAATACCGCGCCCTTACTATCACTAGTCTTCGCGCAAAATAAACCCCGCGCTATCTCTCTTTGCTTGAACATAAATCTAACATATATACACAAGACCTCATTATGTGTCTATCGCACCACATGAATACAACATACACGCACACATATATAGGCTAGACGCCCTCTCTGGTGATATCTAGTACCACTCATACCCTGGTGTCGTCAAGACCAACTTACCCTCACTATTTACAATAATTCAAATCCGCTGCTATCCAGTCATTACTTGGGTAAAACATCAACCCTACTCCCAAAATTCTCGAAAGTAGTAACCCCTCACATAATTCAAACCTTCTCTCAGTGTATACCCCCACTCTCTCATGGATAACACTAAATAATTCTGCTACCCCACGAAAAATATATACATATATATAATATGGTTGTTATAGACAGCGCACCCACTAAATTCGACTTACCCGCGAACTCTAGTGAAAACAGTTCTTATATTATGACACCCTCACTGTCACACAAAGTATACCCCATTCCCATAGGATAAAAATAGTTACTTCCATATTCTAGCAGCAATGGATGATCCTCGGGTTCCTGAGCCGCTTCCCTCTGCCTGAAGGCACCCATGACTTGTTGTAGTGGCTGCACATCCAGGACTTCGTCCCGTAGTTGAACCCCTCGTCGCTGAGGACAATCCCTCTTCATATGCCCCGCTTCCCCACAAACGAAATACCTCTTAATAAATTCACCCTGCCACTGATCCCTTCCTTGTTGGCCTTGTCGGAATTCCTGGCCATCCTGTCGATAGCCTCCAGCTCTAAATCGTTTGGCATGATTTCCCAGCCGAAAATCCTACCCCTGATCTCCCCCTGTCTACTGCTAGGATACCCCACTGGTATTGTTCCCTCCTGCTTCGTTCGAATGGCTGGTTTTCACTCCCCTCTTGCTTCCTTTCACGTGGAAGCGATATTCCTGACAGTGCAGGAGTGCTGCATTAACGAAATCTGTATAAGCTACTAACGCGGGATTACCAATTAAATGTTGTATGATCCTCCAGACCAACCCATCCATGAACTTTGACTTCTTTCTTTCTTCATCGCGTACCTCATCCGGTACAAAATTTGCCAAACGAGCGAATTCTTCCTCGTAATCGACCACGGAACAGTCCCCTTGAGTCACCTCTCTGAATTTTCTCCTCACTTTGGTCTCAACTGCTGGTGGAAAATACTTACGGTCGAACCGCACCCAAAACTCGGTAATAGTCAATGTATCCCTTTCCTCAACTATGGTGATCGACTCCCACCACTGTAGCGCTGCTCCCACTAACCTAAAAGTGCCTAGCATTTTCTTTTGTACCTCATTGCAATCTACCATGCATAGGTGACGCTGGATATCTCTCTTCCACTGACATGCCAGTACCACATCTGAACCCCCTTGAAACTCTGGTGGATGGACCTTTTAAAAGACCTCTCGTACTTGCTGCCACCCCAACGGCCCCGGGTGGGCCTGAACATCCGGTGCCACTAACACTTGTGGCTAATCTCGTGGAAAGTACCTTGCCATAGCGATCATTGTTGCTTCAACTGCCTGCGCCACTAATTCAGCTACCTGTGCTATCGAAATCATCTATGGAAGTTGCTGCGGTAACTCTTGCTCCTGATGAGCCTCTCTAGTCTCATCTCCCCCTACTGCCCTACCTGCTCTCTCTCTCCTGGGCGGCATCTGAAGTGAGAATCAAATCGTCTGAGTTCACTCTCAAATAAAATAAATGGCAGAAGAATGTAAATGCGCATACGTATAAGAATACAACAATCCTATGATAGGGCACCAGATCAAAGATTGCTAAGCCAAAACGTGAAAATCCGCACAGATCCTAAGGACACTAGAACCTGATGCTCTGATACCATCTGTGACACCCCGCCTAATAAAATACCGGGTGATCAGTCCTATACCAAATTAAAACAGGAATCCCAGTTGGTTCATCCTTAGCATCACTGTCGAAAACTTTTTCAAACTTACTAACCACCTAGTATTCCAAAAGCTGGTGCCAAATTTTAACTTTTTAATTTACAAAACAGTACATGCGGAAATACATATAAACCATTCACACAACTGAATAAAACTCAATAGAATAAATAATTAAATAAGTTGCCGAATAAACCACCGGCCACCAAAGTGAAATAATCCAATACAATTATCCAACACCGGAATAAAACAAATCTGAAAGTTGAACTGAAAGGCTGGGCGACATGCCCTAAATAAAACTGAAATTGATAAATGATACCTACTCTAGGAATGAATAAATGATGCGTCTAATAAAAACTCCTGCTAGCATCCACATATGTCGCAGCTCCATGTCCCATGAATAGAATATAATTCCTGGCGTCCCTGTGGCTGGACACCTAAAAGGTTTTAAAAATAGTTTTATAGCAAGGGTTAGAACCCAAAATATTTTGAAAATATTTAGCAAGTGAATTAACTGCAGCAATTTAAAATGCATGAATGCGCTTCATATTTAAGTTAGTGTCGCACTCCCTTGTGGACATTCTCACCCATCCACTATTGTGCACACCTAACGGTTACCTTGACCTCCACCTAGTTGTACTACCCCGTCCAACTAGTCCTGGTATAACCTCCCCTTGCCATACTACTCTAACCCGAGTATAATGATTCCTGAATATTATAAGTTATCACACCATTAACTTAAATAATTCCTTGTTAAATAGTAGCATATAACCATATCACAAGTTATATAAAGTAAATACATCACACACTATATTATTACCCGCACATAATATTGAATACCATTATATACGTACCTTCACTAAAGCATCCACACATATAATATACGTATACCCATTCTTCCGAGTATACCCTCGCCGGATGATTCCCTCTAAAGTGTTATCCCACTAGGTGTGCTCACATAACCTAGTTACCCAAGTTGGATTCGCTCACCAACCTGGCCTAAAACAAAAACGAAGTGGAGGCGGTCATGTTCCTTCCCTTAAAGTGGGATAATCCCCTCACCCATATACCGGACGTTATGACCTGGGAATATACTCACCCTACTCCTCAAGCTAGGGGATTCACCCACATCGCACAACCTCCCTTAATAGCACTAGAGTATATAAATTAAATAAATATCTAGTCATTGATATTTAATATCACACACAATTTATAAACGTATATATATACTATCACTACACCGTATATATACAATAAAAATCTCGGCTTTACCGTGTACTCAAAATCCCGTACACTAGCCTGTAATTTCCTGAGTCTGTGGCCCGACTCAACTTAATTACTTTTCTTACTTAATAATTTATCATCTTCCCGAGCCTATGATCCGACTCTAATATATTTAATTCACACTTCAATTAATATAATACTTTCCCCGAGTCTATAGTCCGACTCTAATTAAATTAATTAACACACCCATTAATTTAATACCGACCCGACTCTATGGTCCGACTCCCAGTTAATTAATCTACACATTAATTAATTCATACTAAACCGAGTCTGTGGTACGACTCTCATTTAATTAATTTACACCTTAATTAATTTATACCAATCTGAGTCTGTGGTACGACTCTCATTTAATTAATTTACACATTAATTAATAAATTCCCTTCCCGAGTCTACAATCCGACTTATAATTAATTAATTACAACATCAATTAATTTAATACTTTTATGAGTCTACCTTCTGACTCTACTTTCATTAATTAACACATCCATTAATTTAATAACTTGGTGTCACACAACCATTATCCCCGGTCTCGCTCACTTGGCCCATAACTTAATATTTCCCGAGTCTATGTTCCGACTCCAAAATAATTTACTCTTCCAATAGTTAATTTAATACTTTGGTGTCACTTAACCAACATACCCGAACTCGCTCACTTGGTCCATTTTTACATCTCAGAATTTTATTCCCACATATTCGCCCATAATGTGTCACGTATTTATCTCCATCAAATTTCCCAATTATATTTACCAACAATTATCAACATACCCGGATTCGCCCACTTGGTCCATAATTAAATTGAATATGTTTCACCCAAAGTTCTCACTCTAGCTATTTACTTCTCTATAATTTTTCACCAATTAAACTTATACCCAAAATAAAAAGAAACCAAGTCAAAGCATTAAACTGCCCGACCTGCCAAGGTTTTCCCATCGTCGATCGATCGATGGCCCCCGATCGATCGATCGATCCTTTTTTAGCAGATCTTCTTCCCTCTATATTCCACCATTAACAAAAATTTAAGGTTTGTAAACCTTAATTTCAACCTCTAATCAAGTCATCCCACCACATAAACATATTGGACTTTGATCTTATACATCATATACAATTTCTAGTTGTGACACCCCGTCTAATTAAATATCGGGCAGCTACTCCTTTATTCAAATTAATACAAAATGTCAAGTTGGTTCAGTTCATAGCATCACTCTCGAAAAACATTTTAACAATTACTAGCCACCTAGTATTTAAAAAGTGAGTTGTCAATTTTAACTAATTTAGATTAACATGCAACAAGTTTAAATTATGAAATAATGATACCACAACCACAACACATTCACAATAGAATAATAATGGAATAAAATGAATCTGGAGGAATACTCCTCTGAATAATCCGAATACTGAATAAAACCAAAATACAAAGTCTGAATCACTAATTAATTAAACCCAAAACTGAAATAAAACTGAATAAATAGACTGTCTCTAAGAATGACGGGGTGACATGCCCTACATATGAATAAATATGAAATGAAGTCAAAGTGGAAAGTGGCATCTGCTATCGAGGTCCTATAACTTTCACAACAGCTACAACACGTCACTGAAATGGAACTTCTAATCTTGGTGTCCTTATGGCTAGGCACCTAAAAGGTTTTTACAAGAAAATAAATTTGAAACCAAACGGGTCAGAGCCCAATTGTGAAAACAGTTTAAAATATAACAAGTGTTTAATATCATTAAACAATGAATATAAAATACATGATAGTGCGTGCACTCACATGAGGTCCTCACCTCTCAACTAATTGTGCACTCCTAACGTATCCGTACCCATTCTAGTTCTTCCACTATCTAACTAGTCCAATCCATAACTTGAATTTACTATACATTTCAAAGTTCAAATCCCAACATCTCAATATAAATGGAGGGTCTTCTTTTTATACGTCAAAATTGATTATAATAATTACTATGAATTTCCCATTTTTAACTCTACTAAAAATGTTACAATTATTCACGCTTACACTTTAATAAATAGCCCATTCCAATTATTAGTATATTAATTTCACCATAAATATACAATAATGACACCCCTAGGTTGATATGCGGTGAACACATACTCTGCTATCGAATCCCGGTACATCACATACATAAGGACCACGTATTCTAAATCTCTCAGGAACCGTTTCAATAAGCAACAATCACACATAATGGAGGCGAACATAGTTCACATACCCATGGGTCACGCATATACCTACGCTCCCATGGTCAGCTGACTTATTAACTCACCAATAAGTAGTTCTCTGACCTATGTCCTTGAGGTACCAATCTAAACCCCCCCGTAGGCACACAAAGATTAGATGGCCCTAATCGAAAGCCAACCTCTTGTGATAGCAAGTATGGTAGGTATGTTATACACATATAATTCCATATACTAAGCATTCACCCATCTTAGATATATTATAATATTAATAGAGGTATATTTTACATTCATATACCGTCACTAAAAGTTATACATTTACAAGTCCCCGGATAATATACAATATAGATCGTCAACACTTCTCACGTCGCAAATTTAAGTAATTACAACCTAACCCATAGAAGTCACCAGGACTTTACATAATTCCAAGTTTTAATCCTCAACATACTCCAATATCACAAATATACCCACTAATTAACAATAGAAGAATAACACTCAATTAAATAAACCCACAGAAAGTTCGAAACTAAAATCGGGCCGAAAAAAGACAGTTCTGTAAACTCGTTAGAAGTCACTGAAATCTCGTTCGAACGAGGTCGTTCGAATGAACTATGAACTCGTTAGAAGGGGTACTGGAATCTCTTTAGAAGTTCGTTCGAATGAGGTCGTTCGAACGACCTGGGTTGGTCTTCTAACGAGATGGCAGGGAACGCCCAGAATTTCCCCAACTTCATTTTTCACCAAATTCCTTTCTCCCAATTCCATCCTAAGTTCATACCAATTAAGTTTTTATATTTTTAAACTACTCTAAGTCACCCTAGGTCACTTGTTAACATATTTTTGGGGTCAAATCTTACTAATCAACATGCAATAACAATAAATTCCCAAATCTTGCATCAAACCCTATGAACATGAACCCAGAATTTGATTGCATACAAGGACTCCTTATTAATCCATTTTCAAATCATCAAAAGTTATATTTTGGGTACTGAATTCGTCTATAACCATTCTACATGCAATCCCTATCCAAAATTATGAGTTCCACAACAATCTTATTTGGGTTTTCATCAAAACTTTCAAGGTATATAAAGTTTCTACACTAAACATGGAGGAAATATTCATTGAAATTAATAACATCAAATCACTTGCTTTAAGTTTGTTCTTCAGATTTGTTGTTGGTGAATATAGTCTGATTTTCTCCTCTTTCTTGTCACAATTCCTTCTAAGATGGTGGTGATGGGTGATGGTTTTGGTTTGGAACCTCTTGTAACTCCTCTCTAACTTCTCTCAAAACCCCCCGTAGCCCACTCCCTTGCCTTTGGATGATAATGGCCTCAGTGACCTCTCTAATAATATATAATTAAACTCTAAAATTCGTAGGTTTTAATTCCTAAATTTTTAAGATTATCAAAATACCCTTCTGGGTTGCCAATTTGGCCTAAAAATACCCCGAGACCCAAACTAAACTCTCGGCTAGTGTTTTCTGATTATCTCGACCCTTCCGGACACATTGGCGCACTCAAAATGACCATTCGATTGATAAAAATGTAAATTACTTTTAAATCTAATTAAATGTGAAACCCCGTAATTTTGAGGATTTAATATTTAATTATTTTTTGGAGTGATAAAAATATTTAAATTGGAGAAACTTAAATTCATGATTGGAAAATTTATTTGAGTGAGCCGAATTAATTATAATTGACGACTTTAAGTTTAATTATTCGAATTAATGTGTGTCACATTTTTGGGTCGAAATTTGGATATGTCAAAACGTATTTCGAATGGCAATTCCGAGTGCGCTGTTGCATCCTGATGGGTCGAGATAGTCAGAAAAGAGTACCCGGGATAGTAATTGGGTTTGGGGGTATTTTTGGGCATAGCCGGGCCCACATGGGGTGAGTTGGGCCTTTTTAATTAGGCCCACATGGCCAAAAACGGGATTTAGTGTTTTTAACCTAATTGAGAGATTAGGGAACGACAATCAACACAACTCTAAACCTAAGGTTTGAGAGGAAACTTGGGGGAAAGCAAATCAAGAGCCAATTGGGGGATTTTGGAGCCAAATTATGGGACTACGCCAACGGATTAGACACTACGAATAATTCCAGGCAAGTGGTTAACTTGATATAATGTGTAAATGGTGATATTTAATTCATATTTTAGTGATGTGTAAACTAAAATTCGTTTTCGGGATAAATTGGTACAAAATGGGGTTTTGTTAATGGAATACTTGGCTGAGATTCAAAGTAAGAAATAGGTGTATTATATATCCCTAAGTAAAGATAAAATGAAATTTGAATATATTTGATGATTAACATGAAATCTTTATGAGTTCTTGGATGAAGAACATGAATCTTGAATGACTGAGGGTTTATTTGATGAACACAAGAGGTCAATCCGTCAGAGTTTTTGACACAACTTTAAACGTATTCCATTTCAGTTGTACTTCGAATTAGAGTGTTAACCATACATACTTGGAAATATATTTCTCTTAGCTATCCAATGAACTTAGAATCAGGTGAATCGGAGTTCTGTAGAGGGAGTAATCGACATTTTACTACAGGGGGTTTGATCTGTCAACATAGTAATCTGCCAAAATTTTGACGTGACTTTAAACGTGTTCGATTTGAATTTTACTTGGAATTAGAGTGTGAACCATACATTACTAGAAAGGTATTTCTCTTAGCTATCCAATAAACTTGGAATCGGGTCAATCGAAGTTCCGTAGAGGGAGAAATCAAAATTTTACTAGAGGGTGTTTAATCTGCCAGAAAATTTGAGATTTTTCTTTTTAAGCCTCAAGTGTCTAAAATTTTATCTGGAAAGTGTTTGGGACCTTGATGAAATATATTGATGGAATAATGATATGGAATTAGGTGTATGATTGAGTGTTGGACTTCAATTTTGTGAGAGAGTTAAAGTGGAGATTCATAGGCTTGATTGTGACGTACTCTAATTCGAAATGATAAGAATATAATTACGGAAAAGCGTGAGCGAGCTTAAATTCGTTAGGTCAGTGGGTTAACAAGGGTAACTACTGAATTGATATAACAAGGGGTAACTAGGACCCTTAGAGTTGTGTGAATACTTGAATTAATACGAAAGTGAAATAAATTCGTAAAGCAAACAAGTACGGTGAATATTAGAGAGAAATATATTACGTACAAGTATGAATAATTGGGTTGTGTAAATACCTACTGTTTTATAGGATTACTTGGGTTGTGAATGCCTATTGTGCGTTTTCTTGTGATAGGAACATTGACTCGGGAAATATTAAGTTATGGGCCAAGTGAGCGAGTCTGGGGATAATGGTTGAGTGACACCAAGTTATTAAATTAATGGATGTGTTAATTAATGAAGGTAGACTCGAAAAAGTATTAAATTAATTATTGAGAGAGTAATTAATTTAGAGTCGGAACATAGACTCAGGAAATATTAAGTTATGGGCCAAGTGAGCGAGTCCGGGTATGATGGTTGGGCAATGCCAAGTAATCAAATTAATTGAGGTGTTAATCAATTTAATTAGAGTCGGATTGTAGACTCGGGTAGGTATTAAATTAATAGGTGTGACAATTAATTTAATTAGAGTCGGATTGTAGACTCGGGTAGGTATTAAATTAATAGGTGAGATAATTAATTTAATTAGAGTCGGATTGTAGACTCGGGTAGGTATTAAATTAATTGGTGTGATAATTAATTTAATTAGAGTCGGATTGTAGACTCGGGTAGGTATTAAATTTATAAGTTTGTTAATTAATTTAATTAGAGTCGGACGATAGACTCGAGGAGGTATTAAATTAATAGGGGTGTTAAATAATTTAATTAGAGTCGGACGATAGACTCGGGTAGGTATTAAATTAATAGGTGTCTTAATTTATTTAATTAGAGTCGGACCATAGACTCGGGAAAAGTATTATATTAATTGAGATGTGAATTAATTATATTAGAGTCGGACCATAGACTCGGGAAGATAATAAATTATTAAGTGAGAAAATTAATTATGTTGAGTCGGGCCACAAACTCAGGAAATTACAGGCTAGTGTACGGGATTTTGAGTACACGGTAAAGCCGAAGTTTATATTATATTATATTATATATATATATATATATATATATACGTGTATATATTGTGTGTGATATGAAATATCAGTGAATAGATATTTATTCAATTTATATACTCTAGTGCTATCAAGGGAGGTTGCGCGATGTGGATGAATCCCCTAGCTTGAGTAGTAGGGCGAGTATATCCCCAGGTCATAGAGTCTGGTATATGGGTGAGGTATTTATCTCACTTTCAGGGAAGGAATATGACCGCCTCCACTACGTTTATAGTTTGGGTCAAGTTGGTGAGCGATTCCAACTTGGGGAACTAGGTTTTGTGAGCACACCTAGTGAGATAGCACTTTAGAGGGAATCATCCGGCGAGGGTATACTCGGAGGGATGGATATACGTATGTTATATGTGTGGATGTTTTAGTAAAGGTACGTATATAATGGTATTCAATATTAAATGCGAGTAATAATACAGTGTGTGATGTATTTACTTTATATAACTTGTGACACGGTTATATGCTACTATTTAAGAAGGAATTAATTAATTAAGTTAATTGTGAGATAACTTATAATTCAAAAATCATTATACTCGGGTTAGAGTAGTATGGCAAGGGGAGGTTATAGCAGGACTAGTTGGACGGGGTAGTACGACTAGGTGAGGGTTAAGGTAAACGTTAAGTGTGTATAATAGTGGAGGGGTGAGAATGTCCACAAGGGAGTGCGACACTAACTTAAATATGAAGAGCATTCATCCATTTTAAATTACTGCAGTTAATTCACTTACTAAATATTTTCAAAATGTTTTAGGTTCTAACCCTTGCTATAAAACTATTTCCAAAACCTTTTAGGTGTCCAGCTACAGGGACGCCAGGATTGATATTCTATTCCAGGGATACGGAGCTGCGGCATATGTGGCTGCTAGCAGGAGTAGACGCATCGCTCATTTATTCCTAGAGTAGGAATTATGCATCAGTTTCAGTTTTATTTAGGGCTTGTCGCCTAGTCTTCTCAGTACAGTTTTCAGATTTGTTTTATTCCGGTGATGAATATTTGTACTGAATTATTTTCACTTTGGTGGCCGATAGTTTATTCGGCAAGTTGTGTAATTAATTATTCAACTGAGTTTTATTCAGTTATGTGAATGGTCTATATTTATTTCCACATGTATTGTTTTGTTTAATTAAAAAGTTAAAATTTGGCACCAGCTTTTGGAATACTAGGTGGTTAGCATGTTTTAAAAAGTTTTCGACAGTGATGCTAAGAATGAACCAACTGGGATTCCTATTTTAATTTGGTATAGAACTGATCACCCGATATTTTATTAGGCGGGGTGTCACAATAAATTCATACCTGACGCCACTGACACGCGCGTCTCAACTTAATTTCTCAAATTGTTGTATTTATGCCTCGCGATAATTTTAATATTTTGAATACTCATATACTACTATATATTCTCTGTAATATTTTATTTTAACATCATACTCAAATACCAACTCACATCTCGCTAGTATTTAATTCCGGATTAATTTCCAAATTAATTCTCATTTAATTCAATTAATCCATTAAATAAAAAATCAATAAAATTACAGGGTATTATATACTTCCCCCCCCTAATAACAGAATTTCGTCCCGAAATTCAGAACTAAAGAGTACTTGGCAAAAATAACTCCGGATAACGCTCGCGCATCTCATCCTCGCTCTCCCATGTGGACTCCTTGGCATTATGATGCCGCCACTGAACACGTGCTAACGGTATTATCTTCGACCTCAGTTTCCTCTCACTGTGGTCCAAAATAGCAATCGGCCCCTCCTCGTAGGAACTATCAGGCTGAAAATCGATGTTCTCTAAAGCAATGTGGGCATGGGCCAAATCGTCCCTAAGATATCTCCTTAGCGAGCAAATATGGAACACGCCATGAATCCTATGCAAGTGCTCCGGTAACCCAATTCTATACGCTAATGGCCCAATCCGATCGATGATAGGGAATGGTCCCACATATCTATGAGCATGTTTCCCCTTCTTCCCAAAACGTATAACCCCCTTCATTGGAGATACTCTGAGTATCACCTGGTCCCCCACCTGGAACTCTCTGAAGAACCTCTTGGCATCAGCATAACTCTTTTATCGATCTTGATCTATCCGAATGCGGCTCCGTATCATCTCTATCCTTGCCGAAGTATCCTGAATCACTTCCGGCCCAAGGAGTTTATTATCCCCCCACCTCTAACCAACATGCTGGGGGACGACAAGGTCTACCATACAACGCCTCGAATGGAGCCATGCCAATGGTGAACTGGTGGGAGTTATTATAAGAAAACTCCACCAATGGAAGGTACTGCTCCCAACCACCTCCAAAGTCTAGGATGCACATACGCAACATGTCCTCCAACATCTGATTCGTCCGCTCGGTTTGCCCATCTGTCTGCGGGTGATATGTCGTACTCTGCCACAACTCCATACCCATGTCCTCTTGGAAACTCTCCCAAAATCGTGAAACAAATATCTTGTCTCGGTCAGACACGATATTGAGAGGCACCCCGTGAAGTCTCACTATCTCCGCTAAGAAAATCTGGGCATACTGTCCCATAGTGTAGTCTGTCTGTGCTGGCAGAAAATGAGCAACTTTGGTCAATCGATCCACGATTACCCATATGGAGTCGTGACCCCTCTGTAACGTAGGCAACCCCGTGATGAAATCCATGGAAATGCTCTCCCATTTCCACATAGGAACCTCTAATGGCTGTAGAAGTCCTGTCAGTATTTGATGGTCCACTTTTACCAGTTGACAAGTGGCACATTTAGAAATGAACTCGGAAATATCTCTCTTCATTCCGCTCCACCAGTACTGTCACCTCATATCCTGGTACATCTTAGCCCCGCCAGGATGTACTGCGAATCGCGAACCGCGCGACTCTGAAATTACCTCGTGCCGCAAGTCTTCCCTTTTTGGATTGACCAGTCTCCCATTGTAGCGTAAGCCCCCGTCTGAACTAACGGTATAGGAATTGGATCCCTCTGCTAGTAATCGAACTATCTACTCCTGACAGAATGAGTCGTTTGCCTAAGCCTATATCACTCTCACAACAATCTGAGGCGTAACAGTCATTACAGACATGAATGATCGGGCCATTGCATCCTGGTGTCCCAACTCCTTCGACTTTGCTCTCCACACTTCGGCCACCTCACCTACTGTTCTACGGCTCAATGCGTCTGCTACCATATTAGACTTCCCTGGATGATATTGGATATCGAACTGATAGTCCTTCATGAACTCGAGCCACCGATGTTGACGCATATTAAGTTCCTTCTACGTGAAGAGGTACTGTAGAGACTTGTGGTCCGTGAACAAACAAAATTTCTCCCCCAGGAGATAATGTCTCCAAATCCGAAGAGCAAATACGACTGCCGCTAACTCCAAGTCGTGGGTGGGGTAATTCTTCTCGTGAGGCTTAAGCTTATGGGAAGAATAAGCTATAGACTGACTCTCCTGTTGCAGTATACCTCCAAGTCCTTGTAAGAACGCATCGGTGTATACTAGAAACTCAACTCTCGATCTGAGCAATGCTAACACTGGCACTGAGGTCAACTTGTCCTTCAACTCATCGAAAGCCAACTGATAGGCATCGCTCCAGATGAATGGCACACCTTTGCGAGTCAGATGTGTCAAAGGACCCGCTATTTTAGAGAAACCCCGAATAAACCTCATGTAGTATCCTGCTAGGCCCTAGAAACTACGTATTTCAGTTGATGTCGTGGGTTTTCCCCACTCTCTCACCGTCGATACCTTCCCCGAATCAACAGATATCCCCCTGTCTCAAATGATATGCCCCAAAAACTGTACCTCCTTCAGCCAAAACCCACACTTCTCATATTTTGCATATAACTCGTTCTGACGCGGCGTCTGCAAAACCTTTCTCAAGTGTTCGGCATGTTCCTCCTCTGTCTGGGAGTAAACTAGAATGTCATCAATAAAGACGATGACGAACTGGTCTAGGAACTCTCTGAACACCCTATATATCAAGTCCATAAAAACGGCTGGAGCATTGGTTAGGCCAAAAGGCATAACCCAAAACTCGTAAGAACCATATCTCATCAAGAAGGCCATCTTCGCAACATCTTGCTCCCTGATACGCAACTGATGGTATCCCGGTCGTAAGTCGATCTTTGAGAAGAAGGCTGCTCCTCTCAATTGGTCGAATAAGTCATCGATTCGCGGTAATGGATATTTGTTCCGTATCATGACTTTATTCAACTCCTGGTAATCTACCATAGCCTCAACGATCCATCTTTCTTCTTCACGAATAACACAGGGGCAACCCACGGTGAAGTACTCCTACGAATAAACCCCTGACCCAATAACTGCTCCATCTGATCCCGTAACTCCCTTATCTCCGTTGGAGCCATACGGTAAGGCGCGCGGGCTATTGGCCCAGTGCCCGACGTCAAATCTATAACAAAGTCTATCTCCCTACTAGGCGGTAATCCCAGAATATCCTGAAATACATCAGCGAACTCACTAACAACGAAAATCGAATCGAGTAGTATTACCACTTCCTTAGAGGTCTCCTCCTCTATATAATACAAGTGAGTGGACGATCCTCCCTCAGGAAGAGGCATCCCCACTAAGAACATCTCCTGCCCAGGTATGGAAAAAATAATACTCCTACTGAAATAATCAATCATGGCTCGATACACAACTAGCCAATCCATACCAACGATCGCATCGTACTCAGTCATATCTAATACTAACATATCAGCAGGCAGAGTAAACCTCCCAATATCTATACCCACACCTCTACAAATAAGAGAAATCACAGAACCCGTACTCAATGGTGAATCTACGAAAGTAATCGTACTCTCTGTGGTGTCTAACAACCCTATAATGCGTGCAAATCTTGTGGCAATGAAACAGTGTGTGGCTCTCGTATCAAATAAAATACGCCCCATAGTCCCCTGAATAGAGAACACACCCTCAATAGCGGGTGGATCCTGTGGGACTGCGGCCTGTTGGAGCTGGTAGACTCACCCATACTAAAGCTGCCCCTGCTGGACTGGGACTGCTGGGATGGGTGGCAAAGCTGGCATCTGCGGTGGTGTTGGGAGGGCGATGGGAAACATAGGTCTCTGGGGCTCATGTCGAGCACCCTACTGCTGCTACTGTGGGGACCTACCCTTATAAGGACACTCTTGACACTTGTGTCCAATCTTGCCATAAATAAAACATTTTCCCATAAAGTTTCCCCCTCTCTGACCCTGTTGCCCATGACCCTGATGACCGTTGCCATTCCTCCACTGACCATGCTGGCCCTGCTGAAACTGTTGTTGTTGTCCATGCTGACCCTGATGGCCGTGCTGACCCTGCTGGCCATGAAGAAAACCTCCCTATCCATTTCTGAAACCTCCAGATCTAAATCTCTTAGAATCCCCCTCGTGGGAACCCTGATCACCCTACCTGTGCTGACCCTGAACTGATTGTGCCCCACTAGCACCATTTCTCCCTGTCCTGCCCTGATGGCTGGACTCTCCTGATCGCTAACTCTCTGACAAGTGAAAGAGGTGGTCCTGGTAGTGAAGCAATGTTGCATTAACCACATCGGAATAAGTGGCTAACGAGAGATTTCCTAGCAAGTGCTGACGGATCCTCCAAGTCAATCCATCCATGAATTTCTTTATCTTCTTCTCTTCAGTCGGAATCTCATCGGGAACTATATTCAGAAGATTTGTGAACTCTGCCTCATATTCATCTACAGTCCTCCCCTCCTGCTTGAGGTTCATCAATTATCTCCTCATCTCAGTGTGAACAGCTGAAGGGAAATACTTGCGGTCGAACTGCACCCAGAACTCTTGAATAGTAAGAACATCCCTCTCCTCCGCGATGGTAACGGACTCCCACCACTACAACGCTGACCCTACCAACTTAAAAGTAGCCAGTATCTGCCTCTGTACATCCGTACACTTGTACATCCTCAAGTGTCTTTGGATTTCCTTCTTCCACTGACTGGACACAATGACGTCAGAGCTATCTGCAAACTCCGGAGGGTGTGCTTTCTGGAAAGCATCACGAATACGTTCCCAAGTAGACGGGAATGCATGAGCCTGTATTGGTGCTACTATTGGGGCCTGAGGCGGTGCCTATTGCACAACTGCTAGAGTGGCATTTATCGCTTGGGCCATAATAGCGGCAACCTCTGCGGCATTCATGGTGCCCTGAACTGGTGCAGGTTGTGGTTCGGGTTGAGCATCCCTGGGAACTCGTTGTGAACATCGTGGAGGTATCTGAAATGAAAGGGAAGTCTTATAAGTCTACGGTTATGATCTCAAAAAAGCTGAAGAGCGTAAGATACACAAAAGAGTACAACAAATCCTACAATATAGGGCTCCACATCAAAGAATGCTCAGTGGAAACATAACTAGCCGTACAGATCCTAAGGACACTAGAACCTGATGCTCTGATACCACCTGTGACACCCCGTCTAATTAAATACCAGGTAGCTACTCCTTTATTCAAATTAATACAAAATGCCAAGTTGGTTCAGTTCATAGCATCACTGTCGAAAAACATTTTAACAATTACTAGCCACCTAGTATTTAAAAAGTGAGTTGTCAATTTTAACTAATTTAGATTAACATGCAACAAGTTTAAATTACGAAATAATGATACCACAACCACATCACAGTCACAATAGAATAATAATGGAATAAAATGAATCTGGAGGAATACTCCTCTTAATAATCCGAATACTGAATAAAACCAAAATAAAAAGTCTGAACACTAATTAATTAAACCCAAAACTGAAATAAAACTGAATAAATAGACTATCTCTAAGAAAGAAGGGGCAACATGCCCTACATATAAATAAATCAGGAATGAAGTCAAAGTGGAAAGTGGAGGCGTCTACTATCAAGGTCCTGTGACTTCCACAGCAGCTACAACACGTCACTAGAATGGAACTTCTAAGCTTGGTGTCCTTGTGGCTGGGAACCTAAAAGGTTTTTATAAGAAAATAGATTTGAAAGCAAACGGGTCAGAGCCCGATTGTGAAAACAGTTTAAAATATAGCAAGTGTTTAATATCATTAAACGGTGAATATAAAATACATGATAGTGCGTGCACTAACATGAGGTCCTCACCTCTCAACTAATTGTGCACTCTTAACGTACCCGTACCCATTCTAGTTCTTCCACTATCTAACTAGTCCAATCCATACCTTGACTTTACTATACATTTCAAAGTTCAATTCCCAACATCTTAATATAAACTGAGGGTCTTCTTTTTATACCTCAAAATTGATTATAATAATTACTTTGGATTTCCCATTTTTAACTCTACTAAAAATGTTACAATTATTCACGCTTACACTTTAATAAACAGTCCATTCCAATTATTAGTATATTAATTTCACCATAAATATACAATAATGGAACCCCCTAGGCTAAGCTGCGGTGCACACATACTCTGATATCGAATCCCGGTACATCACGTACATAAGGACCATATATTCCAAATCTCTCACGAACCGTTTCAATAAGCAACAATCACACATAATGGAGGCGAACATAGTTCACATACCCATGGGTCACGCATATACCTACGCTGCTATGGTCAGCTGACTTACTAACTCACCAATAAGTCGTTCTCTGACCTATGTCCTTGAGGTACCAATCAAAATCCCCTCGTAGGCACACAAAGATTAGATGGCCCTAATCGAAAGCCGACCTCCCGTGATAGCAAGTACGGTATGTATGTTATACACATAAAATTTAATATACTAATCATTCACCCATCTTAGATATCTTATAATATTAATAGAGGTATATTTTACATTCCTATCCCATCACTAAATGGTATAAATTTACAAGTTCCCGGATAATATACAATATAGATCGTGAACACTTCTCTCACGTCGCAAATTTAAGTAATTACAACCTAATCCATAGAAGTCACCAGGCCTTTACATAATTCCAAGTTTTAATCGTCAACATACTCCAATCTCACAAATATACCCACTAATTAACAATAGAAGAATAAAACTCAATTAAATAAGCCCACGAAAACTTCAAAACTAAAATCGGGCCGAAAAAGACAATTATGTAAACTCGTTAGAAGTCACTGAAATCTCGTTCGAACGAGGTCGTTCGAACGAACTATGAACTCGTTAGAAGGGGTACTAGAATCTCGTTAGAAGCTCGTTCGAACGACCTGGGTTGGTCTTCTAACGAGATGGCAGGGAATGCCTAGAATTTCCCCAACTTCGTTTTTCACCAAATTCCTTTCTCCCAATTCCATCCTAAGTTCATACCAATTAAGTTTTTATATTTTTAAACTAGTCTAAGTCACCCTAAGTCACTTGTTAACATATTTTTGGGGTCAAATCTTACTAATCAACATGCAATAACCATAAATTCCCAAATCTTGCCCCAAGCCCTATGAACATGAACCCAGATTTTAATTGCATACAAATACTCCTTATTAATCCATTTTCAAATCATCAAAAGTTATATTTTGGGTACTGAATTCGTATATAACTATTCTACATGCAATCCCTATACAAAATTATGAGTTCCACAACAATCCTATTTGGGTTTTCATCAAAACTTTCAAGGTATATAAAGTTTCTACACCAAACATGGAGGAAATATTCATTGAAATTAATAACATCAAATCACTTGCCTTAAGTTTGTTCTTCAGATTTGTTGTTGGTGAATATAGGCTGATTTTCTCCTCTTTCTTGTCACAATTCCTTCTAAGTTGGTGGTGATGGGTGATGATTTTGGTTTAGAACCTCTTGTAACTCCTCTCTAACTTCTCTTAAAATCCCCATAGCCCACTCCCTTGCCTTTGGTTGGTAATGGCCTTAGTGGTCTCTCTAATAATATATAATTAAACTATAAAATTCGTGAGTTTTAATTCCTAAATTTTTAAGATTATCAAAATACCCTTCTGGGTTGCGAGTTTGGCCTAAAAATGCCCCGGGACCCAAACTAAACCCCCGGCTAGTGTTTTCTGACTATCTTGACCCTTCCGGACACGTTGGAGCACTCAAAATGACCATTCGATTGATAAAAATATAAATTACTTTTAAATATAATTAAATTCATTCCTGACGCGACTGACACGCGCATCTCAACTTAATTTCCCAAATTGTCGTATTTCTGCCTCGCGACAATTTTAATATTTTCAATACTCATATACTACCATATATTCTCAATAATATTTTATTTTAACATCATACTCAAATACCAACTCACATCTCGCTAGTATTTAATTCCAAATTAATTTCCAAATTAAATCTCATTTAATTCAATTAATCCATTAAATAAAAAATTGATAAAATTACGGGGTATTACACTAGTATATGAATTTCTCAACTTATCACACAATTTCTGAAATGGGTTTTTCCATAAATTTCTATTAACTATGTTCTAAAATTCCAAATTCCAGATTCAAAATCCACCATTTTATATTCCGATTTCTCATTCAAATCAGATATCTGTACATAGAGATATACAACACAACTAATTCTTACTTTGAATCTCATTCAATAGTTCCATGAATAAAAACACCATTTTTGTACTCATTTATCCCCAAAACGAATTTTGATTTACACATTACTATGATATGAATTGATTATCATCAATTTAGAAATCACAACAGTTAACTACTTGTCTAAAATCGTTCGTAGGGCCTGATTCCGTTGGTGTAGAGAATAGTTGATGAAGAACACCCCAAATTAGCCCCTTAATTTGGCTTCAAAAGATCCCCCAATTGACTTCTTGATTAGCTTCCTATAATCCTCTCCCAAACCCTAGGTTTAGGATTTTATATCTACCGTTCCTCGTCCCTCAATTAGGTTGAAAACACTAAATCCCGTTTTGGGGGGCCTAATTAAAAAGGCCCAACTCACCCCGTGTGGGCCCGGCTATGCCCAAAAATACTCCGAGACCCAATTACCACCCCCGGGTACTCTTTTTTGACTATCTCGACCCATCCGGACTCAACCGGGCACTCAGAATTGCCATACAAAATACTTTTTGACATATCCAAATTTCGACCTCAAAATGCGACACACATTAATTCGGATAATTAAACTTAAAGTCACCAATTATAAATAATTCGGCTCACTCAAATAAATTCTCCAACTCATGAATTTAAGTTTCCCCAATCTAAATATTTATAACTCCCAAACTTGTTAAATATTAAATCCTCAAAATTACGGGGTGTTACACGTACCTTGCAAAAAGAGATGTGGATACTTTTCTCGCATATCGACCTCATGCTCCCACGTTAACTCCTCGGCATTGTGATGCCCCCATTAGACCTGAACCAAGGGCATTACTCTAGATCTTAGCCTACGCTCCCCGTGATCTAAAATTACATCTGGTTGTTCCTTATATGATATATCGGGCTGCAATTCGATATCCTCTAAAGGAATGTGCCAGTGAGATCCTTTACACCTCTTATACTTTTTCAAGGATAAGATATGAAACATGTCATGAATCTATTGTAGGTGTTCCGATAAGGCAAGTTGATAAGCGACTGGGCCTACCTTAGCTATAATGGGAAAAGGGCATATATAGCGCGGTGCAAGCTTTCCTTTCTTCCCAAATCGTCTTATACCCTTCATCGGCGAAACTCGTACCAACACTTGATCTCCAACCTCAAAATTCACATGCCTTCTATTCGCATCAGTGTAACTCTTTTGACGATCTTGAGCGATTCGAATGTGATTGCGAATAAGTTCAATCTTTGAAGAAGTATCCCGAATCATCTCAGGTCCAAAAAATTTATTATCCCCTAATTCTAACCAACAAGTAGGTGATCTATACGGTCGACCATATAATGCTTCATGGGGTGCCATCCCGATAGTGAATTGGTATGAATTATTATAAGAAAGTTCGACCAAGGGGAGTTATTGTTCCAAACCTCCTTTGAAATCAAGCACACATATTCGGAGCATATCCTCTAATATTTGGTTGACTATTTTTGTCTGCCCATCTGTTTGAGGGTGATAGGAAGTACTCAACTTCAATTCGGTTCCCATAGCTTCTTGGAAAATTTTCCAAAAATGGGAAACAAAAATTTTGTTTCGATCGGAGACTATATTAATGGGCACCCCGTAGAGTCTAACAATCTCCTCAATAAATAATCGGGCATAAAGAGCAGTGTTATCGTCTGTACGTACCGATAATAAATGTGCTGACTCGGTCAAAGGATCGATAATCACCTAAATGGAATCATGACCGCTTTGTGATGTTGGCAATCCCGTGATGAAATCCACCGAGATGCTTTCCCACTTCGACACTGGTATTTCTAAGGGTTATAACAATCCCATCGGTCGCTGATGATCTACTTTCACCAGTTGACAAGTAGTACATTAGGAAACAAATTCAGAAATGTCCCGTTTTATACCCGCCCACCAATATTGACGGCGCATGTCTTGGTACATCTTGTCTCCACCAGGATGTACTGCAAACTTGGACCCATGAGATTCTGTCATTACAGCTTATCTCAAGTCTCCTTCGTCCGGGACAACAAGTCTCCCGTGGAAACTTAATCCACCCTCAGAACTTATAGAGTAGGATTTCGTTCCCTCGGTTAACAATTAGTGTATACGGTCCTGAAAACCCTTCTCACTTCCTTGAGCTTCAATGACCTTTGCTACTATCGTAGGCGTAATGGTCAACACCGACATAAACGTCCTTGTCACTGTGTCCTCTTGGCTGAGTTATTTCCATTTAGCCTTCCATACCAGTGCTAACTCCCCCTTGAGTTTCCGACTCAATGTATCCGCCACTACGTTAGCCTTTCCCGGGTGATAGTGAATATCAAATTGATAGTCCTTCATAAACTCCAACCACCGGCGCTGTCGCATATTCAAATCTTTCTGCGAAAATAAATATTGCAACAATTTGTGGTCAGTGAAAAGACTAAACTTCTCCCCCAGGAGGTAATGTCTCCAAATATTCAAGGCAAAAACCACTGCAACAAGTTCCAAATCATGAACCGGATAACTCTTCTCATGGGGTTTTAGTTTGCGAGAAGCATAAGCAATAGCCCGATGCTCTTGTTGTAACACACCTCCTAACCCTTGCAGAGATGCGTTAGTAAAGACCAAATATTCCAACCCCGGCCTCAGTAACGCAAGTACTGGAGCACAAGTCAACTTATCTTTCAACTCGTCAAAAGCTAGCTGACAAGAATCATCCCAAACAAACCTCACCCCCTTCCGAGTTAGATTTATCAAAGGGCTAGTGATCTTAGAAAAACCCTTGATAAATCTAGGATAATAGCCGGCCAAACCCAGAAAACTATGAATCTCTGTAGGTGTCGTGGTTTGACCCCATTCCCTCATCGCAACAACTTTACTCGGGTCTACCAAAATACCCTCAACGGTAACAATGTGGCCCAAAAACTGTACTTTTTGTAACCAAAAACCACACTTCTCAAACTTAGCGTATAATTGATGATCCCTCAATGTCTGCAGGACCAACAGTAAATGATTTGCATAATCGACTTTTGTTTGAGAATACACTAGGATGTCATCAATAAACATGATAATAAACTGGTTTAGGAAGTCCCAAAACACTCTATTCATAAGGTCCATAAACATTGCAGGAGCATTGGTTAGCCCGAAAGGCATAATAAAAAATTCATAGGACCCATATCTAGTCAGGAACGTAATTTTGGACACATCATGTTCTCGTATCCGCAGCTGGTGATACCTAGTCCTAAAATATCTTTTAGATAAGTACGACGCTCCACTAAGTTGATCGATCAAATCATCAATCTGAGGTAGTGGCTATTTGTTCCTGATGGTAACTTTATTCAACTCCCTGTAATCTATGCACACCCATAGAGAACAATCTCTTTTCTTCACACACAATACAGGTGCTCCCCGCGACGATGTACTACGCCGAATAAACCCATGTTCTAACAACTTCTGAATCTGATTTCTTAACTCCCTCATCTCAACAGGAGCCATACTGTACGGAGCTATAGCAATCGGTCGTTTTCTCGGTGCTAAATCAATCATGAACTCAATCTCCCTACTTGGAGGTAAACCCGGTATCTCCCAAAAAACATCTTCGATGTCTCTAAAAATCAAAATTGAATCTTAGGAAACGACTACATCCTGAGAAGTCTCCTCCGCAATGCAATACAAATAAGTGCTAAAACCACCCTCTGAACGAGGCATAGCCACTAAAAACATCTCTTGCCCTGGAATGTCAAAGACTATACTCTTCCCATAACAATTTACAATCGCACGATACTTCACTAGCCAATCCATACCCAGGATAACATCATACCTGACCATATCAAGGACGAGTAAATCGGCCTCAAAACAAAAATTACCAAGATTTATTTCTACTCTTTTACAAACAAACAAAATGAGCGAACCATCACCCATAGAGGACTTGACACTAGTGAAAGTACTTTTTACAGATTTAATTAACTCCGTCGATTGAACAAAACTTCTAGAAATAAATGAGTGTGTCGCACCCATATGAAACAATACACGACCCATATGCCCATGAATGGGAAACTTACCCACGATGGTTGGCGACGCTAGCGGGGCTGGAGGAAGCATAGCATCCTGTATATGGTAAACATGCCCATACTGTAATTTTCCCTATTGTGGAGGGACGACTGGATTAGGCACTGATGGCGATAGTTGTGCCTGCTGATGCTGTGGAATGCTAGGAAATGGTTCCCCAATCAACTGCGATCATGCCATCCTAAAATGACCCTCCTCCCCACATTGAAAACAACGACCCGCCATATTTTCCTAATTACGGCCCCTATTATTTCTGAACTGCCCAAAGCCTTGGCCCCGTTGGGCTCGACCCCCATTTTTACCCCGACCTGCCTGGCCTACCTGCTGCTGTTGCTGGGCACCCTGTCCGTGCCTGAAACCACTACCATCAAAATTAAATCCCCCAAAATGTTGTCTTTTGGAAAAATCCCTTTATTGGGTGTCCCTTTCCTTTTGCTTACCTCCTGATGATTGGGACGAGGGTAGTGCTCCTCCTCCTGCACCATTGCCTCTCGGCTTGCCCAATTATCCCAGGACTGTAACTTTCTTACTTCCTTGTACATGCAATCGATGATCCTAACAATGAAGTAATGCGGCATTCATCACATCCCTGAATGTTTGTAAAGATGTATTTCCCAGCAAGTGTTGTCGTATCCTCCAATGAACTTTTATATTCTCCTCTCTTTCGGAGTCACCTCATCCGGCACAAAACTAGCCAAACGAGTGAATTCCTCCTCATATTCTGCCACTGAACATTCACCTTGAACTACATCTTGAAGTTTCCTTCTCATCTCCCTCTGAACTGCGGGAGGAAAATACTTTCGGTCAAACAAAACCTAAAAGTCAGTTATAGCCATAGTATCTCTTTGTTCTGGCGTGGTCATCGACTCCCACCAGTGTAAGGCTGCTCCAACTAGTTTAAAAGTAGCAAGGATTTGCTTCCTTTCTTCACTACAGTTTATCAAGTGAAGGTGACGCTGCATATCCTTCTTCCATTAGTTAGCTACTATCACATCAGAACCACCCTGAAATTCCGGGGGATGACCCTTCAAGAAAGATTCTCTGACTCTTTCCCACGGAGGAGGTCCCGTAGGGGCTTACACCTCTTGAACCCTCGGTTGTTGGGCTTGGGGAAATTGCTGAACAACGGCAGTCATCTCAGCATTGACCACCTAGGCCACAATGTTGGCTACTTCAGCGGCGTTTATAGTTCCTTGCTGTGGCGGTGGAGGACCTATATCATCTTCTACAACTCTATTTCTTCTCACAGGGCGACCTCTCCTAAGCGTCATCTGAGATGAAGAAACAACTTAATTATAATAAGAATAATTTATTTTGCAGAAGATCGCCAATATAAATAACAAACCAGTCCTAACATTTAGGCTCTATTTTAAAGAACGCTATGGTAGAACGTGATAATTTCGCATAGATCCTAAAGACTCTAGAACCTGATGCTCTGATACCATCTGTGACACCCCGCTTATTTAAAACAAGTGGTGGCCAGCCTGATACTCCAATAAAAACAAGAATCATAGATGTTCCATTCTTAGCATCAACATATTGCAATAAGTATGAGATAACCACCAATTATTTTCGCAAACATATTGTTAAAATTTTATTTTGTAAGTTAATGAAAAACATTTAAACAATCCAATTGAAAAGGAGGTAGATAAACGTAAGGATAGATAATAAAGCAATAACCATATACAACAAAATAACCGAATAAGTTGTCGGTTAACAGGCATAATCAATTAGGTTACATCGAGTATTAAAGTGCAATATCACATTACATAGTACAAGTACAAAATTGGGCTAACACGCCCGAAAGTGTAACCGATCATAACTAGAATACAAAAAAAATGGAAGCGTCTACATCATAATATCCCGTAACATCCGCAAGGTGTTACAGCTCCAAGACACTAGAATAGAAAGGTCAATGGGCGTCCTTGCAGCGGAGCACCTGGGCAAATATAAGATTCATGCAAAATAAAGATATATAAACGGGTCAGGGCCCGGTTTGATATGATCACCATGTGAATAAAATGAATGATAGTTATAAACAATCTAATCATCATAAATAAGTTTATTTCATTCATAATAAGTAATGATAAGGAATCTAATTTCTAAATCTAAAATCATAACCTAACGCAATAACAATAACAATGATCACAATTCAAATACGCCGGAGAATATTGTTAATTAACTACTTATAGAGATTCCATTTTACACAATTTAATTTCACCGTTCCTTTTTCTCATTTGGAAACGTATTCAAGCAATTTATTATATAAAGTGCTTTGCCATCAACAATATCCCACTTTATTATGAATAGTTATATTTCACAACATATAACGATTCTAAGATCATCCTTACGAGTTTTCCCACTAGACGCGCCCCTAAATAGCTATCATCTTCCAGGGCCTATTACCAAGATAACCTGGGCATCCTACATTGCATAACGTTGGGAAGCGGCCATATACCTTCGACAGTGAGTCATAACCACACCCGAAATTACCTCACTTCGAACAATAATCACAAGATATAATATAAGCGGTCCTATGGTCGAGGAATATATTCCCCCTGCATTAACTAGCCAGGGGACGTCACCTCATGCGCGTAACTTCACCTATGATAGCATTTAGAGAGGTGTATATAAAATTACCATTCAAATGGTATTCCCATTTTAAAATATACATTCCATAAGTGTTTAATGTCATCATTATAAAGTTCAACGTTTAATGAATCCCTAATTTAGTCTCCGAGAAGTAATGATGTTACTATATGCCCCCAGGTATATATTATACCTCATTCATGTCTTTAAATCTCCTCAATTATACAATCCTACTCTTCCCTAGTCTCAAGCTAGTTTACACAAGAAAGAGCTACCCTAACGTCTATTAAATAATCCCCGAGATAGGCCCAAGTATCCCCGTTAAAATCTAAAGTAGTCATATACCTATTATAAGACTCTAGTACACTTTACTTCATCCTAAGAGAAAGTTCCTACGTCCCAAACCTATAAGAAAAGGGTTACAAGCTAAGATAGAAAAATAAACTAAAATAATAGGAATTTGGAATCGATTCGCCCTGGCTGAATCGATTCGGTCTTAAAGCGAATCGATTCGGATGGTCCGAATTGATTCAGTCAAGAGGACCCAGCATTCTGCATACTGCCGAAAAGATTCGGGTAAGCCGAATAAATTCGCTCATCACAGACTTGTAGCCTACCCCTTTAGCAAATCGATTCGCTGGGGGAGAATCGATTCGCCTGGGCCAGGATGCCTAATTTCGGCCATGGATGTTAATACCCTACTTTACCCAAACCTCATTTCTTCTACATTTTACCCACACTAACCATCATTAATCAAACCAAAACAATCCTATATACATACTAACTACTATAATCAACACAATATCTATCTAAACAATGTTTAAGGGTTCAAACACCATAATTTCATTAAAATCCACATTTGTTCAATTGATTCCAATACACAACTGTCACTACAATTTATTCATCCCAAATCATATCTTAGCAAGTAAGAAACTTTCCTTAAGCTGAAATCTCAGATTCATTTACGGTACATGCAAGATCAAACCCAAGTTCTTCAATTCTTCTCCTTTCTCTTCTTTTTCTCCACAATTCTCTTTCTATCTAGGTTTAGTTAGAATACAATTGAGAAATAAAAGGGGTTGTAGGACTCAATCGGGTACTTAGCTTTAATTTCCATCGTTACATGTTAATACACCATTAAAATGGCTCGTAACTACATAATTGAGTCATAACTTGTCAAAAGTGCCCGGAACCCAAAAATACAATGTGGCACTTATTTTTACTATCTCGACTATTTTGGGACTAACCGTGCCCTCTAATTTGGCATCTGAAATAATATAAATAATTTCAAGTTCTAACTTCATTTAAACTATAAATGTCGTTTAAAGCACAACGACACCATAAATCGTAACATAATGCTATTTACATTCACATAACAGAAAATATTCAAAAATCTAGTAAATATTATCTTTTAACTCACTTAAAATAATATTTACCCCATTATCTAATATTTTATATAATTACATCTCATGGCAAATTAATATAAAATCAATTACTCAAAAGTAAGGGTTATTACAAATAACTTCAACTAGATATAATGGGTTAAACTGTCATTTTTTCCAGTGTTGTTCTCTTTATCTGTTCAGTAATAGAAACGAAAAACTAAACCATAAAACAATGAATTCCCAAATCTATATTTAAAATAACATTGTGAGTTAATTGTGTAAATAATTATTTTCCATTATGAATATAAAAAATGACTGGTAAAATATATATTCATATAAGTTGATTTCTCAAGTTATTCACGCGTTCTAGTATTGCAATGCAATGATCTTGAATACTCCATTATTTTGAGTATTGATCAAATATTTATGAGGGCGATGCGAACTATATGTAGAATGCAATTTGTTGTCCTGAAATGTTTGGATTTTCTGGTTCTGAAAATAGCACCAATGATTTCCTTTTGGGTGACCCATGATGCTCGGCTATACAACAACTAGCGGATGAATGATTTTAAGATGGCATGAAGAGCAGTTGAAATTGTTGTGTCCCTGAGTGTAAGAACCCCGAATGAAGTAATATTCTCCATAAAAGAATGGATGGGAGCTCCTAGAAATTTGGAAGTAAGTTATTGAAAACTCCTACTGAACAATTTGACATGAAAGAATGAAAAACATTGCGCATAGATTGGCATATGAAAAAAATCCATAAACCTGAATAGAAAGAATGGCCTAAGAAGACATACAATTGATGTTATCTTTGTTAAAGCATTTATTTATGGAGTAACGGTTGAATGCCAGTCTTCGTCACAGAAATCCAACGTATTTAAAACTCTATAGCCCCCGTTCCTACTATATTTTAATTATGTGTATGATATCGAAGGTTGGAACCTCAACTTAAGTTAGCAAACCTTCACTGTCACAGATATTTTCATAAATTTATTGATAAACTGATACCAAATTCCCAATGTTGCCCTGATCTTGTTCTATATCGAACAAATCAATATAAAAAATTATTAAATCAAACACAAAAGCAATGAATGATTGGAAACTAAAGTTGCTAACGAAATTCACCTGTTTGGGTTTCTCCACTTCGGATGTTATTATTATTGTATGAATACGTCAACCTTCATGATTTTTGGACACTCATCAAATATTTTTTATTGTTTCTTCTTCATCTATGACAAATATAAACAGGAAAAATTCTTAATAACAAATTGAACAAAATGATATATTAAATAAACAAAATCTCATTGAAATTGTAACACCCCGTATTTTTGACGATTTAAATAATTATGTGTTTAATTATTTAAATGGGAATAAGTATTCGATTAATTATTGTTGTTGGATTAATTAAATTAAAATGTGATAAATTAATTTGTTATTAATTCGGATTAAAATAATTATTAATTAGCGTGCCAAGGGTCAATACTTATTGTTGAGAATTATTGAATATTACTGTGTGATATGTAATATGGAATTATAATACTTGATAAATTGTCGGAAGTGAGAAATACGGCAGTTTGGTAATTTAAGTTTGACACACGTGTGAGTCGTGTCGGGACTAATTGAATAGAAGAAAAAGAGAATTTATTTTAATTAACTTGTATGAACATTTTGAGTGCACCGTTGAGTCCGAAAGGGTCGAGATAGTCAAAATAGTATACCCGGGTGTTTAGTTTGGGTCCCGAGACAATTTTAGGCCTAACCGGCTCTCCGAGAGGGCATTATGGTAAATTGTATTTTTGGGTTTAATTAATGGACGAAAATTGGGAGTTGTTTTATCATCAAAGAAAAGTATTTTAGGGTTGGGAGACACAGGAAGGAAAGAACGGCCATAGAGGGTTTGAGGGAGAACCAAACCCCAAGAGAAAAAGGGCTAAGATAACCCCATCTTGCACAATCGAGACCACCAACGCGTAGATCGAGAAGAGAGGAACGCGTATGTATCAACATCACCAACAGATCAAACCGTCATATTCGATGCAAGTGTTTATTACTTGCTTTCTTTTATCAATAATCATACTCATGTTAGTGTAAGTGAATTTATTCCTTTAATTACATGTTAATTGGGTGAAAATTTGGAGTTTAAATGATGATTAGAGACTGGACTAAATAGTTGATGATATTCCTTCATGTATGCAGAGATTAAACTACAAAATTGAATTATATATTGATGAACGAATCTGGGTTGATTAGGTTCTTTAGTTGGAATTTTGGGAACTAGGGTTCATGTATATTAATTTGAGGGTTTTATGTAATTATGATGATTAATGACAAATTAAGGATCCTAGGATGGTAGAAATGATTTATAACCTGTTAGGGTTGATGGGTACTGATGATGAGGCATTTGGTGTTAAATCTTAGAGGTTTCTAGGTTCATAAATGTAATACCCCGTAATTTTAATGACTTTTAAATTGGGTTATATTTTAAATTAATGGATTAATTGGATTTTATTATAAATTAATTCATTTGGTTTTATCCGAATTGTGGATATTAAAATGTATGATTCTGAATATTACTTAAAGATATTTAGTTAATATATGAATGTGATGATTATTGATATTGTTGTGTGATATAAATTCAGTAATTTGAATTTTTAGTCAGGCGCGGTATGGGACGTGTCTGGACTAATTTATTAAATTAAAAAGGAAACTTATTTTCTATCAACCTTATAGTCATTTCGACTGTGTTGTTGCGTCCTAAAGGGTTGAAATAGTCAGAAAAGTCTATTTGGATATTGGTTTTGAGTCTCGGGTCATTTGGAAATGAAAAGACAACCCAAAAGGGAATTTTGGTCATTTTTACAAGGGGGATGAATAGTGATTTCGGATTTTGTCCTATTATAAGTATTTGGATATTAATTGAACGTCGGTTCATTCATCTCTTCTACATAACATTGAGAACTCGTCTTCTTAGAGAGAGAGTGAAAGGTTGCTTGGAAGAAGAGAAGTTTACTTGGGAAGGAGGAGAACTAAAGGCCAAAGGTCACCACCACCAACTACCATCGAAAGTTGACCGGAGTGGGGAGAACCACCTATGATACACCACCCCAAAGGATCAGACCTTCGTTAGAGGCAAGTGTTTGATAATTGCAATCTAAGTTTGTATATTGTCCATGTTAGGATAGTTCTATAAAGATGAGATTTTTCATGTTTGGAAGAAATAATGGAGTTGTTAAATGGATTTTTGGAAAATGGAACTATGTAGGTATCAAACTCATGTTGTAGGTAGATAGTAATCCACGAAATAATCATAAATCTGTTGAAGAAATTATGAAAACCATTGATGTGTTCTTGAAGATATTATGTTGATAATTTTCTGGAAAAATAGGATATAAACATGCTTTTAATTCAATCTCTTGATGATTCTAGGATGTTTAGAGTAGTAAAAATCAATTTTATATGTTGATATATCACGTAGTAAGGTTTATAAGTCATTTGGGTTGTTAATATGAAGGTTTGATTGATCAAAAATGGTTAAACCCGTAGTAGAAGAAATGCAGAAAAACTGGGATGTTACCTGGGCGATCGATCGATCGACTCCCTGACTTCGATCGATCGACCTCCCCAGAATCTTTGAAGTTGTTTCTTTTTAATATTGATTCTTATCCCAAACCTTTTGTAGATCTTTGGTGATTATTAATTGGATATTATGACACTTAGAAAAGATCAGTACTAGATAAGATTCGAATTAATTTGATTGGGATTTAATTGATTATAATGACGATAATTATATTGAAAGGTATTTCAAATGCTAGATTCATTTGTTGGATTATAATTGGTATGCATGAGGATAAAGGATAGTTCCAGTAGTGGTGATTGAATATAACACCTGGGTAACCTTAAGTTTACAAGAGGTTTTAATTCTAAGAGATAAAAGAGGCGTTTATAAGAGATTTAAAACTATCGATTTTAATCCTAATTAAAGGGAGAGTTTAATTCGTGGTAATTCGGGAGATATGGTGATATGGACCAGTAGGATATTAGTGATTTCTTACTGAATATATTATTTAGGAAAACCTATTTGAACCTTGAGTAATGAGTAAGGCTCGAGGATAATTAAATTGAGAAGTAAAGTCATAATATTTTAATACGTAGGATTTGAGAGATATAATGCTACTATGGGAATTATTTGAGGGTAGTGTGAGTACCTTGTTGATATTATATTATAGGTATGATAATGCCTATTTGATTGATTAATAAATTATGTGTATGACATGCCTAGCTTACTTGCTATCGATGGGGAGGTTTGCGCGTGAGGGCAGTCATATCCTGATGAATCCATGGGATCTTTGATTTGTCGCTCAAGAACATAGGTCTATGAAAGACTTATCGGGGAGTTGATAAGTCCACTGAATATGGGAATGCAGGTATGTGTGTGGCCTGTGGGTTTGAGAACTATGTTCACCTCCAATTTTTTTGGTGTTGTTGTTTATGGTGTGAGAAATCCTTACCGAACCTTTAGTCCCCTATTCTGTGACCAGCGATGATGGGACATGATAGCAGAGTAATGCATTGCACCGCAGCTGTGACTCGGGGTGCCGTATTATATATGTGTGTGTGTGTGTATATATATATATATATAATGAATTAAATGAATGTATATAGTGGTTAAATCTATCTACTGTGTGATAATTGTAGATAACGGTGAATGGAGAAAGAGAATGGAATTAAGTTAATGAATGTTTATTCTTATAGAATTGAAAAGCTTAATTCATATTAATGAGAAACGATTCATGTTAATGAGAAACGTATATGAATGATTATATTACGTATGGTATGGGACATATGGGGTTATGATATAGGATGGAATCATAATATGGAAACTAGTGAGGTGGAACCATTAACTAGGAGGTTAATAGGAAATGTTAAGTGTGCACTCTAGATGAGAGGTGAGAACAGCAAGTGAGAGTTGGATACTAACATGTACATAATAAATGTTTTATTGCACTTGTTAAATACTTGCTATTTTAAAAATCATTTTTACAATCGGGCTCTGACCCGTTTCCTTGCATATTTTCTTTTCTATTGTACCTTCTATATCAGGTGTCCAACAGCAGGGACGCCAACCTTAGATGATTTTGACGAGCTATGGAGTATTGATTAAACGCCTATCTTCTTTTGATTCACAGTATTCTCTTAGTTAGGGCATGTCACCCAAAGGAACTCAATTATCTCTATCTAAGTCAAATACTCTTGTACTCGTGTCATTTTAATACATTTAATATCGTTGGGATTACTGTATTGGATTATTATGTGAGAATGTTTATTCCAATTGCATTTAAATTATTTTGAGTTATTTGTTCAGTTATTATTGTGGTATAATAATTTGTGTTGTGTTATTCGTAAACTAAAAATGGATTTTGTTGAATTAAAATTTGGAAAGTTTTTAACACCAACTTAATTGGGTATTGGGTGAGTTGTAAATGTTTTCGACAGTGATGCTAAGAATGAGCCAACTGTATACTCTGTTTTAATTTGGTATAGGACTGGCCACCCGATATTTAATTAGGCAGGGTGTTATAATAAAGGGTGGAAAAACATAGGTTTCTGGGAAAGAACACGAACAATGACATCTCGCGCGATCCCGCGCGAAGTTGTTCGAGCGAGATGGCATCTCGCGCGAAATCGCTCGAACTACACGTGGAAGTCGTTCAAACGACAACCCTTCTGGTTCGAGCGACAGAGGGAATTTTTAGGATTTTCTCAAAGTCCAGTTTTGAGTTTTCTGATTTATTGGAGTGAGAGAAATTGTCAAATAGTAAATTCAAATTGGACAGAATTTCGAGAAAAGTATGTGAGAATTAATACTTTAATTATTTCGGTATAGAGAGAATGTACCTTGGAGATTACGAGAGAGATAGTAATCTAAATATTTATACTAAACGTAGTGATGAGGTTAAAATACGTATGAGGAGTATAAATGTAGGTTGGAGAAATACCTATAAATTATAATAGGATGTGTGTATGCCTATTATGTGATATTATTGTTAAGAGCACTAATGGGTGATAACCCGGGGGTGCAAGAACCTTATAGTTAAGCGCACAAATGAGTGATAACTCAGGGGTGTAGAAACTCTATTGTTAAGTGTACTAATGGGTGATAACCCGGGGGTACAAGGATGACTATTATTAGGAGCACTAATAGGTGATAACCCGGGGGTGTTGGATTATTATTGATAGGTGCATTAATGGGTGCTAACCCGGGGATGCAAGATTCTATTGTTAGGCGCACTAATGGGTGATAACCCGGGGGTGCTGAATTATTATTGATAGGTGCATTAATGGGTACTAACCCGGGGATGCATGATGTTCTGGATAGGTGCACTAATGGGTCTTAGCCCGGGGGTGCAGGATTAGTATATATATATATATGAACTTGTGAATATTTCTACTGTGTGAAATTAGTAGGCTTGGTAATAATAATAATCATTACATTGCACCAAGTGGTCTTAACCTAAGGGTGCAGGATTAGTGTATATATATAGGGATGATGAGACTATATATGTATGAGTGTACTTGGTTAACTTTCTACTTTATGAGAATAGTAGATAAAATGGAATTGAGAAATGAAATAATCTTAGTGGACAAAAGATTAAACATTCATACGGTGAATAATGAAACTTAGTATGTGAGATAAACTATTTGAATAACGTATTGTATGGGCGATACGGGAATACTACTAGTGAGTATAGTTAGTATTAGTATGGTTTCTGACTAGTTAGACTGGGAGGTATAACTAGGGGGAGATTAGATGTACGTTAGGCGTGCACAAAAGACGAGAGGTGAGAAACTCATGTGAGAGTTCGATAACTAACATGCGTATAAGACTTGTTTTAAGAACCAGTTTTAAATACTTGCTAAATCATTTTTACACATCGGGCTCTTACCCGTTTCTTGTATTTCTTCTCTCTTATATCAGGTGCTCAGCCACAGGGATACCGGATTTAGAGATTTGGATTGCTTGACGTGTTGCAGCTGTTGTGAAAGCTGTAGGTCCTTGCGGTAGACGCATCTATCTTTTCCATTCATTTTCATCTAGACTTCTAGTCTTTCATCATAGTTATCATATTCAGTTTAGTTTATGGTTTGGAGCTTTGAACTGAGAGTTTTACCCAGTATTATTTATTTCAGTATTTGATTCATGTTCAGTATTTATTTACATTCCGATGTGTGGTGAATGGTTTATATTTTGAAATTTAATGGAAATAGATTTCTTTGTTTTAATAAATTGGAAATGTCTTAACACCTAGCTTAATTTTATATTAAGTGAATAATGTATTAAAAAGTTTTTCGACAGTGATGCTAAGAATGAACCAACTGAATATCCTATTTTGAATTGGTAGAGGACTGATCACCCTATATTTAATTGGGCGGGGTGTCATAGGTGGTATCAGAGCATCGGATTCTAGTGTCCTTGGGATCTGTGCGGCTTATTACGTTTCAGTGCATCGTTCTTTGATGTAGAGCCTTATAATAGGGTTATTGTGTTCCCTTACTTATGCGACTTAAGTTCTCCTGCTATGAATTATAATGGATGTGACTCATTATACGAAATTTCGTGTGATTCGAACATCGAACCTTTTAGGACGACCAGGGAGGGCCGTAAGAAGAATTGCAGGAGAAGAAGCTCAGCAGAAGACATAGAGTAATCGGGAAAGCATGATCGGGACAAAAAAGTCACCATGAGGATTACTTAAGCAAGAGATAGTAAAATCGTCACTCGGGAACTATGGATTCCTAGGACACAGTCGTAGATAACGGTGGAGTGATTTCAGGACCACCTAGCATAGTCGATAAAGAGGAAATCATAGGGACTCTCTTGAAAACCCATCGGTGAAGATGCAGAGAAGAAAATGAGAAAATGTAACGGACAAGTGGAAGTAGGAAAATCCGAAGGCAATGGTGTAGAGTAGAGTGTGAAGACACTCAGAATTAAATTTGGAGTTAAAAGCCATAGCTCTTAGGAGCATCATGTACTGATTAGAGACAATCACCATATATGAAGAAATGTGTTTGCAATTTAAAGAGAAATTTAGGTACGATTTGACCGTGAAGTCTTCCATTCGATGTGGTAATAAATGCGAGTGAAATTTTGATGGTTATCACAATGGGTAAGATCAAAATCGATCATGAGATAAAGGTTGAATTGCATGATGAACTTCGTACCTGGAAGAGGGGTATAAATTATCCAAAGGGTTTATAGTTGATAAAGAACCCGTGAATAGAAAACAAGCATAGATGAGAAATCCAACTAGGATGACTAATGTTGATGTCATCAAGGTTATACGGTGACTAGTTCTTGCGTTCTTTCCAGAAGAATCAAGCCAGAAAAGTTAGAGAATCTGGAAGAAAAGCAAAACTGAACATAACGGTGTTAGTGAAACCCCACATGAGAGTATACCCAATAGGAAACTCGGTTAGATGATTTTTAGTGATTAACTTCAAGAGGACGATGAAGTCAATTAGGGTTGTAGAAGCCAACCATAGTTTCGAAAGGCCAGTGTAGCCAGCAAGTTAAGACTATTTGGTCCAAGAAAAGGACATTCCTAAAATGGTCAGTAAGATCAGTGATGGGGAAATGGTTCGTGAAGTTTTATTTATGTTAAGGAAGTAGAACTACAAGTATTGAAGGTGTCCACAATTGAGAAGTGAGACCGAAGAGATTAGAAATGGTAAACCATGCCAGTTAGGCATAACAATTGGAGGAGCGAGACTTCCAGCAAAAGAAATTGGGGTCAAGAGAATTTGGCCCAGGAAATTTATAACTCGAGAGTGATGGGTTCAGTCTGGATCGGTAGAGTCCTCGTTAATAGTAGCATACAGTATGTCAGGGTCTACGGGGATCGGGATGTAAACGGGAGTTCAACAAAATGATTGAGGCCTAGAGAGTTTGGGCCAACGTTTCAATAATGGGCGAGAAATCCACATGATGGAATAAATTGTCCATGATGAAAGAGGACAACTATAGGATGAAATCCTAGGATGTATGATGTTCATGGGTCGTGATGGCAGCCACGTGCTAAGACCCTGTGATTTGGCAAGACCGGCGAGGTTATGCTTCTTCCTTGAGAGTAAAGGATAGATTCTAGTGACATGGGTGTGTCACAACTTTTATGTAAATTGGAAACCCTAAACTTCGCGTGCAGGTCGAGTTTAGTGGGAACGTTAGTTTTAATAGTCTAGTTACAAACGTATTTCTTGTTGTTAGCAGGGCATTTTGATGATTGCCTGTGAGTGAACCGGTGGGTTCTAAGAATATGTTTTGTCGTTATAATTTACTACTGCCTTGAGTCAGTTTTAGTAGAGTTTATTATGGTAATGTGTAGTGATTAATTACCGTATGGTTAAACGATAGTAAAATGTAGTGATATGACTGTCGTGCTGGATACTCCGGGAGGAGTGATCTTAGTTTTGTGCGGCGCCACCTGAATAGGGTTGGGCCCAGATATGAGTATATATGGTAATTTCATGGTATTATAGACCTCAGCGAGTATAGTGTCTAATTATATGTGATTCCCGAGCATAGAAATTTATTTGTCTGTTAAGACTTAGAATACATTGTGTTCTTATCGAGCGGAGAAATATAGCTCATTATACATTTATAGCGCCAAGTACTTGGGACAGTGAGGGAGCTATGCTTCATGTTACATTTTTAGGGACATGAGAGTGGACGAGTAAAATTTTATGTCACAATACGTAGATTGTGGGAAAGTACATAGTATGTATTGAAGGCCTTACGGATCTCGGCAACCGTCTAGGTTAGATAGTAGTGTATCGGGGGGGTTCCTTGTTTGGATTTCGCTTTGCGAGACATCCCACGCATGAAACTAGAAAACTTCAGGAGTTGGAGAGAAGTTTGACCGATAGTACGTAAGTTTTGTATGTTGGTTATTGTACCTATAGGAGAATATAATTGAGAGTTGATAATTCTTTTATGACTTAAGGCCAATAGAGTCGCCTAGTCTCAGTATCATTCCGAATAGAGGAATGATACCATTGAAGGATTGATTAAGTTTTGACTAGTGGGGTGGTTGAATGTACCCCTACCACATCAGCATACCGAGTGTGCAAGTATTGAGGTAAGAAAATTTTATGTCATTTGTATAATGGTGCGCGAGGAGTGGGGTGTATGGGAGCCCTTGGTGATTGAATCAAGTGGTGGATTATGATTATCTTGTGAATTTGATAACATGTAGTCGGGTAAGCCGAAGATTACTCCGTAAGATTTGTTAGAGACTTACGTTTCAAAATGAACTCAGATTTTTGGAGCCAAAAAAGAGACTTGTGTCACGCGATACGACAAAGTCACGCGAATCACGATTAGAAGTACATTCAAGAAAGACAAGATGTATCAGGATACAAACAACAGTGGTGATGGGTTACGATGTAGGGTAATATTGCAAGGATAGTCTTGTAGTGGGTCACCTGACTGTTGAAAAATGGTGTACAATTCGAAACCAGTAGGGGCTCCTTCCACTAGAGAATGGAAGAGTATCCCTAAGGATTTTCTCATGTAGCTGAGATGGTAAGATTATAGGTACTAAAATGCGATTGAGTACGGCCTAATACCCACAAAGGGATGGGCAGGACAAGCGATCTAATCGGATGCAGGAGAGAAAATTTTATGTGGACCCTGAGATCTTAGGGGAGGACGGGAGCAGTAACTTCCACTAGTGGAGTTTGTGTCCAAATAACTCCTATAAGTTCACGTTCGGGCAGAGTGCTAGTAGAAGTATGGCACATTAAACTTTGTTGTTGTCCTACTTGAGAATTAGAGGTGGGGGGGCCAGTTATGATTTCAAATGTCGGAGAAGGATTGATATTATCGTATATATTGTGTGTGAAATATATATTTCACAACCAATTTACTTGTATGAACGACACGAGATGAAGTCGTATGTATATGATAAGAGGATAAATCTCTTAAGGTGCAAATAGTAGAAGGCTAGATGGTGAATATCTAAAATAAAGTTGAAGTAGTGAAACTTAAGCAGAAAGGCTTGGCCAAGAGCCTATATGACAGGGTAGCCTAGAGTTTAAAGCAAACACATGTGAAGTGTTCATTATTAAGGGTATTCAATAGCGTACTATATGGGTGGTACGGAGTAGCTTACTTGTGAGCGATGGGATGCGATGCGCAATATTTTTACAGAGTTGTCTGTACCTGGTATACTTTTTTCGAATTTCGGGACGAAATTCCGTTGTAAGGGGGGGAGTATGTAACACCCCGTATTTTTTACGATTTAAATAATTATGTGATTAATTATTTAAACGGGAATAAGTATGCGATTAATTATTATTGTTGGATTAATTAAATTAAAATGTGAAAAATTAATTTGTTATTAATTCAGATTAAAATAATTATTAACTAGCGTGCCAAGGTTAATACTTATTGTTGAGAATTATTGAATATTAGTGTGTGATATGTAATATGGAATTATAATACTTGATAAATTATCGGAAGTGAGAAATACGACAGTTTGGTAATTTAAGTCTGATACGCGTGTGAGTCGTGTCGGGACTAATTAAATAGAATAAAAAGAGAATTTATTTTTATTAACTCGTATGATCATTTCAAGTGCACCGTTGAGTTTGTAAGGGTCGAGATAGTCAAAATAGTATACCCGAGTGTTTAGTTTGGGTCCCGGGGCAATTTTAGGCCTAATCGGCACCCCGAAAAGGCATTATGGTAAATTATATTTTTGGGTTTAATTAATGGACGAAAATTGGGAGTTATTTTATCAGCAAAGAAAACTCTTTTAAGGTTGGGAGACACAGGAAGGAAAGAACGGCCATAGAGGGTGTGAGGGAGAACCAAACTCCAAGAGAAAAAGGGCCAAGATAACACTAACTTGCACAACCGAGACCACCAATGCGTAGATCGAGAAGAGAGAAACGCGTATGTACCAACATCACCAACGGATCAAACCATCATATTTGAGGCAAGTGTTTATTACTTGCTTTCTTTTAGCAATAATCATACTCATGTTAGTGTAGGTGAATTTATTCCTTGAATTACATGTTAATTGGGTGAAAATTTGGAGTTTAAATAATGATTAGAGGCTGGACTAAATAGTTGATGATATTCCTTCATGTATGTAGAGATTAAACTACGAAATTGAATTATATATTGATGAACGGATCTGGGTTGATTAGGTTCTTTAGTTGGAATTTTGAAAACTAGGGTTCATGTGAATTAATTTGGGGGTTTTATGTAATTATGATGATTAATGAAAAATTAAGGATCCTATGATGGTAGAAATGATTTATAACCTGTTAGGGTTGATGGGTATTGATGATGAGGCGTTGGGTGTTGAATCTCAGAGGTTTCTAGGTTCATAAATGGTGGAAAAATACAGGATTCTGGAAAAGAAGACGAACAGTGATATCTCTCGTAATCTCGCGCGAAGTCGTTCGAGCGAGATGGCATCTCGCGCGAAGGCGCTCGAATGACACATGGAAGTCGTTAAAACGACAACCCTTCTGGTTCGAGCGACAGAGGGAATTTTTGGGGATTTTCTCGAAGTCCAGTTTTGAGTTTGCCGGTTTATTGGAGTGAGAGAAATTGCCAAATAGTAAATTCAAATAGGACAGAATTTTGGGAAAAGTATGTGAGAATTAGTACTTTAATTATTTCGATATAGAGAGAATGTACCTTAGAGATTACGAGAGAGATAGTAATCTAAATATTTATATTAAACGTAGTGATAAGGTTAAAATAGGTATGAGGAGTATATATGTAGGTTGAAAAAATACCTATAAAATATAATAGGATGTGTGTATGCCTATTATGTGATATTATTGTTAAGAGCACTAATGGGTGATAACCCAGGGGTGTAGAAACTCTATTGTTAAGTGTACTAATGGGTGATTACCCAGGAGGTACAAAGATGACTATTGTTAGGTGCACTAATGGGTGATACCCCGGGAGTGCTGGATTATTATTGATAGGTACATTAATGGGTGCTAACCCGGGGATGCAAGGTTCTATTGTTAGGTGCACTAATGGGTGATAACCCGGGGGTGCTGAATTATTATTGATAGGTGCATTAATGGGTGCTAACCTGGGGATGTATGATGTTCTGGATAGGTGCACTAATGGGTCTTAGCCCGGGGGTACAGGATTAGTATATATATATATATATATATATATGTATAGGGATGATGTGACTATATATATATATATATATATATATATATATATATGAACTTCTGAATATTTCTACTGTGTGAAATTGGTAGACTTGGTAATTATAATAATCATTACATGGCACCAAGTGGTCTTAACCTAAGGGTGCATGATTAGTGTATATATATAGGGATGATGAGACTATATATATGTATGAGTGTAGTTGGTTAACTTTCTGCTTTATGAGAATTTTTTATAAAATGGAATTGAGAAATGAAATAATCTTAGTGGATAAAAGATTAACCATTTATACAATGAATAATGAAACTTTGTATGTGAGATAAACTATTTGAATAGCGTATTGTATGGGCGATACGGGAATACTACTAGTGAGCATAGTTAGTATTAGTATGGTTTCTGACTAGTTAGACTGGGAGGTATAACTAGGGGGAGATTAGATGTACGTTAGGCGTGCATAAAAGACGAGAGGTGAGAAACTCATGTGAGAGTTCGATAACTAACATGCGTATAAGACTTGTTTTAAGAACCAGTTTTAAATACTTGCTAAATCATTTTTACACATCGGGCTCTTACCCGTTTCTTGTATTTCTTCTCTCTTTTGCTATATATATGTATTATATCAGGTGCTCAGCCACAGGGACACCGGATTTAGAGATTTGGATTGCTTGACGTGTTGCAGCTGTTGTGAAAGCTGTAGGTCCTTGCAGTAGACGCATCTATCTTTTCCATTCAGTTTCATCTAGACTTCTAGTCTTTCATCATAGTTATCATATTCAGTTTAGTTTATGGTTTGGAGCTTTGAACTGAGAGTTTTACCCAGTATTATTTATTTTAGTATTTGATTCATGTTCAGTATTTATTTACATTCCGATTTGTGGTGAATGGTTTGTATTTTGAAATTTAATGGAAATATATTTCTTTGTTTTACTAAATTGGAAATGTTTTGACACCTAGCTTAATTTTATATTAAGTGAATAATGTATTAAAAAGTTTTTCGACAGTGATGCTAAGAATGAACCAACTGAATATCCTGTTTTGAATTGGTAGAGGACTGATCACCCTATATTTAATTGGGCGGGGTGTCACAAAAATGTATCATATGCAATGAGAAAACATTGAATAGTGTTGAGTCTATAAGCATGGATAGTCCCAAGAGTGTCAGTTGGGCGAAGAAGGTTAATATGTGTAAGGCAGCTCGAGTTGCCTTAATTATATCATCTTTGTTAAAAATAATGTATTTGATGTTTTTAAGCAGTGGTAAATACATTTCCTTTGGAGTTTGATGTGAATAACATTAAACATAATTATGAATATGAAACGAAATATCAAATTTGTTCCGTCATGCTTTGTCCTTTTGAAACAACTAGTAAGAACTTAACAAGGCACTTTACCTGAGTTCAAGGTCATCATTCTACCTATGATAATATTACTCTAAAAAGTACTATTTTTTAGTTTAGTAGCATATATTCTTAGACGTTCACTATTGTTGCTATCGTACATATAAAAAAATTCCCCCTCTACAATTACAAAACGTAAAAGTTAATTACATAAGAGTGTACGACATTGAAATCAAATGCCTAATAAAAAATATGAAATACATACATATCATTCAAAAAAAATCAAATCCACAGTGTGCTAAAAGTTTTAGATTTTATAGAAATGTAAAAAGGGTAAATTCATGCTCCAAGGACCCAATCATACATCTCATTCATACAAAAAACCATACAAACTACATGCATTTAATAGTTTATTCAAATAATGAAGAGTTTTTTCTAAAACTTTTTGAGTTTATCTTATTTAACATGAAGTTTTCCCTATTCAGAGGATGTGTTAAAGGTAATAATTTAGTGGATTCCACAGAAGTTGATGAAGACATCAAATAGGCTTATTACCAGCGTAGTTCACTATTGAGTTGTATCAAAATTTAATTAAGTAACATAGATTGTGTAAACAAAATATTATGTTAAAATTTTAAACCAAATTATCTATACTATAAAGACCTAGACTTGATAACTTAACAGGTAAATTTTTAAAATGAAGTTCCAGGAGAATTTTAGGGTGATAAAATGCCCACAGATCCTTAACAACTAAATTTTAAAATGAAGCTCTTCTTGAACTTTTCACTAACACCTAATGTGAAAAAATACAATTTGGAGATCTAACCAGACCTTAAATAGCAAAACAACATATCCTTTTCCACTTTAAAATACCTTAACAACACAGTTTTTAACACTCTAATGTTCATTCGGACAAAAAATATATGAAGTACATACATCAGCATGCTGAAAGTTTCAAATTTTACAAATATTTAGAAAGTGTAAATTCAGGCACTAGGCCCCCAACGATATATCTCATTCAGGCAAAAAAAATATAAACTACATGCATTCAATAGTTCATTCAAACAATGCATAATTCTTTGATAAAACTTTTATTTGCGATTTACTCTTCTCAATTTTAAATTACAATAACGTAAAACAATGGGAAAATGATTTATAATGCTAAATTTGTCAAAATAACTTGTGTTTAGCATTCGGAAATTCAATAGGTTCAAACCGAAAACATACATCATCAATCTGGACGTTCATTCGAGCCAAAAACATATAAAATACATACATCTCATTCAGAAATTTTCAAAATGAAGTTAAAGGATCGAACAAAAAAAGGACCAGTGTAGTCAACTATTAAGTTGTATCAAAATTTATTTAATTTACATAGACTGTATAAAAAAAGCACTATGTTGTAATTTTGGACCAAATTACCTATATTGTAAAAGCCTTGTTTCTGTTAGGCTGAAACCGTCCTATTTGTAGGAGTAACAAAGGTTTTTTCATCAAATACATTTATAGCATAATTAAAAATCAAATATGTCAGCACATCCAACTTAGTAACAAATTAAAAAGATTAACTGTGATATTTTATCATATAAGGTGAAGTGTAATAAATCACCTTAAACTTTGCAAGTTTTACAAGAACCTTGTTTTGTAATACAAAAAACCCTCAATGAAGTTCTTTTTGAACTTTTCACAAACACCGAATATGTAAAAATACAATTTGGATATCTAACCAATGTTAAATGCAAAATAACGTATCCTTTTCCACTTTAAAATACATTTAAAATATATTTTTTGACAGTTAAAAAATTCTCTCTCCACATTATTTACTTTACTTAACAATACAACTTACAAATATAACCATACGTAATGACCATACGTAAAATAGCACAAATATTTTCCAGTTATGATAGAGAAAAAATAAAATATTACAAAACATGAATATCTTGCTGGTGGATGGGGCAAACGCCCGTCTGATGCCTCCTCTTGCTAAATCTAATGTTTTTGTATGTTTAAAAATTCAATTTTAGAATGAAAATACGAAATTATGATGGAAAATATTGGGGAAAATAGTGATGAAAGTGGAGTAGGGCATCATATTTTTTTCACCTTCAACAATAAAATCCCCGCTGATAATGAGGCTTTACAGGTGATATTTCTCCCAATAAATATAATCTAGGAATACCGTTCAAGATTCCATTGTAGCCAACATAATGGGTATAAAGGAGATGTATGGGTCGGGTGTGAATTAATTGAATAGGGGAGAAGTAAGGCTAATGTGAATTGATTAATCTATAAGTGAATAGAAGATAAATGTGATAGAAGCCTACGTGGACAGCTTGGGAATACAGTTGATTTAATGTAAGGCTACCCTTTTAAAGTAATAAAATAGATTCATTCCTTGGTATCTATCACACACAAAGGAATATATAACGTTATTTGCGTTACGTTTTCTCTCTTGTTAAATTAAAATGTTTTAGTTAAAAAGTTTTACTGATTTCATTTCTTTCTTTTCTCTTTCATCTCTTCCTGCCAAATGAGCTAGGATATTTTTTTTCATCCATTATCATTACCAATGATTGGTGAAGACTACAAGCATTTAAGCTTTTGCAAAAATATCATATTAAGACATAACAACATCAAATATTAAAAAACAAATAGACATAGCCACTCATAGGATGACAGTCGTTAGTTGGTGTTTATTTGTTTGTAGATATATCTAATTATGGCATTAATATACGAAGTTAAGTTTAATTAATTTTTTTATGACGCTAAGTCAAATTATGACACTAATAGAGGAAAAAATGTACTCTGAATCAACAAAAGGGAGTGTAACACAAGGACTAACTGAGGGTATCATTCATTGTAGTGATTAAATTAATTAATAATTAATAAATTAAAAATAAATATTTAGATGTTTGAAATTTGTACAAGTCCGCACTAAAGGGATGCAACTCAAGGATTTCCAAGCGGGTCATTCATCCTAGTATTCAATTATTTATTCAATAATTAATTATAAATAAATAAATAATATTACTAGTTTGCAAAATAAAGCGTGCAGTATAAGGAATTCAAAAGAAGGAATTTATCCATGTATTTAAAAATTATTTACCATTTAATTAAATGATTAATTTTAAATTAAAATAAAATACTTACTTTAGGTGCAATAATCCTACAATAAATGATCCGAAATAATTAAATCCAAACAGAGTGATAGTAGTCAAATGATCACATGACATGATTATTTACGTGGTTCTGCAATGGCCTTCATTCACGGGGTGCTTCTTATTTCTTGTTACTCTTTTCCTAATAACAAGAATTACATGCTCCTTTTCCCTGGGGTAAGGCTTATATGTATAGGGAAAGAAGATATGGTGTTGTGCAAGGCTCTAGAACTTGTAGATATTTTTATTGTGTTAATCTCCTCCGATAACTTCGTAGGTGGAATTCTCCTTATCCATTACCTTGAGTTGAGATCCTTTATCCAATCATGTCAGGGTGATATTTATCTGACCTGGGTTATTCGAACCGTTCAGATAATTCTCCCATGATTGTCCCTAAAGATATGTGGCTTGAATAAGGCGGAGAGGTTGAGAAGTAAGTTAGTCAGCTGAGATCATTGGTCAGAATTTCAGATGGTGCTTTTCTACTCTTAGATAAACTTCTTGGTAGATGGTTTTTCTTTATTTTTCTTGTTCAGACATTGAAGGTCTTACTTGTAATTTCTCACGTTAGTTGGGGGTGCGCTGCTCGACAAGGGTGCCATATAAGCCCAGACTAACAACGACCTGATGAAGACATTGGACATGTCTCGAGAGTTTTTGGACATTGCTAAAAATGAATATGATCACAAGAAGAAGTCTAATAACTTGGAGGTATCAATATTCAAGATGGAGCTCGACAAGTTGAGGATAGAGTGTGACACATTAAAGAAGGTAGTTGGTGATCATCCTTATATCTTGGCAACAGGAAAAAAAATGATGCCTTTGAGAAAGGGTATATGGATGCCTTTCCTCTGGCCAAGAAATAATTGTATTTAATTCGAAAGTATAATTTTAAGAAATATTGGAATACACCCTTGGTCAAGACCAATGTCCTTTATGAATCCGAGATTTTTGGGGAGCATAAACTAGGCTCTCAACCATGGCCGAAAGAAGGAGATAATGTCCCAGACAGTGATCAAGCATAGATCGTGGTTGATCAAGAGATAATGGATACCGATTAAGACAAAGCCCTAAAACTCCAAGAGTAGGTGAAGAACACAGAGGGTCAAACCAGTTAGGATTAGATTAGCTACCCAAAATCCTTGTATTCTTATGTCTTTAAATGTTTGTATCGGCTTCCCCACTCTTTGATAAAATGAAACATCCTTAATACTTGAAATCATTTTTTTGTGCCTAAATATTTTTTCTTTTGGTTTTTGTAGCTTGAAAATAGGACTGTGGAGGTCCCACCCTTTTCAGAGACTGATGACCAGGATCTAGTACTTGGTCGAGATTCCGATAGCTACGCGCATGGAGATTTTCCCTCCATTAGTAAAGCTCTTCAACAAATGACAAGCGATTTTGACGAACAATCTCGTTTACCCACTCCTCTGAAGAGTGATGTTAGGGATGTTAGAAATATTGTCGATTTATTAAAAAAACAAAAATAATTCCCTAAGAGAGAAGATCAACAAAGATGATTTCTTTCCTTCTGTTCCTCTATTCAGTGATGACCACTTAGTTGGTGAATTCTAACTTCTTTCCTCTTTTATCACTCGGGGGAGACATGATAAGGTTCACGTTATAGTGCACATCTATAAAAAAAATTATGTGTCTTTCAGTAAGCTAAATTTTAGAAACAAAACTATCCATTCGATATTAGTCATAAGATAGGATCCAATGGATAATGTGTTGCCATCTAGCATCTTTAATGTAAAATAAGAAAATTTGTATATTTGTCACGCATGAGATGACATGTCAGTCCATGCAGATTAGATTACGGTTGATCAATAAAATCATTGGCTCATATCCTTAGTGTACGATAACATGTAACTTAGTTATGATGCATGTATTATGAGCAAAAGGCATGTACCGCTGAAAGTATGGATCCACAACCTCTATAATTTTCACATACCTCAGGGGTGAAGGATGTCGATGCCTCATATAAGCATGATAATATGCACATACCTACATATGATTAGTATTAAGCGAGGCGTAATCCCTTATCAACACCATGATTAATGTTCAAGGCTATATTTAATAATATTAATAAATGAGAGTGAAAAATACAATAATATTCAAAACTCAAGTTGGTATTAAATGAGGTCTATACACCATAAATGCACTGTGAAAGTAATAAATAAGTGGAACCAGCAAGCAACTTGGTCGGAGGGAAAAAGAGCAAGCACTCTTGTCAAAATAAAGGCAATGCAGGAACTTCTGGCTCAATTATTGCTCAATGATAGTGTTATCAATGGAAGAAAAAGTCTTGTTCAGATAATAAATATTCTCACAGAAGCTCTCGTATATGAGGAAAATCCAACAGAAATTCTAGGCTCGAATTGTCGTCCTGGTAAACTATTTGGTTAATCTATTTATATGAAGTCAAGGTCACTTGAGTGACCTTGTTCACATTAAATTTGATTGACTAACAGTAAATGCTAAAGCATCGTGGAATTAATGTTAAAGATATTTCATTAAATGCATGAGATATTGTGCTTTGGAAAGAAACTTCCTGGCGCCTATAGAGCATGGTGGCATTAATAAGGATGTGACGTAACACCACACATGTTTATCTTATAATGGCTAGAAGTTATAAAATCATCTAATGAGCCTGTCATCCTAAGGACCCACTTGAGTGCTACTACATCAATCAAAGACATGATTCATTAAGTTGAGGTTGTTCAGATGGAAGTAGCTCGAGCACTAAGTGTACTATTTTTTAGCTGGGAATTATCTCCAAATGATCATATGGGGTTGGGGTTTCTCGAGGAGGTTCCCCATCGACTATGGTGGTTCGAGCAACTGTTTGTGCTAAACGAAGTTTTGCCCAAGTGTGCCAAGAGGGTTCACTATTGCTTTCCCAACATTTACTTGATCTCAATCCTCCAAACCAAATTCCTACGAGGTTCTTAAGAGGAAGTCATTCGATAGAGCATGTAATCTCTCCCATGCCTTTCCAGGCATGGTCCCTCGGGGGTACCGAGCGTCCTCGCCCATATTACAAAGTGAACTTTTACAAGTGTAAATAATTAGATGAGTACATCGTACTTCTTATTATAGATATTATCTTTTGAATAGCCTTGATATATGTGGGAGGTCCCTCGAGCCGTCTCTACAGAAAGTCCCACGAGCTATCTCTGGATTTATTTTCCTATTAGTCGTTCGCTAAGTTCAAAGTCATCTCAACTAATCAACCCTGGGTGAGGACTCCCCCTACATTTGCAACTTCGTACATATATTTATTTATGGCATGAAGAAATATCTGTATGAAATATTCTAATAATCCTTGAACAATCCTACAAAGAAAAACTATTTTCTACAGGCAGATAATACATCATAATAGGGATTAAATCATTTAGTCAGTAAAAATTAGTGTGAGCGAGGGACTTATTTAACCCTCCTTTCGAGTTACTTCGTCTTTGACTATCTTGTGACCTTATCTGATGGCACTATTACTTGGTGGGACATTATGATTGCATGGGACGGCTTTGGGGAGTGAAGATATTTTTTTAAATTTCCCCCAAAATGCTTTATTTCCTAAGGCTATGAACTCTTGGCGTGCAAAATTATTACTCTTGACGTATCGCATTTAATGGGATTGACGTTTATTTCTCTACCTTTTACACATAGAGGCTTGGGGTTAGCGCGTTTTCTCATGCGGGGATTTTCAAGCATTTCCTATTAGGTTGTCATCATTATATTTTTTGAATTCGTGCCCCTACACGGGCGTATAGGCCACGTGAGGTACTTCAATCGTTTCCACGTTTCCCGAGGCATAACTAATCTACCATCTTTTGTTTCTCCTATTAAAGGCGTACTTAGCACTTCCAAACTCTTACCTTTGGGTTCATTGTTATTTACATTTGTCTGAGTGAGAGAGAGTTCAATGTTTGTTCTTGTCTTTTTTCTTCAACCATACTGTTCGTTATTTTCCTCTTTTCTCCATCTTCACTCATGGCACCCGTAGTGAAAAGTACTCCCTCCACCGGGGAGGTTTCTCCTCGTACCCAAGCCCATTAGAATCAATGGGCCCGCTACTATCGTGCACTTACTTTGGTGAGCCCGACCATTTTTGGGTTGTGGGTGAGCATTTTTCTGGGGATCTCGTTCCGACAAAGTCGGTAAACTTACTTATGGATGAAAGTGATGATGCAGATGACTTGGCTTACACCCCTACTACAATTGTGACCTGTTTTAGGATTGATCGCGATGACTATCCTCTCTTTAAGGTGGATTTTGATTCCACCTATGGTGCTTGCGAGGTTTTGGGCTCATGGACAAATTACATTGATGCAAAGTCCTATATACATCTGGCATTGGTCAACAACACTTTTCAACTTCTTGCTTCCCGATGGAGCCACCGGACTCATACAGTTATGAATGCTTGGGGTGAGTTCACCATTACCCTTAAAGACGTTTGCGAACTCCTGGGCTTGGAGGGAGCGGGTTTTGACCCTTTCTTTGAGGAAGCCACTTCTAGTATTGAAAAGGTCACCCGATCGGAATTGGAGGCAATGGTGAAGGAATACATGGTGAACTATAACAAATGTACATAATTAGAGGTAATCCATTTGTAATACCCCGTATTTCTGCATATTTATAATTTAATTAATTCGGGAGTTAATTGAGAAAATACGTCTTTATTTCAATTATGCAAGTAGGTAATTTAATGGTCTTAAATGATAAAGTGTGAATATTAAATAAGTGATGATTATTGTAATACGGCATATCGAATGATATGTGCATATTTTATTTTATCTCACCGAGAGTCTCATGTAGACTATTTAAGGTGGGAATTGTGAAATATATTTTTAATGACTCGGATGATAATTTAGAGGTTGCGGTGGATTTCAAAAGGGTCGAAATAGTCAAAATAGTGTACCCGGGGGTACAGTTTGTGTCCCGGGTCAATTTTAGACCTCGGTGACACCATTTGGGAGAATTTTGGTCATTTGGCAAATAGAGGTTAAGAAACCTATGAAATTTTCAAGTTTATATCAGATGTTAAGGGGCTTAAACTAGGGTTAAGAACATACAAAACACATAGAGACCAATAGGGAGAAAATATAGACAATTCTCAAGGCTTGAGGAGGATTTGGTGAGGGATTTAGAGGATTCTTGTACATTAAGCAATTTGGGAAGTGAAATTGGAGGAGAAGAAAACCCAACTCCTTTATAAAATTAGAAATTAGATCATCCTCACCAAAGTAAGTTGTTTACTGAATTTAATATGACGTTATAATGCCCCATGCGTAGGATTTTGATAATAATCTTGATTTAATGCATGTTCTTGGGAAAAGGGGAATAGATTTGATACATGATGGTTAGGGATTTGCATGTAGTGTGATGTATATCTGTAGAGGAGGATAAACTAGATATTTTGTAGTATTAACCATGGATTTATTCTTAGTTTTGATGAATAATAAATGAAGAACATAAAAACCTAGGGTTTTTTAAGATTATATGTTTCAATTCATTTTTGAATGTTATTCGTAATGTTTTGATGAAAAAATTACATTAAAATTGTCTTTAAACATGTGGAAAGGGTTTAGGATAATTGGTTTGAGATTTGGTGAGGAAACAAGTGACACAAAATTTTAAAAATGACAAAATACGCATGAACTAAACGAAGAAGATGCAATCCAGAAAATCGGATCGGTTCGGTGAAACAAGCGGATCGATTCGGTTCTAAAAATAGGTGGATCGGTTCGGTGTGATGTTCGAATCGGTTCGACTCTCTTAAAAAATGATATTTTTCTTTTAAAATGTTAGAGAACCCCTTGGGCTTGGTTTAATATATAATAAGGGATTTGTTATATTCTAGTGAGCCTATGAAGTTTTGTAAATTGGTATTATTGAGAAGGATAGGACGAGGATAAATTTGGGGAAATTTATGTCGTAATATTATCAGAGAGAGAGTTAATAAATTACGAAATTTTGAGAATGAATAAATGAGTAAATCAGTAGGGTAAATGTTAATTTAACTACTAAAATTTATAAAGGGGTAACTATGACCCTTAGAGTTGTGTGAATACTCGAAATAAGACGATAGTGAGATAAATCGTTAAGTAAATAGTACGGCGAGTATATGATAGATATATACTACGTACTATTAAGTATGATCGGGTTGTGTGAACTCCTATCAAGGGATAGTAATGCATAGGTTGTGAGAATGCCTAAAGTATACAAAATAAATATTGGTGATCAAGGTGGGATTCCAAGCCAATATAAATGACTAGTTTTGGTGATCGAGGTGCGATTCCGAGCCAATCTAGATATGATTAATATTGGTGATCAAGGTGTCATTCCGAGCTAATATAGTTAATAACTATTGGTGATCGAGGTGTGATTTCGAGCCAAGATGTATAAATTACTATTAGTGATCGAGGTAGGATTCTGAGCCAATAATCCCTAATGTGTGATACAGGGACGTGATAGTAAAGTGTACTATTATAGTATATATTGTGTGTGAAATATATACCTTGTAATTATTCTACTTACGAGTGATGGTAGACTGGAAAATGTTATATATATATGAGAAGAAAATTAAGTAAAGAAAGACTTAATTATTAAATGAAAAATACAGTGCGAATATCTAAGAAAGTAAATTAAGTGGTGAGACTTAATGACAAGGATGGTAATATAATATATGTAAAATGTTACATGAGAAAATAACTAACATATGAGAGATGTTAATAAGTTAATGTACTGTATGGGCGGTATGAGAATTTAGACGTGTCGATATGTTCAGTTGGATAATTTAGTCTAGTTATCTTGGGTAGTATAGCTAGGTGGGATAAGTATAGAATGTTACGCGTGCACTATAGATGAGAGATGAAGAAAACTCAAGAGAGAGTGTACGTGAACATGTGTAATCAATAACCGAATTTTAATGTAATAAACGCTTGCTAAATATTTTCAAAACATTTTGTGTACTAATAATTGCTATAAAATATTTTTAAAACCTTTTAGGTGTCCGGACACGGGGATGCCTTGCATGACATCATTCCAAGGACTCGGAGATGTAGCACTGTGGATGCTGACAGAATTTTATTAGATGATTCCTCCATTCAGATCTAGTGCAAGATCTCATTTTTATATTCCATGTATGGACATGTTGTCCGTTGACAGTTTGCAGTCATTTAGTTCTTTTACTTATGGAGTATGTGATTTTGGATTTTAGCCGATGGTTAATTATGCAAACCTTTATTAATTTTTATATTTTGATGGTTAGACTCTAGTATATTGTGAATGGTTAAATTTATTTTTCCGCATTATTCCTTTACTGGTTTTAAAGAAAGATAAAATTTGGCGCGGGTCTAATTTCACTTTAAGTGGTTAGTAATTAAAACGTTTTCGACAGTGATGCTAAGAATGAACCATATGAGAAACATTTTTTAATTTAATAAAGTCCTTAACAACCAATGTTTAATTAGATGGGGTGTCACACCGTTATTTTTAATTCATTGAGGACAAAGCGATTATTAAAGCTTGCGAGGCTACTAAGAAAACCCCAAAAGGAATACAAGTGTTTGAGACCCCCCCCCCCCCCCCGGGGGGGGGGAGGAAAGGGTTATGGTTCAAAAATTGAATTGGCATGTTATATATGGGTCGTAATTTCCAAGATATTTCTTCCTGGCAAGCCCCACGATTGTCCCAGGAAGGACTTGATTAATATGGTCATTCACATGGCCTATGGCATTAAGTTCCTCTTCACTGCAATCATCTTGGGTTCCCTGTATACGTGCTTGAATCATGTTCAGGATGACTCTACCAGAAGCAATTGTAGATTTGATGTTTCAAATTATGCCAACCATGTACTGTTGACAGCTTTCCTGTATGTTCGCTTTTCTGAGTATGCTCTGCTTGGTAGTTACCCCCATTCTCAAGTCATTAAAGTTCCCCGGATCTGCTATTAAGACACAAGAGTTTAAATAAGCCCTTTATAAATTTGATCTACAAAGTTGACAAGTTTGTTGATCGTCCTTATATGGGTGTTGGTCAATTCTTCACCAATAATTTCTTCGCGGAGGAAGAGAATCCTATTGCCCCGATTGAGGAGTTAGTGGCCAGGAACTTCCCTGTGAACAACGTTCCTTTGCTTCTGGTTCCCTCTAATTTCCCTTATATACTGAGTGTACCTCTTATTACTCCATCTATTATACCAACTGTATGGCCATGAAGTTCGGGTATGATTAAGGTAATCCCATGATCAGTCACTTTACGTGGGAGAAGCCCACCAATTTTTCTTTTGCGCGAAGAAATTTATGACCTCAATTATTTTCAACCATTACCCCAGCTATACTTCTCCATCATCCCAAGTAATAAAGCTCAAGGAGGCAGGTCATCCATGTATTTGTCTGTAGTTTTGTAGAATCAACTGGGCAGATTTAAGAGAAATATCCTTAAAGAACCCCCTACAGAGCTAGGGCTGAGAAGTTATTTTATGTCTAGTTCCTTGTTCCCTTTTTAGTACTATTAATGATTCCACCCCTTTCGAGCTGCCTCCTTTGGCTCCTTTGGAACAAGCCATAGTGAAGAAAAGGAAGGGTGTTCAAATGTCAAGTATGAGCGAAGGGGTTGCTGCTATCCCTGGTACCTTGAGATCAGTTGAAGAGCGGGATACTCCTCACACTGCCTCAACTGGGGATGCTAGTAGAGATACCAAAAAGGCTCTTTGGAAGAAGCTTAAGATCATACAAGTGATTTCTCCTATTACGGCCCAGGTTGCCTCTCCTATTGTGGTTTCTGACCCAGAATTATCCAAGTAGGTGGATCAAATGTGGGCTGACCTTCAGTGGACTCGGGACGCCTTTTCACTGGCGGACAGGGATGATATGTCTGCTCACATGGCTACGTTTGTCTTCTTTCCTCCTACTACTGAGGGAAGTAGGAAACGTAGTAGGTACACCATCTAGTTAACCAACCCAATCAAGGTAACTTTAGAAGAAGTGGTTGAGTAGGTAAGTGTAGAGGAATAGTCTAAAGAAGAGGAAAAGAAAGGAAAAGAAGAAGAAGTTGGGAAGGATCAAGTTGGGGATGAGAAGAAAGAGGAGTCTGAAGAGGATGATTCCAATCTCATTCAAAGACGTAGGTTTCAAAGGATGGTTTCTTCTTCAAAGCCTTCTTCACCTCCACGGAATTGTACTCTCTTAGAGAATACCCTTGCTGGTGAGGAGGTATGGCTACTCCCCTTTTACTTGTAACTTATCTAATTTCTTCTTATAATATTTACTCTTGCCTTTTAATTTTTAGGTTGATGTCCAAGGTGATTACTATAAGGATGCTGGATTGGGTGATATCTTGAGGGCCCTCTAGTGGATTTGGAGACAACCGGAGTTTTGCCCACTTCTGAAGATATTTTACCAAAGCGTATAGCTGCCCCTACAACCATGAAGGTAACCATAAATTTCCAACTAGAGGTAGATATTAACCTTTGTTCTATTCAGTCCAGTAGTGGCTATTCACCAGACTCTGCCTTCCTACGTAACTAGACTTCCCTTAAGGAGGATGTCCCCGAAAAAGGTGTTATGGAATCCAGTGCTGGGAAGTACCTTATAGTTGTACCTTCTATGATGGTAAAACTTGAACTTATTCGAGCTTCTTAGTCTTTTCTATTTACTCTTTTTTCTCTAATATTTTTTTTTATTCTCTATTTGACAATCTTCAAATGCCCCATTTCCCGAGCAAGCTGCCTTAGTGACTCTTCCCACAAACGACATAATGTTAGTTACTTTTTTTGGCCTTTGATCCTTAATTTCGAAGGATACGAGGTTGTTGATACTACTGACCATGTAGGATTAGGGAAAGAGGGTGTTGATTCCCCCGAGGGAACTATTGTTGTTCAAGTGGAGTAGTGTCCTTTGGTGGTTCAAATAGGCTCTTATAAAGAAGAGAATGTGGGGCAGATGACCACCAGGCAATTCGCTTATGAATCAAAGCACTTGGCTTCTCCTACTATTCCCTCTCATTTTTCTCCAATCACATCCAATATTGAGGAAGTATGACATCACCATGTCTTGGACAAAAACTCCTATATTAAATATTATTAGAATTGCCTAGTAATATAAGACTTTAAATCTCCCATAAATGAGGGTCAGGCATACCTAGTAGTATAGGACTTTAAATCTCCTATAAGAGAGGGTCAGACAGTCTAGTATTATAGGAGTTCAAATCTTTCATAAATAAGGGTTAGGCATGCCTAATAATATAGGGCTTTAAATCTCCACCGAAGGGGTGTGGAGTGGAATGCCCATGTATGGAATGAAAAGGGGAGTGGAGAGAGAATGAAAGTCCACCGAAGGGGCACGAATCATATTCTCATGCAGTTTGTAAGCTTTACACTTGCGAACAAACTCTATAGAGTCTTTGTCCATTGTAGGGAAAAATTATTCCAGAGTCATAAGTTGGTCATAAAGTTTGGCCACTCTAATGTGACCCCACTCGTGGGCATACTTCAGTACTTCTTCGGCTTTTTCCCCCCCTGATGCACCTCAGAGGCTTGTCATGATAGCCTCTTTGATACAAATTCCTTGAAAAATATAATTCCGCTTAAGTTGTCTAAAAGGTTTAAGACATTTTAAATGGATCCGAATAGTTTGTTTGAGAAACTCTATTTTACAAAACCAATTACTAACACAAGATGTGTATAAAATGTTATGAACAAGATATTTCAGTTAGGTGAACAGTTTTGAAACATAAAAGTAAGTAAATTCTAAATTAGCACGCAATCAAACGGGGATGAGAGGAAGATTAAACATGTAAGTACATGGGTATTTTAACATGGTAAAACCCCCACCCAATTGAGGAAACATCCACGGAGGTCTCTACGCCTCAAAAACAAAATCCACTAAAAATGAGTTAACAGGTTACAAACTATTTAACAAAATAAACACACAAACAGACCTAATCTAAGTCAAGAATTTATACTAGCTCCATTAGGTAATTCTGACTTCTCTAAAGGCTTTGAAGTTGTTCTTGTTGTTCTCCTAGCTTTGTACCTTCTGCACCTTTTTAGCTTTACGTCGACTCTACAGTCAGAAATCTCTCAACCAACACTATTTTAGTGTTGTACTGTGAAAAGTGTATTATGGTGTTATGCCTAACACATTTATGAACACACACACACGCACAGACTTATACATATAAATAATCCTACTAATTACAGATTTCGTCTAAGATGAGTTTAGGATTCTGAATCTCAGTTTGTTGAAAACTTAGCCTTCTTATTTTTTGACAAATCGAGTGGCAACCTTGCTATTTAAAAGAGCCAAGTCCATATACACTTTTTTATTTTTTTTATTTTATCTTTTATTTCGTAAAATGTGAAATACAAACTTGAAAGTGTAAACGTCTCAAGATCTAAAGAGTTTTGAAGTATGTTTTTCTCAAAACGTGAAACGGAATATGGATTTGTTGGTAACAGATTTAAAAAGAACATTTGAGTATAAAGATACCAACAAATAATGATTTCTTGAAAAAGAAATCAACCTACGCAGATCTAAGTGAGATATATCACAATAAAAATCAGATCTATGTTTTCTATGAAACAGAAAAAAAATATCCAACTATGCGACATGTTGGAAAAGAGATTTAAGACTAGAGAGGAATGAATCACTAAATATGAACAACTCTCAAAAGAAATTTTTTGAGAAACTTTTGCCAGAGTTTGGTTGTGTTTTACTCTTTATCTCTCTCTCTCTCTCTCTCTCTCTCTCTCTCTCTCTCTCTCTCTCTCTCTCTCTCTCTCACGATCTCATACTAACCAAGGGTTTTTAAAACGTTAACCCCATGGCCTATATTTATACAAGACGATGGAAGGGTCTATAATATCTTCTCAAAACAACGGCTAAGATTAACTCTAGCCAATTGAAGTAAATCCAAGATATGTAAATGCACCGCACTTAAACTCTCTCTTACTGGTCCAACTGATAAAGACAAGGATTAAGTTAAACAACATGCACACCATCAACTAGATTAATCCAACGGCTGATAAGCATTCCGAGTTATATGAGAGGCCACAAACACAATCTTGACCGTTGTAAAGCAAACACGTGCAGGGATCATATGACAACTAAAACGCATGCTTTTTATTGTTTTAAAACTCCAATTTTCTACCTCATAAGTTCTTGTCGCTTTCGGATTCTACCCAACCAACTTTAAAAAAACTGATATTACAAATAGGTTATAGTTGTCTGTCGGCATCATCTTTGTCTGTCAACATATCCATGTATAGTTGCCTCCAATCTTGAGGTTGATCAATGAAGTTGAACTCTGTAGCTTGGTAAAATAACTAACAATTCCCACAATCACTTTGTAACATTGCATCATCTTGCCTCATCAAAGGCCAAAAGTAACTTGCTCGCTAGACCTTTCTGTACAAGGGGATTTTAGTTATTTCGCAGCTATCTTTATGAACTTCTATCAATCTTTTCTTGGCCTCTTTAGGATCGTGTCTAGATAGCCAACCCCCTTTATTCTTGTAGTGCAAGTTTCCCCAAGCAATGAAATACTATGCGAGGTCAACCGAACCCAGTGAGTCAACCCCTGTTTCTAGTTGCCTCCTTATTTCACCTCTCCTATCACTGTTATCATCGGTGGTTAGTATTTCAAGTATTATTAACGGAGCTATCCTCTTAGTAATTCAAACCATCGCTGACTCTCCATTGAAAGCAATCTTTTGGGAAACTATAGCATAAGCGTCAGCATGTCTGTTCATCGTTCGTGGGTGCCTTTTGAATTTTACCACTTCTAATTGCCCAAGCAGCCTTTGTATGATTGTTATGTAGGGTGCCAAATTCATATGCTTTAGAGAGAATTCACCAGTCACTTGTTTAACTACCAGGCTTGAGTCCTTCCTTATTATAAACTCCTGAATGCCCCTTCTAAGTTCTTCGAGAAGTCCTAGCACAAGTGACTCATACTCAACTACGTTATTCGAGCAGCTAAAGTCCAACTTGAAGGATGGTCTAACTTCTTTTTCGTTCCTTCTCAAAATCACACCTACTCCTCCCTTGCTTTCAAATGAAGAGCCGTCAAACTACATGCTCTATTCGTCTAGGATGGCTGCTAAAAAATTATCCTGGAAATCATCGCCCGAAAGTTCTTCCACAGGTGACTCGAACGTCCTAAAAGGAAAAATGGCCAAGAGATCTGTGTAAGCTTGACTTTTAATAGCTCGAGGAACTATGTATTTGAGGTCATACTCCGAAAGGATTAGAAACCATCTGGCTGCCCAACCTTTTAATATAATTCTAGCAAAAAAGAACTTTATAGGATCACATCTAATTACAATGTGTACTGTAAATGACATCATATAGTGCCTAAGTTTTTGTGCTACAAATATAAGGGTCAAGCAATGCCTCTCGATGCTAGTATATCTAGACTTTGTCCCATGTATAATTTGACTCAAGTAATAAGCAGGTTTTTTTATATCATCCATCTCTTAGGCTAACAGTGCCCTAATAAATCGTTCAGTAGATGTAAGATACATATGTAAAGGAATACCTAGCTTCGAAGGGATCATCGTTTGAGGACATATGAGGAGCATTTTCAGCTTGTCTATGGCCTCTTGATGCATCTGCTCCCATGCGAACTTGGACCCTTTTCGCAACAGCTCCATTAGTGGCCTTATTTAACAAAAATGTAAACAATCGATCATACCAAGCACGAGGTGCTTGTTTTAGACCGTATATGGCCTTTTTCAATCGAAATGCATAATTCGGATGGTGAGGGTCAATAAACTATTTGGATGTTCTACATAGACTTCCTCAGTTAGAATACCATTAAGGAACGTAGATTTCACATCCATTTGATAGAGAGTGAATTAAAAATGACTAGTTATTGCTAAGAGTAAGCGAACAGACTCAAGGCGAGTTACAGGTGCAAATGTTTCCTCGAAATCTATTCCTTCAATATGAGAGTAGACCTGTGCAACTAATGTAGCCTTATTTCTAATGACCATCCCAGTCTCATTTGTTTTATTTTTAAAAATCCAGCGTGTGCCAATAACCTTTTTATTTTCTATCCTGGGTATAAGATACCATACGTTATGAGCGACAACTTGAAGAAGTTCCTCCTGCATAGCACTTATCCACAAGGAGTCATTTAGGGCTTCATTTACATTCTTTGATTCTATAAGAAACACAAAGCATGCATAATGAGCAAAATTACGTAGCTGGGATCTTGTACGAACAGGCTCAATAAGGTTACCAACCACATTGTCTAAGGGGTGATCTTTAGAAACCCAGTTAGTCACCTCGGGGGTCTTAGGTGGAAAGGGATAATCTATCTATGGAGAGTCACAGTTTAAAATATTTTTTATACTCATCCACGATAGTTGGTCTTATGGGCTTACTCTCAGCATTAGTGTCACTAACAATCACATTAACTGATTCCATAAGGGTTTTGGTTCAAAGATTATAGGCAAAATAGGCTCTACTATTGAAAGAGTAACCTACGAAGATGGCTTTATCACCTCTGGTTTCGAATTTGGACAAATGTTATCTGTCCTTACACACATAGCAAGCACTGCCTAAGTATGTAAAATATTTTAGGTTAGGTTTTTTTCCATACCGCAATTCATAAGGAGTCTGTTTGGTATATTTTTTTAAAGTAGACACGGTTTATAATATGATATGCAGTCCTAATAGCTTTGACCCAAAAATACTTAGGAAGGCTTTTGGCATGAATCATTACTCGTGCCATTGCTTGAATAGTCTTATTCTTTCTTTTAGCTATATCGTTTTGCTGAGGGGTTTTAAGAGCACTAAATTCTTGTTGATATCCATTGTAGATACAATATTCAGTTACTCCTAAGTCTTTGAACTCTCCACCTCGATCACTACGGATACAATTTACTTGACTATACTTTTCGTTCTCAATACGTAGGAGAATTTTTAGAAATTCTTGAAAGGTGTCGATCTTTTGTTTAAGGAAATCTATACAACTAAAACGGGTAAAATCATCGACCATTACTAAGATGTAGTTATTTCCACATAGACTAACCGTTCTAGTAGGATCCATAAGGTCCATATGTATGAGTTCTAGAGGTTTAGTAATCAAAACATCTTTGACTTTCTATGTGCAAACTTAATAATTTTTTCTTCTTAGCAAGGCCCACAAACAATGTTTGATATAGGCTTTATCTTAGGAAGACCTCTAAATATTTCTTGAGAACAAAATTTACCAAGGCTATCAAATTTTATGTGACCCAACCTATTATGCCAAATCTCATTGTCATCTATTTCGGCAATGTTACAAACCTCGTTACTTGGATTTACTGTGTAACATTTATCTGGAGTACGAAGGCCTGTAATAATAAAGTCACCATTTTCATTTAAAATTTTGCAATTATTCTATGAAAATGTGACAGTATGGTTTGAGTCACAAAATTATGATATACTATGTAAATTTGCTTTTAGACCTTTTACTGGAAGTACATCTTCTAAAGTGGGTAACCCTTTTTTATGAAGTGCTCCTTTACCAATGATCTGGGTTAATACCCCATCTCCAAACAAAACTTTACCTCTGGAGAAGATAGTTTTATTTGAAAGTTTGGTATCATCCTCAGTCATGTGTTAGAACATCTTAATTCTAAATACCATCTAGATGTTGTGTGCTCAGCATTCAAAGGATCGCGATATTATATTTCATCTAGGGTATTAATTCATCCTTTCTAACCCAAATTTCTCTAGTTTTTAAACGTTTGCTTTGATTAGCTCGAATAAGGTAAAATTTGATAGCATTAGCCTTTTCTTCAAAAGATTTTTGCGCAACTTGACTTTTCTCAAATCTCTGAGAATTTGGTTTAGTCAAGAATTTAGGGTTTCCTCTTGTTTATGATCTTTTAGTACTCGATCTTTTCTTCCGAGTACGATAGTTAGAGTGTTTATCTGGTTTCTTAGGAAGAATATAGTTATTTATGTCTTTCTTAGAGTATTTATAGTTATGATAGACAGGTGAACTAAATACTGGTTTATATAGACGTTTAGAAAAATATCCATCAATAGAATGTCCATAGGCATCGCAATATGAGCAATAAAGATGGCTTGTAGGAGGCTTATCCTTGGAAAGCTACTAAACATGGATTTTCCTAAAGGTTGGACTCTGACTTTATTTCTAGGGGGCACATGTTGGAAAGATGATTCGCATTCTCTTATTGGAGTACATACCTATTTAGCCTTATGTTCAACATTAAGCTTATAAGTACTGGCCTCACTAATGTCTATCTTTTGTTGGTTCAAATCAAAATCATTTTTCAAGGTTTGAAAGTATGGAAAAGTTTCAATAGGTTTTTTGCCACCGGACACAAACTTAATGGTTTCAATATTTTAAGTTTTTTATTAGTACTAGGAAAAAATCCTATTCCAGTCTGTCATCAGAATTGGTTTTACTTTTAGCAACAAAGTCTTCAAAATAGTTTGAGTTATTTTCAAATTTAGCAAATTTTTTGAAGATTGTTGATGTCTTCAAAATAGTACCTTTATATTTCTTTTCCAAAATTTCATTTGATTCAGATAGTTCCTTATTTTTTTGAGCAAAAGTCTTAGTCTCATTCTCATGATCTAGACATTGAGGGGTGTAATCTTCAGCATTCTGTTTGATCATTTAGCTTAGGGCTTCTATTTTCTCAGTAAGGTCCTTGACTACTTTTTCAAGTTTAGTACTCTTCTTGAGGGTTTTCATGTATAGTATGTGAATATCTCGGAGGTCCTCATTGTCGAAGTCACTAAGTGTACAGTGTGCAGTGTCCCCCAGCGATTCATTTTTTGGACTCACACACATATTTACATCGTTAATAGAACGTTCCATTTTACTCACAAACACGGAATTAGAACTACTAGTATCATTCTCAAGTAACAAAGCATATAACCATTAGGAACAGTATCATTCAGCATAGCATGATTAGAGATACTACTATCAGATTCATACAAGTTATAGGCTCATCAGTGTAAATAATTTTGGCAAAGAATGATATGCAAGGGTCATAGGAATTAGATGACTCAGGCTCATCAATTTCTTATTCACTTGAGTCATCTCAGGTCTTGCACAAATTAGCCCTATTGTTTTTGTTATTCTTATTTAAATTAACTCTATAATCATTGGCCATACTTCCTAATTTCCCACATCTAAAACACTCAACATTTTTTAGGTCTTTTACACGTTTGTTTTGGTAATCAGTCTGGTGTTTGTCTTGTCTTTTCTCATGAGACCTATTATTAGAGAATTTTGAATAAGTAGGTTTGCCTTGTCTATTTGCAACTTTATTTCGAAATTTCAAAAAAATTTTAAACTATTTAGACATTAAGGCAATGTCATTATCCAAATTTTCTAAATTATAGTCCTCATCAAAATCTAAGTCAATATCAGTCAAATTGAACTCAGGTTTGGTCAACTTAGAGGAAAAGACAATACTAGAGCTAGACTATTTCTTTTGGGATTGAGTTAACTGTTTCTCAAACTCCAATTTCATTTCCAATGTTCTTAGCTTGCTACTTAAGAGTTCAGGTGTTAAATTCGGGTCATCCATCTCCTCAATGTCATAACGCTTGCTATCAAATTTTTCTGGAAGTGACTTTAGAATTTTTGAAACAATTCCCTTCTTATCATAATGTCACACCCCAAACCCAAATCCATTCAAATCATTTCATTTATATTATAATTAAACTATAATCTCCAGTCTATACGAAATATAATTCATTTATCAATATTTTTTCATGTATAATAAACATAACCATGTTCTTTGTACCATAATGTAATTAACATCAGAGTCATAATTAAACAAACATGCTATACTACGATTGACTATGATTAAATATTACAATCATCAAATCAACCCATGCTAACTCAATATATAAGATGTGCGAGTGGAGTAAAACCTCAGTGTGACAATGACAAAATCTCCACGTCTAATATCCAGATCTTTTTAACAATGCAACTCTCAAATCACCGATCATATGATATCCTAGCTGGCAGCGTACAAACCTAAAAATGTTAAAATGAAACCCGTAAGCTTTAAGCTTAGTGAGGTACTCTCTTTATCAAATCTATGGATATAAAATCCAAATAATCTTGCCCTGCTATGAAATGTGACACCCCGACTAATTAAATACCGGGTAGCTACTCCTTTATTCAAATTAATTCAAAATGTCAAGTTGGTTCAGTTCGTAGCATCACTGTCGAAAACATTTTAACAATTACTAGCCACCTAATATTTAAAAAGTGAGTTGTCAATTTTAAATTAAAATCCGATTAACAAGCAATAATTAGATCATAAAATGCTAACATAACCACCACAACAAAGCTACAATAGAATAATCATACAAGAATAATGAAACTGGAGGAATACTCCTCACAACAATCCGAATACTGAAATAAACAAATACAAAGTCTGAATCGCCAAATTAATTACAACCCAAATATCTGAAATAAATGGATAGATAAAATGTTTCTAAAAGAAATGGGTCGACATGCCCAACATATGAGAAGATCTGGATATATAGAGTCAAGACCGAAAGTGGAGGTGTCTACTGTCAAGGTTCTGTAGATTCCACAGCAGCTACAGGACGTCACATGAATGGAACTATTATGCCTGGTGTCCTTATGGCTGAGCACCTAAAAGGTTTTTACAAGAAAATATATTTGGAAGCAAATGGGTCAGAGCCCGATAGTGAAAATAGTTTAAAATATAGCAAGTGTTTTAATGACAGTAAATAATGAATGCAAAATACATGTTAGGACGTGCTCTCACATGAAGTACTGACCTCTCGACTATTTGTGCACTCCTAACGTACCCGTACCCATCCTAGTTATTCCCATAGCTAACTAGTCCAATATAAGATCTAACATTACTATACGATTCACGATTTAATTTTGACATTTCCATTTAAACAGAGAGCTTTACATTTATTCTCGATTTTCCCATATTAGCAACACTACTCACTAGAGTATTTCAACTTTTATCTTTACGAAAACATTACTATTATTTATATTCGCATTTATACCTGACAGTGCATTTCAATTTAACCGTATTTTATTCTCATCATAAATATACAACATTAGCACCCCCGAGGCTAAGCTGCGGTATACACATACTCTACTATCCAATCCCGGTACATAACGTACATAAGGACCACGCATTTCGAATCTCTCGGGAATCGTTCTCAAATAACAACAATCACAAATAATGGAGTGGAACATAGTTCACATCACATGGGTCACGCACATACCTACGCTCCCACGATCAGCAGACTTATTAACTTCTCAATAAGTCCTTTTCTGACCTATGTCCTCGAGGTACCAATCTAAATCCCCCCGTAGGGACACGTTCGATTAGATGGCCCTAATCGAACGTTGACCTCCCATGATAGCAAGTAAGGTAGGTATGTTATACACATAAAATCACATTTACTAAGCATTCGTACATCTTAGTTATCTCGAGTTATTAATGTAAGTATACTTCACGTTCTTATACCATCACAGTGTTATACGTTTACAAGTCCCCGATTTATGTATATTAACGTTGTCAACTCTTCGCACAGCGTAATTAGCTATTCGTTTCCTAATCCACGATGTCATTTGGTTTACTCCAAGAATATAAATTTTACCCCTCACGTACTCTAATCTCTCAATTATACTCACTGGTCAATAAGGGAAGGTTATCACTCCATTAAATAAGTCTATGGGAACATTTGAAATGAAATCAGGCCTAAAAGGTCATTCTGTCAACTCGTTAGAAGTCTCGTTCGAACGAGGTCGTTCGAATGAGTGTCATTCGAACGAAAGGCTTCGAACGAACTACCAACTCGTTAGAAGGGGTACTGTCATCTCCTTAGAAACTCGTTCGAACGAGGTCGTTCGAACGACCTGGGTAGGTCTTCTAACGAGATAGCAAGATACGCCCAGAAATCTGCAAAGTCCGTTTTTCTTCCTTTTTCTCTTTTCTGAATCCCTCCTATGATCATCCAAACTCGGTTTTAAGGTGTTTCAACTACACTAAGTCCTCCTAGGTCACTCTTTAATATATACATGGGGTCAATACTTCCTATATCAACATGTAATCATCATTATTCCCAAAATTTTGTCCCAAACCCTATATTCATGAACACAGAATTTAATGTCTACAACTACTCCTCATAAACCCACTTTTAAATCATCAAAATATATATTTTGGATAAGAAATTCAACCATAAACATTCTATAATCAATTCCTACACAAGATTATGAGTTCTATCTCCAATTTCATGGATTTTCGTCAGACTTCCAATACAAGACATATATTCAATTCTAAGCATGGAGAAAACATTCGCTTGAAATTACGTAATTAAAACACTTGCCTTAGATGTTCTGATTTGATGTTGAAGGATTGAAGGTTGATTCTCCTCTTTCTCTCTGCAGATTTCTCCCAAAGATGGTGATGGTGGCTAGGGGTTTATTTTGGAACCTCTTCCAACTCTTCGTATAACTCCTGTAGCCCTCTAACTTACCAAATGTTGATAATTGGCTTAGTGGGTTCTTTTAAAATATAAAATAAACCTCTAAAATTCGTGGGTTTTAATTCCCCTATTTTTAAAATTGCCAAACTACCCTTTTGAGTTGCCGGTATGGCCTAAAAATGTCTCGGGATCCAAACTAAACCCGGCTAGTGTTTTCTTACTATTTCGACCTTTCCGATTGATAAAAATAAAATTCGCTTTTTAATTCAATTAATTATGTTTTTTGACGGGACTGACACGAGCGTTCCAACTAAATTTCTCAAATTATCGTATTTCAGCCTCGTGAAAATTTAAATATTAACAATACTCATGTATTACCATACATACTCGGAAATAATAAATTTTAATATCATAATCAAATACCAACTCACATCTCGGTAGTATTTATACCCGGATTAATTTTCAATTAATTCTCATTTAATTTAATTAATCTCTTAAATAAAATTCAATAAAATTACGGGGTATTACATACTTCCCCCCTAATAACAGAAGTTCGTCCCGAAATTCAGAACTAAAGAGTACCTGGTAAAAATAACTCCGGACAGCGTTCGCGCATCTCATCCTCGCGCTCACATGTGGACTCCTCGGCATTATGATGCCGCCACTGAACACGTACTAACGGTACTATATTCGACCTCATTTTCTGTTCGCTTCGGTACAAAATAGCAATCGGCCCCTCCTCGTAGGAACTATCGGGCTGGAGATCAATGTCTTCCAAAGCAATGTGAGTATGGGCCAAATCGTCCCTAAGATATTTCGTTAGCGAGGAAATATGGAACACATCATGAATCCTATGCAAGTGCTCCGGTAACCCTAGTCTATACGCAACTGGCCCAATCCTCTCAATGATTGGAAATGGCCCCACGTATCTTGGTGCCAGTTTCCCCTTCTTCCCAAAACGCATGATCCCCTTCATCGGAGATACTCTGAGTAACACCTAGTCTCCCACCTTGAATTCTCTTAAGAACCTCTTGGCATCATCATAGATCTTCTGCCGGTCCTGAGCTACCCGAATACAACTCCGTATCATCTCTATCCTTGCCGAAGTATCCTGGATCACTTCTGGTCCAAGGAGTTTGTTATCCCCCACCTCTAACCAACATACTGGGGAACGACAAGGTCTACTGTACAATGCCTCAAATGGAGCCATGCCAATGGTAAATTGATAGGAGTTATTATAAGTAAACTCCACCAGTGGGAGGTACTGTTCCCATCCAGCTCCAAAGTCTAGGATGCACATACGCAACATGTCCTCCAACATCTGATTTGTTCGCTCGGTTTGCCCATCCGTCTACGGGTGATAAGCCATACTCAGCCGTAATTACGTACCCATGGCTTCCTGGAAACTCTCCCAAAATCATGAAACAAATATTTTGTCTCGATCAGACACGATATTTAGAGGCATCCCGTGAAGTCTCACTATCTCTGCAATGAAAATCTGGGCATACTGTCCCGCAGTGTAATCCGTCCTTACGAGTAAAAAATGAGCAACTTTGGTCAACCGGTCAATAATTACCCATATGGAGTCGTGACCCCTCTGTGACGTAGGTAATCCCGTGATAACATCCATGGATATGCTCTCCCATTTCCACATAGGAACCTCTAATGGTTGTAGAAGTCCTGTCGGTTTTTGATGGTCCACATTTACTATCTGACAAGTGGCACATTTAGAAACAAACACAGCAATATCTCTCTTCATCCCGCTCCACCAGTGATGTCGCCTCATGTCTTGGTACATTTTATCCCCACTAGGGTATATCGCGAACCGTGAGCCGTGCGACTCTGCCATTACCTTGTGTCGTAAGTCTTCCCCTTTCGAAACGACCAGTCTCCCATTGAAGCGTAATCCCCCGTCTGAGCCAACGGTATAGGACTCGGCTCCCTCTGCTAGTAATCGAACTATCTGCTCCTGACAGAACGAGTCATTTGCCTGAGCCTTTACCACTCTCGTAACAATCTGAGGTGTAATAGTCATCACAGACATGAACGATCGGGCCACTGCATCCTGGTGTCCCAACTCCTTCCACTTAGCTTTCCACACCTCGGCCACCTCATCTACCGGCCTACGGCTTAACGCGTCTGCTACCACGTTAGCCTTCCCTGGGTGATACTGGCTATCGAACTGATAATCCTTCACAAACTCAAGCCACCGACGTTGACGCATATTCAGCTCCTTCTGCGTGAAGAGGTATTGTAGACACTTGTGGTCTGTGAACAACCGAAATTTCTCCCCCAGAAGATAGTGTCTCCAAATCCGAAGAGCGAATACGACTATCGCTAACTCCAAGTCATGGGTGGAGTAATTCCTCTCGTGAGGCTTAAGCTTACGAGAAGCATAAGCTATGGCCTGACTCTCCTGTTGCAGCACACCTCCAAGTCCTTGTAAGGACGCATCGGTTTAAACTAAATACTTAACTCCCGGCCTGAGCAATGCTAACGCATGAGCTGAGGTCAACTTCTCCTTCAACTCATCGAATGCCAACTGACAGGCATTGCTCCAGATGAATGGCACACCCTTGCGAGTCAGATGTGTCAAAGGACCCGCTATCTTAGAGAATCCCTGAATAAACCTCCTGTAGTATCCTACTAAGCCCAAGAAACTATGGATTTCAGTTGGTGTCGTGGGCTGTCCCCACTCCCTCGTTGCGGATACCTTCCCCGGATCAACAGATATCCCCCGATCTGAAATGATATGCCCCAAAAACTAAACCTCCTTCAACCAGAACCCACACTTCTCACACTTTGCATAAAGCTCGTTCTGACGTAGCGTCTGCAAAACCTGCCTCAAATATTCGGCGTGCTCCTCTTTCGTCTGGGAGTAAACCAGGATGTCATCAATAAAGACGATGACGAACTGGTCTAGGAACTCTCTGCACACCCTATTCATCAAGTCCATAAACACGGCTGGAGCGTTGGTCAAGCCAAAAGGCATAACCCGAAATTCATAGGAACTATACCTCGTCAAGAAAGCAGTCTTCGAGACGTCATATTCCCTAATACGCAGCTGATGGTATCCCGATCACAAATCAATCTTTGAGAAGAATCAAGATCCTCTCAACTGGTCAAATAAGTCATCTATTCGGGGCAACGGATACTTATTCTGTATCGTGAATTGATTCAACTCTCGGTAATCTACACACAACCTCAACGATCCATCCCACTTCTTTACGAACAACACAGGGGCACCCCACAGCGAAGTACTCCTTCGGATGAACCCCTGACCCAAAAACTGCTCAATCTGATCCCTTAGCTCTCTCATCTCTGCTGGAGCCATACGGTAAGGTGCGCGGGCAATTGGCCGAGTGCCCGATGTCAAATCGATAATAAAATCAATCTCTCTACTAGGAGGTAATCCCGGTATGTCCTGAAATACATCAGCAAACTCCCTCACGACTGGAATCGAATCAAGTGGTATCACCACTTCCTTAGAGGTCTCCTCCTCTATATAGTACAAATGAGTGGACGATCCTCCCTCAGGGCGAGGCATCGCCACTAAAAACATCTCCTGCCCGAGAATGGAAAAAATGATACTCCTACTGAAACAATCAATCATGGCTCGGTACGCAACTAGCCAATCCATACCAACAATCGCATCATACTTAGTCATCTCTAATACTAACATATCAGTGGATAAAGTAAACCTCTCGATCTCTATACCCACGCCTCTACAAATAAGGAAAATTACAGAACCCTACTTAACGGTGAATCTACAGAAGTAATCGTGCTTTCTGTAGTGTCTAACAACCCAATAGTGTGTGCAAATTTTGTGGCAATAAAATAATGTGTGGCCCCCGTATCAAATAAAATACGCCCCATAGTCCCCTGAATAGAGAACATACCCTCAATAGCAGGTGGATCTTGTGGGACGACGGCGTGCTGGAGCTGGTACACTCTCCCATACTAAAGATGTCCCTGCTGAACTGGGACCGCTGGAATGGGTGGTAATGCTGCCACTTGTGGTGGTGCTGGGAGGGCGGCGGGAAACATAGATCTCTGTGTCTCGTGTCGAGCACCCTGATGTTGCTACTGTGGGGCCCCGCCCCTATCAGGACAATCCTGGCATTTATGGCCAATCTTACCACAAATGAAGCACTTCCCCAGGTAGTTTCCCCCTCGTTGTCCCTGCTGTCCACGGCCCTGATGGCCGTTACCATTCCTTCTCTGACCATGCTGGCCCTGCTGAAACTGTTGCTGCTAACCATTCTGGCCTTGCTGGCCCTGATGGCCATTATGACCCTGATGGCCATGTCTGAAACCTCCCTGACCATTCCTGAATCCCCCAGATCTGAATCTCTTAGGATCCCCCTGTTGGGAACCCTGACCACCCTGCATGTGCTGACCCTGAACAGATTGTGCCCCGCTGGCACCATTTCCCCCTGTCCTGCCCTGATGGATGGACTCTCCTAATCTCTTACTCTCAGACATGTGAAAGCGATGATCCTGGCAATGAAGCAGTGCCGCATTAGCCACATCAGAATAAGTGGCCAATGAGAGATTTCCTAATAAGTGCTGTCGGATCCTCCAAGTCAATCCGTCCATAAACTTCTGAATCTTCTTCTCCTAAGTCAGAATCTCGTCGGGGACAATATTCAAGAGATTAGTGAATTCGGCCTCATACTCGGCCACGGTCTTCCCCTCTTGCCTGAGATTCATTAACTTCCTCCTCATTTCCTTGTGAACAGCTGATGGAAAATATTTGCGGTCGAACCGCACCCAGAACTCCTGAATAGAAAGGGCATCTCTCTCCTCCGGGGTGGTAATGAACTCCCACCACTGCAATGCTGATCCTACTAGCTTAAAAGTAGCTAGTATCTTCTTCTGAAAATCCGTTCACTCGTACATCCTTAAGTGTCTTTGAATGTCCTTCCTCCACTGACTGGATATCACAACATCGGAGCTACTTGCAAACTTCGGAGGGTGTGCTTTCTGAAAAGCATCACGGACGCGTTCCCAAGCAGACGGGAATGCATGAGCCTGAACTGGCGCGACTACCAGCGCCTGAGGTGGTGCCTGCTGCACAACTGCGAGGGAGGCATTTATCGCTTGGGCTACAATGGCTGCAACCTCTATGGCATTCATAGTGCCCTGAACTGGTGCAGGCTGTGGCTCGGGCTGTGCATCCTTGGGAACTCGATGTGCACGCCGTGGAGGCATCTGAAATGAGAGTAAAGTCTTATAAGTTCGCAGTTATTATCTCAAAATAGCTGAAGATCGGAACATACATAAAAGAATACAACAGTCCTAAAATATAGGGCTCTACATCAAAGAAAGCTCAACGGAAACATAATAAGCCGTACAGATCCTAAGGACACTAGAACCTGATGCTCTGATACCACCTGCGACACCCCGACTAATTAAATACCTGTTAGCTACTCCTTTATTCAAATTAATTCTAAATGTCAAGTTGGTTCAGGTCGTAGCATCACTGTCGAAAACATTTTAACAATTACTAACCACCAAATATTTAAAAAGTGAGTTGTCAATTTTAAATTAAAATCCGGTTAACAAGCAATAAGTAGATCATGAAATGCTAACATAACCATCACAACATAGCCACAATAGAATAATCATACAATAATAATGAAACTGGAGGAATACTCCTCAAAACAATCCGAATACTGAAATAAACAAATACTAAGTCTGAATCGCCAAATTAATTACAACCCAAAAATATGAAATAACTGGATAGATAAAATGTTTCTAAAAGAAATAGGGCAACATGCCCAACAGATGAGAAGATCTGGATATATAGAGTCAAGACCGAAAGTGGAGGCGTCTACTGTCAAGGTTCTGTAGCTTCCACAGCAACTACAGTACGTCACTTGAATGGAACTCTTATGCCTGATGTCCTTGTGTCTGGGCACCTAAAAGGTTTTTACAAGAAAATATATTTGGAAGCAAACGGGTCAGAGCCCGATAGTGAAAATAGTTTAAAATATAGCAAGTATTTTAATGACAGTAAACAATGAATGCAAAATACATGTTAGGACGTGCTCTCACATGAAGTACTCACCTCTCGACTATTTGTGTACTCCTAACGTACCCGTACCCATCCTAGTTATTCCCATATCTAACTAGTCCAATATAAGATCTAACATTACTATACGATTCACGATTTAATTCCAGCATTTCCATTTAAACAGAGAGCTTTGCATTTATTTTCGGTTTTCCCATATTAGCAACACTACTCACTAGAGTATTTCCACTTTTATCTTTACGAAAATGTTACTATTATTTATATTCGCATTTATACATGACAGTGCATTTCAATTTAACCGTATGTTATTCTCATCATAAATATACAATATTAGCACCCCGAGGCTAAGCTGCGATGCACACATACTCTGCTATCCAATCCTGGTACATCACGTACATAAGGACCACGCATTCCGAATCTCTCAGGAATCGTTCTCAAATAACAACAATCACAAATAATGGAGGTGAACATAGTTCACATCACATGGGCCACGCACATACCTACACTCCCATGATAAGCAGACTTATTAACTTCTCAATAAGTCCTTCTCTGACCTTTATCCTCGAGGTACCAATCTAAATCCCCCCGTAGGCACACAAAGATTAGATGGCCCTAATCGAACGTAGACCTCCTATGATAGCAAGTAAGGTAGGTATGTTATACACATAAAATCACATTTACTAAGCATTCGCATATCTTAGTTATCTCGAGTTATTAATGTAAGTATACTTCACGTTCTTATACCATCACAGTGTTATACGTTTACAGGTCCCCCATTTATGTATATTAACGTTGTCAACTCTTCGCACGTCGTAATTAGTTATTCATTTCCTAATCCACAATGTCATCCGGTTTACTCCAAGAATATAAATTTTACCCCTCACGTACTCTAATCTCTCAATTATACTCACTGGTCAATAAGGTAAGGTTATCACTCCATTAAATAAGTATACGGGAACATTTAAAATGAAATCAGGCCTAAAAGGTCATTCTGTCAACTCTTTAGAAGTCTCGTTCGAACGAGTGTCGTTCGAACGAAAGGCTTCGAACGAACTACCAACTCGTTAGAAGGGGTACTATCATCTCGTTAGAAACTCGTTCGAATGACCTTGGCAGGTCTTCTAACGAGATGGCAGAATACGCCCAGAAATCGGTAAAGTCCGTTTTTCTTCCTTTTTCTCTTTTCTAAATCCCTCCTCTGATCATCCAAACTCAAGTTTAAGGTGTTTCAACTACGCTAAGTCCTCCTAGGTCACTCTTTAACATATACATGGGGTCAATACCTTCTAAATCAACATGTAATCATCATTATTCCCAAAATTTTATCCCAGACCCTATATTCATGAACACATAATTTAATGTCTACAACTACTCCTCATAAATCCACTTTTAAATCATCAAAATATATATTTTGGATAAGAAATTCAACCATAAACATTCTACATGCAATTCCTAAACAAGATTATGAGTTCTATCTCCAATTTCACGGGTTTTCATCAGACTTCCAATACAAGACATATATTCAATTCTAAGCATGGAGAAAACATTCGCTTGAAATTACGCAATTAAACCACTTACCTTAGATGTTCTGATTTGATGTTGAAGGATTGAAGGTTGATTCTCCTTTTTCTCTCTGCAAATTTCTCTCAAAGATGGTGATGGTGGCTAGGGGTTTCTTTTGGAACCTCTTCCAACTCTTCCTATAACTCCCGGAGCCCTCTAACTTACCAAATGCTGATAATGGGCTTAGTGGGTTCTTTTAAAATATAAAATAAACCTCTAAAATTCGTGGGTTTTAATTCCCCTATTTTTAAAATTACCAAACTACCCCTTTGAGTTGCCGGTATGGCCTAAAAATGCCCCGGGATCCAAACTAAATCCCCGGCTAGTGTTTTCTGACTATTTCAACCTTTTCGGACACGTTGGCACACTCAAAATGACCATTCAGTTGATAAAAATAAAATTCACTTTTTAATTCAATTAATTACGTTGTTTTGACGTGACTGACACGCGCGTCCCAACTAAATTTGCCAAATTGTCGTATTTCAGCCTCGTGACAATTTAAATATTAACAATACTCATGTATTACCATACATACTCGGAAATAATAAATTTTAACATCATAATCATATACCAACTCACATCTCGTTAGTATTTATACCCGGATTAATTTCCAATTAATTCTCATTTAATTTAATTAATCCCTTAAATAAAAATCAATAAAATTACGAGGTATTACATGAAATAGCAATTCTATATCAAATCTCTAGATATAAAATCCAAACAATCCTTCCCTGCAAGGAAATGGAAATTATATATAAAATATGTGGATATATAATTCAAATAATCTTGCCCTACTATGAAATAACAGTTTTATATCAAATCCGTGGATATGAAATCTAAATAATTCTACCCTGCTATGAAATAACAGTTTTACATCAAGTCTGTGGATATAAATGCAAACAATCCCGCCCTGTTATGAAATAACAATTTTATATCAAATCTGTGGATATGAAATCCAAACAATTCAGCCCTGTTATGAAATAACATTTTTATTTCAAATTCGTGGATATGAAATCCAAACAATCCTATATGTTGGCAATAACAAATCCTGGAACATAAGTTCCAACAAATACTTATCATAAGATAAATCAAATCATTGGATCTTTGTCCAATTCCAATCCTGGATCATAATATGCAAACAAACCCTGAATATTTTAATATCCAAACAAATCCTGAATACCTAAGTATTCAAACCAATCCTGGATCATAAGACCCAAACAAATCATGGATATTTTAATATCCAAACAAATCTTGAATACCAAAGTATTCAAACCAATCCTGTATCGTAAGACCCAAACAAATCCTGGATATTTTAATATCCTAACAAATCCTGATTACCAAATTATTCAAACAAATCCGCTCTTAGAGCAATATTCATATTTATATATGAAACAAATCATAAGTACACTCACCCTGGCAAGTTATCAGGCTTTTCCTTTTCCTTTGTCCGACAATTGTTCAATCGGTTATTCTTCCGTCCTATCATTCTTACACTATTAGTATCATCATAATAATATTCAAAATCCAAGGAATATCTCAAATATAACTCAATTCATATGCATCATATGATTTTATTCAAATCATTTATCACAAGTGAAGTTCCATCCAAATTCATATTAATATATTTGACATATCCAAATCATAAACCAAACATACATTCATTTCTTCTTGGTAATTAAATACTTATAATATTAGGATTCTAATACAAAATACGACACACCATTTCAACTTTCCTAGAGAGAAATATGCCCATTTCTTTATCATATAACAAATCTACCCTATAGTCTCATCAATCGTTCAGTCAACTTCCAGGAATTTTCAAAATTTCTCTACGTCATAACTTTCTGTGATATTCCACCCAATATCAGTAAGCATATTGAATAATAAGAAATTAAAGTTTCATAATTTTTAGAGTTCATTTGCTATGTCAAGTAAAATATCGAACACGTGGTATGCATACTTACACTTTTGGACAGATTTTATACCTGAACTTCAAACTATAACCAAAGATTCTTTCTTTGCATTTTCACATAGTTTTTGGGTATGTTGCACATATCTATTTTTAATCTCCAACTCAAATTATCCAATTCCAGTAAATATACAAAACGATATAAAAAATTGAATACACAAGGTTTTGAATCGAAGCAATATACATGATTTACACGTTCAACTTTGCTTAAACTAGCATCTATGCATATGTATACCTCAAGACATGGAAGTTTGTAAAAAAGTGATAATTTCTATCATTCTAATCAATAATACCAAAAATATAACAAGATTTATGAGTATAACTACCTTAGGTACTTTTACGTAATTTCCTATGAATTTTTCTCCAACTTCTCCTCGACCTTTCTTCGTAAACTTCTCCGTTCTCTCTCCTTAGGATAAAACTCTTCCATGAATGAAATATGATGAATGAGGAGCTTATTTAAAGGTTTATAAGTTTTCATAAGGTCACCCCCTTAGTACAATCAAAATATAACATGTGGCGCCATTTAAGACAAAATAGTATTTATAGCTAAATGACTACTTTACCCCTGTTCGTAAAAAGACGATATATTCTCACTAGAATGTTTGTTTGATGCACCATTTGTTGTGTTAAAAACCTAACTCACATATCTACAATTATCTAGTTTTCACCTCAGGTCAATATTTATGTTATAAAGGTCAAAACTAGTCTCCAACATGAACATTCATATCGAAAACTTCAAAATTTTATGTTTGTAACTAATTTGATATTTCATGCTTTATGAAGGTAGGATTAGACTAAACATAATAACTTAACATTAAATATAATACTAACACATTACCCATATCACATAATCTAAACATGATTTAACATAATTAATCATAATTATATTCGGATCGTCACAATTCTCCCCCCGTTGGGAAATTTCGTCCTCAAATTGACATACCTTAGTTATCCAAATCAAACAAATACAGATAATGAATTTTCATGCTATCCTTGTTATACCATGTAACTTATTCCACGGATGCCTTTTCCACATAACTTTCACTGGTGGGATCACTTTGGATCTCAGTATTTGTTCCTTCCTATCCACAATAGTAAGTGGTTCTTCCACATAACTCAAGCCTTCCTTCAACTCAATAGGTTATTCCACCAATGCATGTGACGAATCCGCTACATACTTTCTCAACATAGAAACATGGAAAACATCATGTAATCGGGTTTACTCTGGTGGTAATACTAACTTATAGGCAACCAACTCGAATTTCTCAAGAATTTCATAAGGTCCAATGTAGTGTGAACTTAATTTCCCTTTATATCCAAACCTCATCACTCCTTTCCATGATGATATTCAAAGAAACACGTTATCCCCTTTCTGGAATTCCAAATGTTTTTGACGTTTATCCGCACAACTTTTCTATCTGCTTTGAGCTATTCTCATTCCATCTTGAATAATATTCACCTTTTCAGTGGTGACTTCAATCAACTCTAGACCCTCTATCTTCCTTTCACCAACTTCAACCTAATATATGGGTGTCCGACACCGCCTATCATACAACGCTTCATATGGTGCCATACCAATAGTAGATTGAAAACTACTATTATATGAAATTTCTATCAAAGAAAATAATAAATCCTAATTACCTTTGAAATCAAGCACATAAACTCTAAACATATCCTCCAAAATTTGTATGGTTCTTTCAGAATGCCCATCCGTCTAAGGATGAAAGTTGTACCAAACTTTAAGTTAGTACCCATAGCATACTATAAGCTATCCCAAAATCTGGATGAAAAGTAGGGTCTCTATCTAAAACAATAGAAATAGGCACTCTATGCAATCGAATAATCTCATTAACATACAATATAGAATATCTATCAAATGTACACATAGTATTGACTGCTAGAAAATGAGCTGACTTGGTCAACCTGTCCACCACTACCCAAATCGAATCCGATCCCTTCTAAGATAGAGGAAGCCCAATCACAAAATCCATCGTTACATGATCCCATTTTATTCTGGTATTGACAAGGGTGAAAGTAGACTAGAAGGTTTCTAATGCTCCACTTTCACTAACTGACATATAAGGCATCTAGCAAAAATATTAGATATTTCTTTCTTCATATTATTCCACGAATAATGCTCCTTTAAATCTCTATACATTTTAGTACTACCAGGATGCATAGTATAAATGGAATTATGAGCCTCATCTAAAATTTCCTCTTTCAATCCATCCATATTAGGCATACATAATCATTGTTTATACAATAAAGTTCCATCATTAACAATACAAAAATCATCAAACTTACCATCTCCGACATCTTGTCATTTCTTCTCGTGAAAAGGATCTTGACTTTGCAAATCACGAATATGAGCAGCTAACAATGACCTCACACTTACATAAGCAAGGAATCTATCCCGATCTTCTAGTTTTAACTCCACTCCCATGAATCTCAACTCCATAATGTGAGCAACTCTAGAACATCGAGTACAAGATAACCTGCTCAAAGCCTTTCTACTCAAATAATCTGCAACTAGATTTTCCTTCTCTGGATGGTAGTGAATTGTATAATCATAATCTTTAATTAACTCCATCCACCACCTCTACCTCAAATCTAACTCCTTCTGAGTAAATAAATACTTAAGACTTTGATGGTCAGAAAAAATTTCACATACTTAACCATATAAATAATCACACCATAATTTCAAAGCAAACACAATAGCCGCAAGTTCCAAATTATGTGTAGGATAATTACATTCATGTGTACGCAATTGTCTAGAAGAATAAATAATAATCTCACCATGCTACATAAAAGCACAACCCAACCCCTGATGTAAACCATAGGTATAAATAATAAAACCATCTCCACCGTGTAGAATAGTATGAAAATGTGTGGTTACCAATCTCTTTTTTCTGTTAACAGGTGTGGTTACCAATCTCTTTTTCTGTTCTTTAAAACCATTTTCACAATCATAATTCCATTCAAACTTGACATCCTTCTGGGTTAATTTATTCATCGACAAGGCAATCGAAGAAAATCCTTTGATAAGCCTCCTATAGTATCCAGCCAAACCCAGAAAACTCCTTACCTCATTCACATTATTGGGCCTCTCCCATTTTACAATAACTTCTACGTTTTTAGGATCAACACATTCAAAATAGTTCTGTGATGCTTTTCATGTTCAACCATATCATGTGAGTATATTAGAATATCATCAAGAAAAACTATCACAAACGAATCAATAAAAGGATGCAGTACCCAATTCATAAGATCCATTAATACAGGTGGAGAATTAGTTACTCTAAAAGGCATCACAAGAAATTCAAAATGACCATACCGAGTGCGAAAAGCAGTTTTTGAAATATCCCTCTCTTTCACCCTCAATTGATGATAACTTGATCGTAAGTTTATATTTGAAAACACTTTAGCACCCTAAAACTAATCAAACAAATCATTTATACGAGGTAAAGGATACTTTTTCTTAATTGTAGCTTTATTCATTCTCATATAATCAATACACAAATGAATAGTACCATATTTATTTTTCACAAATAAAACTGGTGCACCCCATGGGGATACACTAAGTTATATGAACCCCCTATCAAGTAAATCCAGCAACTGAACCTTGAGTTCTTTCAACTCAGTAGGTGCCATTCTATACGGTGCCATAGAACTAGGGTCTATCATCAGTGTTAATTCAATATTAAATTCAACTTTTCTTTTTGGAGGTAACTCGGGAAACTTACTAGGAAACACTTATGAAAAATCCCGTATAATAGGAACATCGACTAATTGTAAAGCCCCCTTCCTAGTGTCAGTAACATATGCAATAAAACCCCCATGTCACGTCCCGACTTAAGTAAGTTAAGATTATCATTTTATATTGAGGTAAATTCCCTTAAATAATACTTTATTTATTTCTCTCTAAAAATAGCACCATATTTTTTTTCTTTTTCAAACGCATGTTTAGATGAAAACAAAACTACCTTGACATGTAATTTACAAGTACTAAATAACTTTACATGCAAAAGTTCTTTATTTTAAAATTTACACCAAAAGCTTGTTGATTTTAAACCTATATTAGATATCCGTCACTCCCCCATTTTATGGTCCTAACTTGGCAGTGAACTCCAAACGATAGGCATACCTAAAACATAATATTATAGGAGTGTAAGCAATATAAGCTTAGTGAATGATCATATACCACATATACACCACATATATAACCAATTGGCCATTTTTATTTTCTAATGTTATAACCCAATAGGAATTGTGAAACTCTCGCAAGCCTAGACCCGTCAGTCCAATTAACTCCCAGTTAATGGGGATACCATATCCCATAATTAGTCCCGAGTACAACAAACCTTTAAGTTGGATTAACGGGACCGCCACATCCCGTAGGACCCACCACAGTCCTTAACATTAGATTGAGGTCCCACCTCAGTCCATAACATTAGATAACATCATTTAACACTTTTAATCCAAATTCCTTAACATTATATTGAGGTCCCACCTCAGTCCATAACATTAGATAACATCATTTAACATTTTTAATCATATGCATATGTTTCATAGCACCACATCACTCCATAAGCATCACCACACATGTATTTAACTACACAATTCCATATGAAAGTATAAGCATATATATTTCATAGGACAGATGACTCACCTTTAATTTGGTACTAATATTAATACCAAAACTATTTCCTTGGTATGGTAGTGTTAGATGCTTACCCACCTAACAATTCAACATCATTAGTATTTTAATACACCAAATCACGTTAAACTCGGTAAAACATCACATCAGTTGGTCAATTTGACATAACTGGAAATTAATTGGAAACGATACTCCACATTTCTATAACACCTTATTCATTAGGGTTCTAACACAATTTAAGGAATTAAATCATGAGTTCTCTAGACAAAGTTATGCCCATTTTATTACAACCTTTTTCAAATTATTTCTGAAGAAAAACAACAACAAAACTTCAACTTCAACACAACTCCCAAGCCAAACAAAAAAATATTTTAATCTACCCTTCAAGTATATCATACCCATATATGTTCTCTAACATTTCTAATTGGAATTTCTTCGTTTCAACAAGTAGTCAATGATTTATTCCACTTTTAACACATCTAGGTCTGAGTAGACCATCAAAGCATAAGTTAACATTTTTCAAGCATATATAACTTCCACCTAGGTTATAAATTATGGAAACATATATTAAACATATTGAATTATATAAAATTAAATTTCTATAATTTTTAGAGTTCATTTGCTAAGTCAAGCAAAACGTCGAACATCTGGTGTGCACACTTACACTTTTGGGGAAGATTTGATACCTGAACTTAAAACTATCACCCACGATTCATTTCTTGATATTTTTATATAATTTTTGGATATGGTATACATATATGAATCTATGCTAATATACAATTGGAATCACTCGATTCTATAGAGTATTCACAAAGATATGCCAGTTTCATTAACATGATGATTACACCCTTAATTGTATGAATTCAACATGCTTCATATATACAACCTACACATACACACCTACATGTAACAACACGTATTATCTTATACCCAAATATGATCTTTAATATCATATAAAACAACCTATCTCTTGTAAAGAATGAAATTTATAACTGTAATCTTACCTAAACACCTTTGGATACATAAGCTTGTTTATCTCTCGACAATCTTCCTTAATCCTTCACTAATTCATCCTAACCTCTCTTTCTTCCATGTAACTCTCAACCCCACTTGAAATTCTGATGAAAATGAAGAATAAGGGATATTTTTAATGTCTTTAAGTCGGCATAAGGAACCTCCCCTTGGTCCAATCAAAACAATCCATTTGTTCTACTAATAAGACAAAATACCAATTAACGAATAGACATATTTGCCCTTGTTTCGTAATTTCAGCATAACTCCTTACTTGGACCTCTGTTTTATACACCGTTTATTGTGTTATAAACTTAATTCATACATATACAACTATCATATTTTTTATTTTCCCAAAATCATAAAATTAGTACACGTAATTTGGGCTCAAACAGGAAAGTAGCAATTTACCGAAAAAGTCAAAACTTTCACATTTGGCAATCTAACATCGCAAATTTTGGACGAACACCTTGGTTTAATTATATAATAATAACGATGTATGGAAAACATATTTTCATGATGCATTTAACCACATAGCTAATCATATGATCTAAACAAGTTATCTCCTATCATAAGCTTGATTAACATCTAATGCAACCAACACATACATCACATGAGTATGCATCCCCAAATATGATAATTAACATGTTAACACCCCTCGCTAACTTATAACTTGTACTTAATCATATAATTAACATTCCTAATAACGTTTTAGGGCCTTACAATTCTAAGCCTCTTATAAAAAATTCGTCCTCGAAATTTAACGCATAAGAAGTTACCAAACATATGAGGATATTACACCTTCATGTTATTCTCTCTTTCCTAGGCTGCATACTCCATATTTTGATTTCTACACATTACCTTAACTAATGGAATGGTTTTATTACGCAACACATGTTCTTTTCGATCTAAAATAGCAATTGGTTCCTTTATGTAGGTCAAGTCATCTTTAAGCTCTATCGGTTGTGAAATAAACACATGTGAAGGATCAACCACATACTTATGTAACATTGATACATAAAAAACAACATCGTGTATCCGAGACCATTCTTGTAGCAAAGACAATTTGTAATCTACGAGTCCAACTCGTTTCAAAATTTCATAAGGCCAATGTACCTAAGACTTAATTTGTCCTTTTTCTCAAATCTCATAACCCTTCTCCAAGGATAAACATGTAGGAATACTTGATAGCCTTCCTCAAATTTCAATTCCTTTCTTCTATTGTCTGTATAACCTTTTTGTCTACTTTGCACCACCTTCAAGTGATTATGAATAAGATTTATCTTCTCAGTAGTTAGTTGCACAATTTCTGGCCCAAGTAGTTTTTCGTTCTCCTACTTTGGTCAATCACATTGGGGTATTGCACTTCCTCCCATATAAGGCTTCATAAGGAGCCATTTTCCATATTCAAATGATAACTACTATTATAAATAACTCTATTAGTGACACGTGTTCATCTTAACTTCCCTTGAATTCTAATACATAAATTCGTAACATGTCTTTGAGTGTCTGGATCATTCGCTCTGACTGCCCATCAGTTTGAGGATCAAAAGTTCTACTAAATTTTAATTTAGTCTCCAAAACTTATTATAAACTAGGCTAAAAGTGAGAATTAAATCTAGGATTTCGATCAGGGATAATAGAAACAGGTGCACCATGCACTTTAATCATCTCATCCGCATATATTTTGGTATATCTATCCACGAAATAAGTAGTTTCACTGGAACAAAATGTGCAGACTTAGCCAATCTAGCAACGATAACCCAAATAGAATCAAACCCTCATGAAAATTTTGGTAAAACTATAACAAAACATGTAGTACTATGCCCCCATTTCCACTCAAGAATAGGTAAGGATTGTAATAAACACTAGGCTTCTGATTCTCCGCCTTCACTTGTTGGAAAACTGGACATCTAGCAACAAAATCTACAATGTCATGTTTCATTCCCGGCCACTAATAACATTATTTCAAATTTTTATAAAGTTATGTGTTTCCTGGATGCATAGCATATAACTAACAATGGGCTTACTCTAAAATTATTCTCCTCAAATCAACCACATTAGGTACACACAAACGGTTATCATACATAAGAATGTCATCATTATGAAAAGAAAATTAATTTTCTTTACTCTTTTTCATATTGTCTTTAATTTTCCCCAATTATGTATCTCCTGCTTGTGATTGTCGTATCCAATCTACCAGCATAAGTCTAACATTTAAATGCGCTAGTATTCCACAAGACTCATTCAAAGTTAATTCCACCCCCATTAAAGTTTACTCTCTCAGCAGTCAATTCGAACACAATAAATACAAGATACACAATCTAAAGATTTTCTACTTTAAGCATCAGCAACAACATTAGCCTTATCAGGATGGTGAGGTATTGTGCAGTCATAATCCTTTATAAGTTCCATCCACCTTCTCAGGATCACCACAAATGTTATTAGTAGAAATAACATGCCCCAAAATACTACTTTGCTCTAGCCATAATTCACATTTAGAAAAATCAACATATAACTGCTTCTCTCGCAAGGTCTGTAAAATAATACGCAGATGATGTTCTGTTCCCTAATAAATTTAAATTCAGGTTCACCCGGTAATCGAAAAAATACCTCCCTTCTAAAATAATCTAAACATACATGATATGAGGACAACCAATCCATACCCAATATCACATCAAAGTCACTCATATGGAAAGATAGTAAGTCAAACAATAACTCTTTTTCACTTATTCACACCATGAAATCCCTACACACCCTGTCAATAAAAACAAATCCTCCCTACTGGAGTAATAATAGCTAAACCAAAATCTAATGATGATAGTGGTTTATTAACATGCAAAAAAATAAGCAAAGACACAAAAGAATGTGTAGAACCAGGATCTATCAACACATAAGCGTCTTTATCATTCATACATAAGTATAATCATCTAGTGATTTCTTATAAATGAAATCTAATTCCCAACTCATATATTATTCCATACCTCTATATATGTATGTAAAAAATTCACACATAATAGATTATTGGTTGTATCCTCTTATATTAACAATGAGTGAACATTCTTAATAACCAAACATCATTCTTTACCTTTCTCACTTCATTCCCATAATCCATCCTTATCATCATGTAATATTTTAAATAATAAATATTCTATTATAAGACCAACTTTTTATAGTTTATATCTCCAACTTCCATTCATTACTTCAAATGATAAACATCATATTACAATACCAACTTATTACATGTCATCTTCTCATCTTCCACTCAATACCAAATATATGTGTTCGACTTTGACTACTATTTGTATCATCTCTGAAGTTTTAGAGTATGTTGTATATCGTTCTTACGATCCTTAATATAAACATAGCCTCATTACTTTCCACATATCGATAATGAACAATCATTCGCCAAATGCATATTTTTAACCAATATTCCATATTCACTTTCATGTATCTTGTGCAGTTATGCACTATGAACTCAACATAACTTCTCACCATATTCCCTTTTTTTAGTAACGTTTGATTGTTCTTTAACTAAACATACAATGACCTTAACAAGTCATTTATCCAACATAATAACTTTACAATCATAATCTTACTCCAATCTTTATTAATATGATAGTCAGCATCATTAATACACTCATTTTTCCTATTTGATAACATGGATGTTAGAAATAACATCACCACTTGAAACTTTAACCATACTTACCAACCCCATAATACTTATCTAGCTATTATACGTCGTATCTCTTTCAAATAACCTGTAAAAATACCTTAATGTACCACATTATGGTATCTCACATAGCACATTCTCCTTACACATACTTTTTGATGACTCGGTGTAATTTCAATCATATTAATTATATAACGTACTCTTAGTGGTAACACATACGCACAATGACAAATACAACTCAATATCCCCCCAAACTAGTTGCGGGTATTCAAATCCAACTAGCATCTTTCTCATACTTATACCTTATTCCTTACTCGTCATTAGTTAAGGTTTAGATCTCATTTATTTTGTTGACTGTGAAAGTCTCATTTAGCCCCGATTATATTTTATCAAAAACTCATCACACCCTATTATACTACATATATATTTCATCATGGCCACATCCCATTAGGTTTTGCTAATATTAAGTATAAAACACACTTTCCCCCTTTTTTTCTTATTTAATAACTCCTACTCAGTTATCATATACACTATATAACAATAATTCTCCACCCTTCATTCCCAATTAAATCTTCAATTCTCATATATAATTCTTACCTTTCACCCGATAAGAAATTCCTTGCCATAATACATAACACATACTCTTAAAAGGATTCCTTAATAATTTTAAACTTCCAACTCTTTAACACCTCATCTCAACTTTACTATTCATATAAGCGTTTCAAAACATTACAAGAGAATATTCACTATATGTACTCTTATTATTAAAGACGTACATCTCAACTCTCATTACTCTTTTATTGTAATTGTAATAATTCACTATGAACCCATATTCTAATAATTTGTGATATATCGACTAGTTATTGAATTTCGTACCTTTTCACATATTAAATACAAACATATACAACTACTAACCTTCTCATTTAACCTTTACTATGTGAATCTTTATTTTTTTTCACGCTCCAACAGTTTAAGTCTCATTATAATCATGTAACAATAATTCTTCTCACTTCTCCTCCTTTAACGGAATATGTGTTCACGTACATCACTCTCCCATACAGATGAGGAGTGAATCCATTCATAATGATATACGTAACACGGCTTAAGTCCACATATACCATAGGAAGAGATCACCTCCAATACTTCATAATTTTTGTCAAGTTCACATATACCAGTATAAAAGAGATCACTTCTAATACTTCACAATTTGTATACCACATTGTGTCTTTAAAATTTTTCCTTTAATGACACATTTTTTCATACAACATATAAAATAATGCAATGCTTTATATTAAAATACATGTATTCGATGATATCCCCGAATAAACCTTAACATCTTAATTCCTTTCCTGCAAGATCCTTGCATTTCATATCACGTACAACAATATATATGTATGACTGACAAATGTTAGTCAACAAAGCCAATTTAAAACTTAATATCAAACCCTTCGTATCCATGCCTCAGGAATCCAACATACTTAAATATATCCCTTGAAACTAAATACTTATGACTCAAAACAGTTTCTACGACCACTGCCAATTTAGAACCTCACACCCTGTCCAGAACCAAATAACCATGCTCTCATACCAAGTTGTCACGCCCCGACTTAAGTAAGTTAAGATTATCATTTTATATTGAGGTAAATTCCCTTAAACAATACTTTACTTAAATTCTCTCTAAAAATAGTACCATATTTTTTTCTTTTTCAAAAGCATGTTTGGATGAAAACATAACTACCTTAACATGTAATTTACAAGTACTAAACAACTTTACATACAAAAGTTCTTTATTTTAACATTTACCCCAAAAGCTTATTGATATTCAATCTATATTAGATATTCGTCACTCCCCCGTTTTATGGTCCTAACTTGGCAGTGAACTACAAACGATAGGCATACCTGAAACATAACATTATAGGAGTGTAAGCAATAAATGCTTAGTGAATGACCATATACCACATATACACCACATATATAACCAATTGGAATGACCATTTTTATTTTCTAATGTCATAACCCAACAGGAATTGTGTAACTCTCGCAAGCCTGGACCCTCCAGTCCAATTAACTCCCAGTTAATGGGGATACCACATCCCATAATTAGGCCCGAGTATAACAAACTTTTAAGTTGGATTAGCGGGGCCACCGCATCCCGTAGGACCCACCACAGTCCTTAACATTAGATTGAGGTCCCACCTCAGTCAATAACATTAGATAACATCATTTAACACTTTTAATCCACAGTCCTTAACATTATATAGAGGTTACACCTCAGTCCATAACATTAGATAACATCATTTAATAGTTTTAATCATATGTATATGTTTCATAACACCACATCACTGCATAAATATCACCACACATGTATTTAACTACACAATTCCATATGAAAATATAAGCATATATATTTCATAGGACAGGTGACTCACCTTTAATTTGGTACTAAGATTAATACCAAAACTATTTCCTTGGTATGATAGTATTAGTCGCTTCCCCACCTAACAATTCAACATCATTAGTATTTTAATACACCAAATCACATTAAACTCAGTAACACATCACATCAGTTGGTCAATTTGACATAACTGGAAATTAATTGGAAATGATACTTCACATTTATATAACACCTTATTCATTGGGATTCTAACACAATTTACAGAATTAAATTACGAATTCTCTAGACAACGTTATGCCCATTTTATTACAACCTTTTTCAAATTATTTCTGAAGAAAAACAACAACAAAACTTCAACTTCAACACAAACCCCAATCCAAACCAAAAGATATTTTATTCTCCCCTTCAAGTATATCATACCCATATATGTTCTCTAACATTTCCAAATGGAATTTCTTGGTTTCAACCGGTATTTAATGATTTATGCCACTTTTAACACGTATAGGTCTAAGTAGACCATCAAAGCATAACTTAACATTTTTCAAGCATATATAACCTTCACCTTGGTTATAAATTATGGAAACATATATTAAACATATTGAATAATATAAAATTAAAGTTCCATAATTTTTAGAGTTCATATTCTAAGTCAAGCGAAACGTCGAACACATGGTGTACACACTTACACTTTTGGGGAAGATTTGATACCTGAACTTCAAACTATCACCCACGATTCATTTCTTGGTATTTTTATATAATTTTCGAATATGGTATACATATATGAGTCTATTCTAATCCCCAATTGTAATCACTTGATTCTATATAGTATTCACAAAGACACGCCTGTTTGATTGACATGATGATTACACGCTTAGTTGTATTAATTCAACATGCTTCATATATACAACCTACACATACCCACCTACATGTAACAACACGTATTCTCTCATCCCCAAATATGATATTTAATATCATATAAAATAACCTATGTAATGTAAAGAATGAAATTTACAACTTAAATCTTACCTAAACACCTTTGGATACATAAGCTTGTTTATCTCTCGATAATCTTCCTTAATCCTTCACTAATTCATCGTAACCTCTCTTTCTTCCATGTAACTCTCAACCCCACTTGAAATTATGATGAAAATGAAGAATCAGGGAGATTTTTAAGGTCTTTAAGTCGGCATAAGGCACCTCCCCTTGGTCCAATCAAAACAAATCATTTGTTTTACTAATAAGACAAAATACCATTTAACGAATAGACATATTTGCCCTTGTTTCATAATTTCAGAATAACTCCTTACTTGGACCTCTGTTTTATACACCGTTTGTTATGTTATAAGATTAATTCATATATATACAACTTTCATATTTTGTATTTTCCCAAAATCATAAAATTAGTACACCTAATTTGGGCTCGAACAGGAAAGTAGCAATTTATCGAAAATCTCAAAACTTTCACATTTAGCGATCTAACATCGCCAATTTCGGACCAACACCTTGGTTTAATTATATAATCATAATGATGTATGAAAAACATATTTTTATGATTCATTTAATCACATAACTAATCATATGATCTAAACAAGTTATCTCCCATCATAAGCTCGATTAACATTTAATGCAACTAACACATACATCACATGAGTATGCATCCCCAAATATGATAATTAACATGTTTAAAACCCCTCATGAACTTATAACTTATACTTAATCATATAATTGACATTCCTAATCACTTTTTCGGGCCTTACACCTCATAACCCTTACTTTACAATTTCCTTGCCTAAATAGCAAAAATAACGCAAATAGGAACAACTTTCCTTTCCCCCCTCATAAATTTAAATTCAAACTCGCGAAGCATTTTAAAAACAACTTCTTTGCAAAATATTTAGATAACCAATCTATTTCCAAAATTATGTAAAAAAATCAGATATATTCAATAGAAGTAAGTCTATAACTGTATCTCTAACCCCCACAATCAAAACATGATCATGAAAAACAAATTCAACTACAATCACATCCCCCATAGGCATGGGAATACCCAACCCCACATTTAAACGAGTAAATGGTCTATTCAGATATATAGAAAATACATAAGACACAAAAGAGTGTGGAACCGGGATTAATCAAAATATAAGCATTTCTATTAGTAACAGAAGTGTACCTATCAGCACATTCAAAGTAACTTGAGCTTCTTTCAACGTAAAGACTCGTCCACCTGGCCTGGAACCACTGGATTGTCCCATGACCCAGGTTTCATCTATAATAACAGAGTTATAACAACCAACCCAAACAGTTTGTAATACTAAATTATTGGTTAGTACATAAACTATTCATAAATATGAAATCAACTAAATAACTGTCATCTAACCGTCACACACGTCCAGAATTTATAACCTAGATGATCTGATACCACTAATTGTCACACCCCAGACCCAAATCCGTTCAAATAATTTCCTTTATATTATAATTAAATCATAATCTCCAGTCTATTCAAAATATAGTTCATTTATCAATATTTTTTTTCATGTATAATAAACATAACCATGTTCTTTATACCATAATGTAATTAACATCAGAGTCATAAGCTATACTATGATTGACTGTGATTAAATATTACAATCATCAAATCAACCCATGCTAACTCAATATATAAGATGTGAGAGTGTAGTAAAACCTCAGTGTGATAATGACAAAATCTCCACGTCTAATACCCAGATCTTTCTAACGGTGAAACTCTCAAATCACTGATCATATGATATCCTAGCTGGCAGTGTACAAACCTAAAAATGTTAAAATATAACCCGTAAGCATTAAGCTTAGTGAGGTACTCCTTCCCTGAAATGAAATAATAGTTCTTTATCAAATCTGCCCTACTATGAAATAGCAATTCTATATCAAATCTCTATATATAAAATCCAAACAATCCTTCCTTGCAATGAAATGAAAATTATATATCAAATCTGTGGATATATAATCCAAATAATCCTGCCCTGCTACGAAATAACAGTTTTATATCAAATCCGTGGATATGAAATTCAAACAATTCTGCCCTGCTATGAAATAACAGTTTTATATTAAATCTGTGGATATAAATGCAAACAATCCTGCCCTGCTATGAAATAACAATTTTATATCAAATTTATGGATATGAAATCCAAACAATCCTGCCCTGCTATGAAATAACATTTTTATTTCAAATCTATGGATATGAAATCCAAACAATCATGTCCGTTGGCAATAAAAAATCCTGGAATATAAGTTCCAACAAATCCTTGTCATAAGACAAATCAAATCATTGGATCTTTGTCCAATTTCAATCCTGGATCATAAGACCCAAAAAAATCCTGGATATTTTAATATCCAAACAAATCTTGAATACCAAAGTATTCAAACCAATTCTGGATCATAAAACCTAAGCAAATCCTAGATATTTTAATATCCAAATAAATCCTGAATACCGAAGTATTCAAATCAATCCTGGATTATAAGACCCAAATAAATCCTGGATATTTTAATATCCAAACAAATACTGAATAGCAAAGTATTCAAACAAATCCACTCTTAGAGCTATATTCATATTTATATATGAAACAAATCATAAGTACACTCACCTTAACAACTTATCAAGCTTTTCCTTTTCCTCTATCCGACACTTGTTCATCCGATTTTTCTTCTTTTCCTATCATTCTTATACTATTAGTATCATCATAAGAATATCAACAATCCAAGGAATATCTCAAACATAACTCAATTCATAAGTATCATATGATTCTATTCAAATCATTTATCACAAGTGAAGTTCCATCCAAATTCATGTTAATATATTTGACATATCCAAATCATAGACCAAACATACATTCATTTCTTCTTGGTAATTCAATACTTATAATATTAGGATTCCAATACAAAATAGGTAACACCATTTTAAGTTTTCTAGAGAAAAATATGCCCATTTCTTTATCACATAGAAAATTTGCCCTATAGGCTCATCAATCGTTCAGTCAACTTCCAGGAATTTTCATTATTTCTCTACATCATAACTTTCTATGATATTAAACCCAATGTTAATAAACATATTTAATAATAAGAAATTAAAGTTTCATAAGTTTTAGAGTTCATTTGCTATGTCAAGCAAAACATCGAACACGTGGTGTGCATACTTACACTTCTGGGGAAGATTTTATACATGAACTTCAAACTATCACCAAAGATTCATTTCTTGGTATTTTCACATTTTTTTTGGTATGTTACACATGTATGATTATATTTTAATCTCCAACTAGAATTATTCAATTCCAATAAATATACTAAAAGATATAAAAAATTGAATACACAAGGTTTCGAATCGAAGCAATAAACATGATTTACACCTTCAACTTTGCTTAAATTCGCATCTATGCATATGTATACCTCAAGACATGGAAGTTTAGTAAAAAATGATAATTTATATCATTCTAATTAATAATACAAAAAATATAACAAGATTTATGAGTATAATTACCTTAGGGACTTGTACGTAATTTCCTATGAATTTTTCTCCAACTTATCCTCGCCCTTTCTTCACAAACTTCCCGGTTCTCTCTCCTTAGGATAAAACTTTTCCATGGATTTAATATAATAAAGGAGGAGCTTATTTCAAGGGTTATAAGTTGGCATAAGGGAACCCCCTTGGTCCAATCAAAATATAACATGTGGCGCCATTTAAGACGAAATAGCTTTTAAGGCTAAATGACTACTTTACCCCATGTTCGTAAAAAGACAATATCTTCTCACTAGAATGTCCGGTTGATGCACCGTTTGTTGTGTTACAAACCTAACTCACATATCTAGAATTATCTAGTTTTCACCTCAAGTCAATTATTATATTATAAAGGTCAAAACTAGTCTCCAACATGAACATTCCTATCGAAAACTTCAAAATTTTATATTTGTAACTAGTTCGATATTTCATGCTTTATGAAGGTAGGATTAGGCTAAACATAGTAACTTAACATTAAATATAATAATAACACATTGCCTAAATCATATATTCTAAACATGATTCAAACATAGTTAATCATAATTATCTTCGGGTTGTCACACATAAATTATTCCATTAGCATGCAGCTTACTCACTATGTCAGTTAATCTAATGTAGAAGTCATCAAATGACTTAGTCTCAGTCATGACTAAAGTGTTGTACTGCTAGATTAACATTTGGATTTTAGAAGCTTTAACATGTGTGTCTCCTTAAACTGCAGTCACTAGAGTGTCCCATGCTTCTTTAGAGGTAGTTCAGAAAGATATCCTCTTGAATTCTTATTCATTGATAGACATGAATATGGCATTTATTAAGGGAGGTTTGTTTCTCTTCTTTGGTGAATTCACTTAGCAGTTTCCTAATCCTCACAGTACTTCCTTATGCAGCTAGTTTAGTAGGAAAAATGTATCCATTTTCAATAGCATCCCAAACATCGTCTCCCAACGTACCTTGGATGAAAGCAACCATCCTCACTTTCTAGTAAGGTAAGTTGGTTCCATCAAAGAGTGTGGGGCTGGAACGGTTATCTAATCTCTCTAATATCTCGTCCATTGTTTGTTTTGAAAAAAAAAATTAGAAACTCAGGATAAAAAAGAGTTTATAAAACCAAAGCTCTGATACCAATTGAAAAATATAATGCCACTTAAGTGGTTTAACAGGTTTAAGACAGTTTAAATGGCTCCGAGCAGTTTGTTTGAGAATTGTTTTTAACAAAACAAATTACTAACACAAGATGTGTATAAAATGTTATGAACGAGATATTTCAGTTAGGTGATCAAGTTTTGAAAAATAAAAGTAAGTAAATTCAACATCAGCACGCAATCAGAAAGGGATGAGAGGAAGATTAAACATGCAAGTACACAAGTATTTTAATTTGGTAAAACCCCACCCAATTGGGGAAACATCCATGGAGGTCTCTACACCTCAAAAACAAAATCCACTAAAAATGAGTTAACAGGTTACAAACTATTTAACAAAATAAACATACAAACAAACCTAATATAAGTCAAGAATTTATATCATCTCCATTAGGTAATTCTGACTTCTCTGAAGGCTCTGCATTTGTTCTTGTTGTTCTCCCAGCTTTGTACCTTCTGTTCCCTTTTAGCTTTACGTCGACTCTAAAGTAAGAAATCCCTCAACCAACACTGTTTTAGTGTTGTAGTGTGAAAAGTGTATTGTGGTGTTGTGCCTAACACATGCATGAATACACACACACATTTATACAGACAAATAATCCTACAAATTAAAGCTTTCATCTAAGATGAGTTTAGAATTCTGAATCTTAGTTTGTTACAAACTTAGACTTCTGATTTTCTGACAGATAGAGTGACTACCTTGCTATTTAAAAGAGCCAAGGTCCTATACACTTTCTTTTTATTTATTTACACTTTTATTTCACAAAATGTGAAATAAAAACTTGAAATTGTAAACGTCTCAAGATCTTAAAGAGTTTTGAATCTTTTTTTCTCAAAACTTGAAACAGAATATGGATTTATTGGCAACAGGTTTAAAAAAGAACATTTGAGTAGAAAGATACCAACAAATAATGATTTCTTGAAAAATAAATCTACCTACGCAGATCTAAGGGAGATACATCACAACAAAAATCAGATCTATGTTTTTTATGAAACATAAAACAATATCTAACTACGTGACAAGTTGGAAAAGAGATTTAAGACTAGAGAGGAATGAATCACTAAACAGGAACGACTCTTAAAAGAAATTTTTTGAGATTTTTTTTCCAGTGTTTGGATCTGTTTTACAATTTCTCTCTCTCTCTCTCTCTCTCTCTCTCTCTCTCTTCTCATGATCTCAAACTCACCAAAAGTTTTTAAAACGTTAACCCCATGGCCTCTATTTATACTAGACGATGGAAAGGTCTATAATCTCTTCTCAAAGTAACGGTTGAGATCAAGTTTAGCCAATCGAAGTAAATCCAAGGGCTGTAAATGTACCGCACGTAAAATCTCTCTTATTGGTCTAATTGATAAAGACAAGGATTGAGTTAAACAACATGCAGACCATCGATTAGATTAATCCAATGGCTGATAAGCGTTCTGAATTATATGAGAGGAAACAAACACAATCTTGACCGTTGTAAAGCAAACACTTATAGGGCTTAGATGACAATTAAAATGCGTGTTTTTGTTGTTTTAAAAATCCAATTTTCTACACCATAAGTTCTTGCCGCTTTCGGATTCTACCCAACCAACTTTAAAAAATGATATTACAAATAGGACCAAAACATTTTTAAACAATAATTTTAAATGTTTTAAAAATATTTTTAAAATCCTAAAAATTGCTTAAAAATCCCAAAAATTATTAAAAAAATTATTTTAATGGGAATTAATACTCACGCACCTAAAATGATATAAATGCAACAAAAATATGCAGTCCTAAGTGCAGTGTTGGTATACTACCTTTGAGACCATTAGAGGAATTTTAATGCAGTGTCTGAGGCTCTTTGGTAGACTAAGATATGACTCTAATTTTGTCACTATTTCTAAATTAGACAAGCGCTTATATAATGTAGACTCAAATGAGTCAAAGATATAGGGTGCTTCATTCCCTTCTTGGATGTAATATCTAGGCACTCGCCTTTTTAGTCTTGTGTCATCATCTTTGTCTGTCGCTATCAATCTGTCCATCAACATGTCCATGTATAGTTGCCTCCAATCTTGAGGTTGATCAATGAAGTTGAACTCTGTCGCTTGGTAAAATAGCTAACATTTACCACAATCCCTCTGTAACATTTCAGCATCTAGCCTCATTAAAGGCCAAAAGTAACTTGCTTGCTGGTATAAGGGGATTTTAATGGTTTCGTAGCTTTCTTTGTGAACTTTTATCAGTCTTTTCTTGGCCTCTTTGGGATCCATGCATCTGGATAGCCAACCCCCTTTGTTCTTGTAGTACAAGTTGCCCCTAACAATGAAATACTATACGAGGTCAACCAAACCCAGTGAGTCTACCCATGCTTCTACTCGCCTCCTTATTTCACCTCTCCTATCATTGTTATCGTCGGTGGGTAGCATTTCGAGTATTATTGAGGGAGTTATCCTCTTAGTAATTCGAACCATTGTTGACTCTCCATCGAAAGCAATCTTTTCAGCAATTATAGCATAAACTTCAGCATGTTTGTTCATCGTTCGCGGGTGCTTTTTGAATTTCACCACTTCGAAATTCCCAAGTAGCCTTTGGACGATTGTTCTATAGGATGCCAAACTCATGTGCTTCAGAGAGAATTTTCCAGTCACTTATTTAACTACTAGGTTTGAGTCCTCCCTTATTATGAGCACCCGAATGCCCCTTCTAAATTCTTCGAGATGTCCTAACACGAGTGACATGCCCAAAGTACACCTGAGAGACCAGAGACCTCAACCTCGGCCTGGATTAGAGCCGAGGTAATGGAAGCCCAAGTATACCTATCAGCAGCGTCTTCCTACATGGGTCGACCACAACCGATGTCATAACATCGTCTCATCTTGGAAGTAGATGAGGGCATCTTGAAGCTGAGAGCTCAGCATCCACGGGGTCAGCCATAGCTAATGTTGCAGCTACCTTGTACATCTACCTCGGCCCTTCATCAGCCGAGTTCAGCAAAAGCCTCGCAAGCTCAATTAATAAGCATCATGTCATTATCGTCCCTGGCCGACATTGCACCTCATATCCAACCTCGACCGACCATCCTGGTCGAGGTCTTCATGGAACATTGATCTCAGATAAAGCAAGGGTCATACTTCACCAACCTCGTACTCATCCAGGTCGAGGTTGGTACCAATCGAGGACAGCCGAACTTCTACACATTCTTGTATAACTTGGTACACGTGGACAAATCTGTTATAACCGAATTATTACCTCCACGTGAGGGAATATTGAGGTCATCATTGCTTAGTTGAGATCATCCAGGTGTAACTCTCATACTAGTTTGATGCTCATGCACATGCTCCTTGTATTCTTGGGGGGTACATTACAGCCCCCAAGCACTATATATATAAAGGCCATCCTCTACCTTGTGGGGTATCCAAAATTACAACCCTAGCTGAAACTCTATTATTTTACATAGTAGAGAGAGAAATCTTGAGAGATTGTATCCATGGCCATTAGTACCTTCATTCAGTGATATTACTCACACACACTCAAAGTGGATGTAGGCCAGATTGCCTGAACCACTTATATTGAAGTGTTCATCCTCTTCTTCCCACCTCCTTCTTCATATATACATATGTATATATATTCTCCTGTGCTGCCATAGTTATCACTTACTTGATCTTGTCCACACCTTATCTGGTGGAGCTATTTCCAGCATCATCATTTTGGCGCCGTCTATGGGAACGAGAAGCTATCTCTTCCTCATTTTTTTTCTTAACCTCACCGGAGACTCTGGTGGTGAACCAGGCCTTACCCCTTGTGTGGAGATGCTTCATCATTGAAAGAGGTCCGTCAAGGTACAAAGCTCATTTACTCTACAAGCTCTTTAGTGTTAACATATAACGCTAGAATTGTAGCCACCTCTTCCACCGCCTAGTGCAGGAGGGCCTAGTTCCAGCCAGGCACCGCTTTAGTCCGAAATGGTGGAAGTGGCAGCAGCCTTGAGGTCTTTGGCTGCAACACAACAAGCGATGAAGGAGCAATTTGCATAAATCAGTCAGAATATGATAAGATCACCCGGGGTCTCACCAGAGATGATCACTCCGGCAGCTGTTCAGCCTCATCCTGACACCATGGGACCACCCCAGGCACCGCAGAAAGACCAACCTATGCCTCAACGAAGGAGGGACATTGCTGACCCTAGACATTTGCGCCTGGAGAGGCAACAAAACCATTGCCCCGAGGATAGGTGTGATGATTTAGAGGCAGAAGATGCTTCAGAAGATTATTGGGAGCCGTATGAGGTTTCAAATAACACAGTACGTCTTATCTAGCATGGCTAAGGTTACGGAGGCAGAAGAGGTGAGGAAGCCCAACATAGAGGGTCAGCTTTTGATCGATTAAGCAGTGGGTCGGCCTTTAAAAGGCTCGGTCCAGTAAATGACCTATGACAGAGGTTATCCTGGTCGAGAAGTATAGTCGGCTCATAAAGGAACGATGGCCAACATCTGCCTCATCAAGGCTGACCTAACACGGGACGAGGTATGGATCAGGAAGAGGTCAACAGTCAACGTTGTGGTGCGGCTAGGTAACCCTCAGTCCACCCCTTGGAGGTGGCTAAAGATAACCTCGTCCAGGCCGACGTCACAAGACCATGGAATGACTCCATCCAACGTCTTAAGTACAAGATAGGAGACGTCATCAAAAGTTGGGACCCACTACAAAGAGGTTTCTCAGAAGTCTCTCCTTTCGTGGCTAAGATAATGAGCTTTCCTACCCCTGCTAAGTTCAAACCACCCACGGTGTCCCCCAAGTATGACGGTAGAACCAACCCTGTACATCATATTGAGATATACCAGTCAGCGACAGACATTTATTCAATACCGGATGAGATGAAGTGTCGGGCCTTCTCAGGGACTTTGACGGGAGCGGCACACATCTAATTTACTTCTCTTCCGAAGAATTCAATTGAGAACTTCAAGGGCTTGGCTGAACGATTCATTCCCAATTTCTGTTTTGGGGTAAGACCTCAAAAGAATACCACCCATCTGTTATATGTCAAACAAGGCAAGAGCGAGAGCCTAAGAGACTATATTGCCAGATTTAACAAAGAAAAACTTGAGGTTGAAGACTACGAAGAGAATATCGCCATGACCGCCCTCATAGGAGGCCTGCAGAAAGGGAAGTTATTGTGGAAACTTGCAGAAGACCCTCCCAAGTCCATGGCAGAGCTATTGGTAACTGCGGGGAAGGTCATGAATGTTAAAGAGGCCATCGTCGCAAAGTATGAGGATGAGAACGACGGTAGTAGCGGGAAGTTCCAAAAAAAGAAGGACGAAAAGAAGAGGTCAGCTGACGACAAGTTTGCACACTATACCCCTCTGACTGTGAGCTGCGAACACATCCTCAATGAGATCAAGAATGATCGATCACTGATATGGCCAGAGAACCGAAGGCTCCCCCGCATAAGAGGAACAAAAACTTGTGGTGAGAGTTCCACCAAGACCATGGCCATATTACTAACAAGTGCTTCGCCTTAAAGGATGATATTGAGAAGATGCTGAAATCCAGTAAGTTGAGGAAGTACGTTGATGGCAAGGCTCCTAAGAGGGGAGGAGATGACCCAAAAAAGAAGAGAAATGACAGATGTCATGATGATACCCCATCAAGAATAGACGATGACTCAGATGGCGATGATGAAGACAATCCGTACCTTCCACCAAAAGATGACAACACCCCAGTGAAGAAGGTTGGTATGATCTCCTTGGTGTTAACACCATATACGGAGGACTTGTAGGGGTGGTTCTTAAGTGGCTGATCGGAAAGCTCATATGGCAGAGGCCAAGTCAGTGGCCAAATTTGAAGTGGTAAATCTGACGTCTTCCGAGACAACGCAGAAGAGAAAGAAAGTGGACATGGACGCTCTCATAGTTGGGTTCTCCCGACTCGACTTCAAAGGCATACTAGCTCCATATGATGACCCTCTAGTAATTACAGCAAGAGTGCATGGATGCAAGGTACAGAGAATTTTTGTAGATGGAGTAAGTTCAGAAGATGTGATGTTTTGGCCCTGCTTTAAAAGCCTAGGCCTTAGCAGAGCTAGGCTGGTACCCTATCATCATCCTTTAATGGGCTTCAATGGTGAAAAGGTCCATCCATTGGGCATATATGAGATGGACGTACGAATGGGCGATGAGTGGCCTAAGAGGTTAACCTAGAAGATAAAGTTTTTAGTCATGGACGAAAGCGTCTTCTCTGCCTATAAACTCATCATAGGAAGAGTATCCCTTAAAGAGTTTGAGGCCGTGCCATCAACGGTCCACCAGATGTTGAAATTCCCGACCCCCTATAAGGTAGGGGAAGTGCAGGGTGACCAGACCATAGCACGAGAATGCTACTTCAACTCGGCTGAAGAGAGAGAGGCACATAAGAGAGCAACTACCACGTATGACATTGATAAGCTTGACCCTAGAGATGAAACAAAATTGAAGAAAGGAGAGGCCAGGGAAGAGGTAGAATCCATCGTCCTTAATGAGGACGAACTGAAAAAAACTGTCCAGGTCGGTAAAGCCTTCAAGGCAGAAATCAAGGAAGAGCTGATAAACTTCTTGAGGAAGAGGTAGAGTGTCTTCACTTAGATTCACGCGAACATGCCTGGCATCAGCCCTGAGGTTATGTGCCACAAGCTGAATGTTACTAAGGATGCTAGGCCAATCAAACAAAGACGAACAATCTAAGTACGACGTCATCCGGGAAGAAGTCAGAAAGTTAGAAGAGGCTGAATTCATCAGGGAAGTCATATATTCGGAGTGGTTATCAAACGCGGTCATTGTGCCCAAAGCCAATGGAAAATGGAGGATGTGCATAGATTTTACCAACTTGAACAAGTCTTGCCCAAAAGATAGCTATCCCTTACCTCGGATTGACCAAATGGTAGATGCCACTACAGGACATGAGCTCATGAGCTTCATGGACGTGTTTTTGGGTTACAACCAAATCTTCATGGACGCCGAAGACTCAGAGAAGATAGCCTTCATCACTGACAAAGGGACATATTGCTACAAGGTTATGCCCTTCGGATTGAAAAATACGGGGGCAACATACCAACGTCTTGTGAATAAGATATTTGAGGACCAAATATGCAAGACTATGGAGGTGTATGTATATGATATGTTGACAAAGAGCTTAAAGTCCTGCACTCACGTGGCAGACCTAAAAAAGACCTTCGATACCATAGACTTGTACAGAATGAAACTAAATCCCGCGAAGTGTGTCTTCGGGGTAGGAGCTGGGAAATTCCTTGGATTCATTGTCAATCAGAGAGGAATAGAGGCGAACCCTGAGAAAATCAAGGCTTTTCTTGACATGAAGACGCTAAGAAGTATCAAGGACTTTCAGAGACTCACTGGAAGAGTAGCTGCACTCAATAGATTTGTTTCCAGAGCGACGAACAAGTGTCTTTCGTTCTTTAAGGTGCTTAGAAAGGCCTTCGAGTGGGACAAAGAGTGTGATAAGGATTTTAACCAACTCAAGTCCTACCTCGGATCTCCCTTGCTCTTATCTCGGGCATAGTGGGAGAGAAGTTGTATGTTTATCTAGCAGTTTCTAAATCAGCTATAAGTGCAGCCATAGTACGGGAAGACGTTGGGGTCCAAAGGCATGTGTATTTCAACAGTAAGGCCCTTAAACGGTCTAAACAAAATTATCCTCGAATGGAAAAGTTAGCCTATGCCCTAACACATGCTTCTAGGAAGATGAAGCCTTACTTCCAAGCCCATTCCATGGTCATCCTCACCGACTCCCCACTAAGACAGGTCCTCCATAAGCTTGAGAAGTCGGGTAGATTAATAACATAGGCCATTAAGTTGGGAGAATATGACCTTACTTATCAACCTAGGATGGCCATGAAAGGGCAAGAACTAGCAGCTTTTATTGCTGAGTTCACATGGGAAGAGGCCGAGGTTGACAATAACCTAAAGACTACAGAAGGGTCAAACAGCAACGTCTTCCGAGACTCGAAAGAGGTTGTATCCAAAGGAGCTAGAGATGGAATAGTCGAGAATGAGGAAGATCGGTACCTCTTCAAGCATGGATTCATGTCAGAAGGGAGCTTCTCATCAGAAAAAGACATCTGGAACCTCTTTATTGACGGGCCTTCTTGCGAAAGCAGAAGCGGTGCAGGGCTAATACTTTCAGCTCCGGATGGTACTAACGTCGAATATGCCCTAAGGTTTAACTTCAAGGCATTAAACAACAAATCAGAATATGAGGCTATGATAGCAGGCCTCTCATTGGCAAAGACCCTTAGGGTAAGACGACTCCTGCTTTATAGTGACTCAAGGTTAGCTATTAATCAAGTGTTGGGGGTTTATGAGTCCAAGGATGAAAGGATGGACAAATACCTGAAGAGGGTGAGAACGATACTCGAAGGTTTCAAAGAGGTAAAGATGAAGAGAATACCTTGACAAAATAACAGCCACGCAGGTGCATTAATAAGGTTAGATTTGGCAACAAGGACAAACATCAAAAGGACAGTTCTAGTTGAGATCTTGCCCAAGGCGACCATTGAAGAATAAGAGGTTAGTAACCCTTGCCTCAATTTAAACTTAGGGGAATCATGGATGGATCCCCTTATCATATATATTAGAGAGGGAGAGCTACCGGAATCAAAGTTAGATAGGACGAAACTAAGGTACAGAGCTGCAAAGTTCTCAATAGTCGGAGACATCCTATATAAGAAAGGATGTCTATTACCTCTCCTCAGATGTATCCATCCCACTGAAGTTCTTCGCGTCTTAAAGGAGGTGCACGAGGGTTCTTGCTCCAGTCACATAGGAGGAAGACCTTTAGCCAAGAGGATTATCACACAGGAATACTGGTGGCCGACCTTGGCTAATAATGCTGAAACATGTGTGAAAACGTGTGACAAATGCCAAAGATTCTCCACTATCCCCCATCAACCTCATCAGCCTATGACATTAATAAGTTCTTTTTGGCCGTTCGCAGTATGAGGAATCGACTTGGTGGGTCCCTTACCAAGAGAGGCGAGCAACTACAGATTTTTTATAGTTGTCATTGACTACTTCTCAAAATGGGTAGAGGCCGAGTCGATGATCACGATTACAGAGCAAAAGACCTTCCAATTTATCTGGAAGATCATCATATGCAGATATGGTCTCCAAAACACCCTCATCTCGGACAATGGCACCCAGTTCAAGAATTCTTCCTTAGAAAAATACTACGGAAGAGTCGGGATAAAGCAATTTTTCTCTTCTCCTGGCAGACCTCGGGCAAACGGTCAGACCGAAGTCACCAACAAAATTATCCTTGACGAGATTAAGAAGAGGTTAGAATAATCTAAGGGAAGATGGGCCGAAGAGGTTTATGTTGTGTTATAGGCCTACAGAATAATGGTTAGGACAGCAATGGGGGAGACCCTATTTATGTTAACACATGGCTCGGAAGCCTTCATACCAACCGAAATAGGACTCTCTACTCATAGGGTTCAGACCTACGACCCTGAGAGGAATAGGGAGGAGAAAAGACTCAACCTGGATTTGATTGAAGAGAGAAGGGAATACTCAGATATCAAACAAGAAGCTTATCAACAGAGAACAACAAAGTTCTACAATCAAAGGGTAAAATCAAGACCTATAGCTGTGGGAGACCTCGTGCTGAAGAAGACATTACAGAAGACAAAAAATCTCCACCTAAATTGGCATGGCCCTTACAAAGTAACCGAGGAGGTTGTACCTAGGACCTAGAGGCTAGAAAACCTTGAAGGGGAACCTTTCTCTAATCCTTGGAATGCTGATCATCTAAAAAAGTATTACATATGATGTTGCAAGATTTCCTACGAAAATGTATCATCTTATTAAGAGATTATTAATGAGAAGATCAGTTTTCGTATCAACTCTTGGTTTATTACGCTCTAATGGTAGAATTTATGAGGATTTCATCTTAGTTAATGACCTCAGACCTTAAACATCATATTTGGTGACAAGGTCTGAGGTGAACCCTCAGACCTTGAACATCATTAATTTGGTCAATATTTTATGAGGGTAATATCTTAGTTGATGGCCTCATACCTTAAACATCATATTTAGTGACAAGGTCTGAGGTGAACATCATACTTTGATGACCTCAGACTTTGAACATCATTAATTTGGTGAATATTTTATGAGGGTAACATCTTAGTTGATGACCTTAGACCTTAACATCATTAATTTGGTGAATATTTTATGAGGGTAACATCTTAATTGATGACCTCAGACCTTAACATCATTAATTTGGTGAATATTTTATGAGGGTAACATCTTAGTTGATGACCTCAGATCTTAACATCATTAATTTGATGAATATTTTATGAGGGTAACATCTTAGTTGATGACCTCAGACCTTAAACATCATATTTGGTGACAAGGTATGAGGTCAACATCATACTTTGATGACCTCAGACCTTGAACATCATTAATTTGGTGAATATTTTATGAGGGTAACATCTTAGTTGATGACCTCAGACCTTGAACATCATTAATTTAGTGAATATTTTATGAGGGTAATATCTTAGTTGATGACCTTAGGCCTTAACATCATTAATTTGGTGAATATTTTATAAGGGTAACATCTTATTTGATGACCTCAGACCTTATAACATCGTAATTTGGTGATAAGGTCTGACGTGAGACATCATGATTGGATGACCTCGGAACTTAAATATTATTAATTTGGTGAAAAATTATTTATGGGGATAACATCTTAATTGATGACCTCAGACCTTAGACATTATTATAAGGCTTATGAAGACACCATTATATTGAGACTTCAGACCTTAACATACACATTGTGTGATATAGAAAATCATTCAAAGAACCTTTAGTAACTAAAGAAATAAAGCCCTCCTCAGAGGTTGATACAGACTAAAGCTAAGAATTACAAGCCACAAGGTAACAGAGTTTGCAATCAATGGTTACAGTTTGAAATCAAAATTAGAAATTACAAAGAGCTTCATAAAATGGTCAAGTGTCTGCAGCCTCAGGGTTAGTTGCCACGCCCCCATCTCCCTAGCCGAGGTTGGTCACTTCTACCCCATCATCCTGAGGACCAACGTCTTCAGTCCTGGTGTCATCTTAGGGAGAAGTTTCGGTAGGTGCGGCACCTCCCCCCTCCTCTACCTCTTGTAAGACCTGAGCAAACTGAGGATCGACGTAGCCCAGACAAATGAAGTTAGAGGCTTCCAGGCTCCCTGATTCTTTTTAGTCATCTCAGCCCACCTGCCAATGGCCTTAACACCTCTCTCGAGGTACTTGAAGCTGAAGCTGATGAACTCATCAGAGACCTTGTAGTCCTCCAAGATATTCTCTGAGGCATCCTCCAAGGCAGCCTCCATAGCAACGTCAACCTTATGTTGGAGAGAATCAGCCTGCGTCTTCAGAGCAGAGGTATGGTCCTTTTTTAGATTGCCCATATCCTTCTCCAGCTGCTTGACCTTAGCTTCAAACTTCTCTAAAGAAGCCTTCAGACACTCCACTTCAGCATTCAAGGCAGCCTTGGTCTTTTGGGCCTCTTTTCCCTTCTCGATCAGAGGAAGTTTCCTCAGAGTCCAGTCCACAAAGTGGGGCAAGGTGAGGATCCCCTGCAGAACATATGCAGAGATGTCAGTTCAGGACTTTAAAAGTCAAAGACGAGGTTACACTTACTCAGAAAAAGCAAAAGCAAAGAGTCTTACTTGGATGGATCGATGGAGAACAAACTCGGCTTGCATAGGGGTGTCCGTTGAATGGAAGGAGCATTTATCGGAGTCAGTCATGACAGAGCCGATAGCGTCCAAGGCCTTAAAACTTTGGCCGATAAGGCTATCACCAATCTTCAGTTGCTCCAGACGAGAAACTAATACATCCTCAGAGGAGATGTGAATGGCACGATCTCCCTTTGAAGTCTTCTTCTTCTGCCTCTAATCTTCAGGGGCAGGGGCAGCATATCTCCTCTTCTTGGAGGCCTCAGCCTTTGAAGTTGTAGGAGGAGGAGGCGCAGTCAAACCTACTTTCTTTATGAGCTTGGTAAGGCTGGGGCTGCCATCTCACAGAGGTCGTCAGAAATTCCTTTGGGGCGCTCTGCAAATAGAAAGGCCTGAGTTAGAAAATTAGAGACATGACATAATCAGAGATACAACTTATGGAAAAATAAACACTTACAAAGCTCAGTCAAAGGCCTCCCCCCAAGGCTAGTCTCAGAGAGATAGTATGGGGTCATCAGATGTTTGTATTTGACCAACAGACCATGTTTCCCCTGATCTTGAAGGTCTTTTACTTTCTAAAAATTATTCTGTCTTAACCCAGGGTCAACCCTGGCAGCCATTAACACCTTTCCCCATCTTAGGGGCATCCTCGGCTCTAAGGACGAAGAGGCGGCACAGGGGCAAAATTCCCATGACCTTGAGGCGAAGAAGTATCGTGGTTTCCAATTATAATTTAAAGTTTGGGTAACCTGCAGCATCTTCTTATTTGACTTTTGAGCTAAGATTTGGTAATAACTCGGATGATTCCTAACAGAGGAAGGGACGTAGCACCCAGTGAAGACCTGGACAGGAAGGTCTGAATGGTGGATTGCCCTCCATAGAACTATTGCTCCAATTATCACCCTCCAGGCATTGGGGAATAATTGGGAAGGGGCTAAGTCAATATAGGATAACATGGCCCTAATAATTGGGTGGATGGGAAGACAAAATCCTAACTTGAACATCTTCTCATAAAAACAGATCTCACCATCTCGGCCGCCGAAAGCCCTCTCATCCCTCAGAGGTCTCCTAAGTTTTATGGAGACCTATGGAATACAGGTGTGTGAAGCCAAGAAGGTCGAGTTCGCTGACAGTGCTCTCTATCTAGGTTGCCTCTAAGGTGTCAACATCGCTCTCACTATTATCATCCTCGTCTTTTTTGATGTCGGCTGGAGTGGACGAGGGATTACTATCAGGGAATCTCTGAGAAAACTCAGCCCCTGTGGCGGTTGATAAGGGAATAGCGTCTAGGATTGGTGGAACAGCCACACTAGGTCCTATAATTTCAACATCAGAGGAAGAATGCGAGGTGTTAGAACTCTTGTTAGAAGAATCCCAGTTAGAAACCTGAGCTTGATCAGGGGCATGATCCATCCTGATGGAACAATCCATGGCTTCTTGAAAAGAATCCACAAACATAAGGTCTGAGTTTGATGACTCAGACTCAGACATAGGGATGGGTTTTACTGGGACCACTGCAGGCACAGAGGGCTCAGGGTATATCACTTTCAAAGGAGGTGGAAATATAGGCCTGAGAGGGAATACCTCTGCCCTACGAGCTTCCTCTTGGACTCGTTCTATTTGCCTAATCTTATCTAAGGTTTTCTCCCTAAGAGAAGTAAATTCCTTTAAGAGTTGATAAAGAGGTCTGAGCCTATGGGACAACCTTACACTTGAAGACTCAAGATAAAAATAAATAACTTGACTGGAACTGCCTAAGGATCAAACTATTAACTTTGAGCAAAAACAACCAAGAACAATAATAACCATTACCATCGAAAAATGCAAAATACTCCCCAGAAATTGAAAAAGTAGAATTAAAAGCTGAAAGTGAGTGGAGAAAAGAGGAATAGGGTACCTGAAAGAAACCTTAGTGAAGGAGAAGACGATTGGGAATGAGAAGATCTTTGAGAATCCCAACCTAGCTCTGGTAGAGAGAGAGAGTTGCAAACAAAACAAAAGTGGGAAAATGAAGAAATGAAGAAGAACGGAAGAAAATGAGGCCTTAACCCTCAAATAACTCCACACGCGTCCCAAGGCCCATCATTGCCTTGGGAGCCCAAGGGACATCTGGCATCCTTACACTTTCCAGGCACGTGGCCCACTTCAATCATTGACACTTGTCAAAGGAATATTAGCACAAGGAAGAAAGACCTCGGAGTTGTACACCCCATAGTCACCTGTTCCCACATGTAACTAAGGTCTAGGGGTGATTGATATGCCCAAAGTACACCTGAGAGACCAGATACCTCAACCTCAGCTTGGATTGGAGCCGAGGTAAGGGAAGCCCAAGGATACCTATCAGCAACGTCTTCCTATATGGATCGGCCACAATCGACGTCCTAATATCGTCTCGGCTTGGAAGTATCCGCGGCCATCTTGAAGCTGAGAACTCAGCATCCCCGGGGTCAACCATAACTAATGTTGTAGCTACCTTGTACATCTACCTCGGCCCTTCATCAGCCGAGGTCAGCAAAAGCCTCGCAGGCTCAATCAACAAGCATCATGCCATTATCGGCCCTGGACGACATTGCACCTCATATCCAACCTCGACCGACCATCCTGGTCGAGGTCTTTATGGAACATTGATATCAAATAAAGCAAGGGTCATACTTCACTAACCTCATACTCTTCGAAGCTGAGGTTGGTACCAATCGAGGACAACTGAGCTTCTACACGTTCTTGTATAACTTGGTACACGTGGACAAATCTGTTATAACCGAATTATTCCCTCCACGTGAGGGAATATTGAGGTCATCATTTCTTAGTTGAGATCATCCAGGTGTCACTCTCATACTGGTTCAATGCTCATGCACATGCTCCTTGTATGCTTGGGGGGTACATTACACCCCCCAAGCACTATATATATAGAGGTCATCCTCTACCTTGTGGGGGATCCAAAATTACAACCCTAGCTGAAACTCTATTATTTTAAACATTAGAGAGAGAAATCTTGAGAGATTGTATCCATGGCCATTAGTGCCTTCATTCTCTGATATTACTCACACACACTCAAAGTGGATGTAGGCCAGATTGGTTGAACCACTTATATTGAAGTGTTCATCTTCTTCTCCCCACCTCCTTCTACATATATATATATATATATATATATATTCTTCTGTGCTTCCATTGTTATCACTTATTTGAGCTTGTCAACACCTTATCTGGTGGTATTGTTTCCAGCATCATCAACGAGTGCCTCGTACTCAACTTCGTTGTTCGAGAAGCTCAAGTCAAACTTAAAGGACGGTCTAACTTCTTCTCCGTTCCTTCTCAAGATCACACCTGGTCCTCCCTTGATTTCGAACGAAGAGCCATCAAACTACATGCTCCATTCGTCCAAGATGGCTGCCAAAAATTTATCCTTGAGATCATCGCCCGAAAGTTCTTCCACAGGTGGCTCGAACGTCCCAGAAGGAAAATGGGCAAGAGATCTGTGTAAGCTTGACTTTTAATAGCTCGAGGAACTATGTATTTGAGGTCATACTCCGAAAGGAATAGAAACCATCTGGCTTCCCTACCTATTAATATAGTTTTAGCAAGAAAAAACTTTATAGGATCATATCTAATTACAATTTGTACTATAAATGACAGCATATAGTGCCTAAGTTTTTGTGTTACAAATATAAGGGCCAAACAATGCGTCTCGATGCTAGTATATTTGGCATATGTCCCATATATAATTTGACTCAAGTAATAAACAGGTTTCTCTATATCATCCATCTCTTGGTCTAACAGTGCCCCAATAAGTCTTTCAGTAGATGTAAGATACAGATGTAAAGGAATGCTTGCCTTCAGAGGGATTATCGTTTGAGGAGATGTGAGAAGCATTTTCAGCATGTTTATGAAATCTTGGTGCATATGCTCCCATGTGAACTTGGACCCTTTTCTCAATAGCTCCATTAGTGGATGGGTCACCTCAATAAGTCCAGGCATAAATCGCCTCAAGTAATAGACCTTTCTCAGGAATCTCTTCAACTTCCTCAATGACTTTGGCCTTGGCCTGTCAAGGATGGCCCACTGCTTATCAAGATCCATCTGAACTCCTTACCGATTCACCACAAACTAAGGAATTTCCCACTTGTCACCCCGAATGCACATTTTAGGGGATTCATTTTTATCTTGTACTTTCTATATCAGGTGAACACTCTCCTAAAATCTTCTAAGAAAGTAGCCTCCTTCTTGGATTTAATTACCAGGTCATCAATGTAAAATTCCACGGTTTTGTGGAAGAGGTTATGGAATATAGTCATAATAGTCCTCTGATAGGTGGCTCCCATATATTTTAAATCGAAAGGTATGACTGTGTATATAAAGTTTCCCAAAGGTGTTTGAAAAGTAGTCTTCTCAGCATCGGTTGGATCCATCTTAATCTAGTTATACCACCACATAACTATCCATGAAGCTGTACATCTCTTGTCTCGCAGTTGCATCTATCAAGTTGTCTATTGAGGACAATAAAAACTCATCTTTTAGGCATGCACAGTTCAGGTCTCGAAAGTCCACACAAATTCTGATATAGCTCTTATCTTTCTTTTTTATTGGCACAATGCTAGACAATAGAAATGGGATGCTGAATAGGGATAAGGAAACCGTCTATTAGCAGCCTTTGAACTTCTTCCTTGATCTTTAAATCTAACTCTACTTTATATATTCGAGTAACCTGCTTTACTGGGATGGCTGAGGGTAAAACATTCAGCTTGTGGCAACTCACCTATTTATCAACCCCAAGCATCTTGGTGTACTTCCACATGAAGACGTCTTTAAACTCTTGAAGTAGCTCGATCAAACCCTCTTGCAATGCCCTTTTAGGATTCTTCGAGATAAAAATAGGGCTAGGGTCATCACCCTCCTTAGCAAGATTTATTTTTTCTAACTCTTGGATTTATAGCCTGGGTTTGTCTTTCATGAATTCAGGCTCTTCCTCTACTTCTTCCACAAACTCTTGGATGCGCGAGTTATCAATAACTAAACATCGTCCTTGGTTGTCCACGAAGAAACATTCGTAGATTGGGTTAGCTTCGTCATCCAAGCTTTGAGTTACCCGCTCACACATTCATAATTTGTAAATAATTTTGCCGCTAAGCAAAACTACTCTCTTGCACTGCTGGGGTTTTTCCCTCCTGTGAGACATTTTGCGGTAATTTTCCTCTAGATCTCTCGCAAAGTGTCTACTAAGCATACTCTGACGCTATACTTGGTGTTTTATAGGATCAATATGTGGCATCATTTGATCACGCGACTACCTTGATAAACTGAGAGGCCTCATTGCCTTTTCCTCGCGTTCTTCCTCGTATGATGCCACTGGTCGAGCTGGTACGCGCATGATCTTTTTTCCATTTTTAGTTTATTTTGGTTTAATATTATTACTTTTTATTTTAAAATTTAATTCTTAACAAAAAGTTACAACTAAAATTTGAGGTATTGCAACTTAATCATAAAATTTATTGAGCTGTCACAACAAGGTCTCCCTTAGCAATTTAAACGACATAGGAGTAGCTCCTGTACATAATTCGATTTGATATATATGATGAAATTTTTCTTTTTAACATTTTGCTCAAGCATCCTATTATTTTCATTTTAGTTATGCAATTTGCATAATCATTTGAAGATGATTTGATTCCAAACTCTTTGGAATATTTACATTACATTGCTCAGTTTCAAATCGTTTTGTTTGTTTGACTGCCCTTATTTGTTATGGTAGATTTTTCATGGTTACACATGCCCACATGCAAATTTATCATCATTTTTCCACTTTTGTTGACAAATTTTACTTTGGTATATAACGAAGCAACATTTTCTCACAAAATTTGTATCCTTTTTAAAACTTCTTTTTAGGTCAAAATATTTCTTTTTTCATTAAAAATATTTTATTGAGTTAAAAACTATTTTTTTTTCAATAAAAACAGATTTTTTTCGTTAAAAATATTTTTTTGGGTAAAACTTTTTTATCTTGAAAACTGTTTTTTCCGTTAAAACTGTTTTTATTTTGTTAAAAACCATTTTTTATTTTTAAAACTTTTTTTTTTGTCAAAAACTGATTTTTTTTTATCAAAACTATTTTTATTTTGTTAAAAAGAATTTATTTGAAAAATTATTTTTTTGTTAAAAAAATGTTTTTTCATTTACTAAAAAATATTAATTTTCTTTCATTTTTTTTTTATTTTGTTAAAAACTGTTTATTTTTTAGATTAAAGAGTTGTATCAAACCTTTAAAATCATGATTTACCATCTGAAAAATAAATACTATCAAACAATCTCACTTAAGAAATTAAATTTGCCATAAAAAGTATCAAAATTTATATCAAACACAACTTAAAAGGCTCTTCTTCTTGATGTTGCTTTAAGAGAATCCCAAATCAGATTGATAGTAAATGAGTGTAAGGACGGTGGTCAACTTTCAATAACCATGAAATTAGTTAATTGAAGATCCGACTGACTGACACCGATCTGAGCTGGGTTATTGCCGATCCAAATACAAATTAGATTTTTTGCCTTTACATCTTCTCCTAATTTTTTTTTTATTCCCCTTAACAGTGTTTCTAAAATTGTATTAAGTTTTATAATTATTTAAAACTATCAATAACTATTCTGTAACTATCGATCTTTCTCTCTACAAAACATGACACATGTCCTATAATTATTATAATAGAATCAATAAATAAAAAAATAAAAATACAAGAGTGAATTCAAATAAATTATAAAAATTAGTACTAAACAATTATTAAAGATTCCAAAACAAATTTGCATTAAAACGAACACGTGACAACCTTAAAAAGCAAAGAGTTAATACTCTGAACTGTCCCACGAGCTAGTTCTTGTTGATGGATGCAAAAGTCACGGGTCATAAACACTAATATCGGGTGGACCATTATGTTAACATAAATGGTCAACAAGATATTGACTATATATAATACAATTTTGATTATAGTAATGCAAAGAAAGTATTATTTATTCTTTTGAGTTAATTTTATATGAAGGTTATTAGGTGTCTGATTCTCTACTTATATAGTTCATTCTCCATGAGAATCTTTACTTAAAACTGTTACTTTATCACTTTTAAAGGTTTTTCTTTTCACACAATATGAAACAAAAAATGGAAAAGAATTTGAAAAATAAAATAAAAACTAGTTTAAATACAAAAAATTATTGACTTAATATTAAAAAAACATAGAATTTGAATACCAAAAAAAATATGCACTTCATTCCTAAAATTGTAGTTTTGGTTTGATTTTACACACACACACACACACACACACACACACACACATATATATATATATATATATATATATAAGTATTCAACATATATTCAATTGTAGTTGTTTTTGTTTATTGCTTTTTATTTATTACTAAAGCTAATTTTAATTTTACTTTGTACAAGATGACAGTTTTGACTCACTATAGTAATGGAGTGGGGTGTAACATAAATTATATATATAAGGAGGATGACACTATAAAAATAGGTATAACTCAAGGATTGCCAGAACTTGGGTAGAAGTTTTGAGCATGTATGACTATCGTTTTGTTAATGCGAGGGGAATGGAGTCACGAATCGTTTGCCCAAGTTTGGGAAGGACCATTTCGTTTTTGATATGATTTTTGATACAACTTCGAGTTTTATTTATCATACTATGTTTTTGGATATTAAGGGACATGTTCCCCCCCCCCCAAAAAAAAAAAAAGGTTCAACACAAACCAATGTAGGCAGTAAACCCACACACACACATAAATATACACGAACACGCTCACGCGTGTGTATGTACTCATTTTCGGCTATTGAAACTTTTGAATAATTATCCCACTTACTATGTGGTTGAATTTTTCCGTAAATTTTTTTGTATGATATTCGTAGTGAAGAATTTGTATCTACCAAATTTCATTTAAATATTCATTCGGTTATCTTGAAAAATTGAGGTGTGTTCTCTAAGCATCAATGATGTATACGATATAATTACTATATAAAGTTATTAGAGGGACTTAAGTGAAACATTATACCGAAAAACATATATTTTTGAATTCATGTTAAAGGTTAGATTATTTTGGTGATTTATGTTGGCATAAATAAATAAATTATATTTATGTTAGTAAAATCATTGAAATAAATATAATTTTGAATTAATGTTAAAATTGAAATTGAGGAATGATTTATTTGGGAATTTTTGTTTATTGTACAAAACAATAACTAAAAGTGTTGAGAATTCTATTTATTAATTTTTATATTAGACGAAAATTCCATAATTTAAGTTAAATACAAAATTACTAAACAATCATCGTTTTTGTAATATTTCACTCACGTAATTTTAATTCGTTCATATACTAAGCATATGGGTAGGAAAGTCATTTAACTAATCTCAGGAAGCAACTCAATGGTCAAAACAGTGGGTAATTTTTTTTATTGATGACAGTGTCAAATAGTAAAAAGGGTAGACCCCAAACTTTAAATTTTGGAGAATTATTTAACCACGAAGTGTATATAACTCATCAAATTTTTAAAGGTCATTTTTTAAAAGAGTTTTTTGTAACCTTTAGTCCTTGAACTTATAAAATATTTCCTCGCATATCTTAATTCCTAAACCGTAAAGCTTAAAATCCTAAAGTCTAAACTCACAACTTAAAATTCTAAATTCTAAACTTCAAGGAAGCAAAAATAAAATAAAATAAAATAAACTCTAAAGATTAAATCTTAACTTTCTAACTCTAAAACTTTAAACATTAAAAAAAATAAAAATATACTTAGGGTGCGTTTAATTGCAAATATGAAAAATTGGTAGAAAATAAATGGAAAAATATATGAGATTTTTGGTCTTACTTTTTCTATTTTTCATGAAAACCAATTATTTGCTGGATGGATAAAAAAATATTTTTCATCAAAAATGAGATTTAAGATGAAATATTTGCTATTTGAATGAATGTTATTCTTATATAAAGTATTCGCAATCAAAATACTTCAAAAGCAAAACACGAGTCAAAACAATTATTTTTCATAGAAAATTTTTCCACATAAATTAAACACTCCCTAATTTCTTAACGATTGAACATTAATTATCCTAAATTTTATATTGGTCTTTCCAATCACATATACTAATTACTTTTGACCCTTTAAAAAACGAAATTAGCTCTCCGTCCGCTAATCTGAAATGGAATGATAATTTCTTATAGAGTCCTTCTACATTGACATAAAGTCGCGATACGAAAGTACGACACAATGACGTGACACATTTTCATTCGCTCGCATTCGGATTCTACCATGCTACAACCCTCACGGAATCCAGATACGAGCGGATAAAAGTACAATGCATCATTTGTGTCACACTTTTAGATTCAATTTATGTGTTAACCTAAAATTAGTGTTTCTTACAATATACCACCTTGGATAACCATGACTAAATCTTTAGCTCTCTGACAGAATCTATTTACTGTTAAGCTTTTTGACCGGGTGATTAATTGGCTATTCATAAAGATTGGACCGTTTTCATAGTGAAGTTGGCCAAGTAAATTGAAGCTTTAAATAATTGTCCTCTTTTAAGTTTAAAATCAATTTCTTTATTTTTTCAAGATTATTAGGAATCCAATTCCAGTCAAAGTTGGGACGGCATAAGTATGATTCTTTGAAAAAACTTGTACAATTATATTTGTTAGGCAGAAGCCATTTGAATATGCCAATTAGGACTGGTTGTAAAAATATTAAGAACGAGAAGTAAAACGTGGCGGGAGAATAATCGCCTTGCAATGCCCCAGTTCAACCTGCTGTAGTATGCACCAATTACTTGATGACACAAAAATGTAAGGATTGTGTCTTATTATAATGATATTTCCACAATAATTATTCACTACGTAATGTGGAGCCATATTGCGCTTTACGTTTTGTTCGGAATATATTATTACTCATCATGGGAAAATTTAAAATTTACATATTGAAAGTTAAATTTTATTAACTATTTTTGTTTAAAATTAAATATTTATAGAGTGAGCATTATTCAGAATTTCAAACTATATAAAAATTATTTTTAAATATGTGAATATATTTTACCATTTACTTTGATTTTGATCCAAATTAACCCTAGTGTCCCCAAACCCCCAATTAGCATTAAATAGCACACATAATTAATGTGAAGATCAAAATTAAAATAGTATTCCCTCAAATATTTGAATTTCTACTATCAATTGTAAAAATAATTAGTAAAATTCAGTGGTTGATCAACCGTGACTAAAGGGTTTACCCCCGAGATCATTAGTTCAATTCGCCTCGTCAACAAAAATTTGAGGCCACAGATTATCGGGAGTAATCACCCAAGTTAGCTCGGGATGGTCATCCTATGTAAAAAAATAAAATGAAAAAAATAAACAAATAACTACAACCTATGAAGATAAATAAAGAGCGAAAGTAAAACAACAATCACGTAAGAGACACACTAACTTAATATGTTCACTCAATTCAGTTATCTATATTATACCTCTAATATAATAGTATTAGAGGTATAAATATCATTAATGAACGCGAAATTGCAATGTATTGCTTTTATAAATCTTGGCTCCATAGAATGAAAAATGATTTAGTTAATGAGAGAAACCAACTGTTATAGTAACCCAAATGCTTCATATACCCATTTGACTCTCAATCTTCTTTTCCTTTTGTCTCGTCTTGTCACAATCACAATGTTTTTAATTGCTATTGAAGCTAATACGATAATTTTGTAGCAATGTAATTTGCAGGTAATCAAAGCACAAGCGGAAGAAATATGACAGTTTTTAAAATAAAACAACCCATTTGTTTCTCTCTTTCTCTCCATATTCCTTCTCTCGGTATTTTTAAGTTGCCTCTTTACCTATCTCAACCCCACTCCCTGTATCTCCATCTCTTTTGACAGTGACGATCTCCTTTTCTCTTTCATCATCTCCCCAATCAAAAAAATTATACATTTCAAATTTAAGGCATGAGTTCATTTTATTTATGTACCTTTTTTTTGTTTGAGACATTTATTTAGGAATGATTTCAATATGATTATTGTAAGGACGTATTGTCCGTTATCAATTTATTTTGTCATATACTGCTACACCGTCGAAGAGTATTCAAGAGCAATCTACATCAAGACGGATCAGAATTAATCAAGATTAAAATAATATTTTTTGATGACCAGGTCGTTCAAGCGAGATCAGCATCTCGTTCGAACGATATTGGTATGTCGCGCGCGATGTCGTTTGAACGACACGCGTCCTTCGTTCGAGCGACACCTGTATCTCGTTCGAACGAGCTCTAATACCGAGGCAGTGCATTTTTGTATAAATACTCATTAAATGGTTTCGTTTTCATCAAGAACTCCTAGCTTTTTGAAAGACAAAAACTTGTGAAAGTGCAGAATCCTTCTGACTTCTTCCTTTAGGATTTAATCCCCTTTTTGTTTTCAATTCACAAAACTCCCATATTCTTTAGTGAATTGTTTTGGTGTTCAAGAACATAACTTTGCTTTTGTTCAACCTCTGTGGAGAAGGCATCTCCATATTTGATCGCTGGATACCGAGCGTAGTCATTATGCATGTGGACGAGCCGAAGACGACGAATCGACACCTGGAGGGTATTTCGCTGCCTCTCGTATATTTGAAGGTTTGCTGAAGGCACCGTGCATTACACACTTGTGGGCACTTATCAGGCTGTATGTAAGTCAAAGGTCTTGTGAATTCTTCAAAGTGTTATAAAAGGTTTTACCCGAAAGGGGTTTTTTCCTGAATCGGTCGTCTTTATTTTTCATGCATGGTTTGAATGATTTATAACATTTAGATGCATGTTTAGTGGATTAATTAAGTTGTTTCTAAATAGACTCTAATTAAATAAGGTTTAATTGGAAACTTACGAATAATTTTAAATTGGTATCACAGACCGCATTCACACGTTTTATAATTATCCTTTTTTGTTTCATAGATTACATAACGTGTGAAGAACCACCACCGTCACCACAGTGATAGTCGAGTTCGTTCCGGCTATTAATGGTTCCCGTCAGTGGCAAAATGTGGTTCATTTCACCACTCTTAAATATTTTATGTATTTGTTTCCAGTGTGGTGTGATTTCTTAAACTTAGTTCAAGAAGTAGAATGTGCATTATTAATATAACGGTTGTTTTCATAGTTTCTTAGGTTTTGCATCCTCCTACAGAAACCACCCCAAGGTAATTATATCTTCTTAAAAAATACTATCCTTTATTTGTTATCTGTAAAATGCAGTTTTGAATTTTATTTTGTATATGTAAAATTAAATGGAATATTTATACTTAGTCATGTAATAATATTGATATTTGCATTATTTTTTCAAGATAAGACTTGAAGAAACTACAGTTCACAATAAGAAAACATTTTCACCGTAAAAGTTATTTCTTATTTTGAAAGTGTGTTCGGTTCTTTTTTTTTTATATATTTTTTATTTTTATTTTAATTTTGTATTTTTCTTTTGAAAATAAATTGTACAAATCATTTTCAAACTGAAAATATCTTTCGTAATTGGTTGTCATAGTGATGATTAAACTTTTTAAGGTGAATCATATTTGATCAGTTAATTTTGTATGCTAATTTTGTCTCTCGATTGTTTATGATTGGTGATGAAAAAGTGAAAGAGGTTGGGGAATATATGTATTTGAATGGCTATTTGTAAGTAAAAAATATAAGATGTTTATAATGCATGTATGATTCCAAACACAGTCTAAGAGCCATGAACATTGTGATTTCTTTTCAAGTAATTTTTTTTTAAATTTTTTTTTGTTTTATATATGCTTATATTTTTCTTCCAACACTCACTTTCCTTTTTGTTATGTTTTCCATCTCTTTTGTGAAATTCAGTGGACCTTTTAATGTTATTAAAATGACCATATGTCTTCCTCATTTACTATGATGAAAACCACTATGGTGTATGCATGGTTATGTTGAATTTGAGTTAACTTTATGAAATAGGGTTGTTGAATCCAAACAATCTATCATTTACGATTAAAAAATTAATAATATTTTAGTCAATCCATGCTTATGATAGCATTGCCTTTGAAGCTTTGTTTTATACTTATTTACCAGGAAAGGCATATTGCCTTCGAAACTTAATGAGAAAATGCATTCTCAATTCTAATTCATTTTTTCATGTGTTTTAAGTGAATATTAATTTATAAGAATGAATAATATGTAGCCATTATAAATAAATAATTGAGAATAGTCTTAAAGCGAAAAATGAATAAGATACAAAAAAATATGTAGTTAAAATTGATTTTGGTATAAAAAATATGTTTTGACAGTTGATAGTGTCTATGAAATTGTGGAGATTGATTTGGATTTTGAATGGGTGAGATATATTTAATACCTTAATGACCAAGATCTTCTGAGAAAATATCTGATATGATTTGCATTTCCAAAATACTTATTCTTCAGTTAGGTTTTGGCTGCCCATTTTCTCCAAAACATCCCTATTTATATCAAAATAGTTATAATTATTTTTTGCACTCAACCTCACCTTACCTACATTATCGCCCTTAGGATTCATAAATAGTTTTATTATAATCTGTAAACTATTTTTTTTAGTAAATTTAGTTTTTAAACTATTCAATTGCTACAAAGTCAGTTACTTTGTAAAAAAAACTGTTAGAGTTAGCGAAAAAATAGTTCAGGGGCATATGGGTAAAAAATACATTACATAATACAAATATAGTAAAATACAACATAATGAATGACCCAAAAAAAGACATGAATGCTAATCCAAATAAATTGTTCCACGACTCATCTTTTTTTTCTCACCTAAGACAAGAGGAAATATTTTGCAAAACACAAGCACGATCCAAATTGCATAATATTGTTGTCTTATTAGGTATAAAAAGACAAAAATATGTCATTTTGTGTCAATTTGGACTAGTTTGTCGTCTTTCATGTTGTGCATTTAATAGTTAAAATAAATAAATCAAAGAAATACCAAATTGATAATAATTTTTTAATTAGAAGTGTTTATTTTAAAAAAATAACTTCTAATTTTTTTATGTTATCATGTTAATTTTTTTAGAATACTTACTCTCATACACCATTATATATTTAGAAATGTGAATTTCGAATCAATGTGCTAATATTACTTTCGTGTATAAAATTATCATCTTCTAAAAATACTAACTCTCATACACCTTTATATTTTTAGAAATGTAAATTTCGAATCAATGTGCTAATATTCCTTTCGTGTATAAAATTATCAATTACTCTATAACTATTAAAATTAATAAATTTAAGTACTAATAAATTATTAAGATATGTTCATCGTGCCATCGACACAGGTATATCATTGCAATAGGTACAAAAGTTGAAGGTGTTTTCTCAAAGAAAATTAACCACGACATTAGTATCAAAATTAAGAACATCGTATGGCCAATAGGGAAGAGATACTTTAGTCCTGTATATATTGTGTATGCATTAATGAACACCGATTTATATCATATAATACACTCTTCGCATTCACTCACAGATACTCATTGCCAATACCTGCTTCTGATTCCAAAATGTGCACTCAATGTTTTTTAATTTCGCCTTGCAATGACTAATTTCGAGACAAAATTCATTGGTCAATATTCTGCCATTGATTTTTAACATTTTGATAACCATTATCTTACCTTCTAACTTATTTCACACATGATTAATTCAACATATTATGAAGTACATTATAAAATGATGAATAACCAAATGATAAATTTTTGTAAATGACATTGCTAACTGGTTTTCTGCATGTTTGAGGATATAATTAGTCTCTAATCATACATCTATATTTTTCAACGATAACTAATCCACGTGTGGTTGATGTTTTTGGATTGCATCCACACACATCATCATAGGAATTTCATATGTTAAAATTAAACATATGCCTATTAATTTCTTTGTCATAGTCATCATTAAGGTCGGGAAGAGGACTGCACAAGGTAACTTTATTAATCATTGGAGAAGTGTACTTTCTCAGTGTAGAATTTTGATTGATTAGGCTTGCAATTGCTCATAACAATTGTATATTGATCTTACTCAGACCATACATTTTTAAAATTTACATACATCATTGATTTCATATAAAAAACGTTAGAATAAATCTTCTTTTATAAAGGTTTCATCCATCGATTCATTATCTCTCTTTTTTATTCAATGCCAAACATATAAATGTTTAAGCCTATAAAATTCAATTGATATTACTAACGCTTTCTTCCCATGCACAAGGTAATGCAGGACACTAACGTCTCCATTCATGAAACTATTGCTACTCCAAACAGAGAAAAAGACGGATCTCGTTATATACATATCACTCAAGAAGGCTCCTATTCTTCAGAACCTCCAAATAGCGATGAGGTCAAGAACATAAGATCTTCAAAGAGAATCAAATCTTCCAATTTTACTTAAAAATATTATGTTACATTCAAAAATTGACATTTTTAGCTTATATTACTTTCTAAATATTCTATAACTATTTTAACTATCTTTTATTAATTTGCATGGGAAAAGGAATACAAATCAAGGATTTAAGGGATTACAAACTTACGGACTACTGAAGAATTTCTTTCTTTTTAATCACCAAGACGTATTTTTTATTTAATGCTCCAGAACTGAAGAATTTCTCTCTTTCTACTCATCATGACGCTGTCTTTTTTATTTAGTGCTCAAGATATTTTATCATCTCAATAAAAATCACGTTATATGTTCTATTTAATTATATATATTGAATATCATCTTTTCGTTACGCAATTACTATTATACTATGCTACTTCATCCCTAATTTTAATATAATTACTTACTTTCTCTATGACAATAAAATTGTATTTTATTATACATATGTACGCCTGCACGTCGCGCGTGTTACATGCTAGTATCAATAATAAGAAACGTGATTACATACTTTGAATCTCCCCCCACCCCACCCCACCCTAGACACACACGCAAGAATATTCACCTACATGATATCATAAATATAAATTACTTCTTATGAAACATTTTAAAGAGATATTTAATATAATCAAGTATATGGGTTGAGTAGTAAAGCCAAAGAGGAAAAACCATTAAAAGCATACGAAAATGAAATCAAGGGCGGATACATGATTATTCCCTCGAGTGGTTACCGAGTCCATCAATTCAGAGCGGAAGTCCTCGAGCGGATTTTTTTAATTTATTTTTAAGTTTCATATGAAATTATTAAATAATACGTAAAATATTAAATTTCAATTAAATATAGTTTGTTGTTTTAACCTTCCAAAAATCATAAATATCTGCAATCATAGATATTCATTGCAATATATTAAACTTATATTCTAACTAAGTATCACATGATATCCAAAAATTTATTATCATACAGTAATATCGTTGACAATAACACGTCTATATTCAAATATTAACCCACATAATAGTTTATGCAAATTAAAAAATACCTAGCTATTGGTTTCAGAAAGGCTCCACAAAAATGAATATTCACGCAAAATTAAACCTTAACTATTCATAATCAAATTTAGACTGATTAGTAAGTTATGACTAATTTTATATTATCTTTTTATGATCAAGTCTCACATTGCATTCATTAAATTAGTATAACAATAATCTATAAAATTAGTAAAAACATTATTCATAAAAGAATTAGAATAAGTTTAGATTATAAAGATTCTAGTAACTACAAAAAAATTATAAGAAATGAAAAAAAAATAGGGATACGAATGTGACAAGAAAAATTACCTCAAAGAACCACTGAATCCAATAAATGTAGAAAGTTAGCATTAATTCAATCCTCTTATCTCAACTCGTGAAATATTTATATGATATTTATATAGATTAGTATGCACGATGCCAAAATCATAAACTGTCATGGTTTTGGACCATGGCAAATGCCATTGGTCATGATCTTGGATCGTGATAAGTTTATAAGGGCCTATTTTGGGGGTCACAGTATAGAACTGTGACCAAATCAAGAGCACAATCACCTTTCGTAACCCTAATGTTAGGGATAAGAACCGTGAAAAATATTCACAATCACGAACTGTGACCACATTTAATTGGTCACGCTCGTGAACCCTACCATGAAAATAGGACCTATGGACATGTTCTTGATTGTGATTACCTATCGTGAACTTTGATTGTATGGTCACGATCAAGAACCGCGAGTCTTGGTCATGACCATAAATTCTATGGTCATGGTTCCTAACCATTACCGACTTTTGATCCATTAAAAACTTATCATAGATATGATCACGATTTTGGAATGTGATCAATAATTCATTTATTTAAAAAATTAATTTTAGTTTTTTTGTTTCCAAAAAATTCTTGTACATATTTTCAAACATGTATTCAGTTTCATCATATAACTAAATAATACATTAATAAAAAAAAAAGAGTAATATAAAAAATTTTAAGTCATAAAATCAGTTACATGAATCAAAAAATAATAATAATATTAAAATCCTCAAATTATTCTTTTCCCAAAGTATATGCAATCTCATTGTAATCCACATCTTCCTCTACCAAACTAGAGCTATAAATATTTCAAAAAGTTCCAAATACTAAGGAAAGACTTTAATCTCAAAATGCCTATATAGAAAAAAAAATTGCATCAAAGTCCAAGTAGTTTGTAAGATGAAATCAAAATATAAGGTGTTCTTTTTTTATGAAATGGGTATGAAATGTTGAGAAGGTGTAGAAAATTGCGAGAACCCTCTAAATTGGAAATTATGGTAAAAGCCTCCTTTTTAGGATTTTTTTTATTTATGAAAATAGATGTGAACGTATATATAATGATAAGAGAGTATGATTCGTTAGGGGAGTAAAATAAACAATCTACAAATAGAATAAGAAAAGTAAAATATAAAAAAAATAGCATTTATGGGACTAGTAAAACATAAAAGATATTAAAAATTGTGAGCAACAAAGAAATATATGCAAGAGAACTAAATTTATTAGTATAAGATGCTAACTACATGAATGAGATGATAATATATAAATATAAACTAAAAATAATTCTAAAAAAACGAGTTAAATCCCAAAATAACTCTGGGATCACTACATAGACAAAAATGGTATCAAACTCCATGTAGTTTTAACACGACGTAAAAACCAGGCTAGTAGCATGCGTTTCACCCGAAGGGTAGAAATTGGTAATGTGATTGTTAACAGAGCTCGTCTCATTCTTACGAATTAACACTTTCATAATCAACATGTCTTTTGCTTAAAATGTGACTCCTCACCTAAGAGAACTCGTATAATAAATGTGTGGTGTGGAATAATATGGTCATCGACATCTTAGATCCCACACCTCTTATCATCCCACACCTTTTATCACTCCCAGTTACCTTGGATATAACATCTAAGTCAATGTCATAGGTGTTGCACTCCGACTGACTTCTTCTCATGCCTTCCATCGTTTCATTTATCATAATAATATATCTAGGAATATAATTTAAACATTATTTTATCATAGTATGTATATGATCATTAAATTCAAACTCACCAAAGTCAAAACAATCTTGTCTACGAATTTTTTGGTTTCTTTATCCCGTCGGGCCTACAAGAACAAGTTGAGACGATTAGGGTTAGTCCTATCTTTCGAAATTCCCTCAGTCCTCTCCACCCATTCATCCATCAAATTATCATATGATTTGACCCAACTTTATGGACATAAAAATATTTTTTCCCTGTTCTCTCTATTTTTCTTCCCCTGTGCAAGTTTATCCTCCGGACTCTTTCCTTAAGAAGTCGTTCTATTAGCTGATGGGTATTTTAACATTTTGCAAAATTTTATCTTTTAATGCCAAAATGTCAGAACTATACGTCCCTACTAGGAAGTAATTTTTTTGGAAAATCTTCTGATAGGTTTTTTGAGTTGCCCACCTACTGGGGAGAGAATAAATATCTTCAAACTGGGTCGAAATGTAATTTTTTTTTGCAAAGTTGATCCCACAACTCATGCTTTATGATATGATCAACCTTATTCCAGGTGTCTGACCCCCGATGCCCACAGTCATCTTTTGGATCATCAAATAAAGATATTTAAAATTTGGATGACATTTTTATCCTCGATAAGGGAGAACCCAAAGTGCTTCTTATCTTGTGCTTGGGATTCATCAATAACAAGAGTTGGAGGAGTTAGATTAATAGTGCTTTCTGGAGTTTGATAACTCAAAGATAGCGTATATGGAGTGGCAGAATGACCCTGCCACGGAATAAATTATTGAGAACCCGCATGTGTTAAGAATTTGGGAGGTGGATTATGGGAGAATTGCAATGAAGAAGAAGTGTCGTTATTTAGTTGATTATCTTTGTTCATGTTCGACATTTCCTATAAATGAATGAAAATAAATAAATCTAGAAAAGAATGTATAGCAGTCATATTTAAGACTATATATATATATATACCTCAGTAAGTGATCTTAAAGTATGCTCTATATGCTTAGTTCCATACATATGGTATTGTTTTGTAAGTATTTGTTAAATTATTGCCTCATCACATCATTCTGGCTTATAATATAGTATACGGTCGGATAAGAACAATTGCGAGATATTAACTCCATAATTTATAAGGTAATTAAACTGTTCAATTTTCATATTCTCATACTGATAAATAAGAGTCCCCTCTATATGGCTCGCATAAGTAAAAGAAAATTTTGCGCGGGCCAATTGCAACCTCTTAATTTTCGTTCAAAGTAATTATTACCATGACTCATTTTTTTCCTGAGAAGATATATAAAAGGAGGAGTGTGAATATGACTAGTGTTTTATAATGTGAATGAAAAGACGAAAAATGAATAAAAAATGTCACTACAAGTCCAATTTTAGTTCACTAAGAAATTAATATATTCCAATTAATCAATTAAACATGACAAATCCAATTTTAATTCAATTAATCCAAGAATTACTATGTGTCCACAATGTGCAAGTCCTTCCACTAATTTATGTTCACTTAAAGAGAAACCACTTAAAGAATGGATGAACACGACTACATCAGTTAACCAAGGAGAAATATGTAGTAACAAGATATAAAATAATATACCAACTCTAAATTAAATGAAAGATTACCCTTCAAGTGAAGATAACCTTCGTCTCCACAATATCAACATCAACTAATTAATGTTTTCTACTAAATCAATCGAACACAACAAGTCCAATTTTAGTTCAATTAATCCTAAAATTACTACGTGTTCAATAATGTGCAGGTCCTTCCACCAATTTATGTTCACCAAGTAACAACCACTTAAGGAAGTGGTGAATGAAACCGTAATCGTCAACTTATTTTTCATAATACTATTTTGCATAAAAAAAAGTACGTAAAATTACCTGAATAAAGAAATACGCCTTATACAGCTGAGCTTCAATAATTGTTCTCTAATTTCATAGGCACATGGAGAGAGAAGAAAAGATATTAATATATTATTTAACTAAAAGTAAATACTACAATTGTTTTGTTCATATTCCCAACTTACACAACCATATACAAAAAGAATTGAAATAGAAAATTTTTACATTACTAGAACCATATACATAAACATTGTAATTGTTTTCTTCATACTCTCAACACAAATAACTATATAGATAAAAATGTTCATATTTCTAACATACACAACCAATTTATTAACATTGTAGAATAATATTTTTCTCTAACATTTTTAGAAATAACATTTTGTACTTAAAAGTAAACATTGAAATTGTTTTGTTCATATTCCTAACATACACAACTATATACATAAACAATTGAAATAACAATTGTTAATATTTATATAACCATATACATAAACACTAAATTATTTTGTTCATATTCTCAACATACACCACCAATTATAATCATTTTTTAAAATAATATTTTTAGAACCATATACATAAACATTGCCCTAATATTTTCCCTAATTGAATATTTTCCACTTACAAGTAAGCATTGAAATTTTACATAAACATATGTGTGTGTGTGTGTGTAAACACACACTGGAAATATATGTTTAAGGTTAAATAAATAAAAACCCAAAATTATAGAAATGTTTAGCTTTACTTTTTTCCCTAACCCTAACCATAATAGCTCCACACACACACACACACACACACACACACATTTTTTTTAGAAGAGGATCAGACCCCAATTTTATTAAAATTGAGGAAAAAATAGCCTTTCTACGGGGGCTTACAATCAAGAAATTGAAATATCAAAATCATCAATATAAGAGCTAAAAAATCTAGAGAAAGGACCTTTATAAGGCCTAACTTTGAAAGTTAAAACAATATCATAATGAATAGCCTGAATGATAAACTTAGACTTCATAGAAAGAATTCTCAAAAGTAGTTTGATTCCTGGAGCACCAAATCTGCCAATAAATATAGATAGGAAGAACCTTGCAAAGAATAGCTCTAATATTTTTTCCACGATAATTAAATCACCAAGGCATGAGTTTAGATCCCAAGGAGGAATTTTGACATTTCATACCCATCAAATTTTCAAAATGATTCCACACTTCCTGAGTAATCTCACTAAAGTGAAATAAATGATCGTCACCTTCTTCTTGAGACAAATGACAACATCGAGATTTAGATACCATAGGGATGTATATGCTCTTGAGATTGATGTCAAGTGGAAGAGCTTTATGAAGGATTCGCCACAAAAATATTTAACCTTTGGGAAGAATCCTAGGATCCAATATCATCGAGAATGAGAATTGAGTGAGATGTTTTTCCCGAATAAAATCCCAAGCCTTTTTAAAAGAAAAACCTTGACGAAGCCAATTTTGATCAATGGAAAAACATTATCATCAATATAATCCCCAACTAATTGCATATGCTTCCGTGTGACACTAGCAAAAGAAGGTACACCCCTGAAATTAACATAAGCAAGTTTTTTATATTTGCAATGCATAAAGTTGACCAAATGGAGTTTTTTTTGTAAGAATCGAATCCAAATTTTGCAAGTGTATGCATTACAAATATCATTTAAATCCCGAAGACTAAGTCCACCTTCTATTTTTGGCCGAGATATCACACACACACACACATATATGTATACAAACACATAAGTAAACTATATATATATATTCACAAAGAGAGAGAGAGAGATGAGGGTTGGTGGTGGATGAAGTCAAGAGATTCGGTCAAAGATAAAGATTGAGTGACTAATAAGGGAAATGAAAATAAAACCCATTAAGGTTTTATTTATACATTAAATGGGGTCACCTTTCAAGCCCATAACTCAGCTCGTGACCAGTTTAAATTAAATTAATTGGTCGCGGTCCATAATCATGACCCTTAAAATTCCTCCATACCTCGCCACGGAACCCATTTCTCATGACCATTTTGAATTTGGCCTATATCGCAGTTACGGTCCATGATTATGAATCGTGATAATATTTAACAAATATTAGTCACGGTTTTTAGCTAATGGTTATGGTTGCGGATCGTGACTAGTTTTGTGACGAAGTTGGTGCCATTTTTTTTTCTCTATATGGGTCATGGATTTAGGCCATGACAAACGTGTGGTATCGATCACCCTTGGATGGTGTCCAAGTTAGAGTCATGGTAAATAATTCATGGTCATAATTTTAGATCATGACCACCTTGGTCACAATCCAAATCTGATCATTTCTAGTTTATAAGGTAATGATGAATATATGAACCAAAAATTATATGAGGTCTGATTGGATTGGGAGGATATTTGAAAAGATACACAGGAGCGAGATGAGATACGATAAAAGTTGGGTAATGTTAAAGAGAATTGCTTCAGTGTTAAGGTTAGTGAATTATGAGAATAGGGTTGTTAGTGTGAAAGGCACACCAAGGCGCATAGTATCCAGGATAGTTTCACGTAAAGATGTACCTGCATCATGAATTAAGTTGATTTATTTATTTATATCATATTAACACAAACTAATGCGGTGTTACCACATAATAATTAAATAAAAAAATATTCGAATTATTATGTACAAATATAAAAATGGGCAACATGAATGTGTGACACTTTGAGCAAGTTGGAGCATATTACTCAAAGTAAGAACTTACTCCAATTTAAATTGTGGAGTTCATGTACCTAAGCAAGAAAAATCAAATCGGTAAATAACTACCAAAAAGTTATAAGAGTAGTTACGTTGCATGTGGGAAAAACACTATAAATAAGCAACGTACCCTACAAGGAAGGGAGGACTCCCTCACCAAAAACATATATGTATTATATTATCATTTTTTTTTCTTTTTTCTTTTTTCTTTTATTTTTCTTTAGTTATTTACTGCGTTTTTTTTTTCAATTTCGCAAGTAGATTCTAAGGTAGTTGTAATCTTTTTTTTTTAAGTTTATTTAATGTTTTATTCCTTTACATTTGTTCTCGTTTACTTTCATGTAAATATTTATTTTGCTCGTAATTTACTTTCTTGAAAATTTATACTTTCATCCCATTTTATTTTCTCTTATTTATAAAGATTTTCTTTATGAAATTTGCTATTTTGTCCTAGTTAATCACTACAACTTAGTACACCCTTCAAAGTCTTCCCTATGGGAATGATAAGTCCTCTTAATTGAGGCATCAAACATAATAAAATCGCCTAATAATTATCACTAGGCTATAACATTTGGTTGGAAAGGCCACAAAACTATTTTGGCATGGTCACAATCCTAATTTAATATCAAGCCAGTAAAAATAATCCAAACATATTTTTAGAATAACCGGTGAGACACCAGTGATGTGTGAACGTTGTAAGTGCCTAGGTCTCATCGAAGCGGAGATATACTGAAAATATTGGTAAAATTAGCTCCACTAGCCAACACATTGCCACTTCGGAATAACTATTGGTCGAAACAACTCAAGAGTTGGGACCAATGACTCGTAGTCAAGAGTTAAATGTTCAAATGGATCTTAGAGCCGACAATATTCAAAATAGACCAGCAGTTGATGTGCCTGCAAATATCCAAGACCAACTGATCAACCAACTAAACCCATTTTTTATCACTTGGTAATATAGTGCAAAATCTCAAGAATAGATCACCACAGTGACTAGTGAATTTGCCTTACCAAATGGGATGACAATGAGTAGTTAGATCTATGCACCATAATTTGGAGAAAATCCAATTACTCAATAAAATCCCCACCATACTATCTATTATATACCCAATAATGTTGAAACCAATTTTTGAAATAACCGTATATAAGAGGATATGTCAATACCATTCATATAAATGTAAGTAATCCAATGTAAATAATTATACCATACAAAACCTACCAATAAGTGGATTATAATAACCCAATGGGGAGAACATCTCTCCCGGAGGTAGGAAGGACTAGTCCTTATCCAAGTGAGACCAATGTAGGCTTCCCAAGTGCTTCAAACTATAAAATTATCAATAATTCAGTCTTCGATCCAGAACTCGAGAGGTTGGGGAACCCTACTCCTAAAGTATCCCAACCTATGCCTTACAAAAAATAAAAATCAATGCCTCTATAAATTTCACCATCTTTGGTGCAACCAACTCCTTTGGTAAACTAAATAACTACCCCACAAAATAGGAAACTTCCTGGGGGAGTGGAAATGAATAAAATTATGGATCTGATACATGAAATGTGTGAATCATTATCCCTGGGGAGCAGACCCCAATTGATAAAAAACTGGCCCATAATGGGTAGATATGATTGAACTTCCTAAGATCTTTAAGTTCCCAACCTCCACCCTCTTCTCAGGAGTTGTGATCCAGTCTATAGAGGAACACATTACTAGGTTCTCTAGTCAATGTGCTAATGCTAGAACAAATAATTACCTAAGGCAACATTTTCTCCCAGCTCCCTCACAGATGCAGACTTTATATGGTTCATAAGTTTACTGCCATCCTCTATTCAATCTTCGAAATAAATGGAAGATATGTTTCATGCTCATTTCTTACAATCTGAACCATAGGTTTTAATAGTTGACTTAGTTAGGCAAACCCAAAGGCCTTATGAAAAGAGGACTGCATTCATAAATAGGTTAAAAAAGCTGATGAATAAATTAAGTATAGTCTTGCCAAAGTCCAGATTTATAAAATTGTCCCATAACAGTTTAGATTTAAGGCTTCGAAAGGAGTTTAATGCACATAACTTAGGGACTTGGTAAAATTAGCTGTCAAAGTATCCAAATATTTGGCTTTTCTCTAGGAAGAGCATGAAAGGAATACTTCTTCCTTCAACGCATATTATAAAGATCCTAACTTTGAATTTAATGTTGCTTAAATTATAGGAACTAAAGCAATAATGTATCAGCCATTAGTTCGAAGGGATACTATGACATAATTATTTACACCAAAATCAAAAGGAATGATTAAAAAGTAGTCTTTGGACATTATAAAGGATTATGAGATTATTTACATTCTCTTAAAATCTATAATGTTAAAACCACCAGATGATACAAAAAACCCACGCAAAATTAAAGGAAAAAATTATTGTAAATATCAGAATATGTTTTCTCATTAAACTAATGCCTTCTCGGTATTTTGTGAGGAAATATTAAATTCCCTACAAAATAGGAAAGCACAATGGGGATAGATGACGACCCCTTACATATATTCAAAAAGGTGAGGACTGATGTGTAATCAATCCAAATGCCTAGAAGCAAAAGGCATGTGGAATTCAAAGTGAAAACAAAGGATGAATCCAAGTCTTAGATGCCCGAGGCCATTGAAGATATTGATCAGAATGTGATGAAACACCTCTGCATAAATTGTGGAGGATATTATGTTAAGATGTTACAACTAGTGCTTTCAAATAAGAAACATCAGAAGAAGAAAAATAACAATGGGCATAATGGTAACCCATCCAAAGCCCCAATGTTCTAAGAGAAAAAGTTTCAATGAAAATATTATGGGAAAGTAAGAACATAATTTGTTACTTTTCATCCCATAGGGAATGCTAAGATTCCAAGGAATAACTAGTATATCAGTCTTGGGTTTAGAGATAACAAATCCCATCAAAATAGGGGACTTTGGATCCAACCAAAGTTCCAAAACATTTTCCAATGGTTAGAGGTGTATCTGACCAGTGTGTGGCTTAAGATCAAAAGTTTGCTCATCAATTCAATGATATGCCAACGATACCAAAGAGTGTCAAATCTAAATAGGTGTATAATGCCAAGTGGCATATGGTGAAGTAGCCAAAATAAAAAAATAAGAAATCCAAAAATTGTGATCTCTCGAACTCAGCAAAAGAGAATTTAAAGGAAATATAAGTCCTGAAAATTGGCCGTTGAGTTGGTTCAAAAAAAGTGTATTAAAAGACTTTTCTTCTTCATCCTTAAAGACAAACCCAAGGTTTTATAGGGAGCTAGAGTGAAGCCAAACCTCTTTTGACTGTTAGCAGAAGGGCTGAAGGTTTTGAAGAAGACTGTGAACATGGTTGATGATATTTCATCTGAGGAAAGCTCTTCGAATAAAAAAGAAAAAGGAGAAATTATGGTAGTTGATTCCACAACACTTGTTTAAAAGTTTGAACAATATAAGTTCATTCAATTTAGCTCCATGCATCAAGAAATGCTAATCAATATGGTTGTGATCATTTTCAAATGGTTCAGAGCTGAAGGAGATCAAGAGTTAACCACCATGGAAGTGGATGAACATGGTGAATCAGAGGTATATAATTCTTATATATCTATCTTTGCACTCGATATTACATATGGGTTCGAAAAACCTACTAAACATATGACACACCACATAAAGCCTTTATTTATAAAGCTTGGATAAATGGTGTCCTTGTCAATAACATATTGGTACAATTATCAACCTAATGCCATGTTTCATGTTATCTAAAATTAACAAATAAAATACTCATTATTATTATATCCTTTTTTTTAATTATACGAAATCTACAAAATTTGTACTACAAGTTAACATTGAAGTAAGCACCACAAAATCCAAAATTATTTTCTTTATTATTAGAGGCAAACATAGCTTTAATGCTATACTAAGTAGAGATTGAATCAATTCTAAAAAATGCATTCCTTCTTATATACATCAGAATTTACTTTTGATGAATGAAATTGGGGTCATTTGAGTTAGCTGGAAAAAACCAACTAAAGGTATGAGTAGCTAGCTATTCATGTTAGGCGGTGTCTAGAACACCTTGAGGATAAGGTGTTTATAGTAGAGCATGTGAACTTTTCACGAGGAGGATAAAGAATTTGATAACAAGCCTTCGTTTGGAGTTTCAGGTGAGGGGTTAAAATTTGTTATTCATCTTTTTGCAGTGGGAAATTATGGTGTTCGGTTCCAATAAGTGGTAGGAAGCCCAAGGAAAAGTTCCTATTAGAGTTTTGGATTGGTAAGGGTCGGTGTCGTTTGACTTTATCCGATCACCATTAGCATGTGTGAGGTGGGAAAATAAATTGTCATAACACCAATTAGAGTAGTGTGATGTAGAGTCTTAGCCAAACACAACTTGTGATAATAGAGACCTTAGTGTGTATTAGTTCATAGAGGGAAAAGATTCCTTTATAGTTGTATGAGGACGATATAGGCAAAATATCTTTAAGACTTAAGAGTATATCAATAAATAATTTTAATTTTGACGACGAAACTCCCCGTTTAAGGGGGGAGGAAAGTAATACCCAGTATTTTTACACGTGTAATTTAATTATGAAAATTAGTTATGTGTGCTTGTCGTGATCGGAGATGTCATTATTTAAATTATTTGATTATTTTTTAATTCGAACTAGAAATTGGATTTGTAAGTTTGTTAATTCATTAATTGATTAATTGATATTTGGACTCATATCAGTTGATTATTCAATGTCTGGATTGTTAGATATTTGACTTGGTATATTTTGCACTCATATTTCGGGAGGCATAAAATGTCCATTGTTAGCTTAAATTGATGGCTTTTAGGCCTATTAGGTAAGCAAAAGGCTTGGTTAAGGTTTTAAATCATTTGAAGGTGATTTTGAGCTCTTTTATATGAGGCCCATTTGGTAACCAAGACTAGTTTCATGGATTAAAGATTTTAATGAGTCACATATTACATTTGGGAGGCACCTTGAGACTATAGAGAAGGAACTAAAATAGGATAATAAGAATTGAGAGGACCTTGGCATGGTTTTCTCAACATTTTGATTTAGGAAAATTTATCTAGAATTTCATTGTAGTTGTTTTATATTATATTATATCTATTCGGGGAAATCTAAACCTAATCATGCTTGAATCTGATTTTAGATGATTAAATACTAATTTCCCAATTAATATAATCAAGATGTTAATTAGGTTAATTTATCCTTATATTGAATGATTTCCATAAGAACTTTAATTGAAATGATTAGAAATGTGTTAGAACTTGTTTTATATTGAAAATCCTTTAAAAATCGATGAATGATGAATCAATCCATAAAAATTATAAGTTATTTGTAGTAGTTGGTGAAACTACGGTTCGTGTGAATTAATATGAGATTTACCTTGAAATATTGATAGAAATTTGTGTAACTATTGTTAGAATTAGGTTGCAGTCATATATTTAAAGTGTTTTCAATGTTTTGTTAGTTGGGACTTGGATGAAGCTTCAAAAGTCATTAATGGTCAGAGAATTTGGGTTTTCGAGAAGGTGAATCACATAACAAGGGGAATTGTCAACCTACATGGGTGATTAATTAATTGACCCTGAACATTAATCGATCAACCACCCCGTATTTAAAAAAATAAATTTCAAATGTGTGGGCACTGATTTCGTATTTTATGAATTGTTTTTAAATTTATTATGAATATTTTACCAAGAGGGAGCACAGATGAAATTCTAGGTTGGTGAATTTGGTTAGGCTTTGTGTTGTGATTGGATTGTTAGATTTTGGTGCTTACGGATAGGATGGAGTGGACTTTAGGTTTATTATACTTATAGAATAGAGTTAATTCTAATTTTTGAGGTTTTGAAAATTAGGTTTGGGTTATCTGTGTGTTTAGACTTCGGTTGGTTTGTGAGGGTCGAATTGTTTAAGTCGTATTAGTTAAAAATCCAATAGGGGGATGAATTATTAATTGGGATTTTAGAAAGGTTGAAACCTAAATGTGTAGTCTCAGGAGATTAGGCTAGGATTATACGAGATTAAATATAGTTATTGTTTGTATTTTTAGTATAAGTTGTGTGTGAAGCTATAATTATAATTTGGAAGGCCATAGGAAGCAGGGCTAATAACATATAAATTTGGATAAGAGTAAGGAGTGTATTATCGTATAATAGTTTGGATTATTATCGATGACTTGATAGTGACGAGTCTATATATATGTTTCATTGGATGCTTTATGTGTAATGCATACTATGTTTGAGTGATCATGGAAAATGTACTAGGAGAGATTTCATTATAGGGTGCATGCGACGTTGATCGCGATGGTAACTTTATGAGGAAATGAGATTTCCATGGTTATTTTTAACCCGGGTCTTTGCCTAGGTACCCGTGGCCCGAGGGGGTTTCACGAGGAGATTTTATTGTATAGTCTTGTGTAAGGTAGTATATACTAATGATGGGTAGGCATAGATATTTATCACTTTGTCGTGATGAGTAATTATATTTGAGATGGCCTAAGACTGTACCTAATATGCATGAGTGATCCCCGAATGATATGGGGATAGACCTTCGTTATGTGGGGACCTGTGAGTAGCCCATTTATTTAGACCTTCCATCTTTTATACATTTGTATGGATGTTATATGTAGATATTCTTCTATCCTACCTTATATGATTATATGATGCGGTACTAGGGATAGTTGTATTGGTTTATGTACCATACTTGATATGTATATGATTATTATAGGAATGTATACCTATATACTTACGACTCGAGATTTATACATTAACTATACCCTAGATGTATGTATTACTATGTGGCATAGGATAGCCCTGGATAGATAAACTTGAGATTTTTAAATTAATCCTCTGAGTGGCACATTGGTAATTTGGTGAGACACCGATGTCGTACAACATATGATTCATAATGAAAGATATTAACCTAATATTGAGAAAGTAAAGATTAAGGAATTGAGAGCTAAAACTTTAATCACATGAGCTACATATGGGCTTGGTATTAGAATCGTATATTATTTTAAGTTATTGGGTTGGGTAACTAATAAATTAAAATTCACTCATAGACAAGAGGAAGGTGTATATTTATGGTGTAGACCAAATTCAGTTGAAATTTTATACTTCATATACTTATTGTATAAGTTGTTGTTATATATGTGTTTTCACAAGTCTTAGATCATTTTTCCTATCATTGTTAGAGTTAATCGTTGGAGGATCACCTCTAGTGACATTTTATCCTTTATTCCTAGGATATAGTATTGGAGTAGGTCCGCTCATTCACTCTTGTATTATTTTACATTTACAGCAAGATTGAATGTTGTTTAGTTTATTCCCGAGTCAAAGTTTTGTACAGGTTGTTTTGGTATCAGAGTTGGATTATTATATTGATGGTGATTTGCATTAGAGATGGTTTTGTATTAATCAGTATTTCATTATTTCGTTATGTTACTTATTCAGATTTTAGTTGTTTCGTTATGGTGAGGATGTTACTAAATATTTTTATCCCTGAATTTTTGTTTTAGACCTAATCAATTTATTTATGAATTTTACGAGATGTCACAGAATGGGTGAGAGACTTACACAACATCTTAATCCAAAATAAGAAAGTAGTCAATAGCTATAACAAGAAAGTTAAATAAAGAGCCTTTAAGGAGGGGGATTTGGTTTGAAAAACTACCTTGCTTATAGGTTCGAAAGATCCTATCTATGGAAAGTGGTCTCCAAAGTGGGTAGGGTCATTCCAAATTCATAAAGTATTTAAAGTAGGACCATACCATTTAAGAAATATTGATGCTTATGTTCAAATGAGAAAGAAGTATTCCAGAACATTAAAGCCTTATTATCCAACTATTTGGGAAGCAGGGCAACATAAACAAAAGGTATACTTTCATTTGTATATTGACAAATTTATATATTATGAAAGTGTTCAAATATAAGAGACCTAAAATTCTTCCAAAAGATCCCATAAGCAATCCTTCGTGATTTTACACGATCTTTGTATCCAATTCAGCATTTACCCTAGCTAGTTGTATCTTAAATTCTTCATTCTCAGACAAAAGGGTAGATATCTTGCTTCGAGTGGCTATCAAGTCTTTCAAACCTTTGGTAGCTTTAGCTTTTGGGCTTGAAAAGTGGGCTTTGTCTGCAGAAAAAGCATTTTCTTTAACCTCTGTTTGTGACATAGTTGATAGGTGATCTATCAGTGAATTAATACCAGTGTGTATGGCATTCACAAATTTAAGGGAATAGTCCTCTTAAATTTGTTATTCATTTCAATTCTAGTCATTATAACAAACATAGCAGAAATGAGAGGATCATCCATGATTGAAGAGGAAGTATTAGGATTATTAGAAAATGATTTTTCTCTTTATATCCTTATAAGAGGAACATGCTCCCCTAACTTAACTTCCCTAGTTTCCGTTAAAATCTCCTTTTCTAATGCCTCCTCCACATAAGGAGTGAGATTCCTCTTTGTGGAAGATGGATAATCCTCAATAAGAGTAGCTTCTATTTGGAAAACCAATGGTACAGTCAATACCATCACAAATAAAAAACATAGTTACAAAAGATAGTTAAATCTTTACTAGAGGAAAAAGGCCTTTAAGGATTAATAGTTGTTAGAAATGGTCTTAAGAATAATTTGATGTACCCAGACCACCAGTCCTTGAAAGGTTGAATCACACTAATATTAAATTCAGACCTTATGATGGTCAAAGTGCTTTAAACTGTATGAAACTCACCTATGTTTCCAAAAATAGTTGCCTTAGGGGGCGAGAAGTGAGAAGTCCTATGGAATATATGTGGATTGGCTTGACTTCTTATAAGAACATTAGTAGATTAGTAAAAACAAATTTCCTTAAAAATTGAGGAGGAAAATATATTTTCTCAAATGAGTTGGAATTGGGGAGAGTGGGAGGTGAAGTTACATAACAAAAATATCAAGGAATAAAAAAATTCCCTAAAAAAAATTAGCTCAGGATACTTTACTATGATCCTTTAAAAGTGGGAATAGCTAGAATGGTGAATTTATGGGTTCAAACAATGGATATAAATGAGTTCTTAGTTTATCACTAAATAGATTCCTAAACAAGGTAATAAAATCTTCGAAACTTTTATTCCCTGTCTTAGTGGCTGAGAGTAGAGTCATAATTAATGTGACGGATTTGTAGAAAAATATGCATGTAGATAAATTTAAATAACCCATAATGGCCCATCTTACTTCGCATCAAAGGGATCCTCAACAAACTCAACATAACTCTTATAGAGGGAACCCAATTGGTAAGTAGTAAGATAAACCTCACTACCATCCATGATGTTGGCAATAAGAAAAGAGGATTCCAACATTAATATTTAGGATTTAAATAAAAAAATGTTCGTCGATAGCTTGAACAACATAAAGAAATAGCACTCCAAATTAGTTACAACAATGGTATTTTTATTGGGTAGGCATGGAGGTAAAATAAGCTAAATCAGATTTCTTACCCTTCGAATTCGCGAGAGCGTCAACTAATGGCATAAATGGGTGAACTTATTCTTCCAAAGACTTAAATCCATTCCACTAGAAAATGTCCAAAATAGTGGGACCAACCATCTCAAAACTGAATTCGAAATAATTAAATACCCCATTCCAAAAGCAAATGGAACTTGAAATTACCAAGGGGTTGAATTCAATGTTTCACAAACTCAACTTAACGGCACAAAAATGTCAAACTTCTCCATGACACTCCCTCTTAGGGAAACCATCATATTTACCCATGTGACCCAAACTTTGTCCAATGATGTGGGTCAAAACCTAAACCTAAAGGTAAAGTGATCAGTGTTAAAACTGAAATTGACTTTAGACCCATAGGTTCTCCCCCTTGGACCTTAGATGGGTAATAAGAGGGAAGTGACAAAGAGAGAAACAAAAGTTTAAATTGGTTTGAATCTCAGTATAAGGTCCTACGTCTAGTGTATAAAGGTGGCATGCATGTTTATTAAAATATAGTTGACTATTACAGTCTACAAGACCCCTTAAGATTTGGTCAGGGGAATATGAGGTCTTGCGGCCTTTGTTAACGGTACATAGGACTTTAAGAAGTAAGTGAATTAATTTTCTAAGGGTACTTAGGTACCGTTTTAGTGATCTTGAAAGATATACAAAGTTAATGAATAGTGAAATCTATCAAAATACAAGTATAAACTTTATTACAACAGGTTACGAGTAGAAAACAAGGTGGGAATACATGTGAAATGATATAACTCTTAGAAGTATGATGGTTTGAATGATTAAATCTCTATAAATGCAAGATTTGATCTCATTACACCTTATACCAACATATTATTTATAAGAGAACTCTTGGAGAGAGAATGAGTGGGCTGTCACAGTATAGCCTTGACCGTTGTAAGGTCTGTGAGTGTCAGCATGAAGGTCGAGTATCAGGGAAATGTATTGAGGGTGGTGGAAAGTGGTTCTTGAGTGCATTAAATTTTTATTAAATTCTCAATGCACATGGAACTAGGTAGTGGTGGTAGGTGTAATAGTATTTTTCTTTATACCTGCTCTTCCAGACTGGCTGAGGAAGCTCCACTTAGGTTTTCTAGGCTCAGAACCATCATGGATTGGTCTTAGATTATTCTTATGATGTTATGGATGACATACTTTGTTTCTAAATGTTGAACAACTTATTATGTCAGTTGTTCTCCAGATTAAGGTTCGATCAAGTCCTTAGCCTTGATAGAGCATTGTTCTTGGGGTCTCTAACTCCCTGGAAGAGGTATGCTGGAATGGCTAATTCTTTTAGGAGGAAAAAAGCATATCTAAGGTCAAAAATTGTAGCATGGACTCCCCTTAGGAGCATTAAAGGTATTTAGATCCAAATAGTAGTTTGTTTGAGGTTCTTGAGGTTAGTCAAGGAGCCTATGTCTTTGCCCGAGGGATTTGGGTCTTTTGAAGGTCAAGGACATTTTTTTGTATTAGAATTGCAAAGGTAAACACTTGTACTCTTAATTTAGATGGGGGTAAGGCTATAATTTTCCACTAAAATATCTATTGTGGCATCGGGAAGGAATATTTAAGCGATTGAGGATTGAGAGGACTAGAGATATTAAGTATCATCCTTTGGCGGATTGTAAAGAATAATCCCTTTTCTTTAGAATTTCTGAAATATGTTTCCTTTCCTTTCATTTCCCCTTTGTTGAAGATGTATGTTTCTCCTTCTCAAGTCCTTTACACAATTCCCCTATTTTCCATGGGCCCCCACATTTCCCTTCCCTTCCTAAAAAGGAAAATTTTGAAACTTCTGAGGACACTTATCTGGGGGTGAGTGATCCTAAATTTGCTGGTGATTATTGATCCACGGGTGATCCCCTATGGACCTTAGATGGGTAAGAGACGAGAAATGTCAAATAAAGGCAAAGGTTTAAAGTGGTTCGGACCTCGAGAGAGTCTTACGTTAACTGTAAAAAAGGTGTTATGCTTGTTTATTATAATGCATTTGAGTATTACAGTCTAAGATACCCCTTGATCTTTGGTCAAGGGAATCTGAGGTCTTCCATCCTTTGTTAACGATAAAGAGGACCTTAAAAAGTAACTCCATGACTTCTTTAAACATACCTAGGTACTTTTTTAGGTCTCTTCCAAAATATACAAAGTGTATGAATAGTGTAACTGTTCCAAATACAAGTATAGACTATGCAACAGTGGGTTATGAGTAAAAAAAAAGGTGGGAACACTTGTGACATTATAGAACTCTTAGGAGTATGGTTGTTTAAATGATTTAATCTATTTGAATTCTAGAGATTGGTCCCCTTACTCCTTCTACTAACATTAAATTTATAGGATAACTCTTAAATAAAGAATAAGTGGATTTTATAGTTCTTAGGTCCACTGGGGTCATTCTAAAGGTGGAGTGTTGGGTAAAGTATTTACAAGTGGAGTAGGGTGGTTATTGTGAAGTCATGGGCTAGACTTAGAATTTCTTCCCTACCTTGGAGGTAGTTAGGGAGTTGGGAGAAATTAAAACATCAAGTTAGATATAGGGTATCATCAGTATCCCCTTGTTCTTCCTACAAAGGTTGCAATGGGCAATACGTATCCTCTGTTCATGTTGGGGGTTAGGTCATAACTGACCATCGAGATTTTTGTCATATTGAATCTTATTTAGAAGGAGCTCTCATGTGACTCATGACATGTGTTGAAGATTGAGATATTTGATGCAATTGAGGTGTCTGACTTGAGGAGATGACAACGGTCAAAATTCTAGTCCTTAAAGGTTATAAAAGATTCCCTTGGGCTGAATAGAACTCATCACCACTAACTTCTATTTAATCTATTTCTTCCCAAAAGTTCCTTGAAAAATACAGCCTTTTTCTTTGAGTAAACAATGTTTTGTGAAAATATTTTCCCTTATAAAGTCTAAGATTAGTTCCACCAGGCACAATGGTGATGAAACATGAAAGGTACACAACCTTGACTTTGCAGGTGGGGATCACCATGCCTTCTAGGTCACTAAATAAGATTTAGATGAGTTTCAAAGAATTATTAAATCGTGAAGAATATCATTTTGAGGGAAGTTAAGCCCAATGAGAGGGCCTACTCTATAATGTCCAACTATATACTCTTCAATGAGTCCTTCCTTCAATATGGGGCTAGATTTCGCCTACCCCTACCTATAATCAGAATTGTGAAGGTTGTTGGCATAGCCCCTTCTACTCTAGTGGCCAATTCGTAGAGGACTTTGATGGATATAATACTAACCTTTAGGGAATCTAGTTGGGTAAATGCAATGTCTCCCAAGCACGATTCATCAAACTATATAGGGTTTAAGAGCAGGGCAAGCCTACTGAAAAAGGTCTAAAGTATCAAGCCCATAGGCCCAATATGGTGGGATTTGGGAGTAAGAATAATTCCCCCAAAAATTAGAGGGGAAATTCTCATTCATTAAGGGGTAGGGCTTGGGATACCTTAGATCCTGCTATTCCCATGTGTTGTCTCTCTCTTTGGTGCGCTCCTCCATTAGTGGGTAAGTAGATGACTTATTTTCATTTTATTTCTTGAACTGACCTATGCTTTGATATTTGAACTTTTTACTTGCTTTTGAAGTGGGTTTTGAGCCTATTATCTCGGAGTATAACATTATTTTTTAGGCCTAGAAGTTGTCCACCACTCCTTTCAAGGCCTTGGTTACTGCTAAGCAACTTTATAACTGTGGTTTGGGACCTCATCCCAAGCCTTTGACATATGTGGGAATTCTTGAGGCTCCTAAAATTGATTTGAAGATCACTCTAGAGATTGCGCCTTATGCTTAAGTTTCTCAAAAGAGGAATGTCGTATCTATAGTTCTAATTGAGGTTTCTCAGGCTTTGAAGGTGAGGATGACCAGGTCAAAGTTGGGGTTGACTTTTCAAAGATTGCAGGCGGATCTTCTTTAGCTGATGAGCCCATTATGTTTTAAGATTGTTCCTTATAAGTATCCCACCTCTTTTTTTTACCTTCAATATTATTTCTTTGATGGATAACTCTAACCTCTGTTCAATTCGATGGATGAATGGGAGGACAGGAGAATTCTTGTTGAGTCTATGATTAATAGAAAGAGGAATACCAAGACAACCAAGCATTTAAGGTTTACTACCCTGATGGACATTCCAATACTTGGGGTCAAAATGGTGGAGGCATCCAACTAGGGGTAAAGCCTTGTTGGAGGCTCAAGTATAGAGCTTCGTAAGGCCCTACCCCTACTAAAAGTAGAATTGGGGGTAGGTGGGACACTTAAGGTACCTCAAGAAGATAAATATTTTCCAATAGCTTGTAACCATTAGTCTCAAAGGATATAGTGCATGGAACGTGGTGACCCCTCGTATGGAGGGTAATTTATAAGGTCCACCTGAGGTGCTCAGTATGTCAGAGGGGATATACCCACACACCTATGTTGTGGAATCCCTATATGTAATGGCGAAGAAAAATATCAATGACATGGTGGAAACCTTGTGGTTGAGGGCTAGAGGTACTCCTGTTAATGTTGAGGAACTGGCTCACTTGATGGGTAAAGTACTTGTATATTTTTCTAATTCCTTAAATTTCATGTTGTTTATTGACCTCCTATATTTTGGTCTTGATTTTATAGGCTCAACACTTTATAGAGTCTTTTTTGGACATGATCTTGATGGATATAGATCATGAAAAAAAGGAAAATGATATGGCTACTCATTGGGGCCTCACTTGATAATACTTGGATCAAATGATCGATGGTTAAAAGTTACAGATAGAGTCTCTTATGAAAGAGCAAAAACCTTGGAGACCCAGGTTGCCCTTTGGGAATAAGAGAAGCTCTCTAATGAAAAACCCCTCAGAGAGATTGCCCCTTTAATGGCTGCTGCTCAGGACTCTTTTTCCAAGGTTGAGGAGTTACGTGCCCTTAACTTTATTGAGATTGTGGTTATAACAAAGGCCCTTCAAGGATATTAGGTTGAGATTTAGAGATTTAAAGGTAAACTCATTATTTATGAAGATGAAGTGGAGATATCAAGTCAAACGGTCAAAGACTTTTTAACTGAGAAGAAAAATTTAACCTCTTAAGGTTAGTAGCTTCAAAGGAACTATGATGAGGTCTTGGCAAAATATGAAATAATTCAAGAGAAATTCTACACCGTAGTTTAGAGCCAACTAGATTCCTGTCAAGAGTCCAAATCTTTTAAAATATACTTCTTTTAGGTTATCAGCGATGGCTTTGAAGATTGCAAGGCTAAGGTCCAAACACTATTTCTTGAGGTGGACATATCTAGTCTATTTCCTCTAGCCCCTCAATCAGAGGAAGAGATATATGATTATGAAGCTAACGGTGGTGATGATATTGAATATTCTTATGCTCCCATGGCCCAAGGGGTGAGACCTTAATGGTTACACATGCCTCTTTACCTCTGACAAATAAAGCCTATTTTCAATCTTCATTTTATATCTGCTTTACTTTTTTTTATTTGCTAAGGAATTTTGTGAACTACTTGAGATATCTGAAAGCTGACCTACATGTAGTTTACCCCTAATCCACTATGATTCCTTAGTAAATCAAGATGATTAGGGAAGCCATTTTATTAAAGTAGATCTAAAGGTTATGAGACCTCTGCTTCATACTTGCACAGTTTGCCGAAGTCAAGAATGCGGTTCTGTAGTAGGACTTTGAGCCTTGGAATCTTAGCACTTTTGATTCCTATGCTTTTATGAGATTGGAAGACCATATTTTTTTTCATGCACTTATCCCCTTACAAATTTGGCCATAAATATGAAGAAGTCAAAAATATAATGGGTCCTAAAACCATGGGCTTTAAAACTAGAAATTGAATATTTAAACTATATGGCCTTTATGAGGGTCCCAAGACCTCCGAAGTGAGTAAAACTGAAACCTGAAGTCCCACAAAGGGTAATAAGACCTCTGAACTTAGGATATCTTAAATTATGATATCCTTATAAGGTTCTAAGGCCTAAAATTTAGAACGAGTGCATCATGAAATCCCACAAAGGATCATGAGACCTCCGAACTTAGGAGATTTTGAATTCTAAAATACTTATAAGGTACCTAAGACCTCTTAATTTAGAAAGAATGAAACATGAAGTCCCACAAAGGTTCATAAGACCTATGAACTTAGCATATCTTGAATTTTAAAATTCTCATAAGGGTCCTAAGACCTTTACATTAAAAAATAGAGCCACCTGAAGTTCTAAAAAGGGTTATAAGACTTTTGAACTTAGGAGATATTGCAATTTTAAAGTCCTTATAAGGGCCTAAGACGTCCGAACTGAAAAATGGAGTTTTAGACGAGTTATTTTATTTGCATTTAAACACTTATCCACAAAATATAAGTTTATTTTCTTTGAATTTTTTCACCAATGAAGGGTATAAGGTTCATACAATTTTTTATGTAGTTACAAAGTAAATAAAGTTTTTGTTGTAAAGAAATAGGTTGTTCATGGATCCTTAGACCTTAGACTTTAGGAATTATGGATGAAAATCTTGATAATTTTTAGTTTTTTAAGGGTCCGAAGACCTTTTGACTATACTTTTGGGTTGTTTAAACTTAAGGACTGTAGTCTTTTGTGTCATAGGACCTTAGACTGTTAGTCTTAATACAAAGCTAAAATCCTTGCAACTTAAATAGTGGTCCTGAGATCTTAGTTTTCTAAAGGGACACATCTTGAGTAAAACAAGTCTTTTTTTCATTCAAACAGTAGGCTATATGTTATATAATGATTCTTAGGGGATGCTATAAATCTTATAAGGCCCTTGGTGTTCTTAACACTTGACATTCATTTGGATTCTCAGCCAATGTGATAGTCGTTCTTATTTTGGGGGGCTGATGTCCCTACTCACAAGGTCTCTAAAGGGATCTCGGACATTGGTGGTGGTGGAGGTAAGACCTCTGGTGAGATATCAGAGATCCTCTCGATCTTTACTGGAGCCTCTGTCAAGTTTTGTGGTTCACTAAGAAACATTTGTATATCCTGCAAAATAAGTGATGTAGCCCTCTCGAGACTTTTTATAGTATCCAAAGACCTCTCCCACTCCCTTAGATGTTGGAAACCTTATAACTAGCCTGGGGGTTAAGATCACAACATACACATCGTTAAGAGTGGGTCTACCCAGGATGACATTGTAGGTTGAGGGAGGTCCACTAATATGAATTTGTTCCAGACTATGGTGCAATAATCCTTAAAACCAAGGGTGAGGGGGAAGTGACATACCCCAAGGAGTACATCAGCTCGCTATTGAATCCAATGATAGGGGTGGTTGTCAGAGGAATGTGTTTGATGCAAAGGCCTATAGCCACAAAGACATCCAAAAATAAGATGTCCGTTGAGCTTCTTATATTAATTAAGATCTTTCTCATCTTGGCCTTCCTTATGATTATTATGATCTTAAAAGGATCCTCATGAGGTTATCAAACCTTATTAATGTCTATTTTTAGGAATACCATCATTGGAACCTCCATACGGGATTGACGGGGAGAAAAACATGGTTAACTTCCACCCCCATCGTTTGACTTTCTGGATGTGGAAGAGAGCCCTCCTCTAGAAAAGCCCCCAGATATACACTAGACATTGATTAAAGGGACATCCTCCTTGTTCCCTGATACGCCACAAATATTGCGTATTTCACCCGTTAACCTACGCGTTATTAGCCCCCTCGGGTATCTTAATCCCTATATTTATGCTCGTTAACCAGAAAACCTCGGATTTCTATGTTAACATGTTTTGCAGGGGTTAATTGAGCTTTTGTAGGTATTTGGATGCTTAGTGTGAGGTTCGGATGCATTGCGGTGAAGTTCCGTACGCAACCGTACGTTCAAGGGCATTTTAGTCTTTTCACAGCTTGGGTACCTGGCCCGACATCTCACGGAAGTTGTATCCCTCCTCGCTAGCTTCGCGTGGCCACGAACGGTGCGTGATTCCGACTCATAACGAAGAAGTTACGGCGTTTCTTGCGGAGGAAATACAAGGAAGCAAAAGAGGAGAAGAGAAGAAGAAGAAAAGAAGCAGGGGCTGCTGCTGCTACAATCTGCCCTGCTTGATCGATCGATCGACACTTTTGGTCAATCGATCGACCTTTCAGGATTGTCGATATTTTCCCTTGATCGATCGATCGACCAAAGGGGTCGATCGATCGATCCCCTGTTTTTCTGCAGATATTTTCTTTTCTTTTCTTTCTTCTTTTCTTTTATTCTAACTTACTATATAAGCCATTTTTTGTTGTAATAACAGGGAGACCAGCCCTTATACGATTTTACCTTAGTTTAGTTAGGGTTGGAGGGGTTTTGATTGGTTCTTCTTCTTCCTCTCTTGGATTGACACACTAATTGGTTGTAAGATTGACTAGTCATCTTCCCTCTCCTTTAATCTAGTTGTTTTTTATTCATTTCCTTGCTTTCCAGATAGATTTCCATGCTTTCTAATTAGGTTTTCTTGCTTTAATTTATTTTTTTCTTAGTTAATTAGTTTAATTTAGTTTAATTATGCTTAGTCTCTAGATACATAGGGTCGGGATTGTATTTCCGCCATTTTCGGGTTCGGACCTCGAAATTTAGGGTTTCGTGTAAAATCGCATTTAATTGAAACCTCGTGTATTAAAGTCGGATTATTATGCGTTTAACTTTCTTTGTCATGCAACGTTAGTGTTTATAGCGATTATCCGAATTTAATCCGCGTGTGACCATTTTCCGTTAAATGTTTTATCTCGCAACTTTGGGTTAAATTCCTTCTTGCGTGATGTTTATGCTTAATTGGATATGCTCGATTAGATTGCTTTCGAGCCTTAATTCTAATTAGTAGTTGTTTCGATCCGTTTGGTGGAATGCGATCCCGATCCTCTCTTTACTTTATTTTAGCGTAACTTATTCTTTTCTTTTGTCACGACAACCACCCATTCACCTTTTCTTTTATTTATTTTACACTTTTATTCCTGAAGTAATTAAAACAATTAACATCTAAAATTCAATCACTCCCTGTGGATTTACGTTACCCGACTTACCGCTTTGCTTGCTTGTCAAGTGTAGTAGTATATTTGGTTCTTTTGTATCGCGGCGGTGAAACACACGACGATTGTGCACTTTACACGCGCACACTTTTTCCGCCCGACCATTCCCATTATTGGCGTTATTGAGTTAAACTCTTATAATGTATTTGACTACAAATTCTTTGAGGTATTCCCTCTTGATCACCCCTTCAATAGCGTCTTTCAATCTAAAGAAATCATTAGTATTTTGATAATGATCTCTATAGAACTGACAATACTTAGACTTGTCTCGATTTTCATCCCCAACTCCCATTGCCTTTGGTTAGGGTAGAATATTTTTCATTTCTGTAGTCGAAAAAACCTCTTAAATCGTGGTTATGAGGGGCGTGAAGTGTTTGGCCATTAAAGGTCCATTTTTATTGACCCTATCCTTCTTTTTTGGCCTCATCATCTCCTGATGTCTCCCCAAGGCGGGAGAAGACATATTCTTCCCTTACTGGGAGAGAAGTTACAGCCCGCCTTGATAAGCTATCATACTCATTATTCATGTACTTTTGAGATCTGTTGAGAAGCTCAGTCATGGTCTTAGGAGTCGTCTTAATTAAGTACCACAACAAATCCTCTGAGGTGAGTCTTGAGATGAAAGCAGATACACATATCGTGTTGTTTAAGTCATCAACCTAGAGAGATTCCTAGTTGATCCTCTTGGCGTAATCCTTAATGGATTCCCTTGACTTCTGTCTGAAGTGGGGGAGGGAAGTAATATGCCTCCTCATTTTCTGAGCTCCGATAAAATGACTGACAAAGAACCTTTCCAACTTTATAAAGCATGCCATGGTTCCTGGCTTGAACTTGACAAACCAATGCCTAGATGTCCCCCTTAAGGTAGTAGGAAAATCTCAGCATGAGACCTCATCTGGGGTGTTTTGGAGGATCATTAGTTATCTATAAGTTTCCAGGTAACCGATGGGGTACTTGGACCCATTGAGTGGTTCAATATTAGACATATTAGACTTTAGTGGTGGGTTGAAATGTTGGACATCATTAGAGAATGGAGAAAATGTCTTATTGAATGGAAACTCTATAGTGTTAGGAGTTTGAGTCTTGTAATGGTTGAGAAAATTCCCTTTAACTCTCTACTTCAAGGTCTATCTACCTTAGAACCTTCCTGAGACTGGTTTCCGGGGATCGATAGATTTTCTTAGACAGGGATGTGAGTTGCTGATCATTGAGGACCCTGGGCACACCTTATTGATAATATTTTTCCCTCTAACCATGGCCAGTGGTTTCCCTAGTGTCGTTGTGCTCTAATACCAGAGTCTCTTCTACCACTGTGGGTAAACAAAGCTTACTGAGGATGGTGGGTAGTTGATACTGGAACACTTTTTATTGGTCCTCTATCTCCTTAAAATAAAGAGCTAAGTCAACATTAGTCACATTTCGAACGGGGGTAAGTTGTGTGTTTCAAAAAAATGGATTTTTTTGTTCCTATTGACGGCTCCAAACTGATGGTTGTTAAAATTGTAATTAACTTTAAACCCACATGGTATCCCCTCTATACCTCAAACGGGTAAGCGGAGAGAGGTGTCAAAGTTGAAGACAAAAGTTTAATACGACTTGAACCTCATGAGATGGTACTACGTCTATTGTAAAAATGTGTTATTCCTTTTTATTAGAGTGAAATTGAGTATTATAGTCCAAGAGTACCCTTGAGTTTGGTCAAGGTAGTCTGAGGTCTTTTGGCATTTGTTAACGGTACAGAGGACATTAGGAAGTAATCGAATGACTTCTATAAGGATACCTATGTACTATTTTAGGCCTTTTGTAAGATATACAAAGATTATGAACAGGGTAACTGGTCTAAATTCAAGGATAAACTTCGCAACAACAGGTTATGATTACAAAATAAGGTGGAACCACTTGTAAAATGCTAGAAGTCTTGGGATTCTGATTATCTAAATGATCTAATATCTTTTAATGCTAGAGACTGACCCACTTCCCTATTCTACCAACCTTCTATTTATAGGAGAACTCTGTGACACCCCGCCTAATTAAATATCGGGCGATCACTCCTTTATTAAATTAAAATCAAAGTGAACAGTTGGTTCATTCTTAGCATCACTATCGTTAAAATACTTTTCCAATTTAAACACCCTAAATAATTAAGCTAAGTGTCAAAACCATTTAATACCATATTCTCATTTTATTAAATCCGGTTATAAAACCTTAAACCATTAACATCTAAAGAGTCACACAATAAGTAGAAGAATAAAATGGACATTTAAGAGTTTACCCAACAATAATAAATCCCAACATTAAAATACTAAGGAAAACATCCTAACAGTAAAAATTCCGAAATAAAGGTACTAAAAATAAAAATTACAATCTCTGACAATAACATCTAATTAATAGGAAGAGGGCGACACATGCCCCTGCTGGATAAAACTGAACGAGGAATAAAAATCAAATGGATGATGTCGTCTAAACAATAGGCCTACAACTCCCACCTAAGCTGCAGCTCGTTCCTACCAAAGGACCCTATGCAAGACGCCCCTGTGGCTGGGCACCTGTAATACATACATATATATACAAGAGAGAAAGATAAATGGAAACGGGTCAGAGCCGATAGAGTATATGATTTAAAAATTCATTTTGCAAGTATTTAAATTGATTACAAGCATATGCAACAACATATTAGTGCGACACTCTCTTGAGAAATTCTCACCTCTCTTCTAATGTGCACACCTATCGCACTAACCTTCCCAATGGTCTATCTCGTCATATACCACACTATCTTTCCCCAATGATTTAACTTATCTTAGGTTATTCGCAGGATTTACAACTGAACAACACAAGTATTTAAAACGTAACATTTCAATTTGTAACCAAAGTTCTCCTTTTTACTTTATTAATCAATAAAGTTTTCCAGTGTCATATTATACTTTCTCAACACAAGTATTTATAATTTGAGTCATCAACCATGTCCTACATATCAAATCACAGTAGGCAGTTCCAGATTTCAGAATTTCATATATATATTAACTACTCGTATAATATATATATCATAACGGCACCCCACATAAAAACTATGGTGCGGGCATACTCTGCTATCCAATCCCCGTATCAATCACACTAAAGGGAATACAAGTTCGGAATCACTCTCGAACTGTACAAATACATACACAAACAATATTGAGGCGAAGCATAGTATCAAAGTCCAAGAGGTCAGTACATACCCTCACGTCTCTTAGGACCGTCTGACTATCGATCCGATAGCCAGTACCTAGGATTTCAATCTTCGAGGGTACGAGTCAATATCTCCCATAAGGCAACACAGGATAAGATCGTCCCAGCGCGGTAACCTCCGGGATAGCAAGTAGCGCGGGCATGATTTTCACAAGTATATAATATATGCATACACAACCATATAAATATACTAATTTTATCATATCAATTTAGGTTTATTCCATAACCCATATTCACAACATTTATCCTTATTTTCCCATTATTAGTTATCACGTATAATGGTTCGTTTCTCACTTTAATTCGAAGGGTTTTTCCAACTTACTACGTAACCCTCATAGACTCTATTCTCCCAAATGTCCAATTCAGTAGGTATCCATTTATGTTCCAACGTAACTCTCTCTTACGTGTCTCTCCCCTTGAACATATACATACATTGTCCTTTATGTAAAATATCCCAAAAATATAGATTTCGCCTTACATTAAAGGTCTCTTATTCATTAATGAATCCTACTGGTCATCATTATCTACCAAATTATCTTAACAAGGATGTATAAGGAGTTTTCTTCATTTCTAATCAATTCAACAATTTTAAAAGGGGAATCTTAAGTCTTCCAGGAGGGGTCGATTGATTGAGGTCTGGGGCTCGATCGATCGAAGCTCTGGGCTCGATCGATCGATCAAACAGGTATGGCGAATCCTACAGTTTTGCAGTTACGGGTTTTCTCACAAAACTTCATCCAAATCCCAAACGTCCAGAAAATTATACTACTAACATTATATCATCATACCAGATATTTCCAACGTAAAGCATGTAGATTTCTATCAGTAAACATGGATTAACAACCCAAAATTTATTATAATTATCAAGAACCCTAGATTTCTCTTAAACATGGTTCTAACAAATCTTTCTCAAAATTTCCTTCTCATAAAACATCATAATTTCGTGGTTTACTCTTCTACATGACAAAGGGTTTCCAGAATATCATTTAAGTCATCACTACATGCAATTTCCTATCTCAAATTAGGTTTTTCTTCCATAAATCTCACCCTAATCATCCCTGGACTAACATGAGTGATGCATCAACGAAAATAAGCAAGATAAACACTTGCCTGGGATTTTCGACGTTCTGGTTTGGTTCCGAATTTGGTGTGGTTACGTTCCCCGTCTCGCGATCTATGCGTTGGTGGTGGAGGCGGTGCAAACGGATAGATTTCGGGCCTTGGATTGCTTTGGAAGCTCTCTCCTTCCCTCTCCTATGGCTGTCACTTGTCTTTGGTTGTTATAACCCTAGAAGACAACCTAGATATCTTATATAACCCTTTTAATTTTCGTGGGTTTAATTACCCAAAAATACAAAATGACAAAAATGCCCTCCCGGGGTACTAATTAAGCCTAAAATAGCCCCGAGACTCAAAATAAACCCCCGGGTACACTTTTCTGACTATCTCGACCCTTCCGGACACGTTGGCGCACTCAAAACGACCATACAGGCAACTTATAAAATATTCACTTTTATTTAACAATATTTAGTCCCGACACGACACAGGCGCGTCCCGACTTAAATTTCCATAATTGTCATTTTATTCACACGTGACAATATTATAAAAATAAATCTCATATATTACTATACTCATCCAGTAATATTCAACAAACAACAAATTTCCAATAATTACTAACTCTCGTCATGCTAGTAAATATTTTAAACAACATTCCGGATTAAAATTAAATTAATTTATCTCAAATTAAATTTAATAAATCCCATAATTTAAAAGCTATAAAAATACGGGGTATTACATACTTTCCCCCTAATAACGGAATTTCGTCCCGAAATTCCGAAAATAAGGCCTATCAGGTAGCACAATTCTAGATATCCTTTTCCGTACACAAACTAACTACACATTACGGCGCTCAATCACTATAGCCCTTTCTTCACAGCAACATTGTTTTACATTCTCATTGGAGACACTTCACATTGTGCTCCCAACCGACAACATTCTCATAGGTCACGCCTATACGTAGGGGTGTGCAAAAAAACCGACCAAACCGACAAACCGACAAAACCGAGCCGAACCGAAAATTTTCGGGCCGGGTTTTTTTTAGGGTCGGTTCGGTTCGGTTTAATCAGGTATAAAACCGACAGGGTCGGTTCGATTTTCGGTTTTGGCATAAAAAAACCGATTTTGAACCGAACCGAACCGATTTAATTTTTATACTTTTTAATCTTATATTTTATATTATATTTATATTAGTCTTGACATATTATATTATATTTTTTAATTTTATATTTATATTAGGTATTAAAAAAATCTATTTTTTATTAAAATAAAGGAAAAAACCGAACCGGCCCTGTCAAAAATCGACCCGATTCGGTTCGGTTCGGTTTTTCAGCATTTTCGGTTCGGTTCGGTTCTCCTCCTCCAAAAACCGACATGGTCGGTTCGGCCCAAAAAACCCGGTCAAAACGGAACCGACCGAACCGTGAACACCCCTACCTATACGTTATACATTTCATTATCTCACTATCATTAGGAGGCCGCACCTCACTACATGACAAATACTCGGATTTATTCATATACAAAACTCCCATTCTGAGAAAATTATATGAACATTTGATCACTCTTGCTCGCCTAAAACAGTCGTGGAATTCTACCACAGTTATCGGATGTTCTCTCGACCGATCCAAAAATTCTGATTATCTACTCTCCTCTAAACATACGGAAGGAGAATAGTCGAGGTTCTTCCATAACAAAACCTTAATAAGTACCTTGTACGCGACAAACAGGTACGAGTGCTTCTACAGAGCATTCTTGAAATCATCGCACCAAGATTCGAAAATCTCCTTCACGTGGCTCCACTAATCTTTAATCACCATGCGCTTATTCCCTGGCTAAGGGTGATACATCCTACTCGAAACGAAATCTTATCTCCGCTGGTTCCTGAAATAAAATATCAAAGGTGAGATTTACCAATCTCATCCTGATTCAGAAATTTATACTGCGTTGGACCATGCACTAGCGCGATCCTTCCTTTCAAGGGAAGTCTGGGGCTTACTAGTTAATATTCTAAACCAGCCCAAAGGAATATCAATCACTTCCTTCTCAGCGGCTTAATTCACATGTTCGGGATGAACCTTTGATCTTGTTTTGAGGATGGCAACCCATCCAAGGACTGTACCGACTTTACTGACCTCTTCCAATTTCAGGAATTGTCGATAAACACAGAATTCTTTGGTTGATTATCCTCTTTCAACCAAACCTTACCTATGGGCGGTGCATGTAGAGACTACTCACTATGTCCCGCTAAATATCGATTCTTCCTTGAAATGTCTCACATTAAGTGACACGTAATACTCCCCTTCCTTCCTTGTAGTATGCCGAAAGTTCCACCCGTGCTCTTCTCTACACGAAGCGCACTTCTGGATCTCCTATACCATACCAACATCATCACCCTTTGTATGTGCAAGTCGCTCTCATACTTGCCTACTAATAACTCCGCTCCGAGTGTTCTTCATAATCATTTAATTCTGCTCCATTCAAGGAATACTCTTCTTAAATGAATTCCCACAGTCTTCCAATTCAAATTTGGGTGTGCTATTCTAATTGCACACCTATGTATGGATTATTGACCTTCAAGTGACGTTTAATCCACTCTATCACTTCCACTTTGTTAAACTAGTCCCACTAACATATATGACACACGTCCATGACCACGTCCCTTCGACTCGGACGAGTTTTAACATCAGTTAACCAGGATGTCTACACACCCTATAAACCGGGCATACTAGCGTAAGCATCACATACGCTCCATACTAATAAACAAATTCTTTATTTTCCCTGGTGCTTGCAGCGTGATTACAACACTTTAATCACCCTAAAAATCAAAATTTTAAATCTTCCTTATTATCATTTTGCCCCCTTAACTCGTGGTGGCAAAGCAAAACTTTCAATGCTTTCTTACCACACAACCGACTCCAATGGCTTTCAATCAAAATTCAACTTCCAACTTACATACATAATTACTTGATCCCATTTCGACCAGGGTACCGAACTCATGGAATAGTGACCAAACGTCTCTCTATTTCCAACCTTACACTAAGTTTCATGCGTGGGATGTCTCGCAAAGCGAAATCCAAACAAGGAACCCCCCCGATACACTACTACCTAGCATTGTCGGTTATCGAAATCCGTTAGGTCCTCCGTCCATAGCATATACCCCTTTATTCCGTCTCTTGACAGAAAAGTTACAATTTCTCCCGTAATTATGCTTAACCAAGAACGTTTCACTAATTGCACTATTGTTCAGTATAGGTTGGTGGTAATAGCATTCCATAAACCTCGAATACATACAATCGGAATTCTCGAAATTCCTTTCCCTAATAATAGGGGTATAAATATTAACTCCCACATCTCTAAAGGATAAATATAACAATGCACTCTTCCTATCACTAAGTCCGGAGTGCTAAACATAATACTGAGTCAAATCTTTTTCGCCTAACGGTAAATCCTGATACATACGGAATTATACTGACAAAGTCTATACATACTTTGGCATCGAATATATCGAGCCCACTATCTCCTCCGAAGTCTCTAGGATAGATAATACAAGTGCGAGTCCAACCTTCTCACAGGTAAAGCCTCGCCAAAACAAACATAAAACATGTTGCACTAATGCAACCACTCCGATAGCCTTGAAATAAATGCCCACTATCGTACTAACCATTTCTATAATATTTTAACAAAGATAATATCATACTCGTGTATCGCATCACTACAACGAGTAACCTCAATAAAGTACAAAACACTGTTAATATACTCATTCATCCTCCGCGGATAGCACTAAAGAAAAATCCCGCTACACTAGGGAAAAATATTCACATAATAATAATAACGTTTAAAATGATATGCATTTAGCTCGTATCACATGCTAATCTAGCAAGGAACAAAATATAGTGACTCGCTCGTGTCACATAAACACGCCTCATCCTCTGAGGATACAACTTACACTTATACCTTGTCAATCGTCTTGACTGCGCAAATGGTTTCCGGACGTAACACGTTTACTCAAACCAAACAAAATTACTTTAATCATTGCCTTTTACTAGGCACCGTATTCTTGTCCTTATACTCACTTTGGAACATATTATCGCGAGAGATCTCACTCCGCACCAAAATACCTCAACACATAATCCACTTATCACCTGTTCTACTAACCAGGTTAGGATTGTCCTTCTCTCGGACTTTAGTAAATCTGATTCCTGTTAGCCATCCCGATTGTTCCTTTAACTTTTTAGGCCATAAAGATCATGTTACTATCTATAATAGTACTTACTGAATTTACCATCACTTGGTAAGAATTCCATTATTCGAATTATTTAAATGGGTCCCCTGATGTATATCCACATCCCTTTGTGGTGCTATATCACCACCGTTGTATTCAGTCTTATTCTCGACTAAATTCTTTGTTTTCTTTAATTTTCACACAAGGAGCATTATCATCTTTATTGACAAAATACAACATTGTCAACCTCTGAATCAGCCGTCCATCAGAATTTCCTCCTCGAGTATTATCAATTATTATTACGAGTTGGTCTCCCACTTGGAGTCGTTTCCTCCACTCGCATCTACATCTTTCGATACAAAATTTGCTAATGATTAGGATTTATATCCACAATTGGACTTCTGTCATGCCATCCTGCGATGAGTTCATAACCACGTTTGCTTCAAATCCTGAACAGTTGAGGAAGGAACATACGGTCAACACTGTACCTAAGGTTCTCCTATAAGCATACCATTCCATTTCTAAAATTTCCCATTGACAGTCTCTACACGTTTTTGTAATACGTTGGGTAAGTTTACCCTCGCACCTCATTTGACTATAACAGCATTTGGAAATCACTGTTGCGCCTTAGTCGCCTTTCTAGTCTTGGCTTCTCGTGCCATAGTGGAGGTGACCTCAACTACGGTCATCATCCTCAGATATATTTTATAATCTCAACTGAGCCTTGCCTCCTGCTGTATGCTTAACGGTCCTCTTCTGACATCCGTCATCGATCGGCACACGCACACATACGAACGAAATTAGTATTCACTAATGCATACACATTATAGCAGGAGAACGAAATCTCATCAAAGGAATCGACAATCCTAAACATAGGGCTCTATAACAAACAAAGCAACACTGAAAGCATAATAAGTCGTACAGATCCTAAGGACACTAGAACCTGATGCTCTGATACCACCTGTGACACCCCGCCTAATTAAATACCGGGCGATCACTCCTTTATTAAATTAAAATCAAGGTGAACACTTGGTTCATTCTTAGCATCACCGTCGTTAAAATACTTTTCCAATTTAAACACCCTAAATAATTAAGCTAAGTGTCAAAACCATTTAATACCTTATTCTCATTTTATTAAATCCGATTATAAAACCTTAAACCATTAACATCTAAAGAGTCACACAATAAGTAGAAGAATAAAATGGACATTTAAGAGTTTACCCAACAATAATAAATCCCAACATTAAAATACTAAGGAAAACATCCTGACAGTAACAATTCCGAAATAAAGGTACTGAAAGTAAAAATTACAATCTCTGACAATACCATCTAATTAATAGGAAGAGGGCGACACATGCCCCTGCTGGATAAAATTGAATGAGGAATATAATCAAATGGATGATGTCGTCTAAACAACAGGCCTGCAACTCCCACCTAAGCTACAGCTCGTTCCTGCCAAAGGACCCTATACAAGACGCCCCTGTGGCTGGGCACCTGTAATACATACATATATATACAAAAGAGAAAGAGAAATGGAAACGGGTCAGAGCCCGATAGTGTATATGATTTAAAAATTCGTTTAGCAAGTATTTAAATTGATTACAGGACAATGCAACAACATATTAGTGCGACACTCTCTTGAGAAATTCTCACCTCTCTTCTAATGTGCACACCTATCGCACTAACCTTCCCAATGGTCTATCTCGTCATATACCACACTATCTTTCCCCAATGATTTAACTTATCTTAGGTTATTCGCAGGATTTACAACTGAACAACACAAGTATTTAAAACGTAAGATTTTAATTTGTAACCAAAGTTCTCCTTTTTACTTTATTAATCAATAAAGTTTTCCAGTGTCATATTATACTTTCTCAACACAAGTATTTATAATTTGAGTCATCAACCATGTCTTACATATCAAATCACAGTAGGCAGTTCCAGATTTCAGAATTTCATATATATATTAACTACTCGTATAATATATATATCATAATGGAACCCCACATAAAAACTATGGCGCGGGTATACTCTGCTATCCAATCCCCGTATGAATCACACTAAAGGGAATACAAGTTCGGAATCACTCTCGAACTATACAAATACATAGACAAACAATATTGAGGCGAAGCATAGTATCCAAGTCCAAGAGGTTAGTACATACCCTCACGTCTATTAGGACCGTCCGACTATCGATCCGATAGCCCGTACCTAGGATTTCTATCTTCTAGGGTACGAGTCAATATCCCCTATAAGGAAACACATGATAAGATCGTCCCAGCGCGGTAACCTCCGGGATAGCAAGTAGCGCGGGCATGAATTTCACAAGTATATAATATATGCATTCACAACCATATAAATATACTAATTTTATCATATCAATTTATGTTTATCCCATAACCCATATTCACAACATTTATCCTTATTTTCCCATTATTAGTTATCACGTATAATGGTTCATTTCTCACTTTAATTCGAAGGGTTTTTCCAACTTACTACGTAACCCTCATGGACTCTATTCTCCCAAATGTCCAATTCATTAGGTATCCATTTATGTTCCAACGTAACTCTCTCTTACGTGTCTCTCCCCTTTGACATATACATACATTGTCCCTTATGTAAAATATCCCAAAAATATAGATTTCGTCTTACATTAAAGGTCTCTTATTCATTAATGAATCCTACTGGTCATCATTATCTCCCAAATTATCTTAACAATGATGTCTAAGGAGTTTTCTTCATTTCGAATCAATTCAAAAATTTTAAAAGGGAAAACTTAAGTCTGCCAGGAGGGGTCGATCGATCGAGGTCTGGGGCTCGATCGATCGAACCTTCGATCGATCGAAGCTCTGGGCTCGATCGATCGATCAAACAGGTATGACGAATCCTGCAGTTTTACAGTTACGGGTTTTCTCACAAAACTTCATCCAAATCCTAACTTTCCATACCCAAACGTCCAGAAAATTATACTACTAACATTATATCATTATACCAGATATTTCCAACGTAAAGCATGTAGATTTCTATCAGTAAATATGGATTAACAACCCAAAATTTATTATAATTATCAAGAACCCTAGATTTCTCTTAAACATGGTTCTAACAAATCTTTCCCAAAATTTCCTTCTCATAAAACATCATAATTTCGTGGTTTACTCTTCTACATGACAAAGGGTTTCCAGAATATCATTTAAGTCATCACTACATGCAATTTCCTATCTCAAATTGGGTTTTTCTTCCATAAATCTCACCCTAATCATCCATAGACTAACATGAGTGATGCATCAACAAAAATAAGCAATATAAACACTTGCCTGGGATTTTCGACATTCTGGTTTGGTGCCGAATTTGGTGTGGTTGCGTTCCCCGTCTCGCGATCTACGCGCTGGTGGTAGAGGCGGTGCAAACGGATGGATTTCGGGCCTTGGATTGCTTTGGAAGCTCTCTCCTTCCCTCTCCTATGGCCGTCACTTGTCTTTGGTTGTTCTAACCCTAGAAGAAAACCTAGATATCTTATATAACCCTTTTAATTTTCGTGGGTTTAATTACCCAAAAATACAAAATGACTAAAATGTCATCCCGGGGTACTAATTAAACCTAAAATAGCCACGAGACTCAAACTAAATCCTCGGGTACACTTTTTTGACTATCTTGACCCTTCCGGACACGTTGGCGCACTCAAAATGACCATACGGACAACTTATAAAATATTTACTTTTATTTAACAATATTTAGTCCCGACACGACACAGGCGCGTCCCGACTTAAATTTCCATAATTGTCATTTTATTCACACGTGACAATATTATAAAAATAAATCTCATATATTACTATACTCATCTAGTAATATTCAACAAATAACAAATTTCCAATAATTACCAACTCTCGTCACGCTAGTAAATATTTAAAACAACATTCCGGATTAAAATTAAATTAATTTATCTCAAATTAAATTTAATAAATCCCATAATTTAAAAGCTATAAAAATACGGGGTATTACAAAATCTTAGAGAGAGAATGACTGGGCTGTTACAGCATGGCTTTGACAGTTCTGAGGTCACCGATGTCAGTCAGAAGGTGGAGTGTTGGGAAAAGTATTTACAGGTGGAGTAGGGTGGTTGTTGAGTGCATTTAATAGTGATGGGATCATTCAATATAAGTGTAATTTGGTAACAAAGGTAGGTGGAATAATGTTCTATGTCTCACCTAATCTGTTAGACAGCTTATAAAAGCACTACCGGAGGTCAAAAGGAGGATGTGGGGATTGTGGAATTGTTAGGACTTGATCCTGAAGTGCTACGTGTTTCCACATCCTAGGAATAAGGTATGGGTGACCTCTAAATGTCATTATCCCTCAATATAAGGTCAACTAAGAGCGCAGACCATTACGAAATCTTGATGCTGAGGTTTCTGAGTTCATTGGAGTGGTATACTGAAATGACTAGTCTTTTATATGGAAAGAATGCATGGCTAAAATCTATTGTAGTACTATATCTCACCCTTGAGTCTATATGAGGATGGGGCTAATTTTGGGACCCATGCCATACCTTGGAGGTAGTTAGGGATTTGTGAGAGCTTTGAAACACCAAGTGTGAAATTGAGCATCATGAGGATGTATTTGCAGTTCATCACGTATTTAAATAAGAAGAGTATGGTTCCCAGATCTAGGGTAATAAGGAGTTACAAGAAGTGGAAGTTCTTGCACGAAATTGGGACCCGCAAGGGTAAATTGTATCACGCTTGAGGATTTGATGGGACAAACAATACTCCTAACAACAATAGAATCATCATCTATGAGTTAGTTGCCGATTTCATCAAATTGGAGGAACTCATCAACTTTTAAAGAGATAGCCGACATTTTTAGTGAAAGATTAGTGAAGAAAGTGAGAGAATATTATAAAATTATGGTTTGCTTATAGAAAAGTTATCCGTGAAAAGAAAATATGGAAGGAAATGGGACTTCTAGCTCGACACCATTTGAAATTCAACAGTGAGCTAACTGGGCCTCAACATGTGGCTTTGTCAAAGGTTCCCTAAAAAAGGTGAAGTTATGGGGAAATGAGGAGACATTTAACATGTTTAGTGGATACATATTCCAAATATCTTCTCATGATTGTTTTTTAGCATGATAATGACCAAAAATAGCTCAATGATCAAATGGTGACTGCCCCAAGATAAGCCAAACGCATTGGCTAAAATAAAATCACAAAAATTCGTCCATATTTATATCAGTTATCCATTTTGTCAACTAAAATTCATCATTTAGATGTATATACGCGTGTTATGAGATTTGATGGGTCCATTGCCAATAAAACTTCATGAGTGTGAATAAATTTTGAGTTTTGACCGGTTTAGAGGTTTTTAAAGTCTCGAATTAATATACCATGTTTGGTTCTATGTTCGAAGTGTTTGAAATGATTATTAGGCCGAAATTAATTACAATTGGTTAAATCCCACAATTATACGAGTCTAAAATAAAAATCTATGATGCAGATAGTTTGATAAAAAAAATCATACACAATCGTTTGAAGCAAAAGACTTTCTTCCATTAATAGATAGGAGATAAAATTCATAAAGGAGATAATAACAAAACAAATAAAGAGTAAAAATATCTTGGAGCTATACAATATTAAGGAAATGTATATATGATATTCTTGTGAAAGTTACACCATCAACACATAATTTCTTCTTACTCTACATCCAAGTTTGCAAGCTCTCTTACCACGTTCAAACAGAAGGGATGGTTTCCCCTCAACCTTAGAGACCCTCTATATCCTTCTCATGAACATCAGAGCGAAGGACTATTTCTTCAAAAGAAAGGTCCTCTAGGTTATGATTTTCAAGAGCGTCCTCTTAAAGAATGTAAACAGTGAAGAACCCAGTCCTCCAAGACACAATTATCTTCTTCAAAAAAAATATCAATCATGATCTTTGAAGTTATCCTCATATTACCTCAACCTCCTGAAAAAAAAGAGGGATAAATCTTGAGGAAGAAGAAAATTTGAGCTTGAGTAACGAGGTGAACATCTTCAAAGTGGATTGTCATGATAGCCTAAGGAAAATTATCCAATGCACGACCCTTCAGCAAAATCCAAGGGGAAACTGAGAAAAGGAATGGAGCATATCTAAATCTCTACTAACATCACTTGCATAAAAAATTTATGGAAGGAAGTTATAACCAATATCCAAACCATTTTGTATAAGGCTCTCCATATCCCTGAAGGGATCCCCTGACGGCGTGGCAAGAAAAATAATCATTAGTGAAAGGTCAACATAAGATAAATCAGTCTCGACAATGTGCCTTTCGAGATTTAAAGTGTCAAAATGAGCCCCAACCAAAATAGAGGAATAATAAAGATCATTACGGAAATGGTAATGAGTTATATGCATGTAGTAATCACGGTTCCAGTGAGCCTTCTCACATGGGGGAGAATAACCCCAAGAAGATAAGAGATTCATGTAGGCACTTCTTTCCTTATCGAATTTTTTTTAAGATTGAGCAGGCCTTGACCAAGCATAAGCATTGTGAGGACGATAAGTAAGAGTGTGAAAAAACACTTGAGCATGGCAGTCAAGTGAAAATGGGGGCACCCAAAAGATAGTTTGAATCCGCAACTTGTTGCATTAAATTTCCGCTTCATTAGAATTTCACATGAATAGCCAAAATTCATATTGGAAGAAGGACTACCACGAACCTTGGTAAGGAGAGTGCAACATTCATTAGAGGAATGGGTAAGAATGTAGTTTTTCTCATACTCAAACCTCTCAACTGGGGCGCTGAGGTCAAGATCCATTTTATCCCTAGGCATTTCATTATCCTCTTAAGGGGAGGAACTTGAGCACCATGTTGAATAATACAAAGATCAGAACCACTATAAGTGGAGGGACAGAATATTCAAAGAGATCCCATCTTAGTATTCCATTGGAAGAAACAAAGATGTCTTCATTATAACGTCCAAGGGCGTATTTAATGACCAAGGTCATATTTATCATCGCTGGAGGATCGAGAAGAAGGAGCAAAAGGATGTGTAAAGATAATTGTGTTACCTCTTTGAGGATCCATAGATGGGAAGAGAGAACGCAAGTAACGAAGACGATAGAATTCAAAGCTAGTGGGCGTTTCAGCCACAAGTCGTATAGTTATGCAGAAAATAATGATGATTAATGTGGGATCATGGCATCGAGAATATCAACAGTTGACTAAATAATTTTCTCCAAAAATAAGTACTGCAGGGGTACGTTTACACCATATTAACATAAATCAATGGGATGTTGCTAGGTTATAAATAAATCGACAAAAATATCTCGATTATTATGTAAAAATATAAAATATTGGGCAGCATGCATGTGACACTTGGCACAAGTTGAGACATTTTACTCAAAGTAGGAACTTACTTAAATTTAAATTGCATCATTATTGCACTAAAGTAGGAAAACTTAGACGGATAAATAGCCATCCAGCAGTTATAAAAGGAGTTAAGTTTCATGGGAAAGAAACACTGTATATAATAAACTAACCTTGTAAGGAAGAGATGACTCCCTCACTAAAAATGGATTTATATTACGTTTACCCTCCTTTCCCTTTTCTTTTATTTGTCTTTCTTTATTTACTGCATTTCTTTCAATTCCACAAGTAGATTGTAAGGTAGTTGTAATCTTTTTCTATCAAAGTTTATTTAAAATTTATTGCCTTTACATTTATTATTGTTTACTTTCTTGCAAATCTTTATTTTACTCGCAATTTACTTTCTTGTAAATCTTTACTTTAATCACGTTTTCTTTTCTCTTGTTTACAAAGGTTTACTTTATATGCAATTTATTATTTTTGTCATAGTTAATTACCGCAATATAGAATACACTTCAAAGTCTTCCCTAAGGAAAACATAAGTCCTCTTACTTGAGGCATCAAACGAACCACAATCATGTGATAATTGTCACTACGCAAAAATCTTTTATAGTCATGATCACAAATCCTATCTAACATGCTCACAATCCTAATTAAATATCAAGCTAGTGAACATAACCAAAACATCATGCAAAATGCATATTAGTGTACTTTTATTTAATTTAATTTTATCTAAACTTGGTAATTACAACTTAATCTAACGAAGTAATTTCTAGATATTAATTTGAGTAAAATTCCAAAAATATATATATAAGTTGTTTGGCCCAGAGGAAATATTCCTAATGCCCCAATGTCAGGATCATCACACGAATCCAAAAGTTTCTTTCGGCAACCCACACAAAACTAACGAATAAGTTTAAGGGCAGTCGTGTATAAGTCTAATCTAGTTGGTCAATAATGAAATATTTATCATACTTTAAAGTCCCATTAATTTTTTAACATGATGACCATGTCCACAATATCAAATTTGTTGTGTCTAAAATACCTTAGTTATATAATACCACCCCTCGAAGATTCACTCTCTTGTCTACAATATCAATTCATCAAACCCCACACTACCACCACCATACACTAAAAATAACACCAACACATGGTATCTCTAACCCAGAACACATTACAATCCCCATTTTTATTGTTTATATGATTACAACATTGATAAGAGGATAACTAATAAATTAAAAGGAAAATTTTATAGAACATTTGTTAGGCCAGCAACCCTCTGTGGAGTGGAGTGTTGGGCTTTAAAGAAAAAACATGAACAAAGTCTCCATGTTAATGAGATGAGGATGCTCTAATGAATGATAAGAATTACTAGAAATGACAAGATTAAAAACCATTATTTGAGAAAAAAAATTAGGAGCAGCTCCCATTAGCAATAAATTAAGAGAAAGTAGACATAGATGGTACGAACATGTATTGTGTAGACCAATAGATGTACCTATGCTAATAGCAAGACTATTGAAAATAGAGGATAAAAGAGAAAGGGGTCGTCCTAAGCTATCGTGGAAGGAAATTCTTATGCGAGATTTTAAGGAATTAAACATGAATGATAATATTGCTTATAATATATTAGAATGGAAAAAGACAATCCATGTGGTCGACATCATGCGATGGAATTAGGACAAGGATGATAATGATAATAATGATGATGATGATGATGATGATGACTCCCTGTGTGTGCGCACGCGCGCGTGTCTAAATACTTTCTCTCTTATTTAACACACACAACACACACACACACAGACACAGACACACACACACACACAGTTATATATGCATATATGTATGTTGTATGTAATATCATGGAGAATAAAAAACGTAATATTTGGGGGGAAAAAGAAGTAATATTTTGGGATTTTTTAAGAAAAGTTTTTTATTTTTAAATATCATTTTATAAATAAGTATCTTATTAAATTTTTTATTGGATTTTTTTACCTCTTTAATAAAATATTTTTTTGTAATTTTTTAATCTATTTATTATTTAAATTGTTTTAATAGCTTAGGTTTTATGAAATTTTTTTGAACAGTTTTTGTTTTATAAAAATTGTTTGGACTTGTTTTTTTTAATAGTTTTGTTTTTTGAGAAAATGAAACAGTTTAAATAAATTAGTGTTTTTAAAATATAATTATATTTTTTATGTTTTAATAAGGAAATGTGTATAAAAAATTAAAAACGGTATTATAAATTTTATATATGAAAAAAAGTATTTATTATTTTTATATAATTTTTTTTTTGAATTATTTGTTTTAACATTTTTGTGAAACAGTTTTATAATTACTCTTTTATTTGAAAAAGTTTTATAATTACCACAAATATTATTTTTAACACAAAAAGAGGTATGATGTGTTATATATACATGTGTGTGTGTGTGTGTTGTGTGTTAAATTAGAGAGAGAGAGGGGGGGGGGTGAATAAAGGCAAAATGAGTATTTGACATTATTCCTCAAAGATTAATGGGACTTTGGATGTAGTCTCATATTTGAGCAAGTTACATAATTTATGGACTAATTTTTGAGAAAATAAAAAAAAATTGAGCATCATTTAAAAACTGAGATGATTTTTTTACTGAATAAAAGCTTATTTTCTCTTACTTATTTGATGAAATGTATTTTGGCCACGGAGGAGTTACCAAAAACGCAGACCGGAGGTTGTTTAATAGATGAGATCCATTTACGTAATTAATTCCTCATCTGATATTAGTTTTCTTTTAAGAATATATACCAAATAGTCCTTCGAATTTTTTTTAATATACGTTTAATTCAACACATTTTTATTTTACACAAAAAATTCCTCTCTTTACATCGGTACAATTCTAGGAAGCATACTAGCCTCCAAAGTAGGATAGAAAACAAGTACACAACTTTACTAAAGTTGGTCCAGCTCCCCACATGGGTCTTTTCCAAGTTTGGCTCTAGTATATATAGAGAGAAAGGGTAACCATATCAGCTTAACACAGTTTCATCCTCTCTCAGCAACTGCAACTATAATTTATGGGTAGTGCACCCCATCTCAAATCCCATAGCTCAATTCTCCCAGTCATATCATTCCAAAAACCATTTATCCAACTCTCTCAATTTCATCATTACAAAAATCATCATTTCCCAAATGACTCTCATTTTTCCTTCATCCTCTTTATATACAACCCTTTTTTTCCTTTTGATATGCAAAGGTAACGTTCAATCTAATTTTTCGCCATATGGGATTTCTGTATTTATTCATATAAATGAAAATTTGTACGTAGTCATCAATGATTTTATCTGTTTTTTTTTCTTTATCAGGCATCTCAGGTGCAACATTTACGTTAATAAATCGGTGTGATCATACAATATGGCCCGGTATACTAGCCAATTCAGGCAGTGCAACATTGGATAGTACCGGGTTTGAACTCAATCCGGGCGGATCAAGATCATTTCAAGCTCCACCGGGTTGGTCCGGAAGATTATGGGGCCGAACGGGGTGTACTTTGGACCCGAATACCCGTCAATTTCGCTGCTCCACCGGGGATTGCGGGTCGAACCAGGTGGAGTGTAACGGGTCGGGGGCAACCCCACCTGCAACTCTAGCAGAGTTCACAATCGGGTCGGGTGTTCAATCAAGTCCCCAAGATTTTTATGATGTGAGCCTTGTTGATGGGTATAATTTGCCAATGATTGTGGAACCAAACGGCGGGACAGGTTTGTGCGGGTCGACAGGTTGTATAACGGATTTGAACCGGGTATGCCCGGTGGAGTTGCGGGCGGGGGATGGGCAAGCATGTAAGAGCGCGTGTGAGGCATTTAGAACTCCAGAGTATTGTTGTAGTGGCGCGTACGGTACACCAGACGTGTGTAAGCCGTCGATTTATTCAGAGATGTTTAAATCGGCCTGCCCGAGATCATATAGTTATGCGTACGATGATGCCACGAGTACTTTTACGTGTACCGGAGCTGATTATACTATTACATTTTGCACTTCTTCCACAAGGTAGGACTCCACTCTTTAATTAAAAAAATATGTATCATTAAGACATCAAAGGTATTGTGCAGTATTTTGTTTTTAAAATTTTCAAATTGACTATCATATTTTCCTCATAATACTTAGAAGGCAAAAGAGTCTTTATATCTGAAAATTGAATCTACAGTGGATAAATACATAAATTCACATATTATATTTACTTTTCATGGCCTTTAGGCTGTTTCAAAGTGCATCAAAGGAAAACGTGAGAAAGAGATTCTCTGATTTGGAACAGCAATTTAAGAAGCAGAGTATATAGAATATACTGGCTATCATAGTATTGACCGAATATGAAGATAATTTTCTTTCCCATCTCTTTGAAAAAAATATAAGTTGTCTCCTGTATATTTAGTAGTATATATTTAAATATGTATCCTCCTAGTTATACCATTTACACCCATACAGACTTTACTATTATGAATCAAATATTAGAAAAATGATACATGTAAAAATATATTAAATAAAACCCAGGGCTTTTTAGACTTTGTTCCTTAAAATAATTGTATACTTTTACCAAATCCCATAAAATTCAATAATTAAAAAAAATATTATGCGCATGTTAGATGGAGAAATAATTGATATTTATAGGTACCCCTTAGTTTTTAACGGAAAATTTTTCCCATTCTTATAATTCTCCAAAACTCTAATCCTAAATTTTACTCAAAATTAAAAAATTGATAATCAAACTCATTCAATCCCTCCAAATCAAATTCCCCTCCCCCCAAATATTATAGATTCGGTTATAATATTATGTTCACTTCCATATTTATTATTTTCCTTAATTAAGTTTTTTGATATTACATTCCGCCCCCATGAACCAAAATTGAAAACACACCACTCATTGACTTATTATTTTGGACTTTTTTTTTTCGCAGCCAGAAATCTTCAAGGGATACCTCAATACCAGTAACTATAGGGCCTCCAATACCAGTGACTACAGCAACAACAAATGCCACACCAATGACTCCTGAACCAACAAACGTATTCGGATCCGGGTCACAAGAGAACTCGACCTCAGTTAATGGCTCATGGTTACCAAATTTTGCCACTAGAAACTCATCATGGACCACTATTTCTAATGTATACGTGCACATTACACTTATTGCTTCTTTATTAGCCTTGCTAATATTTTAGAGCACCAATTTCTCAGTCCATCCCATGTATAGATATCAGAAATGATAGTTTTGAGAAATAACATGCACAATTTGTTATTTTAATTATGAATTACGTTGTTTTCTAAATATTGGCTCCACCTGATTAGTATTCACTTTGCATTCTAAAATTTAACATATTATAAATTTTTGCGACACTTTTCAACAAAATGTCACAAAAAGGGTCATAGAAAAATGAAATAATACCTAAAATGATAAAATATGGAATGATAAATAGGATTCAAAGGCCAATGGCCACAAAAAAATTAAAAGATATGTAAGAACAGGCATTATTTTTAGTTATTTGAATTTGGGAGAATGAGATAAAACAGGCATTGTTTGCTTTGTGATGAATTTAATGCATACAATGGTCGGTACAATTGTCGGTGGATGGAGCTTTAAGGGAGTGTTTTGTTACTTTACTGGAATTACAAGTTTGGTACATATGTGACAAAAACCATGTTACCTTCATTTAAATAGTGCTATTCGTACATTATCTACATAAGAATAAAAGTAAAAGAAGTAGGTCACAAAATTGTCATGTAATATGATTAGGGCTGCTTTTTGATCGATTTGGTCAATAAATAGAACATATTAATACCATGATTTGGTCGGTAAATGGAGCATAACAATACTAAATCAATTAGATTTTAGCCCCGCATGATCCGCAGACGCTTTATAGTTCTTGTTTTACAATGTACTACTTAGAAATTAACATATATATAGTAATCACATGTGCTACATGTAAAAACATTTATCAATATAAATAGAACATGTGTGTTACACTCATAATACTATTTCATATCGAACTGATATTAATATGTAAAGGAAAGTGAATGAATAAAGAATATAATGATAAAATAATTATCACTTTTTTGTGGATAAATATAAATAATTTGCTTTCTTGTACATAACTACTTTGAGTGTCCTTCTCTTGACCATCTTTGTGTAGTCTTATTAAATAATAAATATAGTCCATAGAACAAATATTTACCAAATTTGATAATAAAAAAAATACGCAACTATACTTTAAAAGATTATCATATAGTACATCATCTAAGAAAATATACAAAAGAGTTTGAGTATAATCCCATGTTGTCTAATTACACCCTATCATTCCATATTATTTTTGGGCTTATCGTGTTTTGCCATTACAAATTTATGTTCCGGATATAGCCATGTTGTTTCAAGATCAATTTTCTCCTGTAACTTAATTCTATAAACATAATTATTTTTCTCATTTGAAATTATGGTTCGTTTTACAGCATGGCTAATAGATAATCTTTTACATTTACCATCTTTTGGGTGTGTTTAATAAGTTTCATCTACCATATCAAAATTTTCCAAAGTACCAAAAATTTCTCTCGAGGTGAGTGGAGTAAAATTTGTCATGCAAATTTTTCCATAGAAAATTTTGTTACCTTTGCGATCAAACAAACCGTAATAGTATATTAGATAACTATAAGCCACCTCCTAATTAATAGTTTTCATATAACTAACCCCCCTCCAAAGGTTGGTAAACATACCGGCCCTTTGACATAGAATCCTTAAATCTCGCCCTCTATCTCTTGTATACAAGTCATAAATGACTTTTCTATTTGTAAATGCCAAAAGTAACCCTCTAGAGTTTGATCTGATTTTCAGATTTTTTTATCATAGTTGTAAACATTGCAAGATTTCTAAAATTAAAACACGATATCTCCTTATTTCAAAATTATAACCTGATCCTTCTTTTAAAAAAAATTAAAACCCCGTTCTTGAATGTTAGAAACTGTAATACATTTGAGTATATAGTTATATATCCACTAACTTTACACTTGGGTATATACCTTCTTGGATTTTACCAACTATAAATGAAATTGGGTATCTCTTTTACATATTCCCATTGAACTACTTTTGGGTATCTACTTAGATATTTACAATTAGAAAATTAGATATGCGATTGGGTATATAGCTCTATTTTGTTATCCAAATGGGTATCTTCGACATTAGTTGTTATGATTAACATAGATGGATTGTTGGACCAAGAGAGATACATAAGAGATTTGATCTTCTCTTGGGAGATCTTCTCGTTAGAGATAATTATTCCCATGTACTTATCTCAAGGGTTTATTGGGAAATTTGTTTTATCTAAAATGATTTTACCATTCACTTAAGTGGGGAGGGACGATATGTTTAATTTTAGATGGGATGGATCTATATCTACATTTATAAAAGCCCCATAGTATATTCATGAATAAAATCAAGTCTTAGATAATAAAAAAATTATAATAAATTATTAAGATTGTGTATGGTAATTAAGCGAGGGCCTTATGCACTGATACGATCTTTAAGGCTTTAAATGACAATTGAAAAAAAAAGCAGTACAAATTTATGTAACACTTGCACACTAATTTAGGAGAGTGCACGAATAGATTAAATATCCATGATTAAGTTATAACATAATCTCACTATATTAATTTCAGATTATAAACATAAAGTAATTAAGAATCTATAAACATATTCAAAATTTAAGGAACATATACGAAAACATGAACGAAGAACAAAGTGCATATATTTTTTTAAATATGAACAAAGTGCATATATTTGTTTTATTTAAAAAAGTGAGAACAATGTTAAAAAAAGTGAGAAAAAAACATAAATTGATGGCTCGCGACAATGGCAAAGAGAGCTTCAAAATCATCTCAAAATAAGCCAACCAAAATCACCAGGACCCTTAGAGAAGAAATATGAAGAGTTTGCTTCAATTAGAGAAAGAAAGATAGAGGTTTTAGAGTTTTGGATCCCTTGATTATAAAAACGTTTTCTATTTGAGGAGAGAGAAGCAAATTATATTTAATTAATACTTATTGATTGAAGACATGTGGCATCATAAAATCTAGAAAACACTATTTTTATATTGTTATATTAGATTTTGAAATCATCAAATGAAAATTAACAGTTTTACCAGCAGGTACAGCAACCCATAAACCAAAACCAAACCGTGCGATACATCGATAAAATCGTTTTTTCAAAAAATACATCAGATTTTGGTAAATTTCTCTTTACGGTAAATTTAGTACTAGTCGGTATATAATGGTAATTTTTTGTACCACTTACATAAACCTTTTTATATGTATATTTGGAAAAAAAAAATAGAAAATAACCTACATAATTGTGTTGTCTCCATAACTATATATAAACCTTATTCTCCAAAATAAATATCACAAATTATAATTCAAGTTACACTACTGTCCAAATAACTCGAATAAATATCAACCAAGGAATCATATTAAATAACAAATCAAAATAAAAATGTTTCATGTTCTTTGTTTATGACACTCCCCAGTTCTTCATCTACAAAAGAAAATATGAATATCAACATATTGTCAAAAAAATAAAAATTAGTCGAAACTTACAAAAAATATGTGTACAAAATAAATTACAAAAAAAGTATAAAACAAAATACAAAATAGAGCGAACAAGTTGCACCCATCCAAAACTTAAAATTGCCTAACAAATTGCACCCATTCAAAATAGAATGCAAGTTATTGCCTAATCACTTGCTCCCATCCATAGGGATCTTAAAGCACATGAGGTAAATTGGTATACTTTAAGAGGCCAATTATGCACCTTGGGCAGTGATGTTTCCAAGAGTTAAAGTACATGAGGTAAATTCCATGAGTTTGGACTGTGATGTACCAAGAGTTCGGACCAATGATGTTCCAAAAGTTTGGGCAGTGATGTTCCAAGAGGTGAACACTGGTCCTAAGAGTTTGCACGGTGATGTTTCAAGAGGTAAATTCCAAGAGTTCACAAAAAAAACACATTAATAACGTGAAACGGAAAATTAATCATCTTAAAAAATCCTTGCATACCTCATTCATCTCAATTTGGTTGAATTTTCATGTGAGCAAACTCATTAATAACACCTACAAAAAATTGAAAAGTAATTCATATTTTTTATATTAGTGAAACAAATGAAAACAAATACATATAAAGTGAATAATTGCAATTTAGAATATAAACTTATGTTCTTTAATCTCCTCAAGCGTTCATATGAATTGTTATACATTTCAAGAGGCCTTGGTAAGAGGTACAACAAAAGAGGCAAAGTTAAAGTCTAGAATAATATGTTTCTTTCTAATTAGATAAAACTCCTAATACTATAACAAAAGAGACAAACTTGTCAATGTCAAATATATGATATACGCATCCCTATAACAAAAGTTAGGCTACCACTAACCCTCTTAAAAAAGGCACCTAGCTATCAAGAAGACCCCTTGTCCACCTCTCAAGCATCACAATATTGTCTTCATGCTCTACCAGGTAAAGGTATTTGACAGTCATCCTACTAAGCTGGTGCAAGTCATATTTTTTTCACCCACCGGAACTTTGCATTCAACCACGTTGAACAATTACCTTTGTATGCCCTAAACTTATATAGATTTTCAACTTCTGGAAAATGTTTCTAACAAAAGAGTAAAAACATTGTATTTTAATATTACACATTTTTTATACTGGCAATATTAACATTCATAATTATAACTTGTGTAAATGATTTTATATATTTGTGAGTGCTTATGTGGGATATTAAACATTAATTTAACCTTAGTGAGATAAAAGTATTATCAACTTCAAAGAGTAAGATGAGAGAGCTGTGAGTTTTTGTGTTAGAATATGAATCACTAACCCTAGTCTTGTTATAAGTTTTGCTGTGAATGATCCAAGGGTTGTAAAATCTTGTATTGATCCAAGGGTTACTAAAAGGTTGACAATTTAAATAAAGACAAAGAACCTATAAAATAAGTGTGGTTGTATTTGGATTTAGCCCTTGGGTATTCATATTTGATTTAATTTGGTAAGTTCGATAATATTATTTTGGTATTTTCGGTATATAATAATTTTGGTATTTCATTTCGGTACGGTACAGAAGGTAAATCGATTTTTAAAATGTTAAAACAAAAATTAACCATAAAAAATTCGATAATTTCAATTTTGGCAGTTTCGATTTCAGTAAGTAAAAAATGTAAACCATTACCACTAATTTTGGTACAAAACGGTACGGTATGGTACGAATTTTTACCGTACCATGAATACCACTAAGTATGATTTAAATATGGATCAAAATCAAATTTCAGTTCAGTGCACTTAGAGCGGCCCTTATGTATATGTTTTTTTATATTTAACATCTAACATGAGATTTCATTCATTAACAACAACAATAACAATAACACGTGGAAGAAACAAGCCTTCTTCAGACGGCACAATTACAACATCCAACTGCACCCAATGATTAAAAACAAATACTACAAAAAGCAAAACTAGACAAACAACCAAACCATTAACACCACAAAAACCAACTATATTATTCATAAACATAAGAAAATGAGAGAAATGAAAAACTCCCAAAAAACTCGACCATAAAAACCAAGGTTCTAAAAAACGCGGGGCGTGATCGAGGCGTGGAGGCCAAGCCTTAAGCCTTAGAAGCCTAGGCGGGCCTTGGCGTAAAAAAGCGTGAAAAGGCGTTTAGATCTTTTTAATATATTTTAATATTTTTTAACCATAACAAGGCTATTAAAATACTAAAATTGTACATATCATAAAAATATGTTTGAATATTTGCAAATAAAAATACTATTTGATTATTTTGGATGAGATAACGGTCCGGTTTACAAAAAATCTTTAAAATGCGATATCGTTTAACTAAAGCATTGTTGTTTTTACAGAAAAAGTATTCCTTAAGAGTTTTACCAAGCATAAGGCGTCAAAATCTTAAGGCGGGGCGTTTCTCCCAAGCCTCAAGCCTAGGCGGAGCCTAGTCGGGTTTTTTAGAACAGTGATAAAAACACTTAAGACCCCAACTTCACTTCATTCAATGCCCATTGGGTTGAACTCCTTCAGCAGTTGCTCTAATTCTTGGGTGGGGATGGAATTCTTCCAATCAAAAGGGAGAGTGTTCTTGGATGCAGTCTTGACTAGCCAATCAGCCACACAATTCGTCAATCTACGAACAAGCACAATGTTGATTCCACTGCGATTTTTGGTAAGCTCTTTTGATAACTTAACCATCTATTTAATTTCTTAAGAAAATTTATAGTTGTTGAGACAATAAATCAGGTTTCTAGATCAAATTCGATGATGATAATATCAAAAATATTTTCTGTAATGAAATTATAGTCCAAACACGCAGCTCTTACCTCCATGCAAAGATTTGATCTAGCATTAGGGATTTTGATTCCCGCCCATAATTAAACCTGATTGGTCTCTACACATGAAGTCATAGAATCCAAGACTAATGTTATTTTGAAAAGACCTATCATAACTTACTTTTAACCAATTTGGGGGAGTGGGGGTTTAGGATCTTACACCCTTTCTGGGCAAGGGAGGAGTTGTCCTACCAAGAGGAGCAACATCCTTATAGTTAACACTATAATTATTAGTTAAAGTATAAGACTTAGGAAGAATCTTTGATATGTATATATCAATCTCTATATACTATAAAATGCTAAACAAGACATTTAATACTCTCAAATATAAGGCCATCCACGTGGCCGGCAAAGTATTAAATATCATTAATACCAAATTCCATCCCTTCACTTATATACCTCAATACGCCTTGATCTCTCCTCCTATTAATACCTTAACCCTTCGTCTCCCCAAAATTATTTAACTTTTGGATTTTCAATGTGCTCCTTCTCTCTCTCTATTTCTGAGACACTCCTCCCGTTCCATCAATGTAAACTTCGTCCATCTCAAGAGCCTCCTACTAAATAGACCGATTTTGTAGAGTTGATTGGGGTTGATCGTTAATGGTCGCTCTCTATGGGTAACGTTTCCGTTACACCTCTAATTTTTAATTTCTTTTTTTTTCTCTGCTGGGTTATGTTTTTTTTGAATGGAGGTCTAGATGATGAAGACAACAGGTGGCCACCCAACATTTGGAAATTTATAAAGCTTTTATCCATTTTGTTTCATTATATGTTACAATAGCTGTTGCGTTATAAATTTTTCTTTTTATTTTTTGAATGGAGCTTGAGGTCTTACTGATGAAGACAATAGGTGGATATTCATTGTAAACAAATGTTTTTTTTGTAATCGAGCCTATTTGTTTTTAACCAACAAATCATATGCTTGATTCTTAATATACATAGAGAAATATTAGATGTAGATGTAAATTTCTCAGTTTTCAATTGTTGTTTTTAGCCAACGAAGTCTAGACGTATTTCTGCAAATCACCCGTCTTTTGAAATATTATGGATTTGGGTGTGATGGTTTTGAAAGAATTCATCAAATTAGTCATTTAGCCTCCGCCGATGGGAAATCCTCCAATAGGGGATGTGCAAGTCAAATTGGAAGGAAGACACCAAATTGGTGCTCATTACTGTTGAGAAATCTTCAATAGTTAATTTGGTACCATACTTCCTATAGATGCTCCACTATTGTTCACCTAAGAGAAATAAAGTTTTGGACATGTGTTGTTTACAATTGGATTCTAAGTTCGAACTTATCTTTTATAGTTTGATTTCTAGTAGATTTCATTTTTCTATTAGAGGGCAATATTGTTGTGTTATACATATTGCATTCTATATCAAAACAGAAAACTGAGAATGGACAAATCACACACCCCTCAGGCCGTGTGCGCAGAAGAGGTACTGAAAGTGAAAAATTTCTCACTGTCAGAACAAAGCCAAGGGGAAGCTCACCCTATTAGCAGAAAACAAGATTGAACTCTTTTGTTAGAGAATCAAACTTGGGTTCTTTGGCTTCCCTCTACACTGATAAGCAAATATGATCGACAATTTTCGTTGACTGTTTTAGCATTATAAATCAAATTCAAGATCTATAAAGAATTTGAAGTTGATATAGGCATTAAAGTCTTACTCGAGTTTCATGTTTTGATCAAATGGCAACCGATGCACTTGAATTTCTGATTAAAAGTGAAAATATTTTAATCAAGTACTAACTATTGATAACTAAAATAAAATATATGTCATTCCATCTCTCATGTTTTATGTTTTTCATACCACGTTCTGTTCTTGATGCAACCATACGTATAATGGAATTTTAATATCGATGAAGGTAATGCCAAGCTTCTAGATAGACTATGTCATAATAAATTAATTTGACAGTTAGATGCTCCGTGTGTGTTGAAGAGAATGGGTGGTGAAATTAGTTGTATTGTTGTTTGGCCTATCATGATTTTATATTTGATACAGGTGGGTGGTGATGGGTGATGATAAACGTGAACATACAACTGATTGGACTTATCTTTTTGTAATTGATACATGTGGGCTATAATAAGCATGGTGAGATAGGAGTTTTGAGTATTTTTATCTCTTTTATCTTTTGTTTCTTTTAGTAGCTGACAACAAAAAGTTGGGATTGTGTTCTTCTTTTTGTGCCTTATATAGACTTTCTATAAAGATAAAGAAATCAAAACTGTAATTACAATTTTATTTCATAGATGTTCCTGCACATGGGTACCAATTTATTTACTTAGGAGGTCAAAATTATTAGTATTTTAGGTTTAGTTTTATTGCTTTGAAAGAGATTTTGAAATCGTTTCTTTTTTATTGATTATGATTAATTTACTGTAATATATCACATATTACGCTATGAAATTTCAAATAATAAAGTTACAAAGGTGTAACAAAATGGACTACGTATGTGAAATTTAGATGTATGTATAATTCTTTTATCGATTTTCTTAATCTATATTCATAATTTTGTATTTTTTTCCTATGATCACGCTAAAAATATTACATTGTCTGGAAAACGCAATTAAATATTCAATTCGTCACTTTTTTGTGTCCACAAATTATGGTAAAATATCTCGCGATAAAAAATTATAAGAATCATATGAAAAGTGTCATAAATGTAATGCTGGAAGAAGATATCATCATAGAAGTTGCAATTTAGAATCATTTGAAAAGTGTTATAAATGTAACGTTGGAAGATAGCATCATAAAACACTACACCAAATCTGCCCATTTGTCAAGGTCATTGACCTTGACAAATTCACCTTGTCAAGATCAATGACCGTGACATTTCGAGGCGAGACAACGTTTTTTGTCACGGTCGTGTCACGGTCATTGACCTTGACAAAAAACTCGCGTTTTGTGTCACGGTCGTGTCAAGGTCAATGACCGTGACACGTTTGTCACGGTTTATAACCGTGACTAAGCCGTGACCCTTTTTAAAAAAATTGTCACGGTCAATGACCGTGACAATTATGGGCAGAATTAAAAAAAAACTGCTGGGCAGTATGGCCACTGCCACTGCCCAGCAGTATATTTGTACCTGTTATAGCAACGTTGTACATGTTCCAAACATCATATATCCGAACAAACTAAAGATAATGCAAATATATATTCAAATAAGAAACTATTTCAAAAGAAACAACATCACCATCATTTTATCTCAATTCTACAAACTATTTGCATGGAAAAGAGATTTTGTACCGCGACGCTCGGGAACACCTCCTTATCCTTCCCTTCTCGTCCGAATAGCCACATAAGTATAAAGCATATGTGGCCTACCCTTAGGGCCACTCCCTGTCCCCTGAATTGAAATAAAGTAAAATTAGTATCCGCCCCTCAAATATAGATAAATATAAATCGTAATTGAAATCGAAATCGAAATTGACATATAAATATAAATACATTACCTGTAGTGTCACTCAAACAACTAACTTGAGCTCATATGGCACCTCCTTCCAACTAATGTACCCCGGGCAATCGTGTCAATTATAATTCTCTTCATATCTAAACACTAAGAAATACCATAATCCTATGGAGGTATGCGTTGCAAATTCCTTCCAACCGTTGTGTAGCCAAAAATCAGCAGTTGAAGTTGTCAACTCCACCTTTGAATGGGGTATGGAAAGTGGTGGGGTATGGAAAGTGGAATTGACAACTTCAACCGGTGATGTTTGGCTACATAACGGTTGGGAGGAATTTGCAGAGCATCGCTCCATAGGATTATGGAATTTCTTAGTGTTCGGATAGACGAAGAGATTCAGTCTCCTCTCCACAAATAGGACACCCCAAATAACTATGTACTAATCACCTATTAAAGGTAAGAAGCGTAAATTCATGGATTAGTATAAACAAAACTTAGATGTAGTTGGAATATTTATGTATTAATCTTCTCTCCACACACGCACACTACACAAGAGTGAAAATGATAAAGTGCAGATCAAGTAAAAGCATTAAAAATGGATGTTTCGGTACAAATTGAAATATTTATTACAAATTGAAAAATTGTTTCAAATTCGGGTTATCATAAAAAATGGATTGATATTCGGTAGGAGCAGCCAAGTCATCCACACTACTATTTAGACGCCTTGGCGCGTGTTGGACAATTGACCACGGCTCGTTGTTGATATACTCCGAGTAAAACACTTGCTTAACCTTTTGAAATGCACAAACAAACGGCTCATCACTCACGTGGTCGTTGCTCTTCAACTTGGACAAGTCAACCATGATCAAATTGGTGACATGATCAACTTTACAAGCATTTTTATCCTCAACTCTTACCCATTCACAGTAAAATACAACCTCTTTGAAGCTTATATAATCCAATTCAAATATATTTTGTATTACACCATAGTAAGTCATTTCAGCTTCAACAAGGTTTTTATCTTTTGCGCTCGCTCGAAAGAAAGTAAGAGCCTTGTATGAAATTCCCGAGTTCTGTACATTTGTACTTTCCTCGTACACTTTAGCGCCGAAAATGTAACCGTTCAATCGATATTTTTTGTACTCTTGTGCCACGAACAAGGGTCCAGTGGCTAGACGAGCAAGCCTTGATGTCGCATCACCCATCTTTAGGAGCTGAGAATATAGATAAATTAATTATATTAGTGGTAAAATTTGAGTGTAATGTAACGTTATATAACGACTGTTTTCATTGTAATTACCTCTTGTGTCAACCATAGCCTAAATTCGCTGTCTGATTGTACCACTGTTTTTCGTCTTTTATTGTTCTCACAGGCTTCATATTTACTGCATATTACAAAATTAATCATGTATAAAATAATCTAAAATAATGTTAAACATTATAATATTCAAAACTTACTTTTTCCATTCTTCGACATCTTCATGTGTGTCAAATAGATAACGAGCTACTTGTTCATGTTGCAAACTCGTTAATTTCACTCGTTTTCCCATCACATTACCACCATCATCAAGGAATTCATCAGTGTCATCAACACTGGTAGAGTCAGTCATATATTCCCGAGTATATATTGATGACTCCACGGTGATGTATTCCTCGGCAATTGATCCTGCAATATATCGCGTATTCTTGACGTAATCTTTCAAAACTTTCATCAATCTTTCAAACGGATACATCCACCGATATCTAACTGGACCACAAAGAAGTGCCTCGTCGCATAGGTGTACCAACAAGTGAACACTTATGTCAAAGAATGCTGGGGGAAAGTACTTCTCCAATACACAAATCGCTTCGTTCACAACTAATTTTGCGGCCACTATGTGTTCTCGATTCACTACCTTCTCACACAAGAGGGAGAAGGTAATACTAATTTGCATAATAGCCCTACGCAAATCCTTGTGCTTGGAGAAACAGTGCTTAAACAATAGAGGAACCAATTGCATGATCACATGCCAATCGTGGGACTTATAATTATGTAAATCATGAGTAACATAATTCGCAATCCTTTGCAAGTTGGACAAAAAAGTAGATGGGCCCTTCAAATTATATATTGTGTCTAGAAGCACCTTCCTTTCCTCACTCGTCAAAGTAAACGCACAAGGGGGAATTATTGTCCTTCCCCTACTATCTTCTTTCAACCATAGTTGTGGTTTAAGTTTTAACGTTTTAAGGTCTTTTCGTGCATTTTCTCCATCCTTCGAATGACTCCCCCCAAGGCAAGTACCCACAATATGTTCAGCAAAGTTCTTCTCTCCATGCATCACATCCAATACATGGCGCACCGGGTTTTTCTTCCAATAAGGCAAGTCAAATAAAATTGACCTCCGAGACCATGCCTTTCTTATCTCAGTTTCATTCCCAGTTGGGGTCTTCTTATTCTTGACATTCTTAAATTTGGGACTCTTACCTGGATATTTGGGCCACATTCAGAAGATTTACTTTCAATTTCTGAACCCGAAAGTTGTCTCGGCGGTAGCCTATGTTCAACTCCGCCCAATAAAAAATTGGAACCTTTCTCAAATCTGAAACTATGAGCTGGGGGTAAAAACCTCCTGTGGCAATGGTATACATTCTTTAAGCTGGAGGATAGACGAAGAGATTCAGTCTCCTCTCCATAAATAGGACACCCCAAATAACCATGTACTACACATCCGGATAATGTCCCATAAGCTGGAAAATCATGAATTGCCCACATCAACATAGCTTTCAGCGTAAACTCTTCTTTTCTAAAAGAGTCAAATGATTGCACACCCTCTTCCCACAACTCATTTAATTCTTATACCAAAGGAGCCAGGTAGATATCAATGTCTTCACTTGGTGCCTTTGGCCCATGTATCAATAAAGCCATCATCGAAAATTCAGGTCTCATACACTGTGAAGGAGGGAGGTTGAGTGGGGCTAGGATCACTGTCCATACACTCTGATTGGTGCTTAGATTTCCAAATATATTGAAACCATCTGTTGATATAGCCAAACGAATGTTGCGTTGTTCTCGAGCAAAAATTGGGATACTCATAATTCATCCTCCGCCAGGCAGTAGAATCAATAGGATGACGCATGATATTACCCCTACTTCTTCCCTAGCATGCCAAGTCATTGCCTCTGCTATCCATGGTAATGTGAAAAATCGCTTTAATCTAGGCCCAATGGGAAAATATTTCAATACTTTTTGAGGCATCTTTGTTGAGCTTGTGCCTTCCTTACTAGTAGATTGGGCATATCTAGGTTCATCGCATACCGGACAACGATCGAGATTTTCATACTCCTTTCGGTATAGTATGCAGTCATACACACAAGCATGAATCGATTTATACTTCATTCCCAAACCTTTCAAACTGTTCTTCATAACAGGATAGCTATTTGGAAGTGTATTCACCTTGGGTAATAAGCCCTTAACCCATTTCAGAATTCCCGTCACGCTATTGCCAGACAAACCGTACTGCGTCTTCAAACTGTGCAAACCAACCATGGCATGTAAAGTTGTTTGATCTTACTCACAGCCAGAGTATAACGGTTGGGTCGCCTTAAATTTTAAACTTTGGTAGTCATCGTCAAGTTTTATCGTGTTATCTTCACGAGCACTTGAATCTTCTACATCATCAGTAACCTCATTCTCCTCAGCTTCATAAACTCCGTATGCATCATCAACTAAATCCTCTAACATATTATGATCTACGTCGTCCCCTTCTTCATCTATTCTACTTGTTGAAGGATGTTGTGAAGGTTGGTCAGGGACAAAAGGAACTTTCAATTCACCGTGAAAACTCCAAAATCGATAACTATCTTGCATACCCGATCTTAACAAATGTAGTTCAACTGTTTTCCACTCAAACACCTTACCATTCTTACACCTAGCACACGGACACGGAAACTCTTCATCATTACGACATCTCTTTGCAAATTTCACAAATTCGTTAGCACCTCTGCGAAACACATCCCCCATTATATTAGTCTCACCCATCCACTCTTTGTATTTCGGATATCCCATCACAGCTACCACAACTAAACACCTATTAAAGGTAAACAAAACTTAGATTTATAGTATATTTTATTTAATTATCCCATCATTTAATTATCCTATTAAAGGGTAAGTGGTCCTATCCCATTCAAGAATGCATTTTTCTGTAATATACTTAACAGCTCATGCACATTGTTACGATTTGAAAAAAATTCGACAGCATATCTCCTTAGTTCTCCAAGTACACGACGTAGATTGGCAGGTGTGAGTGTTATTTCAATTGGTCAATTAAAATAACAGTCACACTTGTCAATCTAGTATGTACCCAGAGAACATTAAGATACGACTGCAGAACTTCCTCCAAAAGTAACAACTTTAAGCCAATAAGAATATTATACAGAAATTATACAGTCTCAAACTGTCCAAACGGGACAATTCGAGAGATCTCATTACAGGGGTAATGACTCTCGAACGGGTCTAAGGGTTATTGAATGCGTACGCATAAGAACTAGAATGCTAGTATCTATGCGCACTATATTTAATTTCAAGTATGTTTCATATAATGGGTTAATTCAAATACAAAAATAAATTCATGGGATAATTAAAATACAAAAATAAATTCATGTATTGACCACATACACACACACACACACACACTATCTAAGCTGTTCTATAGGTATAAAAACAATTATTATCCAATTATTTATTTTGAATGTAAATAATATTCAAAACCCCACCCACCCGCACCCCCACCCCCACCCCCTCCCGATGTTTATTATCCAACTATTATTAATTATTTATAAAATTGATGTCTACTTTTAGTGTTGTGTATATATGTTAGTCCTCGGTTTTTTTATTGATTACCCTAGTTTAGCTATTATCCAATTATTATCCAACTATTATCAATTATTACCCTAGTTTAGCTAAAGCCCGTGAATTATACCTATATATATTGTGTAAGCGAGGATTTTAGCATAAGAATCAATTGTGGAGGGTTAGAGAGGGAGTGAAAAAAATTATACCTATTCACACACACACACCCCCCACCCCACCCCACCCCCTGCCCCCCTCCACCACCCCCTCCCCCACCACACACCACCACACACACACACACCCCACCCCACCCCACCCCCTGCCCCCTCCACCACCCCCTCCCCCACCACACACCACCACACACACACACACACCCCACCCCCTGCCCCCCTCCACCACCCCCTCCCCCCTCCCCCAAAACACACCACCACACACACACACACACCGCACCCCACCCCACCCTGCCCCACCCCCCACACACGCACACACATACACACACACATATATATATATATATACACATACACACATAAATATACACACAAATATATATATAAATGGAAGAGAGAGAGAGAGAGAGAGAGAGAGAGAGATCAACGTCGAGAGAGAGAGAGAGAGAGAGAGAGAGAGAGAGAGAGAGGGAGGGAACGGTGGGAGGGAAAAAGAAGGGGGAAAGGGTTTTTGCTGGAAAAGTTGTCACGATCGTGTCAAGGTCATTGACCGTGACAAGCCCGTGACAATTAAATTTGTCACGGCCTTGTCACGGTCATTGACCGTGACAATTAGTTATCACGGTCGTGTCAAGGTCAATGACCGTGACATAAAACGCGTATTTTTTTGTCACGGTCAATGACCTTGACAAGACTGGCCGGCTGAAAGGTGACAATTTGCCCATTTTGGTGTAGTGAAAGTTGCAATTTGAGATATAAGTTCACATTCTAACTCAAAAACGTGTTTTAAGTTAAGTACTAATTGAAACATAAGTCTATCAATGTCTTAACCCTTCAAAAAAATTGAAAATACGTAAGAAATATCGTATGCGCCCGCGCATCGTGCGGGGTACATGCTAGTCTTATTTAAAATGATCTCTTTTCTTATTTTGGAGATAATCCATCAAATTCACAAAAAGATGGTTTTATCAGACTTAGGCAGCCTGTCCAAAATATCATGTACCCATCCCTTAACCTTATTGTGAGGAGTTAGAAGAATGTGTGAAGGCAGAGTAGACTTATCCTAAACTACCTTAGTCCACTTACAATAGTAGAAAATATGTGCAATAGTTTCTTTCTCTACCCTAAAAATAGGACACAAAGGATTTGGTTTAAGTTTCTTCTTCCACAAAGAATAATTCATTGCAATACCCACATTACAACTTCTTCCTAAAAAGTGGATCACTTTAGGAGGGCCAAGAACATTCCATAACTTTTCCAAAAAGAAGGAGGAGCCACATAGGAAGACTGGGTAACTTTAGTAGGTTGTTTTTTGGTTGGATTGGTGAGTGGGTAAGTAGATGAAACAATTAGGGTACCTTTATAAGAGTGGGGCCAAATGGAAAAATCCACATCAGAAGGAGAGAGTAAAGGGACTGATCCAACTGTTGACCCAACATCAGTGGGAAACAAAGAGTAAATGAGCTCAAGGTTCCAATCAAATGGATTAAAAGTGATAAAGACAACTACCTTAGAATAGGAAGTGGGGACCAAAGGTGGAGGGGCCAGAGATGTGCCTATCCATTTATAACCCTAAATATCAATATACACACCATTCCCAACTTGCCAAATCACCTCCTCTTTAAGTACTTTTATCTCATGCATCAAATTATTCCATGTCTCTCTCTTAGAAGAGGGGGAATCCTAAGAGGAGTAGTTAGACAGTAGAACCATTTAAATGTTTTTGCCCAGAGAGAATTGGGATTAGTTAAAAGTCTCTAATCTTGCTTTACTTAAAAAGATTGATTTTGTCTCTCAAAATCCTTAAAAACCAAGAAAACTAAGTGTTTAGGGTTTGATATGTGATCCCAAGGCCTCCAATGAATACCCTTCTTATTCTTCTCTTTGTTGCACCATAAATATGTAATTTCTCCATATAGATCCCCGTAAAATCCCTTGGGAAACTGGAAAAAGGACATAGAAAAAGATGGGGTAGCTTGCAAAATATCTTTAATTAACCCATATTTGCCAGATTGACTCATAAATTGTTCCTTCCACCCTTTAACTTTCCCTAGGATTTTATCTTTGAGCCAATAGAGAGTTATTTTTATTTACCCCTACTCAGAGGGTATGCCAAAGTATTTTCCAGGTTTCTCAATGATATGAACAAGAAGAATGTTGGATAAAGCCATTCTAAGATTGATAAGGTTATTCTTGCTACAAATCATCCCAAACTTGCTAGGATTGATTTATTTCCCCCAGACAAGACAATACTCACTCAGACACTCCTTTAAGGCTATAAACTCAGTCTCATTACCTTTAGTAATCATACACAAATAGCACGTGTTATAAGAGGGCGTGATCTGGCTAGATTAATTCCTTAAATGAGGCTATCATTCATGGATTTATCAATAAGAAGAGACTATTAGCAACAATGATAAAAAGATAGGGAGAGAGGGGATTCCCTTGCCTAAGACCTCTAGAAGGAATAAATTTCTCACTATAGGCTCCATTGATGACCACATTAAAATAAACAGAGGAAACACACTCCATTAATATATTCACCAATTTAGGATTGAAACCAATGGATAAGAGATATTATTTGAGGACGTCCCACTCAACCCTATCATAGGCCTTATTCGTATCCAACTCAAGAGCACAGTCATGGGAATTACCTCTTCTTTTCCTTATAAGATATAAAAATGTTTCCTAGGCTACAATGATGTTATCTTGGTAAATCTACCAGTAATAAAAGCACTTTGGTGGGGGGCAATGATGGTATCAATAACGGGCTTGACTCTTAGGACAAGGAATTTGGAGATAACTTTGAAACATAAGTTAATCAAACTTATAGTTTTAAATTGGGTAATCTCCTTTGGAATTGGTCATTTTGGAATGAGAATGACTTCTGATTCGTTGAACCATTTCAAAAGGTGGCCAGTATTAAAAAAATCAATGACTCCCCTTAAGAAGGTCTTATTAATATATTCCCAAAACTTTTGATAAAAGAACCCAAGCATACCAAATGCATTTATACGCTACACTCCAATTTTATGGGTACAGTAAACATGTAAATATAGGTATTGGTAGTGTAAACATTTCCAAATATCATAGACAGAAAGAAGTCAACCAAGTATTTTTTTTATGGGCCTAATAGTGGTGAAAGAATAGTTTCATTTTATAAATTTAAAAGTATGCCATAATACATTTACTTCCTTCAACATTAAAAATCTCAGTGGCAATTTTTACAATTTCAAACAGTGGGGCGAAAAAACATTTTCTATGTGAGAATGCTTGTATTATTATCAATGCATATACACTTTAACTCACCGGATGATACTTCACTTTGGATCCTTGGACTATAAATACTAAAATATCCACTGCCTATAAGTGATGCTCTTAGCAATGACTAAGTTTAATTCTATTCTCTAAAAAATAGTGTTTAAAATTCTTCAATATTTTCAAATCCCTCCACATTTCCACCCTTAAGTAAACGAAATTAGGCTTGGATTTTTTGCATAATTATTCATTAATCAGTAATAAAGAAATACATCAATTGACCTTTTTATTATATTTAAATATTATCAAATCATATCCACAACCTCTCACCATCCATCATCCATGTCATGCCTTTTGATCATTGATTTTTGGTTCAATGTATATATATATATATATATATATACAAGATGAGCATCATATTGTTAATGAACACAAGATATTTAAAGGAAATATAAACAAGCACAAAATTAACAATATAAAAACAATATATTTAACACGGTTGGATAATATTACCTTGCCTACATTATCAAAAGAGATACAACAATTCCACTATTTGAAAATATTGATTACAATAGTAGAATTATATAGGAGTTATGCACAGTCTCGACCCAAGCCGTATATACACCCAAATATCACATTGCGATCAACACGATTGTTTCTAGAAAAAAAATTCATGAGAAAAATAGAAAAAGCATTCAAATGTCTATTTTTCGCTAATTAGAATTTTTTTTTCTCGTTTTCTAATTTTCTATAAAATTGGTCATGTTTTCTAAAAATATTCCTTTCGATTGAAATTTTATTTTAAAGTTATCATTACCGCCACCGCAATAATGGTGGTGAGATTGCAGTGAAGGTGTTGTTTGTGGGAAAAATAGATAAACATGCTTTATTTTCAATAATTGAATGCATCTTTTAATTTTTCAAAATTCTCCATAGAAAATGAAAATTAGAAATGGAGATGAAAATTTGATGTAGAAAACTGAAAAATGTTTTCTACAATTGAAAATGCTCTATCACCCTAGGTTTTTACAGATTATCAAATACATACCAATTTTTAATTTTTTCAATTTATCTTTGCACCAATTAAACCATAGTGTTGTCGAAAAATTTTACGAATTTTATTCCTGACCTAAACATGCATCTAGGTGTTATAAGTAAGAATAAAATAGCAAACCACAACTTCATTATGTACGAGAAAAAACTCACAATGGGTAAAATCTCGGATGGCCCAGCCACACAAGTCCACTACGATATAAATCTTTATAGAAGGATAACTTAGACTTACGCACGACTTGATGCCTTCAAGCCTTAATGCACTTTCTCACCCATTGTTACCATCTTCACAACCACTATTAGATGCCTTCTAATAGACACACAATGCATGCAATTACCATATTTTTATATCCCACCGATCTTACTTGTCTCATGACCAGTCCAATCGTCACACAACACAAACACAGTCTCCAACGTTTTGGAACACTCTTAATATGAATAGAAAATAATTTTGTGTAGTCCACAAGAGATATCAGACTAACATATGTATGTGAAACTTGGATCTCGAAATGATAGGTGTAAACTAAGGTTTGGGAGGCACAAGTTATGTTATTGGAAACTATTTTCGTAAAAACCTCTTCTAAAAATAAGTTGATAACACTCCTACATATAAAAAACATGAAAATCGTGGCAACATAAAAAATGAGGCAACTCGTTTGAACAAAGATACTAGGGTTGTTCAAACGAGTTGTGAAATATTGTTTGAATAAAATAAAGCTCGTTTAAACAAACTTGCTAAACTCGTTTGAACATAGATTAAATGAACTTCAAAGGAAAATCTTCTATAAAGAAGAAAAAACTCGTTAACCAGTCAAAAATCTCGTTCGAATGAACAGAGTAAACTCGTTTAAACGATTAAAGTAAAGTTGTTTGAATGACACAATTATTGTTTTTGAAAATTCCCTTTGCAAAAATGGCCTCAACCATTTTAAAAACTAAACATCTAAACTCGTATCCAGGGATCAAACATAAACATGCATTCATACCTGATTGAGATCCCTCATTTGTTCAACACGAAACTTAGCACAAAACTCAATATTGCTTTAACTTAGACGTTGAGTTATTCAATCAGACATCGAAGGCTTGAAGGACAAATAACCCAAATCCTATCCTATGACTTAAATAAGTTTTGTCCAAACGAAATTTAGTCAATATACATACAAATTTACTCGACTAAAATTTTTTCCTTACAAATCTCCCACTTTGGTTATTCCGGGATAAAACTCAAAAATAAAAACCTATTGGGTCATCAAGCTCACTAAAAACTCAATCCCAACCACAAAAGAAAAAACTACAGACACTTGATCGACACAAACTTTAGTAGCTTTGCTCTGGTAAAATGTTATCACGTCGTTGCTAAACCTACACACTTAAACATACCTTTCAAATACAAAGAGAATATATAACAAATATAAATTCACATATGAAAAATCCCCCCCTTTATATAAACATCTCTTGAAACTGAGCTTAAACTTTATCCGCCTAAGGTAAGACGTCTCCTAACTAAGGTAAATATTTCCCCCCTTTTTGTTCTGGAATAAACAAAGATCAAAGTGCATAATATGAATAACCCCCACCCCCAGTGTAACACATGTGAACTTAAAGGAAAACAAACATATCATACGATGATGTGAAGTGAAACAAAAATGACAAATAAACTTGGAAAAACAAGCACAAATAATCCATATAATGAAATATATGATACCAATTTTGATGTAAAAATTAAAGCATAAGATACCAATTTAAACAAACAATAAAATATATCTGTATGATCATGTAACATACCAATTTGAATCGAAGATGAAGCATATGGAAAACATAGATTAAATGCTAATGAAAACACTAAACAAATATCATATATATATATATATAACCACTCATATACCAATAATGCATATAAATATATGGGTATAAACTCCACAAAGGACACAAGACACATAAGATTTCCACACTCGCACAACATCAATGTGTCAAAACTAAAATGTGGTACGTAGTGAAGGGGCGTGAACTAGAAATAAGAGAAATATGATCCAACCAATCAAAACATGTCCAAGGAGTTCTATTTGACCACATTAATTTGTCAATTTCGATTTAATCTTAGGTGATAAATAAAAACTCATAATGGACAAACATACACAATGCACACCAGCCTAGAAAATATAGATGATTATCAGATCAAGAGCGTCAAACATTTTAACTCAACTAGGACTCATTGTACAAACCCATTGATCTTCAACTTATAACACCCTAAAAAATATAATATTCAATTTTTCTCTCTCTTTTCTTTTACAAATACTAATTTTGAAGCATCAATGCAAAAACTTGGCCTTGGAAATATTTTATTTTCTTTTGCGTCTCTTTTCTTTTAGGCTTTTGTCAATGGTGTATGTAAGAGAATTTTTTTATAATTTCTAATAGTTTAGATAATTTGACGTATCCCGTTAAAAACCAAACACTACTTCCGCATATGCTTTCATGATCTTTGAAGACATGTTAGTGACTGAGCAACGTTCCAAACTTCAAGTCATTGGAACTTTCACGACATAATATGGAGGTATATGGCATTAGATTTTTTTTAACTAAGTTAAATTTATTCAAGGATGTATTATATTAAAAATGAGGCTTTTGATAAAAGGATTTTAAAATAAAATATTTTTATTTTTTTCGGGTTCGTTAGAATGAAAATCCCACCTCGTTAGACAAAGGCCGGTATCTCGTTAGAACGAATTCTTTAGTTCGTCCGAACGAGGGTTCTTTTTATTGGAATGAAGTTCTTAGTTCATTGGAACGAACTTCTAATGAGATTAAAATGGGCTCACTCTATTTGATGGAGCTACACACGTTGGAAGTCCGTTGGAAGCTTGTTAGAACAAGCTATGCCTTTCGTTCGAACGATAATGGAACTCATCAGAACGAAACTATGATTTTCGTTCGAACGTAGCCCCATTTTCGTCTCGAACGAATCTTATCGCCTCGATTTTTATATTATCTATAAATTTGACTTGTGTGAACAAAGTTTTACAACTCTTTTGACAAAAACGAATTCCTGTAACTGTTTCAAATATTATCTCTTTTTTATTTTTATTGAAACAAGTTTTTATTTTTGAAATCACTCATAACTAGAATGATTTGTTAAATCTGTCAATCCCTAGTTTTATACACAAACATCAAACCCTTATAGAGTGTTCTCTATGGATGACATTTATGGATTTGCGACTCTACGGCTAAAGAAAAAAAGATTCTATTGTGACAACCCGCTTAAAATAATAATGGGTGGCCAATATACTACAATAAATTAAGAATCTCAAATGGATCATTCTCAGCATCTACTGTCAATACTAAATAAATATAGCTAGCTACCCAATACTACAATAAGAGGATGATAGAAAAAAAAATTTAAAAACATGCAATGAATTAACATGTGAACCATATAGTAACTTACTAAAATTGATAATGTATACACACGTACTATGATAAAAGGAAGTACTCCTATAAAACATAATAAGTACAACAAAAGGAAATACTCGAATATGCTGTCGGGTCACAGATAATATAACATTCTGAGGAGAGAAATATAAAAGTGATACATATATAACCCTTGGGTATAAACCCGATACACTGACTGAATCCTTAACTAGATTTACAAAAGATAGGAAGCGGCTATAATAAAATCCCGCAACAGTCCGCATCTGCTACAGCTCCAAGGACACTGGATAGAACAGCATCACCGACGTCCTTGGGGGTGGGACACCTATAATATATTACAATATATATATATATATATATATATATATATATATATATATATATATATATATATATATATATATATATATATATATATATATATATATAGCAAGAAAGAAATATAAACGGGTCAAAGCCCGAGGTTGAAAATATTTTTAGCAAGTGCATTAAAATGCATAATAATTATAAATGCACAATTTCGTAATTAAAGTGGAGTCGCACTCTCGTGGAACTCAAACTCACCCCTCGACTAAAGCGCGCACCTAAACGTATGTACATGAACCTCAATTAAGCTACGTGACACATATTAGGGACAATTCAATCTCAAACTATGCATAATTTATACTCGTGAAACCCACTATCTAAAATATAACCATTATCTTCTTATTCTATCATATCCTAAGTTTACGCCCGCAGTTATACATTAATATCTATTTAATTACGTTAACGTATATATATATATATATATATATATATATATATATATATATATATATATATATATGTATGCATATATACATCTTACTAGAATTCATCGGTTTCTAATTATTAACTTAAACAAGTTATTAGCATCAGAATAGTCACACACCATCATTATATTCTTATAAAGCAATGTTTCACTATAACACATAATCCCAAGTACCAAGGACTAAACTTCTCCCCACTCTCAACATTGCGCTACGTTTCGTGCGTGGGACGTCTTGCAAAGCAAAATCCAAACAAGGAACCCCCCCGATACACTACTACTTGACAATGTTGATCGTCGAGATCTATTATGCCCTCAGCACACAACTGTAACAACCCGCCCTTTTGGAGACAATTAAATTTCATAAATAAATATAAATTGGAATTTGGGGAATTTTCCTAAATAGTAATTTTTGGGATTTTCGAGGATTGAATGATTTTCGATGGGTGCTGTAATTATTTTTGGGACTATATAGGTCGAAATAATTTAATTATATGTCACCGTTGAGTAAAGCGACACGAGGTAAGATTTTTAATTGGAAAACCCGCATTTATTTATTTTGGGTTGGAATAGTGATTTGCGGTCAAGTACCTCAGATGGGAATTTCGACTGCGCCGTGAGTCTCGGAATGTTCGAGATAGTCGGAAAAGAGTTCCCGATTGTCAAAAATGAGTTTCGAGTAATTTTAGAGGTAAAAGTAACTCGTAATTGGGTAAACGAGTCGTTTTGGGGTTTTAAGGGGTATAACCCCTTTCTTCTTATTTAAAGAGGGAGATAGGGAAAGGAAACAAGAAAGAGAGAAAGGAAAGAAGAGAAAAGAGAGAGAAGAGAGAGAGGAAGAAGAAAAGAGGAAGAAAATGGAGATCTCGGGTAAACTCCACCGGATTCGACTCGAGGTCGTCGGATTTTATCCACGAGGAAAGTGTTTACTTGCTTTATTTATCTTTTTGCATAAATATCTCATACCATAGTTTGGTATAAACCAACCCTAATGGTTTTGGGGTGGGTTATCGTGGATAAAACGGGTTTTTGGGAGTTAAAATAATTAAACCCCAATAATATTTTAATTTTGTGGAACTTAAGTTTTAACCTAAATTAATTGATGGTTTTGGGTTCTAGGATGTTTAGAACCCTTAATATATGTGTATTTGTAGTTGGTTGAGGTTGTAGGACGTTGGGTGAGGTGACAAAAGCTTGGGAGAAGCTTTAATGGCCGAAACCTTCTTGAAGAAGGTGATGAATAGTAAACCCGTCACCTTAGGGGGCCTTTTTGGCCAGGAAAAGAATTGATTTAGCTTTCGGTCAAAACATTAAAGTTGTAGATCTTTTCGATACGGTCTCTTAGGCACCAACCGCGTATTTTTCTAATTTTTCTACGATTTGATATGATTTTTACAAGATGACAGCTCCGGGTTGAAATCATCAACTCGGAAATCAAATCGGGAATTGGAAAAATTACGGCTAGAATTAATGTCGTAGATGTTCGGGATAATTTTTGGGGTAGTTTAGAAACCCCGAAAATTAATTTGGGTTGTTGGATAAGGGACTTAAGGATTTTAATTTTGGGAGACCTGGTGTAACCAGCCGACCGCGCCCCTAAGGCCGGTCGACCGCGTCAAGGAGAAAGGGCCTACTGCTTTGTTCCCTAGGCTTATTTACAACCCGCGGTCGACCGGGGGTGTAGTACCGGTCGACCGGTGCCCTGTTTTCAGCCCAAGATTTTGGAGATTAGGATTATTTCTCCTTTTTGAGTTTAATGTTTAAGGCCCTTCCAAATTAGAAATTATGGAGGGTTATGTCCTAAAGGACTTGAGGAATTGGGAATTTATATATGTGTATATTCACTTAGAGTGAATTTGTATAATTGGAGATATCCAAATGAATCCGTAGATGGGATTTAAGTACGTATTATTTATTAAAGAAAGAAAATACTTTGGGTTTAGTATCATGCTTATATGAATGCATGATTATGATTCTTGGAGGGAATCTTTGGGATTATTGGTCATCGCTAGATGATATAAGCCATTATGGCCGTTTATATATTCTAGGAGGACTATATGGTATGTATATATATTATGTGAATAAAGTATATATATATGATATGATGGAAATGATTTTGAAAATATAAATGAATATTTTCAAAATGGAAAGATAAATGATTTTCATAATTGATAAATTATGGTTACACACCTCCCTAAATCGCTATCATAAGGGAAGTTACGCGCGTTGTGGTGAAGCCTTCCTGGCTGTTGAGCAGGTTAGATATAGTCCCTAGGCCATATGGGCATTTGTATTACTGCGCTGGTTAGGGGATTCCGGGTGTGGTCCTGACTTTCCCGCAGGCAATATGGCCGCTTCCCGACGTTGGTAGGTTCCCAGGTTGTCTTGTATAGATAGGCCCTGGATGATGATAGCCATTTAGGGGCGCGTCCAGTGGGGAAACCCGGAGGGACGGTCTTAGATTTATTAAAGTAATTCATGATAATGGATTGGCTTTAATTTACATTTCCTGAGTATAAAAAGGGAAATGGGATAAAGGTTTGGCTTCGGTAACACTCCCGGATGGAAGAAGGGATGTGGAAGCATGATTTGATCAAAGCATTTTCATGATAATGGAAATGGCTTTAGGTACATTTCCTGAGTATAAAAACGGAAATGGGATGACATATAAAGGAAAAGCATTTTTATGATAATAAAACTGGCTTTTAAAAAGTATATGATTTGGTAAAGCAATTCATGATAATGAATTGGCTTTTATATTTACATTTCCTGAGTATAAAAAGGGAAATGGGAAGTTTTGAGAAAATGAATAGTATTGATAAATACTTGTATATGAATCCTCAGTCCGGGAGATAGATCCGTATGGTTATGGTAAAATATGTATATATGGATGAATCGAGTACCGAGGGTTTAATGGATCCCGATGATTGACCTTGCCGCATAGTAGTGTATCAAGGGGGGTTCCTTGTTTGGATTTCGCTTTGCGAGACACCCCACGCACGAATATGGCAATATGTTGAGACTGGGGAGAAGTTTAATCCTTAGTGCTCTAATATTATAAATGCTTATGGTATATATATTATTATATATCTTTCTGTACTTAGGGACTGGCGGATCTCGACTATCGACCGTGCCGCATAGTAGTGTATCGGGGGGGGTTCCTTGTTTGGATTTCGCTTTGCGAGACACCCCACGCACGAACATGGCATAGCGTTGAGACTGGGGTGAAGCTTAACCCTTAGTACATTACTTGGACTATCTAGGGTAGATAGTGGTGGAGTGATAGACTAGTTTAGCAATGTAGCTTGACTAGAATATTCTAGATAGATGCGCTAGGAGTGCACTATTAGCGGAGAGGTGAGGGGTATCTCATGGGAGTGCGATACCAAACTTAAATATGAGATAAAACCTTTTTCAAAATAATAAGGCATTTATGCACTTGCAAAATATTTTCAAAAACTCGGGCTCTGACCCGTTTATCTACTTTTCCTTTCTTGCTATATTATATATATACACATAGGTGTCTAGACACAGGGACGCCTGGATGACAATTCCTTCGATTCAGACGTCAGCTGCAGCAGCTGTGGATGCGTGCAGGTTTTTGATAGCCGCTTCCATCCTTGTACTCTAGATAGGAGGTACTGTATAAACATTCGAGCCAATGGCTCAATTGCATTTATTTATTCTTTCGGTACAGCATTCGATATGGTTGTATAATTTGAACCGAGTGTTCGGTTATTTTAATTTATTTCAGTTTCATTTACGCATTAACTTGTGGATGTTTTATTTTAATCGTAAAAAGAGTAGTTAAGTAAAAGTTTTTAACGCTCGCCTAATAGGATATTAGTAATTAAAGGGATTTTCGACAGTGATGCTAAGGATGATCCATATGTGAATCCTGTTTTAATTTGATATAGGAGTGATCGCCCGGTATCCCATTAGGCGGGTTGTTACAGATGGTATCAGAGCATCAGGTTCTAGTGTCCTTAGGAATCTGTGCGGACGTACTACGTTTTCAGCGTTGCTCTCATTTGTTATAGAGCCTCAGGACTAGGATTGTTGATTTCTATTGTGAGATTTCGTTCTCCTCCCATATTATGAGATTATAGAAATATTTTGCGCGCTCGTTTGAGAATCGTGTGCGGAGCTTGAATGGTAGAAGGAGGTGAGGCTTAGCTGGAGCAGTTGGTAGAAGGTTGGGATGAGGACCATAGTAAAGGTCACTCTCCTTATGGTGATTGTTAAGGATTTTGGCGGCGACTACTAAATAATGGTAGTTAGGATTACCGCAGTACCGCTGAAGTAGAGAGTGGTACTAAAGTCGAATTCCTCATTGAAATTGAGGGTTCGAAAGGGATCTTACGGATAGTTCTAACCGTGAGTCCCCATGATTCAGCATGAATGAGAAGAATGCTGTTTTGGGTTATTCACATAAGGTTCGGCTAGAGGCCGACAGTGAATAAAGGCGAAGATATTGTTATGAGTTTTACCTCAATTGAGGAGGTATATTTGGCGTGACTAGATAAAGTCACGGTATTAGTCAGCCCTGGACTCGTGTTTGTAATTTGAGTTATGGAGGTCACGATAACATAATATCATGTGTGTTTTTCCGCAATAGTGGAATTTTATTTTCCTTCATTCGCCATAGAGGCGGGTGTTGATATATTTTGTATATATATGTATATATATATATATATATATATATATATATATATATATATATATATATATATATATACCCGGATTGTGATACTCGTTTTATATGTCTATACGAGTATGGTATTATGGTGTATATATATGTATTGGTTGATCGGAACGATAGCAGGCTAATGATGGCAAGTCTATCGTGTCCATGGTTCCTGAAGGGAACAAGTTGTTATTTTGGTGTCTCACCTTGATAAAGGTTGAGTTCACCTTTATTGTTATGGAATGATGGAACCTCAATGAGCAGAGGCTTCCTTATTTTGGTTGGTATATGTGGCAACCTTATAGATATAATTTAAGGCCCACAGGATTATTGTTGAGCTGTAAGGTTTAGCTCAGTACCGGTTTGCGCAAGGACTTAGAAATAGTGCGAGTACTGGGTGGTGTGACTCTTAGTTAGAGATAGGAGTTGAGACCACCTTTTACTGTTTAGGGATAGGATTATCCCGGTTGCATGTCTGAAATAACGGGACTTCGTGACCGACGAAGTCAAGTGTTAATGTGTGGAGGGGTTCCTTGTTTGGATTTCGCTTTGCGAGACACTCCACACATGACTCTTAACGGCGTCGGGCGTGGAGAGCTGTTATTGGATGCAAGGATGTGGGTTAGTCTTATAGTGTGGATGAACCACTATAGACTACGAGCCGTGTGATGATGGTATGTTTATGGAAATATTGTGCTATAGAAAAGCACTAAATTGGTCCTCTCACCACAAGTAGTTGGGTGGAGTGGGACTTAGAGAATTTGATTTGAGGATGATATCCCTCCCTTAATAAGAAGGCAAATTTGGAGAAATTGGGTTAAGGAATATAACCAGCCTTAATGAAAAGGCAAATTTTGAGGAGATACAATTTGGGTATTATGTTCGTGACACTTTCTACAGAAAGTGGGCACTTTGATGGATTAGGTTTTCTTCTGTATGGGCGGAAGGATAAGATAGTAGGAATGCGTTCATAGGCTAGCCTAGTAGGATTTAGGATGTCCCGCTGGTGTGCCTTGGGCCGTTACATCTCGATGACCGACGACGCGAGGGAGTAGTGTAACGAGAGGGTTCCTTGTTTGGATTTCGCCTTGGCGAGACGTCCCACGCACGAAACCGAGCAAATCTCGGGAGTCGAGAGAGGCCTTGGTCACTAGGGATATATTTAGGATACTCGTTTCGCTTAAGTAGGGTAACGCTTAGACCGTAGCATTAGTAGGATGTAGGTTCGCTAGAGTTAGTGGCGCCGAAGTTAGGAGGATTGAATTTTCGCGGGTCGGGAGGACCCATAAATGAGTACTACACCGAGGAAAGGAGCTCCTTATTTGGGAGAGAGTGTTACGTGTCGATCGTTCACTACGGATGTGCAGATATGCACAAGTTAGAAAGGTGTATGGGCATCTTGGTAAGATGGTTTTATATACCGCCTGAAATAGAATGGGCGTAGTATATAAGGTTGAAATTCATGCCGATAGGCATTATAGATGATGGGTATTATGTGACGTATTAGAGTCACTTTATGATTGCGGTAGACATGTAGCATATGGTTGGGAACCGTTGGGTTAGTATCGTTTCCCTTGAGGTATTAGGATTTGGAGTGATCCTAGTTAGATGGTGTAGGTTGTATCCGAATTTCGAGGACGAAATTCCGTTGTAAGGGGGGGGGGGGGAGTGTAACAACCCGCCATTTTGGAGACAATTAAATTCCATAAATAAATATAAATTGGAATTTGGGGAATTTTCCTAAATAGTAATTTTTGGGATTTTCGAGGATTGAATGATTTTTGATGGGTGCTGTAATTATTTTTGGGACTATATAGGTCGAAATAATTTAATTATATGTCGCCGTTGAGTAAAGCGACACGAGGTAAGATTTTTAATTGGAAAACCCGCATTTATTTATTTTGGGTTGGAATAGTGATTTGCGGTCAAGTATCTCGGATGGAAATTTCGACTGCGCCGTGAGTCTCGGAATGTTCGAGATAGTCGGAAAAGAGTGTCCGATTGTCGAAAATGAGTTTCCGGTAATTTTAGAGGTAAAAGTAACTCGTAATTGGGTAAACGAGTCGTTTTTGGGTAAACGAGTCGTTTTTGGGTTTTAAGGGTTATAACCCCTTTCTTCTTATTTAAAGAGGGAGAAAGGGAAAGTAAAGAAGAAAGAGAGAAAGGAAAGAAGAGAAAAGAGAGAGAAGAGAGAGAGGAAGAAGAAAAGAGGAAGAAAATGGAGATCTCGGGTAAACTCCGCTGGATTCGACTCGAGGTCGTCGGATTTTATCCACGAGGCAAGTGTTTACTTGCTTTATTTATCTTTTTGCATAAATATCTCATACCGTAGTTTGGTATAAACAAACCCTAATGGTTTTGGGGTGGGTTATCATGGATAAAACGGGTTTTTGGGAGTTAAAACAATTAAACCCCAAAAATATTTTAATTTTGTAGAACTTAGGTTTTAACCTAAATTAATTGATGGTTTTTGGTTCTAGGATGTTTAGAACCCTTAATATATGTGTATTTGTAGTTGGTTGAGGTTGTAGGACGTTGGGTGAGGTGACAAAAGCTTGGGAGAAGCTTTAATGGCTGAAACCTTCTTGAAGAAGGTGATGAATAGTAAACCCGTCACCTTAGGGGGCCTTTTTGGCCAGGAAAAGAATTGATTTAGCTTTCGGCCAAAACATGAAAGTTGTATATATTTTCGATACAGTCACTTGGACGCCAACCACGTATTTTTCTAATTTTTCTACGATTTGATATGATTTTTACAAGATGACAGCTCCGGGTTGAAATCATCAACTCGGAAATCAAATCGGGAATTGGAAAAATTACGGCAAGAATTAATGTCGTAGATGTTCGGGATAATTTTTGGGGTAGTTTAGAAACCCCGAAAATGAATTTGGGTTGTTGGATAAGGGACTTAAGGATTTTAATTTTGGGAGACCTGGTGTGACCGGTCGACCGCGCCCCTAAGGCCGGTCGACCGCGTCAAGGAGAAAGGGCCTACTGCTTTGTTTCGTAGGCTTATTTACAACCCGCGGTCGACCGGGGATGTAGTACCGGTCGACCGGTGCCCTGTTTTCAGCCCAAGATTTTGGAGATTAGGATTATTTCTCCTTTTTGAGTTTAATGTTTAAGACCCTTCCAAATTAGAAATTATGGAGGGTTATGTCCTAAAGGACTTGAGGAATTGGGAATTTATATATGTGTATATTCACTTAGAGTGAATTGGTATAATTGGAGATATCCAAATGAATCCGTAGATAGGATTTAAGTACGTATTATTTATTAAAGAAAGAAAATACTTTGGGTTTAGTATCATGCTTATATGAATGCATGATTATGATTGCTGGAGGGAATCTTTGGGATTATTGGTCATCGCTAGATGATATAGGCCATTATGGCCGTTTATATATTCTAGGAGGACTATATGGTATGTATATATATTATGTGAATAAAGTATATATATATGATATGATGGAAATGATTTTGAAAATATAAATGAATATTTTCAAAATGGAAAGATAAATGATTTTCATAATTGATAAATTATGGTTACACACCTCCCTAAATCGCTATCATAAGGGAAGTTGCGCGCGTTGTGGTGAAGCCTTCCTGGCTGTTGAGCAGGTTGGATATAGTCCCTAGGCCATATGGGCATTTGTATTACTGCGCTGGTTAGGGGATTCCGGGTGTGGTCCTGACTTTCCCGCAGGCAATATGGCCGCTTCCCGACGTTGGTAGGTTCCCAGGTTGTCTTGTATAGATAGGCCCTGGAAGATGATAGCCATTTAGGGGCGCGTCCAGTGGGGAAACCCGGAGGGGCGGTCTTAGATTTATTAAAGCAATTCATGAAAATTGATTGGCTTTAATTTACATTTCCTGAGTATAAAAAGGGAAATGGGATAAAGGTTTGGCATCGGTAACACTCCCGGATGGAAGAAGGGATGTGAAAGCATGATTTGATCAAAGCATTTTCATGATAATGGAAATGGCTTTGGCTACATTTCCTGAGTATAAAAAGGGAAATGGGATGACATATAAAGGAAAAGCATTTTTATGATAATAAAACTGGCTTTTAAAAAGTATATGATTTGGTAAAGCAATTCATGATAATGAATTGGCTTTTATATTTACATTTCCTGAGTATAAAAAGGGAAATGGGAAGTTTTGAGAAAATGAATAGTATTGATAAATACTTGTATATGAATCCTCAGTCCGGGAGATAGATCCGGATGGTTATGGTAAAATATGTATATATGGGTGAATCGAGTACCGAGGGTTTAATGGATCCCGATGATTGACCTTGCCGCATAGTAGTGTATCGGGGGGGTTCCTTGTTTGGATTTCGCTTTGCGAGACACCCCACGCACGAATATGGCAATGTGTTGAGACTGGGGAGAAGTTTAATCCTTAGTGCTCTAATATTATAAATGCTTATGGTATATATATTATTATATATCTTTCTGTACTTAGGGACTGGCGGATCTCGACTATCGACCGTGCCGCATAGTAGTGTATCGGGGGGGTTCCTTGTTTGGATTTCGCTTTGCGAGACACCCCACGCACGAACATGGCATAGTGTTGAGACTGGGGTGAAGCTTAGCCCTTAGTACATTACTTGGACTATCTAGGGTAGATAGTGGTGGGGTGATAAACTAGGTTAGCAGGGTAGCTTGACTAGAATATTCTAGATAGATGCGCTAGGAGTGCACTATTTGCGGAGAGGTGAGGGGTATCTCATGGGAGTGCGATACCAAACTTAAATATGAGATAAAACCTTTTTCAAAATAATAAGGCATTTATGCACTTGCAAAATATTTTCAAAAACTCGGGCTCTGACCCGTTTATCTACTTTTCCTTTCTTGCTATATTATATATATACATAGGTGTCCAGACACAGGGACGCCTGGATGACAATTCCTTCGAGTCAGACGTCAGCTGCAGCAGCTGTGGATGCGTGCAGGTTTTTGATAGCCGCTTCCATCCTTGTACTCTAGATAGGAGGTACTGTATAAACATTCGAGCCAATGGCTCAATTGCATTTATTTATTCTTTCAGTACAACATTCGATATGGTTGTATAATTTGAACCGAGTGTTCGGTTATTTTAATTTATTTCAGTTTCATTTACGCATTAACTTGTGGATGTTTTATTTTAATCGTAAAAAGAGTAGTTAAGTAAAAGTTTTTAACGCTCGCCTAATAGGATATTAGTAATTAAAGGGATTTTCGACAGTGATGCTAAGGATGATCCATATGTGACTCCTGTTTTAATTTGATATAGGAGTGATCGCCCGGTATCCCATTAGGCGGGTTGTTACAGACATATAACCTTAGCTACTTATTATGAACAACTATCACTAAGTACATAAATAAGATATCGCACTTAACCTTCAGGGTTTATATAACATTATTCTAGTTATAAACACGATCATTAAATCCTAACAAACACGTACGCATAACACACATAACGCGCATTTAAAATACCCAGAACACATTCACTTATAGGATATATATATATATATATATATATATATATATATATATACTTCACAATGGTATCATCTTCCAGGAATTACTCACTTTATCCCGGGTTACCAGCCACCGACCTATTATCACACCGCCCTAGTAAACAATCAAATCACAACGTATGGTAAGTGGTCATAGTTCTGAACCTGAAAGTGAGAGAGAATCATACCTAAGACTTCTCACCCAGAATAAAATTCACGCAATAAATGATGGACGACTATGACATGTGGACTATACGCAACCTGCTCCTCAAACCATGGGCCTCACCCACATCGCGCAACTTCCCATGATAGCATGTGTTAGGTATGCTCACATAATAAGTATATATCATTCACACAAGATGTACACATCATATATACAAACCATCTCATAACCGAATGTATATAACAATCATCATACGCACCATCTATATTCGTATGCACATCGATATACAATAATTATCCCCGTTATAAGTATAGACACAACCTATTCTAGCTGGTAATACATTAACTCATTCTCAATTTGAATTACGGTCCAGTTGCTCATATGAACCCTTAACATTATCGCATTTATGATTAAATCCCTAAGTTTAACGTCACTAAGGGTACATGACCTTTCTCTCGTTGGTCCCCAATCATATCTAAATAAAAATTCCATCGCTCGAAAAATTCAACACAAAAGTCAACATAACATCTCCATATCATACCTTCACAACCACCTCAATGATCCCCCAACATCACCTCACGTGATAACTTAAGTCTAATATCCAAGTAAGATTCCCGTTGCTAATATGATTCCCCGCTAAGTCGATGCGACAACTCCCATTTATACCTTCCCAAATAACTCGACACGTCCTCAAGATCACATCATATAAGAAACTCCTAGTAAACCTCCAAAACGTATTTTTCGCATCATATAAGAATGTTCCTAATCGATAAATCTAATCGAAACGAAGTAAAACTCACTCTAAAAAAACTTTACAAAATGGCCCTATTTTCGAATCGATTCACCCCAGTCCAAATCGATTCGGTCCTAAAAGCGAATCGATTCACCAGTATGCGAATCGATTCGGTCCAAAGGACCTGTAAGTCTACTACATGACGAATCTATTTGCATAAAGGGCGAATCGATTCGGTCCTAAAGACCTGTAGGTATGTAACATTTTGAATCGATTCGTAATGGGGGCGAATCGATTCGGTCTGTTCAGCAAGCTACGAAATGGTTTATTTTCAACAAAACTCAAATGTTCAAAACCCAAATATACCATCTTCCAACTATCAATCTTCAACCAAATCATGTTTCTAACATCACAATTCATAATATATATCAACCCAACTAATTATACAACCTCGAATCCATATACACACCCCAAATGCAAGATTTAACCAAAATCTAGGTTTTGACATATAAACCCGAAATCCATATTTTTTTCCCACAAATCATGAAATAAATTACACACATAGAATATTTAGCATGTTTAATGACTTTCCTCAAAGTTGTAGAGGTTAAATCGTCCTCGAGATCACGTATTGGCCAGAACCTCCAAGCTTTTCTCCTCCTTCTTTTCTTCCTTTCCTCTTCTTTCTCTCTCTCTAAGTCTTTCTCAATCTCACAAAATTGAGATTGTTATCTCACGTACGCTTTATAAGCCTTATCTCCAAAATACCCAACATTAAATGATAATACACACTTTAAATGACTCGTTTACTCCAATTCGAGTCAAACTATCTTAAAAATATTTCAGAACCCAAATAAAACCCAAGGACAGTCATTTTGACTATCTCGACCCCTCCCGGATCAATCGTGGACTCAGAATCATCATCCAAAGTACTTTATAACATCCTCAAATTTTGACCTCAATTGCCAAATTTAAATTTTCCAATTCAAATAAATTTTATTTCTCCCAAAATAATTAAATTCCTAGTCCTCAAAATTACTGTTACATCTACATCCTGAGTTTGATCGGTGGATACCGAGGGAAGAGATGCTTCCGGTGGGTGGTGCTGCACGACATCCCATTATGTTGAAGATTTGAAGACCTTGTGAATTATACTTAGTATATGTTTAAGTAGTCTATGAGTCATTCGAGTCTGTCAAAATCTTAAACGGTGCTGAATCAAAAGGTTTTCCATGAAAGGGAATTTTTTCCTCAATCATTCTTCTTCATCTCGATTTGGTCTTGGTTTGGCATATTTGTTTTCTTTGGATATTATTTTGCATGCACACCTAATTCTTAACAAGTTAATATTTGGTAAAAAATTATATCTTTGTGTGTTTGACCTAAGATACAAGTGAATTAGTAAAAATGGGAACTTTGTTTGTTTGACCTAAGACTACCTTCGAGGATCATTTCTTATATCTTAGCTATTGGCTTCAAGAGAAGGGAGTGGATAAGATGTTATTTGTGAGGAGAGAGAGTGGTGTTATATTGGTTGTTTGTGTCTATCTGGATGGCATAGTACTTGGATCCATGTGTTACCAATATGCCCACACGTTTGAGAAGGAAATGAAGAGTGAGTTTGAGATGAGCATGGTTGGTGAGATTATGTTCTTCTTAGGTCTCCAAGTACGTCAACTGGAGGATGGGATATTCATTTCTTAATCCAAATATGCTAGGGACCTAGTAAAGAAGTTTTGTTTAAACTCCGCTAAGAACTTATGAACCACTATGACTACATCAACTAAGCTTATCACAGACACTTTAGACAATGATGTATAGCAAATCTTTTATAGGAGCATGATAGGTAGTCTTCTCTACTTGATCGCTAGTCGTCCCGATATTTCCTTTACCGTTGGAGTGTGTGAATGTTACCAAGCATCCTCGAAAGAGTATCAATTGCTCTCTCTTAAACGTATTATCAAACATGTGAGTGGAACTTTTTCCTATGATATTTGGTACTCCTTTGATATCGATGACTGTTTATTCTCTTATTCGAATATAGATTGGATGGGGGATGTTGATGGTTGTAGGATCACCTTGGGTGGATACTTTGAATTTTGGAGTGCTCTTGTATCTTGGTTGAGCAAGAAGTAAAACTCCATATCTTTATCCATGATAGAGGCCGAGTATATATCCATCGGGAGTTGTTGCACGTAACTCTTATGGATGAAGTAAACGATAGAAGATTATGGGATTTCCCAAGGCACAATGACTATGTCATGTGATCATACGAGTGCAATTCATATATCCTGTAATCCAGTCCAACATTTTTGCATGAAACACATTAGGATACACTACACCAAATCTGCCCATTTGTCAAGGTCATTGACCTTGACATATTCACCTTGTCAAGGTCAATGACCGTGACATTTCGAGGCGAGACAACTTTTTTTGTCACGGTCGTGTCACGGTCGTGTCACGGTCATTGACCTTGACAAAAAACTCTCGTTTTGTGTCACGGTCGTGTCAAGGTGAATGACCGTGACACGTTTGTCACGGTTCTAAACCGTGACATAACTGTGACCCCAATTGTCACGGTCATTGACCGTGACACGTCCGTGACAACTTTTGTCGCGGACTTGTCACGGTCAATGACCGTGACAATTCTGGGCAGAATTTAAAAAAAATCTGCTGGGCAGTATGGACACCGCCACTGCCCAGCAGTATATTTGTACCTGTTATAGCAACGTTGTACCTGTTCCAAACATCATATATCCAACACAAACTAAAGATAATGGAAATATATATTCATGACGATATAATCCAAATATTCAAAGTAAAAACAATATACATGACGATATAATCCAAATTTAATTAAAATGGACAAACTTAAAAATAATGTTACTACATGTCTTGGATAAAACTGAGGAGGTGAGTAGGCCACACGACATACGAATTGACGCACCCACTAATATACGTCGTGCCGCATTGTTCGCGCAACCACAATAGGGAGTTCTCCTTCCCGGGTATGACATGCGTGACGAGCACCCTGGACTCCATCTCTTGAAACACACGTCCATGGAATATTCCACCCTCGACGATATTCGGGTCCCTTAACCCCTTCCCTATCCGCTGGCCATCAAATACGTCCAATATGAACACGCTCGGCCAACCAATTGTCGACAATGGTCTGTTGGAGGGCGTCAAATAGGGAAGTGGATCGTCGAAGTACGAACGTGTCGGTGATGAAGCAGCGAGGTCCACATCCTCGTCATCCTGCGCCTCGTCCTCCCGCACCTCCTCCTCCACCGCCTTCTCCTTCCCTTTCCCTTTACCTTTACGGTATCCACCCAACGTACGCTTCATGAATGCGTACATATCTTGGACCGTCGCCTCCAAACGGAACAGCTTCGCGTCGTGTGAATCCACCGTTGGAGACAACCCGGTGTCGCTCGTCTCCAATCCGATGATTCTAGATTTGGCCACCCGCGAGCTCACTCCCATTGTCCTCCCTTTGCGATCAGAGCCAAGCACTTGGCTGAGTGCGTCTGTGGACAAAGATGCCTTGTCGGCATCAGACTGCGACGCATGCACTTCCTTAAGCTTTTCCTGAAACGACAAAAAGCACATGATTAGTAAAATAAGTAAACTAAAAAATTATAACGTAATTAACAATAATTAAACTGTCGAATTACTTACAATCGTGGTCGCGACGCTCGGGGACACCTCCTTGTCCTTCCCCTTCTTCGTCCGAAGAGCCACATAAGTATCGAGCCTATGTGGCTTACCCCCTGGCCCACTCCCTACCCCCTGAAATAAAATAGAGTAAAGTAAAATTAGTATCATCCCCGTAAAGTAAAATAATATCCAATAATATATTTCTGTAGTTATAGATAAATTAAATCTTACCAGCATCCTATGCTCCACCTCAGCGTAAGAGGTCCGGCCGGAGTAGTGCACGTCCGTATTTTTAGCCCTATTTTCCCTCCCCGATTGGCGAGATGCCAATTGTCGATTGTCGATCATCGATCTCATTGTCAATGAACTTTTGCCATTGTGCCAATGAGATTGGCTCCTTGGGCGGGACGAATCCGCGCCATTGTAAAATGGACTCTCGTGTTTTTCCAAAGTACCGTGTCCGCATATTTTTCTTCCACATCTTGTGTTGCTCCCTCAACTGCTCCAAGACGGAATCGCGTAGCTTTGGATCCAAGTTGAATTGTTCCTGTCCAACAAATACAATGTTAGTTGCGAATAAATATAAATTGAAATATTCATATAAATTTTACCTGTAGTGCCGCCCAAACAGCTAACTTGAGCTCATACGGCACCTCATTCCAACTCATAAACCCCGGGCCGATGACCGTCTTTAGCAGCTCGAGGGATCTCGCTAAAAGCTCCGACTTGTTTTCGACGGTAATCCCAAATTTTCCATATTTGGGGAGCCTAGCGGCGGAGGAGCCCTCGTCGCCTCCGCTACCACCGAACCCAGACGACATCATCATAAACAGCATCATCATCTTCGCCTTAACATCTGAAGGAGACATTTTTGCTGTAAAAAAAATGTTATTAGTACAGATAAAAAAAAATGTTAATAGTACACATTTCGTTTTACCTAATTGAATTAATTGAATTAATAGTACAAATAAAAAAATGTTTCATCTATATTATAACGTATGTGTAAGTTCCGTCAATACCATTTCGTTTCAATTTTGTAATATTATGTTTTTTCCAAATTTTTAAAGAGTTATTAAATGGGTGCCCCACCCCCACCCCCACCCCCACCCACCGCCACACACACACGCACACCTACGCACCTACGCACGCACACACACACACACCCCACCCCTACCCACCCCTACCCACCCTACCCCTATATATATGTTAGTTGATGCCATTATATTTTTACCCTAATTAGATTCTAAGGTTATCTCAATTTATATTTTAAGTTCGTATCCATTTGTGATGTTCAAGTAGTTTGAAATTGAACATCACACACACACACACACCCCACCCCACCCCACCCCACCCCACCCCCTGCCCCCCTACACCACCCCCTCCCCCACCACACACCACCACACACACACACACACCCCACCCCACCCCACCCCCTACAAGTCTAAGGATGTTCTTGATTAAACATGGGAAATCTCATATCGTTTGCAAAAATTTCATAGATTCTTAATCCCTAGGGTTATGGATATTAAATTTCTTTCACAATTATTTCTTCGATTGCGATGGGTGAAGTTCAATTATATGTTAGAACAATAGATCCTCGCAAGTTGGTCAATCATTGTGTGAATAGGTATGAGATCAAAATTTGGAGGAATTCACGTCCAAGAAATAATTTGGATTGTGATACCCCTTGATAGACTTATATGTTTTGTTTACCCGACCGATGAACTATTTTATAATCCTATAAAATTAAGTTTTAGAATCAAGGAATTGATCAGATATTCATTAAAATCGGTTAGTAGAAAATTTATTTAACCAAGAGGGTATCGAAAACATAACGTGGGGAATCATAATATACCGTAATCAACTTTAATAATAAGAACACATTCTTTCGAGTGATTTATAAATAATTAAATTTGAGTGCAATCATGATTATTTAGTGGAATGAATTGTGATTAAATAAATAAAGGATATAAATTAGACGGTTATAAATTGGGATTTCCTAGTATTTACTTTGAATCCAGTTTATTTATTTATCTTTGGTCCCTAGTATAGTCATTGCCCAAGTAGTAGGAGCGAAACTCTATAAAACCCTAGTTTAGCTAAAGCCCGTGAATTATCCCTCCCCCACCACACACACACACACACACACACACACCCCACCCCACCCCACCCCCTGCCCCCCTCCACCACCCCCTCCCCCACCACACACCACACACACACACACACACCCCACCCCACCCGTGACGGATCTTTGGTTTTCCCAGGCCTGCTTTTTATGCCAAACAACCACAAACATTCATTAGGGTTAAAAATTTGTAATGGGAATTGATTTTGGGTTAGTTACAAGCATTATAGAGTAGGTCAAACCCAAAATCTAACAGGTGCCGAATATATTTGGGCCTTTTTCGAATTGATTCAAACCAAGGAAGTAAGAAAGATGGGACAAAGTGAAATGATTCGAATTTGAATCGAATCGACTTGCGCCTTTAAGTCATTAAATTTGACTCTCTTAAGTTACCCCTCCCCATCATTTTTACAACGTTTCTCCCATACTCTCCCCAAAATCTCGGGACTTCCTTAAGTTCTAGCATTACAAAACCTTATTTCTCCCCCCAAAGAATTTCAAATATCCGTCTAATAACTTATAGGTATGAATCATCCTTTTGTTTTTTCATTAGTGATTTATGGTGTTTATGTGTTCTTGCTAGGGTGTATAATTATTTGCGTGTTTATTGATTCAACTTGCATATTAGTGTTAAAAATGCTTAATTCATGCTTTTATTTCCTTCAAATACAACACCACACACACCCCACCACACCCCACCACACCCCCTACCCCCCTCCACCACCCCCTCCCCCACCACACACCACCACACACACACCCCACCCCACCCCACCCCCTGCCCCCTCCACCACACACACACACCCCACCCCCCCCACTCCTGCCCCCCTCCACCACCCCCTCCCCCCCCCACCCCCTCCCCCAAAACACACCACCACACACACACACACACCGCACCCCACCCCCTCCCCCACCACACCCCACCACACACACACACACACACACACACCACCCCACCCCACCCCCTGCCCCCCTCCACCACCCCCTCCCACCCCTCCACCACCCTCTCCCCCAAAACACACCACCACACACACACACACACCGCACCCCACCCCACCCCACCCCTGCCCCCTCCACCACCCCCTCCCCCACCCTGCCCCACCCCGCCCCATCCCCCACACACGCACACACATACACACATATATATATATACACATACACACATAAATATACACACAAATATATATATAAATGGAAGAGAGAGAGAGAGAGAAATTGGACCTGAAAGTAGAGAGAGAGAGAGAGAGAGAGAGAGAGAGAGAGAGGGAACGGTGGGAGGGAAAAAAGAAGGGGGAAAGGGTTTTTGCTGGAAAAGTTGTCACGGTCGTGTCAAGGTCATTGACCGTGACAAGACCGTGACAATTAAATTTATCACGGACTTGTCACGGTCAATGACCGTGACAATTAGTTGTCACGGTCGTGTCAAGGTCAATGACCGTGACATAAAACACGTGTTTTTTTGTCACGATCAATGACCTTGACAAGGCTGGCCGGCTGAAAGGTGACAATTTGCCCATTTTGGTGTAGTGATATGTGAACATTTCATTCATGATCTCATTGAGGAGAAGGTTGTGTTCTAGATCTTTATGAGCACCAGATACCAATTAGCCGATATTTACACAAAACCTTTAGATTCACTTAGATTCGAGAAGCTTAGGAAGTCTTTGGGTATTTATTCTGTTGATCGAGTTCGAGTACTTTATCTAGTATAGAGTGATTATCATGTTCATATCATATATACCTATTGCTAGACTATATTCCTATTGTATTTCTATGTTTATATATGCTTTTATTTTGAAAAATATTAAAAATGTCCAAAAATATTTTTTATTTTTAAGAAAAAGTTTGAAAAATTCCAAAAAGATTTTATTTTTCATAAAAATTTTATAAGAAGACAAAAATCTTTATGTATGTTTTTCCAAATATGGATATGCATTTAAGATATTCGACTCACAACTACATTCCATCCATGCATGTGACTTTTTCATGTTGTTTTGATACATGGCTTCATTTTTTCGTGTGCTTAATAATGCGTGGCTAGCATTTTCTTATTCATTGATGATTACTTTATTCATGTTAGGCTTTTTATCACCTTTATTGTACACATGCACGAACTTTTTGAATATTGTAGTTGCTTATCACATGTCGAATATGGTGTTCTTATCTCAATAGTGTTTAATAGCGAACCAAGTGTACTAGAGATATATTGTTCCTGTAATAACCATTGCCCAGATTTCATTTCCCGAAAAAATTATTTTATGTTAAGCAACGGAAAGGGGCTAAGAAAGAGAAAATTCTCTTAGCACTAAAAGCCAACATTTGTAAAAGAGACTAAAAGATTAAGAACATACAAAAGTAGAAATACTAAGGCCAATGTCATTTGATACACATGAGCATTATGATATCTTTAAAATTTTGATATTGATTTCTTAAATATGTGAGATTTTAATGGTGATGTAAAGTAGAAGATCAATGGGTTTGTATTACGGACTCTCTTGAAAAGAATTAAATAGTCTAGTGTTATTGTTTTGAGAAGCAATAAAATTCATGGCATGTTGTATAAGTCGAGTCAATTCAATTTATGATCAACATTCTTGCCCCTAAGGTCAAAATTAAGTTCTTTCCTTAGAATTGTCTCATGACTTCGTGCAACTTTATTACGTATGCCTATGTTGATTTTCCCGTGGAAAATATTCCTATAATTACATTTCTCTTTCATGATTCGAATATTTTAGTGTTATTGGTGTGATGTTTTTGTACCTGCATGTACCTTTTATACGTTTATTTTTTATACATGAGAAAATTGAAAATCTTCAAAAATAGTTGGTATGCCTTTTAAAAATTTCATCGCAAGTGCTTATTTGATTATCTTTATGATGTTAATTCATCTAGATTCGGGTGATGCTAGTATTTCATGCTTAATTTCTTACCCTTTGTCTATCACAAACATAAAGGGGGAGAACAAATTGAGGGGGAATTTTTATTTACTTTAAACTCTCGTATTCGTCGTGGTATTCTTTTGTTTCGTAATTGTAGGTCTCTTCTACCTTGATGATGATCTCGTGAACCTCACAAGATGAAGAACTTTAATTGAAGACAATGTATCTAATGTCTTTCTGTCTTTGGGTTTGGGAGGGCATTAGAAGTACATTGTCTTAGGGGTTTAATTTGGTTCATTTTTCTGTTGGTTTTGTACCAGAATAGCCAAAGGGGAAGATTTGTAAGAATTTTTTTTTTTATAATCACTCATAGTTTAGATAATTTGGCATATCCCATTACAAACCGAACAAATACATTCAAATATATTTTCACGATCTTTGAAGACATGTTAGTGACCGAGTACCTTTTCGAAGTTCAATTCGTTAGAACCGTCACGAGACAATATGGAGGTATATGACATTTAGGACTTTGATTTAACTTAGTAAAATTTATTCTAGGTTGTATTCTTTTAATAACAAGGCTTTTTTATAAAAGGATTTAAAAAATATATATTTTTTATTTTTTTCCCACCTCGTTAGGACAAGACTGGTATCTTGTTAGAATGACTTCAATAGTTCATTCGAACGAGGGTTATTTTTTGTTGGAACAAAGTTCTGAGTTCCTTGGAATGAACTTCAAACGGGGTCTCTCGGTTTAACAGAGCTTCACCCGCTGAAAGTCTGTTGGAAGCTCGTTAGAACGAGCTAGGCCTTTCATTTGAATGAGAATGGAACTCGTTAGAATGAAATTATTATTTTCATTTGAAAGAAGTCCCATTTTTGTTTGGATGAATATTTCTACCTCAATTTTCGTGTTTCTAATAAATTGGACTCTTGTGAATAGATTTTTATAACTCTTTTGGTGAAAATAAATTCCTAAAGCTGTTCCAAAAGTTTTCTCGTTCTTGTTTAATCGAAATAAGTTTTTGTTTTCCAAATCACTCATCCCTATAATTATTTTTTGAGTTTGTCAAACCCTAGTTCCATACATAAACATCAAACCCTTGTATAGTATTCTCTACGGATGACATTTATGGAGTTGCGACTCTACGACTGAAGAAGAAAGGATTTCGCATCCCGAGCCTAATTGGTGGATACCGAGGGAAGAGCTGCTTCCAGTAGGTGGTGTTGGACTGTATCCCATTATGTTGAAGATTTGAAGATCCTGTGAATTATACTTAGTGAATCTGTAAGTAGTCTATAAGTTATTCGAGTCTGTCAAAATCTTAAACAGTGTTGAATCAAAAGATTTTGCCTGAAAGGGATTTTTTTCCTCAAATATTCTTTTTCTACTTGGTTTGGTTTTGGTTTGGTATATTTTTTTTCTTTGGATATTACCTTTCATTCACCCCTAATTCTTAACAAGTTAAATTTTGATAAAATTTAGATGTTTGTGTGTTTGACCTAAGATACAAGGTAATCCGTATAACCCATCATTTTAAGTGGCCTTTGATGGAAATAAGATTTACTCCCTTCATAGACCTTTCCATTGCACACTCATATTTTTCAAACAAAACAAAATCATGGGGAATGATTCTTACTTTCACGAATCCCCCAATCAAATAGATATGTATATTACAAGATTTATAGGAGAACACCTCACTTAAATTATTCAATATATGTAGCTAAAATCAAAATATCTCGTGAAAGTGTGTGCGGAGGCATATGTAAAGTGAATCCATTAAGCAAATCAAGTTCAAGCAACTTCATGCAAGCATGATAAAGAACAATCCTAAGCATTGTAAACCATAATCAAATGTTCAAGCCATATGGAGAACATGTAATTAATGGGATTTAGACACACCCATATGCCACATAAAATGGGTCAACTAAAACACACAAACAAAATAAAAATCCTGTTGAGTTTTTAAACAATATTTCAAAAATGATGTAAAAAATAAACAAAATATTTTTATATTTTTCTCATAAAGACCCAATAAATGAAGAATCACAATACAAAACACTTAAACATCATACAACTTAGAATAACATATAGCAAGAAACACAAAAGATAGTGTATGAAAAATATGCGAACACAATCAACCATACGATATAGCATGGTAAGAATGATGTCAAAGCATGCGAGAATCAACCATTCTAATATTCAATGCCACCAAAATAGATTTCTTAACCCAAATATATGAATACTTACCTCCTTGGGTTTTAGGAACCATAGTGACACGTGATCCAAACTTTCTAGGACCTCTTCTAAGACCATAACAAAATGCCTTAAGGTGACCTTTCTTACCACAATGCGAGCATGTGTAAACACGATGAATATTACCCTTGGGTTGATCTTTTCCAACGTCCTTGGCAATGGTTGACACTCTTAAACACATGGTCTTAGCTTTAGAACCATAAGTATTCTTATCATCGTAGCCAATACCAGTGTGACTTGAGTCTATTAATTTTTCTTCTAAATTTAAAATCCCAGACTCAGGTAAAAACATAGAGTCTTCAACCATTAGGTACTTCTTCTTCATATTTTTGATGATTCCTAGAAGGTTATCTCTCTTCCCCTTTATGTAAAAGAACTTATCCTTAACAGTATTTTCACGTGCCCTCGAATCATCAATCAATTTATCATTATCCTCTATAGCACGTTCTTTCACAGTAGAAACTTTAAAATCCTTTAACTCACTATAAAATATGAACTGTAGCCTCACACTCTTTCTTGAATACTTCTAAACGTAAAAAATCACGTTTCATATCCTTGAGATTTTCATAAAGAACGTCTCTTTGAGTTTGAATGTTTCGCTAAAATTCATTATCATCTTTTAAGAACAAAATCTCCTTTTCAATAAATTTTAATCTTTTGGAAAATTTCAGATTCAATTTGTTAACCTATCAACACGTTTAAAAAGCTCATTAGCTCCTCTTGAATATTAAAATCTTCGTTATCTCCTAATACATCAAAAAAATTCTCACTTTTTAGACCCATCGAGAGAAATAAACAAACCATTATAGAGAGAAAAATGAGCAACCCTAAAACATCACTATACAGGGATCAACACGGTAACTTAGTGAAACCCTCTCTAATATCAATTTGAAAATTCTCTAGGGCCTTAGGATTTTACGGATTATCAAACACATACCAATTTTTAATTTTTTTTCAATTTATCTTTGCACTAATTAAATCACAGTTTTTTTTACACTATTTATCCATTTTGGTATTTACCTAATCATGCATCCAGGTGATATAAGCATGAATAAAATATCAAACCACAACACGATAATGTATGTGGAAAATCCACAACGAGAAGAACCTCGGATGGCCCATCCACATAAGTCCACTGCGACATAGGTATACATACAAGGACAACATAGACTTATAAAAAGACTTGACATGTTTCCCTATACCTTATTACCTTTTTCATAACCACTATTTGACGCCTTTCAATAGCCACGCAACACAGGTGCTTCCCACATCTCGGTATCCCATTGATCTTACATGTCTCGTGACTAGCGCGGTCGTTTCATAACATTAACATGTATCCATTAGGGGTGGAATTTTTGGAAAGGAAACTATAACACGATACAAAACGAAATGAAATTGACATGGTCTTTCGTGTTCGGGTCGTGTTTTTAGACCCGCCATCGAGTCGTGTCGTGTTCGTGTCTAATTTTTTCCACAAAATTAACCCGATAAGGACCCAATAGCAACACGATAGTGAATCAATTAAGGACACGATATATACCCTATGTAGACCCACTATTGACCCCATTTAGACCCATTATCAACCCATTATTTAGACTCAATATTTTTTTAATTCCTCACTACCTGGTCTAATCATGTCCAATCATCTCGTGTTGGGTTAGGTTTAATCGTGTCCAATCAAATCATATTTACTTATTATATTATATTATCATTTCATGTCGTGTCGTGTTTTTAACGTATCGTGTTCGGGTTAAAAAAAACACGCTATCGTGTCGTGTCGTGTTCGGGTCCACTAGTTTCTTATCATGTCGAGTCGAGTGAAAACATCACCCGTTGACCCGTTTTGACACCCCTTATCTCCATCACTTTGAAACACTCTTAATATGAAGAGTAAACAACTTGGTTCAGTCCACAGGAGATCTTAAACAAACATATGCATGTAAAACATGGATCTCGAAACATTGGGTATAAACTATGGCTTGGGAGGCACAAAAAAATATTATTGAAAACTATTTTCACAAATAACTCTTTTGAAAATAATTTTCCAGCACTGCTATTTATAGAAAACACAAAAATCGAGGCGTCATAAAACACGAGGTAACTTGTTCGAACGAAAACACAAGGGTCATTCAAACGAGTTATGAAATTCGGTTGAACGAACTTTCTAAACTCGTTTGAACAGAGATCGAACCACCTTCGAATGAAGATCTTCTGTAAAGTAGATAAAACTCATTCGTTCCTCATTTAAACCTCATTCGAACGAAGGCCCCATTTTCATTTAAACCAGTTAAAAGTCTCGAACAAACAAATAGAGTAAACTTGTTTGAATGACTAAAGTAAACTCATTCGAATGACAAAGTTAAAAATTATATTTGTTTTAAAAATTCTCTTTATAAAACGGCCTCAAATATTTTTAAAACTATACACTCAACATTCGTATCCAGGGATCAAACATAAATATGCATTCGTACCTTACTGAAATTCCTTGGATATTGAAGAAGAAACTCATCACAAATCTCGATGTCGCTTTAACTTGAGCGTTATGATCTTTAATACGCATGATAGGTTTGAAGGACAAACAACTCAAATCATAACTATGACTCGAATAAATTTTGTCCAAACGGAATCAAGCCAATATACATACAAATTGACTTGACTAGAAATTTGTCCTTACAATAATCAAACATGCCTTAAATTATAGGTGGAAATTATTGTAAGGACAAATTTCCAATCAAGTTAATTTGTATGTATTAGCTTAATTCTGGGCAAAATATTTTGATTTATAAGTTAGGGTTGGTATTTCCCTTTCAAACCTTTGACGTGGTGTCTTGAGGACGCAGCGAGTAAGTTATAAGGTCTATATCATCGTGTCATGTTTCGTTCTCATTTCCATCTTCATGTTCCAAGGATCTCTCATGTATGGATGCCTATATATTTGTATCCTTGAATTTTTATTTTTAAGTGTTAGGATTTTTTTAAAATTATTTTTAATTATTTTAAAATGATTTTATACTTTTTGTATTTTTTGGAAGAAAAATAATTTTTCCTGACTTCGTTAGAATGAACTTGGGAAGTCGTTCGAATGAGTATAGGTGCCTCATTATATCCTATTCAAATGAAACTTCAAACAACATGTTTTTTACCCTTCTGTAGAATCTTGTTGGATGTGTCATTTATATGGTGTTTGAACGAGGTTTAAAGTCATTCGAATGAGTACTCAAATTTTTATTTTATTCAAGATTTTCCAAATGGCTTTTCATCCTTATCTTGTCTTTGGAAAATCTCCTATAAATAGTAGTACGGAGCAGCATTTTATTTTAAGAGAAAAACTTGTGTTTTGAGTTCCCATACTCTTTAGAAAAGCTCCCCAAAACCCTAGTTTACACCTAAGTTATTTCGGATCCAAGTTTCATCTTTATATGCTTTGAGATCTTGTTTGTGAGCACCACAGTTTGTTTCGCTTATCATCGTTATAGAGAAAAGTTTCATGTAGTGGATTCCATGCCTGATTGGTTCACATATGATGGACTCTGTATTGTGTGACGATTTCTGAGTTGTTCGGTGGATATCGATACGTGTGTGGACTCACGCATTGTGACAATTACATAGGTGGACTCCTACATTATCATTGTTAAGGAGCAATTAAATATTGAATACGCACCAGGTCTTACGAGGGAGTCGAGCCATTGAGTAAGTTATTTGTCAGTCTTGGGTAAATCCATTATCATAGTGAATTTGCGTGACTGGACCGTTCGAGATTCTTTCTATTGTGGTTTTTACTCATACATCGTGGGTTGTGATTGATTTACTTTATTTCATCCTAAAATCACCTAAATGAATGCTTATGTTAAGATAAAATTAATTAATCGATTTAATCATAGCTTTTTTAAAACGGTGCAACATTTTACTTGGGTTAATCTGATTAAGTTTAGTATTTTATTTGAAAAAATTAAAAATTGGCTTTTGTTTACCCTTTGCTGTAATTAGAACCCTTCTGGCACTACATTGTATTTTTCAATTATATAAATGACATGAAATTGACCCAAAATTAAAATAATATTTTGTGTCTATGTTGGGTTTTGGACACTGAATCATATTATCTTGTGTTCGTGTCAAAATTATGACTCGTGCTAAATGTGTTACCATGTCTTGTCATGTCAATCATATTTTTATTTGGCTTATCGTTCCTATTTTTTTATTTGAGCATAAAATTTAAGAAATCGTGTTATACATATCGTGTTATATATGGGTCATGCTTGTGTCATGTAAAAAAACACGAAGATGTGTTACGTCATGTTCGTGTCTAAAAAATCATTATCGTGTCGTGTCGTGTGTTCTCGAAACCCAACCCGAGGACATGAATTGCCACCCCTACCTTAAACCTCGCACTCTTTCTAGCCGCTTATTTGATATACGTATCTCTCAGTATCAATAAAATCATAATGAGAAACCCATCTCATTATTCTATTTATACCCAAAGTGTTACTTGTGAAAACGCCCAACATACCCCCACTTAAAAAACTAATTTTCACATAATCTGGGCTATATTTGTTGAAAACCTATATGATTTGTTCAATGCAACTAAGCTCCTCTCTACAACCGACCATTTTGGATAGAAACACGAGTTGGTATTTTTTAGCCAAACTTTACACCTTTCATTTTCCAGTTTAAACCTTAACTTATATTTTCTCCCAATCATTCACATGTAGCGGTTTATGTAGAATGTAAATGGAATGTGTTAAAAGTTATCAACCCAAACTCAATTCATTTATTTAAACGGGTGGAAAAAATAAAATTGCACACAATTCGTTTACTCAATGGGTGACACAACACGGCCTATTTACACTCATTAAACAAATGAATGATTTCGATTAGTATACAAAATTAACCTATTTTGAACTTGTTTGACATGCATAATGGAATAATACGAAATAATAGAGAGGAAAAAACTTATTTATATTTGGCTAAGGGTGAAGAAGTTTCTTCACAAAATGATATTGGATTTAAGACTCATTATATTATAAATCGATTGGCAGGTTATAAATGGTTGGACAATTATAAACGAGTTAACTGGTTACATACACTTGACAGTTTATAAATGGATAACTGTGGACACCCCTATTTGAAATCGGTGTGTGTGTTGTTTTATCCTGTCGATTAAATTATATTAATCTTGGACCCATTAAGATCCTACAGGTAAGTTACCCCAAAGGGAAGCCAAAAAGGACAAACTCCCACAAATAAAACCTATAAGGAACCTTTAACCGTTTAGTTAAAGTTCCCAATCTCCTTTAACCATTCGGTTAAAGAGACCTTATAACATTAATTCATCCCGCCTATGGTAATGATTATTAAATCCAACCAAATATATTCCACCTCCGTCCACGTGACACCTAATCCCGGATCGTCCATCTAAGACCTTTGAATGCTCGGTGAAAGGCCCCAGATCAGACCCTATAAATAGAGGTCCCCACCAATCCAGAAAAGAATATTTTAAAACTCAACATTGATTCAATTTTCTAGATTTCTCAATCCTGAGTGCCCGAGATACCTAATCTCATTCAGAAAGTCCTGAAATAAGTTCGTACTTCAGAAAAGCAGCTTTAGTCCCGAAAGAGGTGCATACTTTTAAAAAGTTTCCTCTGAAAGAAAAATAGAGTCAAACCTCTGCACGCATTCACAAAAGTCGGCACTTCTAAATGAAGCTCTGCCCAACCAAACGGAGATCCTCCCACCTGGGGAACCTTAAATGAAGACACTCCCCCGAGAAAAAATCGGTTCACGCTACAAGGGTAAGGAAACTCTGCTCGAATATTGGGTAAAACACCCCTTATATATATTGTGATAAACTGTCCATATCTATTTATCTCTTTTAGCCCAACTCTCGTTTGGGGGACCGAGTATGCACTTTGCAACATTTATATTTAAATCTTGATTTTTAACCTAGTAGCTCTGTTGATTGACTTGACGTGATCATATGTTAAATAAATACTAATAAAATTCCATAACGACTAAATACAAACATGAAAACATACTTTTTAAAACCGTTCTCAGGAAAGTTTCAGTGAGCAGAGTCAGCCCAAAACTTTACATAAGATAGAGTATAAAATTCGACTACTCCCATCTCTTCTCCAAACGAACAAAGCTTGTCCCTGTGGATGCACCCCAAATATGTGTTTTCGTATCAAATACTTATCAAACATCATCCTTTGATTTTCATATTTTTAACATATAAATATATCATTCCAGTACATCAGAAATGTTATATTAAGGACTACGCAGATAAATACCATAATGGTGTATATTTTATACCCAATATCCTATCACCTACACCCATAAATATGTCATGTTTGTTGGAACTATGTTGGCCTTGATCCCAAGTCTCCTTAGGTACATAGGTGCTTTTCCAAACTAAACTCGTTAAGCCCAAGCCTAACAATACTTGCCTCGGCATATTATTTCTTAGGGATGCATCCGTCCCGATTCCAAAACCCCTATTTTCCCTCAATAGCCAAGGTTGTATAGAACATTACATCCTTAGCAGTACACCTCCAAACTGGTTTGAAGGTTTAATAACACCCCCGAGTCATTAATCGCCTAACAAGTGATGGATGTCTTTGTCAGCAACTTCAGGTCGACTCCTATTCTGAACTTCCACCAAAGCTACCCTTTGGCCCACATATAACTTCTCCACCTCCCAAGCCAAGTCCTACATTTTCACACGCAACACGTTGGAACACATGAAAAACCGAACTATGTAGGCTTTGATCTCATGGCTACACGAGTATGTAGACGCAATACCAGCACAAGCCTCGACAATATGTCTATTGATATATTGTTCCCATCGAGATGCAATCATCTCTCACCTCTCTCACTCTCTCTCACGGACTATAAACGAGATATCGAAC